>JACEOJ010000079.1:4777825-5392159 GCA_013761285.1 Campoletis sonorensis
AGTCCTGGAACCGTCGGATTTAACGCAATGACCTTGGATGGTACTGCAGAAAACCGTGAAAACAAAGCCTACGATAATCCTCCACTCCCGTTGTCCCATTCAATCCACGAGACACCACCCAGCAAGCCAACGAATAGCGATCCAGATGTTCCTTTTCCAACAACCAGGACGTACGAATTTGTTGATCCGAAAGAACGCAAAACCGAAACAAGTTTTGATGAACATGGCTATTTTGATACATCAACGCAAGAAGACTACCACGGAGATGTTGATTATGTCTCGGTCTCTGAAAATACCGGTGAGACTAACGATTACTACGATGCTTCCAATGAATCTGAGAGAAATACGATTACGACATCAGCACCAGAAGTACAAGTGTCAGAAACGTATCAACCAGCTCATAACCTGTCATCGAGTCAACATAAAAATGTGGAGATACAATCAAATGATGATGATAATGATGATTCCCCCATGGGAGTTGTTAATGAAGGAGATGACCAAGTTAATGACGTTTTTGACGAAGTGTCACATGAGCAACAGAGTACCAGTTCGAAAGAAGATTCAACAACACCTTATAATTCCGCAGAAGAACAAACCGAAATTATGGACATTGATGGTCCTTCGGAGGAAAATATAGAATTACTAGAAGACTCGATGGAATGGATACAAAGAACATCCATTCCTGATGTAGAAGAAAACGAAGGTGGATCGAGTGCGGCGACTGGTGCAGGAAATCCTAAGTACGATGACCTTTTGGATACCCGAGATAACATTACAGGAGCAATAAATTCCGAAGATTTCGGTTCGACCGATGATAATTCATCGTTGACTGATAACGACGACTACTCCGAAGAATTAACACCGTCACATGTGGCCCTCCCTGCAAATGCAGTCTCATTGGAAGAATACCACGAAGGTAACGTTCCATTAGAGAATTCTATCTACGAAGCACCTCAGGTTCTGGGTTCGTCTTTGGAAAGAAATATTCCGAGCTATACTGAAGAAGATTACAGAAATTCAGGAGAAGACCAACCCATAGGCATTTCGAAATCATTCGCAGAACACATTGACGAATCAACGAACCAGCATGAAGATCAATCAAAAGTTCAAGATGAAATTTCATCGCTGGACCAGACTGACGAGACAGTCGAGCAGGATAACAATCGATCAAAAAACCAGTATAACGATGAGTTGACATTGGAGGATGAGCAAATCATGGAAACATTGGTCGGAAAAGTAGTAAACCACTTCAAAACAGCTGAACCGTCTGAATCATCGAAAGAAGAACCCACGACTAAGCAGCCAACAACAATTGACGAAATGGCAGTGACACGAAGACTTCTTCTTGTGCCGGAAGTCCAACATCTTGTACTTCAGGATGCCAAGCACTTTATTTCCGACATGGGTGATCTGACCCAACTCGGATTGTCGATGGCACATGTAGCAGATGAATCCATTGCAGCTATTTTCAAAAATGTGATGGACAGCTTGTCGACAGCAATCGAAGCTGATCTGCAGCCGGTTCCAAAGGCGAGCGAAGAATATCGATCGAACGATAACCAAACGCTTTCCGACGAAAATTTGAAGAAGTACATTGCAAACTTATTACGTTACTCTGGAGTTACAGCTGAAGAGCTCAAATCAGAAATTGCTCAGAACATACTTTTCAGAACAATTCAACACACTCTGGAAAATGCGGGACTAGAAGTTAATAATGCTCGCGTTTGGGATACTCTCAAAACCGTCATTTCTGAAACCCGAACGCCTAAAATCAACGCAAAAGCAAACTTGTCGATTGAAGAACGTACGTCTATGAGTCACCGCACTGATGCCCCGGATGTGACCTACAAAAGACTTCCTTTCATCCCCGTCAGGGAACGTGTTTTCAAAGATGGACATTGGATAGAGAAGAGCACTTTGCTCGGTAACGACAGAAAAAAATTTCAACCGAAAGAGACTTTTACAAACAGCAAGAAAATTGACTTGGAATCCACAGCTGAACAAACGGACCATGCCCTTCCGATTGACTCCGAAGAAAATTTCTCTGAAGAACTAAACGTCGATTATCACAGTCCAGAAAATGACGAAGGAATAATCAATAACATGGATGATTCAACGGCGGGACAATCTTTATCAGCGAGTGAGGAATGGGAAACCGACGAAGAAGACGATGAAAAAATTCCCATCAAGTATTATTCGCCAGCCGACCGAATCCTTGCGTACCGGAAAAAAATTCAAGCCCCGAAAGTAATGTTTCATCTGGAAGAGAAAACGACAGAGGCTCCTCGAGCTGTTGGACCTGGGACACTCAGAGATTCTGTGTTTCCAGTTGCCCCAACAACTAACAAATTCTCCCCTGCGTCCAGAAAGGCGTTGAAGTTCTCGAAATCTCCGAGCAGGTCTAAGACACCACGTTTATCAAGAAAAAAATCATCCTCAGCGAAGAAGGTCAGCGAGAAACCTCATTCCTTCGACGGGACTGAATTCGAGCCAGATTCTGGGAAAGTTCATGAAGATATTCTCGGAATAGTAAATTTTGGCAATATTAATGAAAATATTCCTGCACCAGGTGACAAGAAATATTTAGTTCCTGCAAGAAGCGAAATCGGATCTACAACAGTGGCGAAAGAAAATCCTGTTGAAAAAACAAACTCGTCTGATGAAAGTGAACGACTTGGCACCCCGCAAGAACAATCGTCTTCGACCGAACAATCTTTTTCGGTGACTCCGGAATACGATCCAACATATTTCGGAAAGATAATTTCCAGTTCGTCAAAATCTCCTCGGGGAAAAATGTCCGATCTGACAAACACAGACTTATTTTACATCGGCGATGGGGTTAAGATTCCGCTGAAACTTACGAAAAATTCAGATGGCTCTTGGGGTCTCTCGATATCGGAGAAAATATGTGAGAATTTTGTCAAACAGAAATGTCCGCGCTGTGTGCCAAACGATGGGGACATCGTTGAAGAAAAAAGACGTTCGAAAAAGGACATTATCCAGGACAAAAATATTGCACCAAGTACGATAAGAAATAATCAGTTCCTCCTCGACGAAATCGAAAGTTCAGATTCTGTTGATGAAACGAAAGAGCGTCGCGCTCGCTCTTCATCGGACAGTGATGTTATTACCACCAGCACATCCCCAGTCACAGAATTCGTTCAGAAATACAATCTGACACTTAATCCAGAAAATGTATCGAAGCCTTCAGCATCTTGGCAGAAGTCGTCAAAATCGATCAACGACATTGAAATTACGGGATCCAGAAATAATGAAGAATTTTCAAACACCATAAAAACTTCGAAACTTTCGTCGAATGCAAAAGCTGTAAACGGTGACAATGTTGAAAAAAACGAATATCAAGTGAACGACGATGAAGACTGGAATGAATCGTCGAAGAAGTCGAATGACACCCAAATTAGAGAATCGTCTTCTAACGAGGAAAGTAACAAATTTGCTCGGAGCCTTTTGAACGTCAACGATGTATCTGAACCTGAAAATAACAACAGATTGGGTGATACTGACGATACCTTGATAAACTGTTCCACGATGGACTGTCGGCACATCGTGGAACCAGGATTGTCGACAAACAACGATCGATCCGAAATCGAACTGGAGTACGATGACTCAATAAATTCAAAAACAGCACAAAACCTGAGCCCCATGAAAGAACACCAAGATTTCAACGAACCGAAGATTTTAGAAATGAACATTGTACCCAAAGCTGAAGAAGCCAAGGTCACGAGGAATCTTGACACCGTCTCAAAAGACTATCAGAACATACACAAACCGCAACTACCAAAAATCCAAAATGTAAACGAAGCTAAAAATAAGAAGGATATCAGTCGTTGGTCATGGGTCCATGATTTAGTAAATTCCAACTTACACCATTCTGCTCTGAATCGTAAAATCATCATGAATTTTCAGGATATCGATGAAGCGATACTTTCGAAAATCGATGATGTGTCCAGAGCCGAAAGCGCTAAGGGTACGAGAAATCATATTGATGGTCCAGTCAATTCCAATTCTTCACAAGACGTCGCCACGGAGATGCGCTATCAGGAACCCTTGGACAATACCATCAAAGCCAAAAATGTCAATTTCATTAGAAATTCCAACAAGGGTTCAATAAATCCAAATTCTGGACAAGTTCTTGAGCCCGTGAAAGGCGATGAGAACGTTCTCCAATCGAAACACTTCACCACGATCAATGGCTCGAAAAATTCTAATCCAGTGAAAAATCTCAACCCAATGATGGACCGTCAAAACACCACTGAACCAAAAATTAGAAAAATCAAAGAAATAAGTCGAACAATATATGCGGAGCCCTTCGTAGAAAGTCCAAATGACAATTCAAAGGATTATTATTCTATACAGAATGACAGTCCAAGGGCCAAACATCTAGACATTGATAAACCCCATCACAACCAGAAAAAACTGAACGAATATGATGATTACGATTTAACCATAATGACGAACGAAAAAGCAAAGTACGATTACCAGAAAGATAATCCGATATTAAAGAGGATACGGTTTATCAATAAAAAACAGTTGAAAGCAAGACCTTACAGATATCAACAATACATTGATGATGAAGCCCAAGAAAGGATGGACGTAATGACAACTGTACTCCACTGGCTGAAGGAAGTTTTTTTTGAGCCCACAGCCCTGGGTGACGACTATGAACAAATCGGTTGATGACAAAAAATCGGCAAATTGTCTTTGTAAATAAAACCCGTCACAACGAATTGTATGAACGTTTCATTTTCACATAAGTTAGTTATACGAAAATTATTTATTTATGTTTTGAAATTTATTTATTTTCACGTTCCTTTTTCAGGTATAAAAATGAAGCTACTAATTATGAAGTCATTCCATCTCTTGTTTTGATTTAAAAACCGTGTCAACGAAAGAACATTTCAAAATAATTTATTCTCATTATTTATCATGACAGCGTGTAGTCTAGCGTCAAATTTTTTTTCAAATAGACCTATTCTACAGATGTTACTGTTTTTAATTATTCTGTAAGGTGCTAATAAAAATGATTTATTGAACCGATCGATGTGTTTGATTTATAATACCTACAAACTATCGCCAATATTATAACAATACGAAAATTGCAACAATAACCTCAATCAAACAAAAGGCAGGATCAAAAAATATTATCCTTTTATAAACTTTTTTTTTATGAACCCTCATAGAAAAAATAAATAACCCTAAATGAATAAAATCATTGCATACAGACATGGATTTCCAAGACTCACCATTCACTTTTCTTCACCTCCTTAGTGTATAGTGGGTATAGTTTGAAAATGTTGTTTTCCCTTCGAACATTACCTTAGATGAGGCTTACCTTAAGGCGTTTGAACCAGGTTCCTTCATCTTTTCTCCGTAATCCAATTTTTTTTCTGCTCCAACGAGCTTGGCAAGAATGTGTCTGGTTTACACTTACATTTACGAACTACTTCTCTGGATGCCAGTTGAAGGCTCAAAACTTAAAGACTACAAAAATGCAAAGCACGAATTTTTGGACAACCCTACGATTCAGGGGAATTAAGGATCTTCTGAAGCTGAATGTTTCTCCTCGAAAGCGCTGTCCGCAAATTTTTCATATCGCTGTTTAAGACCTAGCAATCAAAACCTTTAGTGCGTCTAGAAATTTCGACTGGTCTTCTCATACTGGATGTTTAAGAATAACCAACGAACATCGCAGTTACGTAGTCGCACTAATTCAGCCTGTGCACTTTATGGAGAACCAGTCTGCATTGAGCCTTTGGTGAAACTGAAGTGTGTGTAACCTTGGACCAATGTTGATGATGTTTGAATTTGAAACTGTTAACTTCGTATCGAAACGGGTCAGAGTCGGTTGATCAACGAGAGACCGAGTGTGGAATGAGTCGGATACTCATGCCACATAACCGAACCCTGAGAGTGCGTGTTGTTGTTTGTGTTCGACGGTGGCTGTGCTGTATACAAAAATGAAATAAAAATCGAGTATAGAAGGCACTTTAAATTCAAGGGCATCGACGGGACAGCGAAGAGAGGTCGTCTCGTACATTAAAGGTCGAGATAAAACAGCAAAGGGTCTCATAAAAAGTGTTTATTTCTCCCTCGGGATGAAAGAGGGAGAAGAATGAAAAAGTGCAGCAACAGGCGCGAGGAAGAGAGAAAGGAAGGAAGCGACTACTGCGAGACAGCAAAAGCGAACCAGAGAAGAAGATATACGAGACAGACCAAAAGAAGTATATCGAGTCGAGAAGAGAACTGTTGCAAACAGGACAACTTCTGTCCTGATGTCGTCTCTCCCAATGGCTTATACCCTTGAGTCAAGGTGATCATCTTTGAGCCGTCTGCGGGAAAACGAGAACTCGTCTCGTCGATGATGCGCTCTTCAAGCAATGTTAAGGAAGTTAAAACACTCTACAGGACTTTCCAAAAGTTTTACACCGTTTGGACAGTATAAGTAGCAATTAAATTGAGACAGTTCTTTTCAGTTGAACCACTGATGACATATTTTCAGCCACTGATGAAATATGGACTGAATGGACACAGAAATGGGCGAATGTGCAGCAATTGATCTTCTCAGACGCATTAGCTGAGCTAAAATTTTAGTGGGACGTTCTTGGTGTTTCTGGCGCAACAAATTACTCAAGTGACATTAGAACCTGATCTCAATTTACTTACGTCTCGTACGTTTTTTTTAATTGTTTTTTCAACAAGAATGTATTCGAAAGAGTCAGGTCATCGGAAAATTATTAATTATGGTAAAACTTGTGACCGTAATTTATTTAATCAATTGTTGATATTTGGTATCAATATTTGATTAAAAATAGCGATACCGCACAGATCAGGAGGGAAGATTGAACAGAAAAAAAGATTGTTACTCATTTTCAATATATACTTGTAAACATATTTTATTTTCCTGTAGCTTAACGGAATGGTCGAGGTTCTAAACCCATCGATCGAGATGAGTGAAAAAAAAATATATTATCATCGATCGTATACTGTTACACAAACCAAGACACAAAAGGATCTTAATCCGAAGAATATATTTACATACAAGCATATTCTTACAATAAAAAAATTCTTGTAACGCATATATATATTTATATAACTAATTCCATCGTGTAAAAGAGAAACAGTAACGATGGCAGCTCCTTTGCACGTACATAATCGTAATACAGCCTTTCATTTCAAAGCAGTTCCACATTTTGATCCTCGCGTTAAAGTGAAAAATAACATGATTTTTATTTTGCCTACATGGACCGTCTTGTTTTGCGAAATGTTTAGAATCATTATATTTCAATCGTCGTGCGAGACCAATATCGATGATTTCGAGTTTTTTATTGGGATGTGTCTCAACATCGCGCGTATTTCTGGGTGTGTTTTTTTTTCTTCTTTTTTCAAAATATTTTTTCATACGCCCTACTTAATCGTATTCACGTTTTATAAAGAAATAATCACGTCACATGCACACCATCTTACAGAAAATTCAATAATACACAACTTCGTTAAAATTTGGTGCGCGATTCTTTGAAATAATCATCAGATGTAACATTGAATACATTTTTATTCACAAAGATGCGCGTATCAGTCAGGCTTTAAATTCAGTCTTACAATTCAATCGCTATAATAACTAATTGATTTTCCGTTTTCACTGGAAATCGATGTCATTAAAAACAAAACAATATTTATAAAAGCTTTGACGTCGTTTCGCAATAACATTTGTTTTTTCAGTAATAAAAAAAAAAAAAAATTGTAAAAACAATTGGAGTCGTTTTGTTTGTTTGTTTTGGATTCAATAAAATCACGTTGTTAGAAATCGTAAACGATGAATTTATCATGCGGACGGAGAGAGGCTTGAGAATCAAGTTCTCGGTTGTAGCTTAAGATGAAAAGAATCGGGAGGTACAGCAACGCAACCGGGGCGTAAATAACTTTTGAGATCGTCGGTGGCAGGAAGAACGTCATATCGGGATACCAAAGCGGCTAAAAGGATGAACGCGAATCCCTGGACCAATCTCTGTCCGATGCAGGTGCGTTTGCCGGTGGAAAATGGAATGAAGTGATGGTGTTTTTTGACGCGATATTTTGGGGCTTCGTTTTTATTTTCATTGATCGAAGTCTCATCGATTTCGAGGAAACGTTCGGGACGGAATTCGCGGGAGTCTGGACCCCAGTAAGATTCGCCGAGATTGAGTTCAAAATTGTTAACAAAAATAACCGTATCCTTGGCCACCGGATAACCATCGATATCCGTGTCCTCCGTCGCGACGTGGGGAACGATCGGAGAACTTGCGATTCTCAGTGTTTCCCATATAACAGCCTCGGTGTATAACATTTCGGAACGATCGCTAAACCCAATGAGAGTGCCGCTTCGATCTTCTCGCGATAAAATATTATCGCATTCGGATTGGATTTTTCTCTGGACTTCAGGATGGACCGCGGTATTGGCGAGTGTCAACATTACGAGGTTCCCGACCGCTGAATGACCGCCGATAAAATCTTCCAGCTCGTAAATAATATGTTCCCAGGACAAATCTGACTCGGGACTTTCGAGATGTAGGAGAAGAGCATCAGTAAAATCACGTGGTATACCAGCCGCGGCATCGAGAGTTTCGCGATGATGGTCTATGATTCTACGCAATATGAAGCTCCTTATTTCCGATGACCATTCGTGCAAGCGATTAATCTGTTTTGTGAAAAAGGGCCTGAGCCAAGGCATAAAATCGACGAGGGAGCCTTGATTTATGTCCCAAAAAATTTCGTCGAACGAACGCACGATACGACAAAACTCTTCATCGTCGTAACTGAATCTGGTCGAGCACATGTAACTAGTAAACATGTTCGCTAATGAGCGCATTAATAGCGGCTTCAACGACTGTTTGCCCTCTAATATCGGGGTCGAATCCGCCTTCTCAAGAACGCTGAGAAACTGGGCTGCCTCCAGTGTACCGATTCGCCAAAACTCCTCCTGCTGAGGACTCCCACCACGTGGGGAACAAAAAGTCCGAGCTATCGATCTTCTCTGACGCTGAAGGTCCGACCAATCGCACAGAGCCAATGCTGCAATCACAGAACAAAATATCATCGAATTATTAATTGTTGCCACCTATCAATTTCAGCGATTGCATTGACATACTGGGTCATTTTGACCCGGGCTCTTTAAGCATTCCTTTATATTAGTGCTTCTCGAAATTTTTTGAATCATCGGATTACATTGTTTGAAAAAATTATTGAAAATGTTAACTTCTGGAAAAACGAGCATTTTATATTAAAAATCATTTTGTTATTCCTATCCAAATAGGATTCTTTCCAAATTCGAAGGTATTTATGTGAATTTGTGAAATTTACTTTTTTTCGAGGTGAAAAAATCGTTAACTTTTATCATAAAGCGATCGCAGTCTTCGAAAATAATTCTAGGGTTGGAGAAAATATATCGACAGTGTGACAATGGAGGGTTAGATGTAAATTTAATTTTAGTTTCTTTATTGGTACATAGCAAAGAAAGAGAAAACAAAAGGTCTTCATCGATTGTTACTTAAACATTTACATGTTTTTAGTCGTAAAAAATAATTGTTAATAATAATTCGAAGTTGATTCTGGAACCCCAAATTTCCTGGGTCACTGTAAAATGATTTTTTACCCTACTCGGAGGATATAATGGAGGACTTGGAGGAAGATCCCAAAATAAAATGTGCCTAGGGATTATAATTTCATTCGAAGAAGGTCCATTGAAGTTGAAGGGGAAGTTGAAACGTGGCAATTTTAGTCGGTCCTGGCGAGTGTTTAACTGCGAGTACTTGCGCTTTGCATACGTCAGAAAATAAAAGTATGTGTTGTGCGTGATTGAAGAGACCTTACGCAGCGAAGATCGTCAGACATTTGGCAAAATAAATAAAAAATAAAAAATGCATGCATAACGAGTGATGGCCCTGGTATGTGGCTCTCATTGCACCATTTACACGAACGTACATACTACATATTATATATGTACAACTATTAAAGGACGAGGATCAAAGCGGAAAATATAGCCGCGGTGCGCATCGCGGGAGCGTAATCAGAAGAGACAGCACATGCTGCTTCATGCAGTCTCACACCAGTATATCTGGGCTGTCCGTTCCGAGAAGCGGTTAATTCGACTGTCAAGTTATATCTCGAGGAGGCTGAGAGCGCTTCCTGCTCCCAGTATTACGAGTTTACCCGGCGAGCGTCAACAACCAGTCGCAATCTACATCCTGCAACCAACGCTCGTTCAAGAAATCCTTTATTTTTCACCACCCCATCCCTTTTTCCTTCTTTTCAAAAGAGACACGAGTATTCTTCAGATTCAAAAGCTCTATAGATTCGTTGCACACCCCGATAAGTTTTTATTCAATTATTCATTGAAGCTAAAAAAATAAAATGGCGTCGATCGAGGGAAAATCGTGTCTGAATTATTCCGAATGTTTTTTTTTTCTTATTCATTCAATAAAGTGTTTTTTTTCTCGATCAAAAAAGAATGAAAGGAGAAGAAAAAATCAATTTTCTTACTCTGATGAAATTATTTTTTTAGTTAATTGTGGAATCGATTTATCCCTTTTTTAATTCAGATTTTATGGTACTGTGGTAACATATAAATTATTCAGGGAACATTTGGTCGTTATTTCAACTGACCAAATATAATAGAAGTGGATATGCACCGAACTGTATGAAATATTTTTGTCGTGAGAAAGGGAGCATCGGTTTGATTGCTAAACTATCTACTGTACAGCCAAAAGCTTTACAGCTCGCCGACGTACACCAAGCTAGTTCGTCCACGTGTTCGATGCTTTAGATTTTCGTAGAGGTTGCGTGGCAGGTAATCGATGCAGAAAAGAACACATGGGCGCATAGAAAATTTGCAGAGCCATAAGTAAACATATAATCGACCGATAGACACCACGATTTCCGATCAAATAGTCCATTCAATGTAACAATATAACTGATAAATTTGTAATTTATTGATTATCAATTGATAATCATTGTTGGGTAATTATTATTTTTCGATAAAAAATAAATAAATAACCTACAAAAATATCGTGATCGTTTGATAATAAATAAAAATATATTCTCTCCTGTGATTACAAAGTGTGGCAGTGTTGTGTTGAATCAATTGGATGAGGAATATAATTGAACTTTGATACCCTGGACCGAACGGGACGAATTTATTTGGGTCGGAGTTTAAACTCTTTTATTTGTGCACAAAACGAAATAGATTTTTGTTTTTTAAGTGCCGAACATTTCGGTTTAAATTGGACGAGTTACGTCGCAACTGTAGAGGACAATTCTGCTTGTGATTAAAAAAAAAAAAAACTTCGAAAAATATATCCATTACCCATGTGCTGAATATTCTGCTACCAACATTAGAGAAGCGGACAGAAAAAGTGGACAACAGCCATTCTATGAAGTGAGTCAAGAATATATTAGACATACTCTACTTTTTTCTGTCCCTTATTCACGATCATTGGGTCAAGAATATTCCGAAAGTTTAAGGTCGTGATATATTACAAATCTCTTTTGATACACGATCTTCAGGAATCGAGGACATCATCGGATTATCAAGTTCGGTAAATCGATAATAATGACATTTGATTTAACACAAAATAATTGCAAAAGTATTTTGCCCCATCACATTTTCTACTGCGCATTTAAACTTTATTTGAAAAACAACCTTTAGTGATAAATTAATGAAAAATCATTTTTTTTAACCCTTGGAGACACAAATTTTTCTTTACTTCACATGAAATTTGGTATTCGTGGATTTTTCGAGTCCTCCATCACGGATTAAAAGTAAACAAATGGAAATTTCAATTCAATTGTTTTTTTCTTTCTATTTTTTACTCTCCGAAGTGCTTTGATGCTTCGAAATGTATTCGGAATGTGTTGAGTTTGTGAAAAAAATCGCCCGAAAATTACTTTATCATTCATCGATTACCTATTTCTTATTCTTGTTCGATTTTGGTAGTTTTATCTTCATTGGTTGGAAGAATTTAAATTTAAAATTAGATCGATATTTCTACGAAATTTGATCACCCAAATTCACCCACAAAAACGACATTTATTACTGTGGAGATTTAGGTCACCAGTCTAGCGATTCGTCAGCATAAAGTATATTGGGCCATGCATAGGTTGACCGGAATGATTTTACTGTCGCGTCTTCCAGAGGCTGGCGGGGGGCGGTCTCTCGCCTTTCTCTACTTAAAATAAATAGATTAAATAATCTCATTCAAACGAATCTGTTCCACGCTTTCGTCAACTCGCACTTTCCTACATCGCGATAGCCATTTAATGCCTAACTTGAGATTTCACCTTACAAGACACGTGACACACTCGTGCAACTTCTCGGACCCACATCTTTTAATGGTCGGATAATTTTTCGCGATCACCGGGTACGATAGAATAATTCAATCTCACGTAAATTAAAAACAGTGGGAAACAACGTGTTGAAAAATCACAGCAGTACAAATAAAACAACGGAAAAGCAACAAAAACGAAACAATAAAAATTCTAAACGAATGCTTATCATCGTCACCTGCAGCTCGATCGATGTAACCAAATTCTAACACAGCTTATGGAAACCTTGCTCCACATGAAGCAGGCAAAACGAATTATACATTTTCCCAACCGTGTAAATGCTAATATTAGGCTTTTAAAAAATTAAAACACAATCGATCGTACTTTGTAACTTTTATGCTATCCACGTGCTACTTGTATCGGAGATAGAAACATTAAACAACTTTGTTTCAGTTGGATAAGGAATACGAGCTCGATATTTATTTTGTTATATTGCACAGCTTTTGAAAAATACTAAAATATCAAAGTTCCTTCAGACATGATGGACGTATTCAACATTTTATTAATGTATGATCAATCTCAATGTGATCACTTTTCAAATGAAAATCGGTTTGGCCATAATCCGACCAATGGGAATCGAATTCGTCAACGACTGTTGTTCAAATTTTTTTGGTATTTGATCACATTGAAATGTATGATTCCTTGCTTTTTCTACTCGAACGCGTCTCATAAATCTGATTTACAACACGTAGTCATACGATGAAACTGTATTTGTTGTTATTTACGTTTCCCAAGCCCAACTCTGCGGAAAATTTGTCGAAATGAATCTTGTTTTTGTTTTTTATTTTATCTTTATGAGCTAACGATGTAAATATCACTGAAATTGAAAAAAAAAAATCAATGAAGACATAAGACTTGTTGATTCTCGACCAGGGTCGAGAACAGACGAGAAATAAAACAAGAACGGGATGAGGAGACGCGATAACCACGCGATTAAACGCCGGGGCACGTAAACTTCCGCAATACGAAACTCTCTGTCTGGGACAGAAAGTTATGTCAGCTTAAATCGACTCTCAAGTCCCAATTTCTTGGGATTGGCAGAAAGTAAGAAGAAAGATATCGTTTTTTTTCTGACCGTAAACGTGTCGTTTATATTTCCATGCAGACGATATTTTTCTTACCGGATTATAAACCATGAAATCTCAGTCTAAAAATATAGAGTACAACTCATTATGATCGTGTGTTTCATTTATTTTCACTAACACACGTCAAATCATACAAAATTCATTCTAAATGAAAAAATGTCAAAAATCATGTTGAACTACTCAAATGTCAGAACTTTTTCATGAATTTTTCCAAGACGTAGTTCCAACCAAATGAGCCATTTTCACTCAATATCAATTCAAAGATTTCCATTTCTTCGGGTTTACAGTTTATGAATTCTAATCCACACACAAAGATTCTTATCCCCTTACACTTTTTTGCTCATGATTTTTGGACTGTTCTGAGTTTTTGACGACACATTGACAATCTGGGAAAACTTGATTGTTTTTTTCTAAATGATAAGAAGTCCTTCAGAGGAAGCAGATTACTTACAATTATTGCGATCGCCACCGAACAACTGATGGAATCGAAGAAAGTCCGGACGTCCACCAAACTGACTGCCCTTTTTGATGAGAACCTCTTTGATCAGCTGGTAGCTGCTAACAACGACGCATTTAGCCACTCCAAGTTGAATCTGATAGATATCGCCGTACTTGTGCGAAAGCCTTGTAAATGCGTCAAGTGGTCCTGCGGGTCCTCGTAGAAGATGAAGACTACCGATCAGCGGAAACGGAATTGGTCCGGGAAGCACTTTTTTTTTCTTATGACCTTTGGAAATTGGTGAATCTTCAGAATTGCTGGTGTCTCCTTCACTGGATTTGTTGGCTCGTTCCTTTCGTGACTTTCGACCACCCTTTGGAGATATATCTTCAGTGATTGTTAACTGCTTACAATTATCGTTTTTTCCACTGTGTGTTCGCCATGAGAACACCGTCAAAAGGATGCAAAGAACCGTGACGCAGGACGATAAAACCCAAAGAACGTTGGAATCCATTGTTGTCAAAGATTAAAATCAAAGAATTGGCGACACGTAGTTCAACGAATCTATCGATAATCCGTTTTCAAACCGAAGTGCTTCGTTGCCAGGACTAATTTGTGATCTTCTTGTCATCGACATCCACACTAAGTAAATGTGTTTACTTTTTTTTCTATTCTCAGAGAATGTCGTTGTCACTATTATCAGTGTAGTCTCTAATTTTGTTGTTATTACGTTCGAGTGGATTTGAAAACGAAACTTTTCATAACTTGCTTGATTTTTTTCATAATTCCGTATCGTTCATATCAACGAATGACAGTATTAAGATTTTGCAAAATAATTCTGACACGTTCGTTAGTAAATAAAAGTATAGACTTTTGAGATCGCATTCCCAGGAGTACCGCAGCCAGGAAACTTTCCTTACAAGGGTCGCAAAATGTTCTTGATGATGTTTGGAGATTGATAACTCTCAGAATATTCGAAATTGATTTTCGCACCCGCGTCACTGGTTTACCACGCACAATACACAACTCTGGAGCGTAGGACTCTATTCATTCTCTTTATGTATTCGATGCTATTCGCGAAAGTATTCACGTGGTCTGACCGCAGCTCGTGTGTACCGTTAGAATATCGTGTCTAGATATTTCAGGCTTTATGGGGCTATATATCATCTGTGTGAGTCTCTTTCGAGTTCTCTTGCCTCTCTATGAAACTGCACGCACTTAGAGAAACAAGAATATTTATTGTTGTCATTTATTGCACACCGCGTTTGAATTTTCAGGGGCTGAAGAAAAAGCACAGAAAATGGTTTTTGTCTTTGAAAACAAAAGGCACACACAGTCAGAAAACGTGGGGGGTTAACAAATTTGCAAAAGAGTTTAAACTTGAAAAAAAAATAATAGTCAGTTCCTAGAGTCTTTCTTGTAAATCGAAAATTAGGAACTGCAATCGTATCGCCTACGTTTGGCAACAATTTTATTGATATTTTGTTTCCTTGTTCGGATGAAAATTTTTCATTGATTAGTGAGTGTTCCAGTTGGTGGATTTATAGTGTCGTTGAGCGGCCGATAGAAACGTGACAGTGAATCCGTCGCGGTTGAACGAATGTGGATTGAACGAAAAGCGCGCTTAACTACCAACGACAGGACGCCGAGAAGATGTACGGGAGATCTCTTGGGTGCTGGAAATTAATAGGACGGGAGGAGAGAGAAAGAAGGAATAAGAGGAAGGGAGTGAAAAGGAGGAAGAGAGAGCGAGAGGCGGAGGATGTTATAGAGGAGAATGAGAGAGAGAGAGAGAGAGAGGGAGAGAAAATAAACTGACAAACCTCCCGAGTAAGTGAAGAAGGAAAGAGGGAACGCGGCGACGAAGAGTTGTGCACTCGCGAACTCGATGTTCCAGCTCAGACTCGAGATGCTACAGAGTTTTAGATGCTTGTGGTTGCACATGCATCGAAACCACCACAGAGTGAGCGCAACAGAGACAGAGATAAAAAAGAGTGAGCCCGGCTATCGGGCTAAGGTGGGAGATGTAGGAGGTGGAAATCAAGAGAAAAAAAAATCTAGGGTGAGAGTCATTCGAGTGGGGGAAATACTTAGAAAACAAATAAACAAGATACAAAAGTTATGGACAGCAGCAACAATACGAGTATTATTGTTTATTAGTATTTTATTTTCTTTATATATTCGTTAGGAAATAGATATTCATAGAATTCGGTGCGCCCAATAATTGAAATTAAATCGGCTAATGATTGAAATGGTAAATCAGTTCAATTGTCAACCAGTTTTGCCCTTCGTACTGTCCACCTTTCCCATCTCGAGAAGACGAAAACAACCTTTTTAAATGTCCCTAATCCGGGTTTATAGAACGACAATTAAGAAGAAAAAAGAACTTTGTGGAAAAAGAAACGAAGGAATGCCAGGGAGACCCGGAAGTCGATCAACTGAAACGTATAAACCTCCACGTGTCGAGCGACCGCTGCGGCAACACTTTGTGAATAAATACTTTCAATATTTTCATAAAATATTGTATTCGTATTGTAAAACGTATTCGAAAGAAAAACGACAATAAAAAAGTTGATGTTAAAATACAAAACGAAAGAAGACAAATTTATGTGGAAATCTGAAAACAGATTTAGCCAAACTCACGATGCACTTTGAGCTTCGTAATTATTCACGTGAAACTTGACGGAATTACGGACGTTTATAGAATATTTAACTGTTCGATGGATTATGGTATTAAGTCGTGAATCGACCATTTATTCAGACGTTCGTGAATCGAAATAGGTGAGGAAAATTTTAATTTATTGTTTACGATTATCGAACGGATTCGGTGTAAACGTTTACGACGAAATTTTGGCACCCTGGATGGGTGTGAACGTAAGGTGCTACCTTGTTACTGAATGGAAGCATCTTTGGCGAGACTTCGCTTCTTATAGTTCGCGGTCCTGGAGGTCTGACAGAACGGGAGAGTTATTATACAGACAAGATATGCATATATATGTAGATGTGAGCAAGTATCGCGTGGCCCACGAGCTCTTCGCCTTCTTATATTCTTATTCAACCTAAGATTATTTTATTTATTTTTCCCCAATGAAGTTTCAGCATTCAAACATCGTACAATGGCTCGTTTACTGGGCGATTATAACACAAACGCTTATTGGGACCTCGGCGATATACGAATTTGTCTAATTCTAGACGGCAATCTATTATTCATCATTTTTTTAAATGAATACCAAAAAATTAGTAATAATAGTTCGGAAAGTTCAGCAGTCTCAGGCTGAAGCAATACTTGGTTGGGTGACCGCTTGGTCACACACCGACCTACGTATCAATCGCCGATCGAGAGGCAGTTTTTCTGAGTTTATAAAAGGTGCTAACCAACTAGAACTTGACATTTTTGTCATTTTTGTCGTCAGAAAGATCAAATACGAGCGACTAAATATTTTGCTGTATAATTGGGTTCGAAGTGACGGGATGGGCTTGAAAAACCTCACAAGGGTACACGCAGGACCAATAAAAATGAAAAATAAAATAGTCTCAATTTAATCCTGGAAACCATCGGGTTTAGTCCTTTTCGATAGGAGATTTTTTATTGTTTTTATTTCAATTTGGAAAGCCATATGGCGGGAAAAGCCGCAATTTTATAAAAATATATGAACATTGTTTTTCCGCTATTCTTTATGTTCAACAACAAATTTTTATCTTTTGTTTATTACTATTAAATGAAATACGCTGCGCTGACTGGCTAAACTGGTCAAAGGAATGAATAAATTGATCATTTGTTATGAATACACGGGCGGGTAGACAGAATGTGACCTTCCTCAACGTCGAATTTCGTAAAAACGCCCCCAAAACATAACATTATGGACGGTCGGGACCTGAATGGAATGAAGCACGAAAAAAAGGAAGTGGAGAAACGCGGAACAAAAAAAATGCAGGTAAAAGGAAGTGGACATGAGAGATGGTTCAAGAATAAAGTACGTGTGTGCGTGTGTGTGTGTGTGTGTGTGTGTATCATGTATACGTATGTGGGGGAGGGAGAGCCACACAGAAAGAGAAAGAGAGTGAAAAAAGATGAGAGAGAATATGTATAGAGCCCTTTTATAATGAATGAGAGATGCTAGATAGAAATACCTCCTGGGACGCTAGAAAAAGGGTCGCGTCAGGTTCGCAAGGAAGCAAAAAAAGGATAGTCGTAAAATGGAAGGTGTGCAGTAGACACAGCCGTAGATTCGAATACGTGTATAAGACATTCCACGACTAATCAACAAGTCTGTGACATTCATTCCTTGACAAATCGACTCGAAATTCTTTCAGTATTTCAATCGCATCTGCAGTACACAAATTTATCATTATTTCAAAAACGTTCTCAGATGATCACGGCAATTAAAAAATACTCCTGGAAATTTGGTTGTTCTGATCAAAGGTGCAAATCTGATCTGTGCAAATAAAATAATGTTTCCTCTAGAATAATAATCGACGCTATGAGAGTCGAAACTCTGTACATCATTGACACAATTGAATAAATAAATAAAATCCGGATATTAATCATTTTCTTTACACTAGATCAATCGAAGAACAATAAGACCTTCGAGAATGGGAAACTGATCAGAACAACATTTGTTGGAAGGAAATAAATTATTTAGTTTTCTGTCAATTTGTCATGGTCGCTTATTTCACATTGAAAAACTGTGACTACTAAAATCTTAGGGTTTCTTTTCCACGAGGCCTTCCGATGTGTTCTGGAACGTCCCATATTCCTTCTGGTGATAGTATAAATAATATATCCCGAGGCATCGTCAAGAATATACGAGGGTGGAGGGGCAATTATAAAATTCAGGAGAGAACGTAAACTAAGAAACGTAGACGGTAGTCAGTGAGACGAGAACCCAGTGAATATAAAAATAAAAGAAGGAGGAGAAGAAGAAGGAGAAGAAGATGATGATACGGATGAAGTTGAAGAAGACGCTCGTCCATTGGAGCGCCGTTCGGGCCCCTTTTCGTGCATATATATATAAAGGGACATAGGTGGTGCTGTGGTGCGGTAGGACTAGCTCACGAGGTCATGGTTCCTTCTGGTCTTTTCCATAATCGGAAACCTGTTAGGGCCGCAGAAGCTGTCTTTTTATCTGAGGAGGGCCCGTCGCGTGTAAACGATTAGAAAACGACTATGGAAAAATGCAAAAGGCAAAAAAATCCTTGCATAATGTATAGATCGCGTGTTTCGAGACAAGAGGGCGGGACCTGATATAACTTCACGTGCTGAATCATTTTAATCAGCCCCGTTGTGCTCGCAAGCTATTCGTTTCATATTTAGTTGTGTATGTGTGGTAACGTGTATCCCGCATATTTATGCATGGCACAGTCCTTGATGTCCTGTAACACCACTCAGAGCCTCTCGTTCATTGGTTATTCCACAGGAGTGTGCCCCTTCGATCGACGATCTTGCTCCTGGCTCACAGAGGAAGAACATCTCCCATTACTCTCACGCTTATACATACTGGACAAAACGAAAATCGTAAACGCAATAGCAATTGATGCTATTGGAAGATTTCGTTGATTTTCGTACCGTCTCTTGGTCAGAATAAATGACAGAAATTTGTTTGACAGTTTATATAATATTATGATGATTATCGAATTAATATTGTAATGATTGATCAAAAAAACAATTTCCTTCAGCTCACTCGACAGTTATTTAGTTAAGCCACGATCGAATAACGTGGGGCTTTTTTAGTCCTTTATTTAAATTTGTCACTGAATCTCGAACGTTCTAGTACAAAAAATAATAATTCTTTCGAAACAACTCAAAAGTGATGTGAGAAACAGGAATAACCGATCGAATTTAGAATAAAAGGGAAAAAATGTAAATACTGTAGAATCGTGAAATTGAACTATCTTCATGTCGAGATATCAGCAAAAATGTATGAAGCATTTACCATCGTTGGATGATCGTGATTATCGACGGATTATTTTTAGATCGCGATCATCACGAGATTTCGAGGAAACGATCAAACCCAAATATGTTTATATGCATGTGTCCGGTTGCTTTTACCTCCAGGACACACGGGCTGTCATTCAAGTGACGTACGAGCTCACGGAAGGTGCATCCGAAGGGCCCAATTTCATGGTTTCTTTTTTTTTATTGCAATTTTCATATTTTTTTCATCACCCAACCTCGAAATCATTATCCAGAGCGTTGGGGTAGGTGCTTGGGAACCTCGGACCTCGCTTACATCATTCTTATCAGAAAATTGCATCGAATTTCGTAATAGGCTGAGGAAAAACGCAGGACAAATGAATTTTTTCTCAATTAAATGCTGGTCCACTCAATCTTCGCCACAGATGTCACATAAATTTTCATAGAAAATTCTTCTGATGTTCCATTGACCGAATATAAAAAATGGTTCTGATCATGTTCATGATGAACCATTCGATTGGATTAGAACCAAACTATGATCCGTTTTACTAAAATATGAACACATGATAAATTCAATAACGTTGAGCTAAAAAGTAGGCTAATTATCGAAATTTCATTGCCAGAGAATAATTCAAAGGGGTGTTTGAAAATATTTTTCATCAGGCAAATAAAGTGACTTTACGCCACAGAGGTACGATGTCATTATCCGTTGATATCTTTCCCTGCGATCGGTTATCACAGGAGACAAGATTTACAAGAGAGTTTGGCATTCGTCGGTGAAGTATCAAAGGAAATGCGAGCGGAGAGGAAGGGAAGAACTAACGATATTTACGATACAGGTAAAAGAGCAATTGCAAGACGATTTTGAAATGAAAAAAAAGATGAGAAAGAAGGAGATGAGGACGAAGAAGTAAGAGACACGAGTCGAAAAATTAAACGTTACGAGAGCAGGAAGAGAGGAGAAGGTGAAAAACGAGGAGAAGCGAGCAAGAGACAGAGCCATGAAAAGAAGAAACGAGAGCCAACAAGGAGTAGAAGGAAGAAGCCCAGGAGGAGAAGCAGAGCACACTGAACACAATGTTTCGCAGTAATTTCGTGTCAGCAGAAGCAACGAGCGTTCTTCTTCCACACTATAACCGAAACCGAGCTCTCTTGTCTCTTCGTCCAACAACATACGTCTTTCTGTGTCAGATTTACTTAATCAACGGTCTATCCATTGGGTGAGTCTTTTTGTCACTCCCTATCATTTTATTATAATCTCTTCCCTCTCGTTTCGTCCACCAATCAAAAGAAAAATCGTTTTCCTCTCAACCCTTTTTTCCCTCCATATAAAACATATCGATACTCATTAATCATTTGACGATAGTCATTAAAACTGAACTGAACTTTTTTTAATTTTATTTGAATAAATGAATAACTGATACTTCGTCATCGATGTATTTTGTTATTTCTCTTTTCGGAATAACATCGTCATTTTTATTTCAAATCGATATAAAAATACGTGAAACCACTGGAAATTAGGTTTCATTTTCTTCTCGCTGACTATAATTAACGTGTGCACTTACACGTGTCACGGCTTCGTGTTTCATTCGACAACGTTCTTTCCCATGGACCCACGTGCTACCGTCAACGGAAATCCGAACGCGGTGCTGCTTTACTGACATGTGCGTACTCACATACATCCGGGGGTTTCCACGACAAGTCAAACACTTTTAAATCGTCTTTTTTTTAATTTTGCTCAAACTTTTTTTCTTTCTGTATCCATTAGAAGGACATCTCTTGAATTAAAAAAAAAATTGTAGATCCATTCACGAGATACGATTTTTTTTCAAAATTCGATGATTCTTTGTTCGGAAGCTTCTAGCTTTACCGAAAAATTGACCGAGTGAACTTTTTATTTTAATCTTGGTTATTTATGGCACTTTTTGATAAAATCATATCCCGTGAATGGATGGAAAACAAAATTTGAAAAAATTCAAGAGATGTCCTTTCAATGATAATACTTCGAAAGAAAAAACTTTGAGCACATTCAAAAAAAAAAGTTTTCAAAGTGGCTGACTTGGCGTGGAACAGCCTATACATATATTCGTATGATATGTCCGAATACATGTGTCTTCGTAACATTGACGCGGAATTTCAAACGACCGACTGCGTCCTTGCAACAATAGCATTATTTTTATTTGTCACGATATTTATATCTTTTTCACACTGTAATTAGATGCTTCGATAGCTCGTTAAAACGCATACAAATATATACGTACGGGTGTAATTCAATCGTTTAAAAAAAAAAGAACAACTTTTGATCTTTATTTTGTGTACGTCTTGTGGCTGAACTCATTTTCGAAAAACGACTCGTAAAATATGTTGTCATTAGATATTTGATTTTAAAATAATTAACAATATTAGAAAATTTTATCATTGACAAAGTGAATATCGTGCAAACAAAAGAGGGTGACTAGACATTTTGGAAACTGAAAAAATTACAATTTTTTTATTCTATTACTGCACAATACTGCTGTCTATTGCTTACCAACAAATTTCTTTCTTTCGTTGTCTCGCGACGTTGAAAGCACGATTGTTGTCCTCGACTCTGAATGAATGATTTAAAAAAATTACAGTTCGTACTTATACCGAATAGATTTTAGAAAAAATGGCAAATTGGCAAGACATTTTATTTCGTCCTGTAAGTAAGAAATAACTTTAATCAATAGAAGAGTCTAGTACGGGGAATAAAAATGAAAAGCTTCAGAATCAGAGTGACCTGACCTAAAAAAATATGCATCCATGTATTCAATATACGTATTTATATCGCGTACGGCAAAAATATTAATTGTGTGAACATGAAAAGAACACGTACCAGGGTCGGGTTTCGTAGAACTTGACGCGTTTTTTCTTCTTCTTATTTACAAAATGTACGTAGAGTTATATTTTCGCTGACTCTGTGATCAGTTCCATGTACGAAACGAATCAAATCGCTTGTGATAAATAGGTTACATGACGTAGTGACAAAAAAATCCTTAATTGCAGGAGTTAATTGATCATTATATACTTTGTCTGCTCGTTATTGCAAGCGTTAGTGGCAAATTTGTTGCAAATAGATTGATGACTTGATTTATGACAATTTTCTAGAACTTTTGACAACAGACAACTCAAAAATCATCATAATCGTGAGGGCCACCGTTGCGAAAACGTGATTTTCTTGGTTTTTAAATCACGAGCCTTAAATAATTATTTCTTCTTAGTTTAAGAATCTGTATCAAGACCTAAGATACTTACGTCATCCGCCGATATTCGGTATTTTCTGGAGAGGACACAAAAAACTTTCCATGAGCATCAAAACAAGATTACGTAATTAAAATTTCTTCGGATATTCGAAAAAGATCGTTTGAAAGAAACTTGACATGCTCAAGTCGTACTCGCGAAACCCACGTCAATCGTCCAGCGCGCACTTTTCAATGACGTATTTACTTAAATACGTGCACGGGTACGTGATTCACTCTTCGCAAAATACGGTGAGAGACTGAAGATACAAAAGTTCGGTGGCCACGTCGATAAATAAAAATAAATCATGAAATTATTCGGTTACACGGAAATGGGGCTTGGTCACGATAAGAATGAATAAAGCGGTGTTGATCCTCGAAATCACTCTTGATCCTATATCGCTTCCTATGTCTTCGAACTCTTGATATTCATCGTGAATAAATAGTATTTATCCACTGCGATAATATACTCAAATTCTGAGTAAAATCTTCGTGCATATTAATGTTACGTTCATCGTATGTGAATAAAAAATAAAAATTTTATTCTGGATATTTTCATTTTTAATCGGAATAACGAAAACAATTATCGTTACAGAATAAGAACAAAGTACAAGATTCAATTTTGAACAATTTTTGCTTTACGAAAAATATACTTTTATCGAGAGCAAATTTTCTATGAAATTTTCCTTTCTTTTCATGAAAATTCACATTTTGTGTAATGAAAATTGCAAGAAATTCGAGGCTGGCCCTTGACAACATAACTAAAAAAAGCAACAAAAAAACAGACAATATTAAAACCCAAAGGCAATTGCAATCGATTTGTTTCAAAGTTCCGAAGAAGTTTAGCATCTCACCTTAAGTCAAAAATGGAAAAACCGTAGTACATTTTCCAAAAATGAATCCACGATATCTTCACAATCAGGATACTCCAATGTGGAGAGGGACGAAACTTGCAGAATGTAGGAGAAGAAAACGAATCGAACGATAATTGAGATAATAAATAATAAAGAATAAGAAAAAAAATAAAGAACACTTTCAACATGAAAAAAATTGGCATAAATCAGTAGAAATGAGAAAGAACTAAAGATGAGAAAGTGACAGAATGATAAGTTGAAATTCGAAAAGTCGATCAAGAAATAAGAAAAACGATAATCTAGAAAAATGAAGAAGATGATTCACGAGAAGGTTAATCGAAATTTCACTCTATATAGAGAAATGATCGAAGAAAAAAAATATATAAGCAAGAACGTGTATGCTCTACAAGAGTATCCGAGGTTCGAATGATTACTTGTTTGTCAGGAGCAAGAGAGCGTAATACCGAGTGCAAGTAAAGCGTTCTACACCTATAAGGAAGAGTCAGTCAAGTTCAGGGACTTCCAGTTTCTCACAGCCGGTCGTGGTGCGGTTGGGACGGAGCTCGTGGATACTGAGAGCCTGCGGAGAGTGCCACAGCTCCCGAGATAGAGAGACTGAGCCATTGAGAGTAAGAGAGGGAGGGACAAAACGGGGGATGATGATGATCATGATGAGGAGGATGCATTCACGACGATGCCGTAAAACTCGGGCGCTACTGTCTCTTGTGTTAAAATCCACTCTCCTGCGATCAGCTGATGAGAAAACAACGGATTATAACGATCAAGGGATCTTTGCATAATTGTCATTTGGTCTGAGTCAGAGTCGTCGTAAACAATCACTTAAACATCGAACATCTTCAACACAGAAAATTTTGTTTTAAGGTAGTAGTCTCGCCACAGCCACCTTCAGAAGTTGATTCTCCGATTAATTTTCAAAAACTTGGATTTGAATTGTGAAATAATTCAATACTGATAGATTTTTCGGGGGTTTTTTCGAAAAATGTTTGATATAAACTTTAGTGCTCGAGAATTAATCAACTTTCGACATATTCAGAACACGAGACTTGTACTTTATAAAGTCTTATAATAGTCTATATTGATTTGATTGATTGAAACTTCGTCAAATGTTCGTCTGTAATTGGTCAGAAATATATAGAAAAATGTGTAGAAAAGTAAGGGAAGTTGTTTTACAAGTTGTGTAAAACTGTGAAATCTTCGACTTTTTCAATACACCGAATACAGGACAAAATTTTGTTTTTGAAATTCTGTAAAAAGACGCTTAGGCGCTCGAAAAATCCAAAATGAACTTATATGAAGAGAAACAGAAAAATCTTCCAACATTGTGAGCATCGCTTTGTCGCTATCTCAGGCAGTGATGATTGGAAAAAAAAATGATAAAATTCGATGACTTGATTTATTGCAAAATAACGAACTAGATGAATAAGCAAAATATGGATAAAAATGACAGTGAGCTTAAGACGTCGAGTCGATGAGTTTCGCAAACTTGTCAAGTGTGCTTGGTGAATTGGGTAGGACCCCGTATAGTTGAAATTTATATATTGAAAGCCCGCCTTTATAAAAGAAAGACGAAGGAGTGAGGGGTCGAAAAGCGTTGATCTCAAAAAGGCGAGAACGAGAATGTACCAGAGACGGAAAAATAAAATGACAGGATCGGAGTCGCTTCTTCGGTGAGGACGCAGAGATAGTCTCCAAAGGGTGAAAGATAAAAAGAAAATGAGAGAAAAAAAGAGCGAAAAAGAAAACGCATAATTTAAATTTATGCTCGTCTCGCGCAGCTGCTCTACCAAAAACTCATTGGTCCTGCGTCCCCGCCGCGTTGTGCACCTTGCCCTTGCCCTTGCCCTTGCTCTTGCCCTTGCACGGATGAGACAAGATATATCCTCGTCTACACGGTCCGCAACCGCCGTCTCGTCTTCCACATCTTTCTTTCTCTCTCTCTCTCTCTTCCTCTTTTACTTTTTTTCCCTTTCTCTCTTTTACACGCACATATACTCTTCCTTCTCTTTCGTGATTACTTCGTCATTTTTTCTTCATCTTATGTATATACTAGCAGCATATTTCGTTATACATTGATTGCTAGCAAGCAAAAAGGCGTTACCCCCCTCTTTCTCTCTCTCTTTCTCTCTCTTTCTCTGAACACGTAACACAACCCAAAAGTTACGCCATTTTGTTCCTTGTATATAGCTCACCTGTCATTTGCAACGAAAAAATTCACGGTTGCACATAAATGCCTCAAAAATGAAGCTTCATTTGACGTGCAATCATCCAGTCACCCTATGCATTTTGTTTTAAGAAAAAGCACATTGCGTAAAGAGTAAAAGAGAGAGAGAGAGAGGGAGAGAGAGGGAAAGAAAGAGACAGAGAGAGAGAGGGAGAGAGAAAGAGAGATATGGTACGAACGGAGTAACCAACGATTTCAATTAAAAAAGGTTTATATGTATAAATAGGAAAAATGTAATCAAAGTAGATCGATAGTGAATTTAAAGATCGTTCAATTCAGTTATTGAGCATTCGTTGAACAATAGAAACCCACGAACATTTTCGTTCTCTGCTGTTTACATCAAGGAATTAATAAAATCATTAGTTCACAATCGTTCTTGCATTTTCAAACAGTAGGTTTGTAATCAATAATTTTTTTTCTCACCTCATCCCTAACGACAAGCAATATAACCGGAATTTACGATTGCCAATAAAGTCTTCTGGAGCTTTTGCTTCTTCTCTTCTTTTTTCTTTCTATTCTCCTTTTTCTTATTCTTTCTTCAATGATTTGTCGTTTACAACTCTCGTTGAAAAAACTTTTTCGGTCAATCTGCTGTGCCATTTTCATAAAGATGCAGGTACAAAATTCATGAGGACTCTGATGTCGTTTCATCGTTGCACGGAAGAAAAATATGTAATGCGGAAACTTTAGGTAGCAGAAGAATGTTGATGAATGTTGACTTCCGGAAGTATAATATTTGAATGTATAGAAATGGTAAAGCATTCGGTCCGCAAACGTTGTAAACCGTTCTCAGATAATCCCTGTCGCTGGCGTCAACGTCGAAAATCAATGCTAAGATCTTTCAAGGGATAAGAAAATAAGATGCATGTATTCCTGAGCTCTCGATGACGCGCACGTACCTCATGATGAGCGAGAATTCACAAAGAAGGCAGAACCACAGCTATATATTTTCGTCGAATAGGGAATATATGGCATTTGTTGTACATTTGACTAGTCCAAGTGACCAACGAAACGGATAGCAATCGCGGATACTAAACTACGGGTACAAAAACTGGCCACAACTTCTCTCTGTTTTCAGTTCACCGAATGTGGCTGTTGTGATACGGTTCGGAACCTACTCGTACCAAAATTATTCTCACTTTTCTCAGTTTTTCTTCAATTCTATGCTCAATCTCGTATATTTTGTATTTATTTTCCATCATCGAGGTAAATCAAATAAGTGATAAATATTTCTTTTTTTTTAGTGATTTCATCGATCAATTGATTTACGTTATAAGAAATTATTTCAGTGCGAATGCGGGTCTACGACACACAAAAATGTCTGATCGTAGTTTTTTTTTTTAATCGATTGGGTTACGTTGAGTTAATTTTGACGAGATCTAAAACATTTTCATAAATAAATAAATACAGAAGTAATGCTGATGCGACCAAATGGAAGAATGATCCATTTTGCTAATTTTTGTTTATCTTCTCGTGAAAAAAATCGATTGTGTTATCGAAAGTTGAGTTTTATTACTTTTTATCATTCAAATCAGAGAGTGAAAGCATCAGTTTCTCGTAGAAAAATTGTATTTTTTTTGCATTTAGTGGAAAACAGAATTTTCGGTTCTCTTCTAAATTATAATAATTTGTAAACCTGTTGAAGTCGGCCAAACCAATTTTTGCACGATCTCGTACTTGGCAGACAGCGACTCAGAGTCGACGACGACCCCGGAACGAAAGAGGGCGAGCTCACGGCTGTACTCAGTATATAGAATCTCGTTTTACTATTATTATTACTTTTCCCTCGAGTATCGATTGTTTTTATTACATCGATTTTGAGTAAGACGGAGATGATGACGCGAGTAATTCGAAATTTCGTTTTCGTACACTCTAGTCATTTTATTCCATTTTGATACGATCGATTAATTTACGAAACTTTGTACGCGTGTCTACAAAAGTTGAAGATCTACTGAATTTAATTGGATCAGCGAAGTTACCCCAAGCCATGTGTTTTAACAGTTTTTTAAATATATTTATTGAGTGACAAAACCTACTTTTCACTAACTCTCGAGTGAATGAAAAAATATCGAAAAGCGATTCGATCTTTTCAATACGAAATTAAATTAGTATAATGTTATATTTGAAGAAAAATAAAAGAAAAAATGTTGTAAAATAAAATGATCGACAGATCGTGTAAACGAAGAAACATCGTAAGGTCAACGAAGGTGACAGACAAATTCAGAGACAGGAAGAAGGAGGAAAATTCAGGGTGAAAAATGATCGATTGGTGGACCGCAGGAACGGTCACCTTGCTGACCTTACTCATTTACGTGGCCTTCTTCTGGAAGATTAACTGGGTCAAGGTGAGCATCGTCGACGTCATTGCATTTATTTTTTAATCTTGCTTCTTCCGGGCTGGAATAAACGGGAAGAATGTTAAACCATTCCGAAATAGAAAGTGAATAAATATTCCTGGATTTGTAAAGAGTTTCCAAACATTCGTGTCGAATCATTTTGATCAAGCGTTCTTTTGTGAAATTGAAATCGTTCCAAACAATTTGAATGGTTTTCGTGAACGTCAATTTTTTTTAATCTTACGAATTTTTATCGTAGACGAGCAATTGTTTGTGAAATTACGATAAACTTGTCCCTACGATTTTCGTATGTTTTTTTATTGTTTTTTTTTTTCGTCAGGATTTTACGGAAAATGCGAGTTCTCGTCGTGCACGATACACAGGCTCCAGCAATCGAAAGGTTGGAAAATTACCTCCAGTTTATCCAAATGGTTGGTTCGGACTACTGGAAAGCAGGCAACTTAAACGTGGTGAAGTGAAACACGTCGCAGCGCTTGGCGAAAACTTCGCAGTTTTTAGGTACGATTTTAAATAGAAGTTTAAGACGAAACTTTTGTGAAAATGACCGAATTGATCGACTTTCCAACATTTTTCGGACGATTGTCAAAAAAAAAAAGGTCAAAAAGTAATTTGGCATGAAAAGCTCTAAATATATATAGCGTTACGAATGTTTGATTAATTATTCATCACAATTAATTACCGAAACAGGACAGAAAAAGGTGATGTGAAAATTTTACATGCCTACTGTCCTCATCTCGGTGCCAACATTGCTGAGGGTGGCACAGTCAAGGGCGATTGCCTCGAGTGTCCTTTTCACAGTTGGCTCTTTCGTGGCGATGATGGTCAATGTCAAAGCATCCCATACACAAAAAAAGGTAAATTCTTTGTGAATTGACAATGAATGAATAAACGAACGTCTCAATAAATGACAGTTTTTCAAACAACAACAAAAACTGCACGCATTTATTGATCAAACTATCAAGACGTTCAGAGTGACACTTTTTTAAATGTCTATGAAAAATTAAATCTTACAATTGGATTCCAAACTTAATTTTCACACTGTTGTGTTTTTTGTGTCTCCTTTTTTGCACTTAGTTCCCGAATCAGCGAACACAAAAGCATGGAAATGCTGCGAAGTAAACGAATTAATCTTTGTGTGGTTTCACGCCGAATCAGCTGATCCCTATTGGCAAGTTGAGCCTCTTGAGAAAATAACCAATGGAAGTTGGTGGAATCACGGACGAAATGAGTATTACATTAACTGTCACATACAAGTACGTTGCTTCGATCTTATTCTAAAAATACACTAAAAACCCGATTTTGGTTGGAAATGAAAAAATATTTTGTTAAATACGACTTCAAATTGGGACTGGACGCTTGAATATAATAATGAAAAATGAAATTACGTCTCAATATTGACAAAAGAGACACAGTCTTGGAATCGTATTTTTATGGATTGTTCGAAAAAAAGTTTGCTAGAAAAAATACGGAATTTCACTAGAAAAAAAACTACGATTTTTAGCAAAAAAGTTGGCAAAGACCTGAATTTTCTAAACGGAATCGTTAGCGATATCAAAAATAATATTTTTCAAGGATAAAGCATTGGTTGACGTATTTCGGATCATTAAAAATAATTGTAAACAAACTACAACGTACGAATCGCACTTAAAATTGTTTGAAGGAAATCCCGGAGAATGGGGCGGACTTGGCTCATTTCAGTACAGTCCACGGACCGGGAATATTTTTCAATAATTCTCTATGGGGCTTTCTAAGGCATTCATGGACCGATGCTAGTTGGTCGACAAAAATGTCACGAATATTATCGAGCGATGAGACGACGGAGAAGCTCGAAACGAGCAAAGCAATCGACGATGATTCAATGGAAAGTTATCGAGCTACAGGAAAGTTGAAACACAGTACTATATTTTTTGGTCGTTATTCTATGCTCAAATTGGAAGTAACTGCCAAACAGATTGGGCCTGGTTACGTCGAAATGTTTATCGACACGAATTTCGGTCAAATGTGCATTCTTCAAACAGTTACGCCCGTTGGACCGCTTTTACAACGTGTTACACACACCATTTTTGCATCGCCGTTTCTTGGACCTTATGCCAAGATAGTTTTGCTCGGGGAGTGTATTATGTTCGAACGTGACATGGCGGTGTGGAACCATAAAAAGTTTTTAAAACGACCTGTTCTCGTGCGCGAAGATCGTTCAATATCTGCGTTTCGACGCTGGTACGAACAATTTTACACGGCGAATAGTCCCACTTACGAATCGGCGATGGGCCTGGACTGGTAAAACACTCAACCGTGGAATTAATCGTATTTTGTTTTTTTTTTCTTCTATTTTATGTAACACTTCGTTTGATTTTATTGCGACAATCTTTGTGATAATTTTAACACGAAGAATCCTGCATTCCGATTAACTTGTTGATTTGTTGTCGAGTATTTTATTCGCATACGTAGCTAATTTGAGACAAAGCATAACCTACAAATTTTTATCCTCAATTGACTGTCTTTCCTGTACGAAAAAAGCTTTTAACAATTCGACCAGCTCGGTGAATTGGTCGACGAGATATTCTTCAAACACAATTCTTTTTTGACGATTAATAATATGCATCAATATTATCGATATTATTTGAGGTTGCACATCACACTTGACAAGTTTCGAAAGCATTGAACAATGGATTCACGTACCACTTGGTACGTAATCAACAGACTCGAAGAGTGTCGAGACAAGTAAATTTGACAGCTGTCTGTCGTCTGCTGGTACTTATGTATTGGAAAAATCATATTTTTTTCTCGAATTTTACATTTTTTGATTATTTTCAGTGAAATTCAATTGTACAAATTTTGTAGAAACTCAAAATGTCTAGAAGAGTTGAGTGTGAGGTTCTAGCCAAATTTGTAGAAATATAATATCAGAAGAACAATTTTCCAGTAGTTCGATTTGAACTTTAGAAAAAATCTTCTATGAAAATAACGAGAAAAATATGAAAATACAGAAAATCGCAAATTTGATAATTCCTGTGAATTATTAAATGGTATGTCTTTCCACCTAAGTGATTGAGAAATTTGTAAAATATATGTAACTAGTTGTACGAATTTTTAGTTTGTAAAAATGTAAGCGAGGGAGACGCAAAGGCTCGTTATTTCATGAGCTGTGAGCAGCGGCAGCAGCCGGAATCAGTCGGATTTTTGCACATCCAAACGTACAATACATTTAAAAAGAAATGTACAAAAATGTCTGACTTACGTTGCTGCTAAGAGTCCACAAAATGGCGCCTTAAAGAATTCCCTTCAACGAGATCTTTGAATGTTTCGAAGGATTTGTTGTGTACATTGACGCTAATAATAATAATAATAATAATAAAAATTATTGTACCGTTATGTATGCCATAAAAATAGTTTATAGGAAAAAATTTGTAGCGATGGATTTATAATAAATATCGACTGGTTTCTGTCAATTTTTCCCGCCATTTCAAAGCATTTTTTAAGAAAAAAAATAAGAAAAAAAACGATAAAACGTGTAAATAAGTTATTGACACTTTCCATGAATTGTGCGAGTACTTCTTAAAAGTCACAATTCCCATTATTCCCGAGAACCTTTGATATTTCGGAAAAAAAACTCACAGCCAGCCTTCGTTCTCTCAAGAATAAAGATAAAAAAAATGTAACTGAAAAGTTTTCAACTGTGCCGGAAAATTATAGCCACCGGCGTTTTCCAGGGTTGAAAAAATGGTTAAAAACAACTTTTTTTGTTGGTTAATTGCACGTGTTTTTTTTCTTTAATACAAACAACAGTTAACAATTGAACTAAGAGCGAAGGTGTTTTGTTCAGGATTTTGACGTATAGTGTGAAAAATATATAAACGTTGAAGGGTGAAAATTATTATGTAGGTATGAAATATCGATTGGTCCTTTTATTCACCAAAACAATAGGTAATTTTATCGGTAGATATCATTAATAATAATAATAATAATAATAATAATAATAATAATAATAATAATAATAATAATAATAATAATTGTGCGTGTGCAGTTTATATACGAACACACGGACAGACGTACGATATTTATATACACTGACGTATCTCCTTTCTACATGTATACTCTTCTTCTACAGATATACAATGTATGTAAATTATCACAGAGTATGCTTTGCTCTCCTACTTTCTCCTTCTTTCTTATCATTTCATCTAAATATTATCTCGACATACTTAATTAATAACGTCACACATTCGCTCGGAGATTTATTATTCAGATGCTCGTCGAGCAAATATCCCGTTAAAAAAGTTCATACTTTAATATTTATTTCTTCGAGCTGCCCTGACCTGGACGCATTGACACAATAGTACCGATAAATTTCAGTCGTTAGAAATTTCACAGTAAAAATTCTTCCTAGCTGCCCAAAAAATGAGAATTTTTGTTCAAGGAAATCGAAAATTTCGAAAATTACATGTTTTTTTTTTCAACCCAAACAACGATCGAGTTTAATGCAATTTTTCCACGTGCTCCCAACCGCTTAATTCAATCTTGAAATCGTAATGCACGCGAAAAACCGCTTTTTTATTGCAAATGCTGCATAACTTGGTTTTTTTTTTAATTTATACAATTCGCCCGATCGACTGCTGACCAATCGACGAAACGAAATATTGAAATGCTGTGTATAAAATAATTTTGTAAATGTCGTGTTAAGGAAACAGGGCTATTGATACCAAAATTGTTGACAATTTTGTTTGTTAGTAGTCCACGGTATCGAAACTATCAAAAATATTCTTCCTCGTTTCAGTGACAAAATTGTTGCACTTTATTCTTGCAGATATAGTGCTAATTATTTCAACTTCCATTCACTTTGGAATGTTACTTCTGTTTAAATGGATTTTTTTTTTTTTTTAGATCTTGGAATGTGAAATGATCCACAATTTCGTGAATACCTTGCAAAGCTCCATCTCCGAATAGCTTTCGGCTATTTTCGAAGAAAAAAACAACTTTATATCGAATAATTTGAGATTCATGTGTACAGAAAATAGGTTTAAAAATGACTTTGAATGTTTTACGAAACAAGTAGCTTGCCAAAGGGGAAGAATATTTTTAAAAATATGAAATAGTATGAAAAATGGAGGATTTCAGTAAATTATTCTTGACGAATAGGCCAAACAATGATTATAGAAAATAAAATAAAAAGGTTTTTTTGTTCTTTTGTTCAAGACTTGTGAAAAATGAACGTTCCGATCGAATTTCTACCCAGGGTTTTTTGTTCGATTGGCTCCCAATCGCAGACGCCCTTGAAACGATCTCGTGGAACGTTAGAAAACCGCGGATAAATTGATAATTTTTTACTCTCACTGCATGACAAAGTTTTTGTAATTACGCATTGAGCGTAATTTTTTGCGCAACGATGAAACAAGATCGGTCGGTTGTATGACGATCGAAATGTCACGACCTACAGCACGAAAACGTTCGCAAGCACCGCCATCAAATATGTTCAGTGGCTTGCCGTTTATCTCGGTCAGGGTCCATGTGGTGTTCGAACCGGTAGGAGCTGTGGGATCAGTCGCTGTCGCCAGTGGTGGTAAACCCATGCTTAACGCGACACCGGAAACACCGGAAACCTCGTTGCCGTTAACCTCGAGACCAAAATCATCGCTGTCGTTTCTCTTGGTCAGTGTCACGGCACGTGCGTAAGGTAATCGACGAACAATCACCTCGACCTGGATAACGAATAAGAAATTCATTCAAATTATTGTGTTTAATCCTCGCGATGCGACAACCATTTTTTTTCTCATTTTATCGCTTATTCGAACAATCCTATTTTTTATGATTCAAGTTTTGGAATCCCCCAAAAAAATTAGCTTAACTTAAATAAAGAAACAGAAGAAATGTGACGGAATTTCAATGATACGAAATTCGAAATGGAGGGATTCAAAATTGACTGGAAATCCCTCGTGTTCATTTCGACTATTTTTTTTTTTTTTTTTTAGCAAGAATTGAAAACACTCGATAGATTTTTGTATAATCCTGTAGCGATAGAAATAGCTATTGTGTCAATAAAACAAATCAATTTTGAAGGCAAGAAATTGAAACGTGTTTTACGACACTCATAAAAGTGATATATATTAAATAATTTTATGATCCAAGTGCGGCATAAATGTTTGAGCAATAAAACAATGTTTACGTACGCGCGGCGTAGTACAACCCTTTAGAATATCTTTTATAGCGGTTGCATTGAGTGGTGTGATGCCAGCTACACTGAGGACCAAATCACCCACGTGGAGAACATTGTACAGCAGAGGATGTTCTCGTTGCTTCCAACCTGCAACCCTAAAAACCAAAATATCCGTTTATGAAAAATTAATGTATAAAAACGACACTAGATTCTTTTTCAAGTTTTTTTCTTCTACGCAAATATCAAAATTACAGAAATTTTTCTATCAAACATCTCAAATCATTTCGAACATTATTTTCTTTTCCAAAAGGAAATCAACAGTTGTAAAGAGTTGTAAAGAGTAAAGAATTATTTTTCTTTTCAAAAGTTCGGTAACTTGATTCAATGTTTTTTCCAGTAGAATGGAATATTCGAGTTTGTAAAAAGAATTTTTTGAATAATTCAACGAACGATTCAGTTTTGAACTTTGAAGAATAGGTCTCACCAAACGGCACCGTACGTATCGACGAATGCGATACTGTCTTTGCAGTCTCGTCGACCAAGCAACAATCGTACTCCAGCCGGATGAGCCATTTCTCGTCTGAGTTGAAAGACCTGTTGTTCTCGGAGTGTAAGTTGACGACGAGGATTGGGGTTGGCGGAAGTAATGGATCGAGGTTCGGTCGCATTGTTGGTTGGACGCGTTTGTTGAAGACGATTCATTTCCGCGGTACTCGGCGAACTTCTGTATTCCATTAACGCAGCGTATCTTTCGTTGGAAGGATCACCGCTGCTTTGTGAATTGTCACGTGCCGCACGAGCCGAATCCGCGGTCGGAGAATACGACGAAGCCATGAAAACACTCTCGTATCCTGAATCACTAGTGCTCGTTTCTTCGCTCGTAACGGCTGCCGTTACGATTCTCGGACTCGGGGTTGGCGGCGCTGCAGCGCGTTGGATTCCACTCTGCGTCGGTCTCGCCGACCTTCTTTCCTCCAGTGAAATGTCGTCGAACGTAAACACCATCGGCGCTGTGTCTACGCTCGTTCCTGCCTCACGACCCGGACTCGATGTACTCGAATCATTCAAGTACGTCGTCGCGCTGCTCGTCGCCACAGCTGCTACGTTACTGCTCGTCGAAGTACTCGGAGCGGTGCTGCTACTCGCTGGTGGTGAATTATTCACAGCCACCACAACTGTGGATATTTGTTGGGTCGACTGGACCGTTGACGATCTGTGGAAAATTCAGATTTTATTGGAAACGTCATTTTATCGCTTGTTTTATCAAAAATTTTGTAGGATCAATGATTTTTATACTTTTTCAAAAAACTTTTTCTACTATTTATTCTACTATTTTTCTACGAAATTCTTGAATCAACAAACGGACAAATTTATTTTATAGGGGGAAAAAAATAGTTTAGTTTGTTGAATAATTTTATTAAACACAATTCGTTATCACTTCGTTAATAATTTAATACTGGAATAGTATTATTGGCATGAAATTATTTACTGATTTCAATGACTTGATTTGGAAAAAAAAATATCCTTGATTTGGATAAAAAATAAGCAATTATCGATTGAGAAGAATTGATTTCCGTTGGGTTCCAACGAAATTTTCGGCAGCATAAGAAAAACGACATACCCAGTAGAAAGTGGTGGAGGTGGTAACGGACTGGTCGGATCTCTCGTAGCGATGCGTTCGGGTCCTTTAGAATAAAGATTTTCCTTGGGTCGTAAAACCTTCATGTCTGTTAATTTGCGAGTAATTAATTGTACCCAATCGAGCATTCCTTGATAGGTCGGTGCAGCCAATCTCAGAACTCGATCGTCGTTGAAATTGACACAAAATTCGTAATCGTGTCGTTGAGTGGCACAGAGTGTTGGTGAAAGATGTTGAATGTGTCGTAGCGAGTGTGCCCACATGGGCGAATGAGTCGTGGCTTGTTTTTGATCAGCAAAGCCTTCGAGACGAGGTTCAGTGTCGTCGTGAACGCAAAACGCGACCCAAAAACGATTTGTCTCTTTGTCAGTTTTATCGGTACGTCTGAGCCAACCATTTTTATAAATTTCACGAAATTGTACCGAACCCTCGTTCGTGACTGAGGTTACCGATGTCGATGAACTTTGCTGCACGGGATCCATCGCTTCTTCGCTGTCTCGTCGACGATGATGATGCTGATGATGATGGTGATGATGAGGATGATTATGATGATTGTTTTCCGCCGGTCGAGCCAGTTCGGTCAGCAATCGGACTGCTTGGAGCATTGTAACGATATGTACGAGGATGGACGGACTTTCGTTCACTACTCTGCTCTAAATTCTTCGATCCAAATATCATGTTACGGCATCTAATTTTTTTGAGTTTTTTTTAATATCAATTTTCAATCTTCATTCCTTCTTTTTTTTCTATTTATCTTGTCAGCTGCCTGTGTGTGTGTTGAGTCTTTTTCCAACGCGAAATCACTGGACAGAACATTTAAAAAAAACGACATTATGAATACGAAAACATATTTTTTTATTATGATATTTAAACAAGCAAAACGAATGTTTGCAATATTTTCTTATAACGGTATTGATCTTATAATTATTTCATTTTTTTTTGTCAATTTAATGAAATATTTCTTGGAACTTTAGCATGCAACGTAGCTTTTGAAATTCGTTCGCTTTTCGTCTCGAATCGCTCGTCGTACTCTGATTCATTTTTATTCTACGATCGGGCGATTTCTCTTTAACGCATTTGTATTCAAAATATTATTTTGTTGTTGTTTGAAATCCATTTTTTGCGAGTCTGACAGACTTTTGTGAAGAAATAATGATCAAAAAAAAATCCGTGCGATTCAATGATGCGAGCTTTTAAGCAATAATTTTAAAAAAGTACAATTTCGATCAATTGTTCTGTTTCTCCCACATTATTTAATTGCTGAAATGTATTTTTTGAATAATTGATTTTTATATTTATGTAAAACGTATTGAGTGATCGGAATTCTCTTATCATTGGGTTTTTCCGGGTTTTCGAAACTCCTATAATTTACTGGGAATGTTCGAAAGATTGAGGAATTTTCAGCAGTTACAAAAATACTCAGTTCTCTCTCCCGTCAATCACTCAATATTATTGTCAACAGCATCAAAAGTCGTTTGTAGAAAAAATCCCATTTTCGTTCAAGTACAAAATGAATCATGAATCAATTTGTGTGTGTAAGAAGTGCACCTGGAGGACAATATCCTCGTATGTGTATAACCAAACTTCCACTCACTTTCCCCCTCTCCCCATTTTGGCAATTGTATGACCAAAAAATTGTTCGCTTGAGCGCTAAGAGATAACGAAAAAAAAATGACAACCGTTGATCGAAAACTGCTTGAAAATCCACAGGGATTCGATAATTTCTCGACAATTAAGTATTTATTCTCATTCACTGTAGTATCGAACGTTTCATTTATCGACCAAGAATCATGTTAGATGGAGGAGAGTTGAAAAATATAAAAATGGTCTTACCGCACTGTAATTGATTAATTCGATTACTTGTCTGAGCCAGACGTCAGTTTCGATCTCCCACAGCTGATTCCTCAAGAAGCACTATACATCTATATGTATATATACTCTTGATATAAATACATATATTCACAACTGAGGGAAAATTGTGACAATCGAAGAGATTCTAAAATATCTTGATTTACCAAATATAAATACGTTATTGCTCATTTTTGTACTGTTCTATGATTTAATACTGGTAGCTTTGAAAACGAAATGCAGCGCGTATTGCTCGCGATAGAGGTTGAACAAGAACTATTTTCTACCGTGTGTATACTGCTGGCCACAGTGTAGGTACTTTACGCGTCACGCATCCGTGCACAGTGAGGAAAAAAAACGAATGGAGCGACGCGAGGGGAAGAGTTATTGTTCGTAAGAATTTTTTCCCACACGCGATTGGACGGTAATCTCAATGACAGTGTCTTTAGGATATTTATTATTACGCTTTATTGTACCAGCAAAAAACAACGGTTGTTCGGGGAGCGTGCGAACAAGAACGGGTGTCGAGATACCGAATCGCTAACCCGCAGCCAACCATCTTGGCTTGCATTCCGCGACTGTATCGTTCTTTCTCCCTCACTCAGTGCCTCTTCCTCTATCCTCTGTCACTGTTTGTCTGTCTTTCTCCTTCGTGGGTTCTTCTCCCTCTGGTTGTTCAGACATGAATTAACGCGCGGACAGTACAAATATCATTTCTCATTTTATTCAAAAACGATAATTCATTCGGTGGAGAGTCTGAACTCTTATTGCGATATCAAATGAAATATTTCATTTGGCATATTCGTAATAAATGTATTCGCATCAGAAAATATCATGCACGGTATAACACAATTTAAAATCATAATTCATCTTATTGCTGTTCGTTTTCGATCAAATGATCAAATGATGATCATAAAATGACCTTCGTCTTTTCAAATAAACAACAATTTTCTCAACTCGTCAACATTTTTTATTTAACGCTCTATGTCGAAACTCTGAAAATCAAAATCGCGATATGTTTAGACTGTGACATGGTTCAATCGTTATTTATGAGTAATTTCATAGATTTTATTATGCGGTTTTATTGAAAAAACGGTTTTTTAGCTGATGACCGAAATATGATAAAAACCACATTAAACCGATTAGCTCGGATTTTTCCGTCATCGTACATCGATGATGCTTAAGATTCAATATTTACAAACTTGAAATAACATTTTTAAGTATAAAAATGAACATCGAGCGTAGGAAACGTTGAGTCGGTCGAGGATACGAAAATAAGGATTATTTGAGATTCAATAACAAGAGGGATAGTGGGATGAGCTGTTTTTTATTCCTTATGTCTGCGAAAGCCTAACTTTATTGTCATTAATACTAACTTCCGTGATTTTGGCAAGCTTTTTTTCGAATTTCGAAACTGCTTTATCAAATGTTATACAATTATCACGATGATTTACGTAACGAGTGCAAACTTTCTTTCGTAATTTTTTTAAACTCAGGTCTTCGTTGGAACCAACGATCTCCAGGATTATGGCTTTCCAATCAAACTTCGAAGTTTCTTGATCTTCTTGGGACGGCGTCGTAACGGTTTCATTTTCGACTGTTTCTTCAACAGTTTTTTTTTTGCTTTTCTTTTTTGGTGGCTCTTCAACTTGCGTTGTTTCCGTTTCAGTCAAATCTCGTTTTTTCGATTTTTTCTTCTTTTCGACAACAACGTCCGTAATTTCTGTGCCATTCTCCGTCGGAAGTCCCTTTTCTCTTGATATATTTTCGTTGTTCTGATTCTCCGCTACGTTGTTCTCGTGATTGTCAACCGGAGTCGAACCGTTTGTCTCTTCCTTTGTTTCTTCTTTGATTGCACCTGGATTTCACACAAAAATTGTTCAATTAATCGGCGTCCCAGTTGTCAAATAATAATGTAAAAAAAAATCGTGAAGCAAATGCATTCTTGTGAAATAATGAAACAGCGGAAAAATTCTCAAGAGCCTGCTGAACTTCACAGACAACCAAAGCCGCACATTGACCTTGCAGCCGTCACTGTCGCTCAAATTGTTGAAATTTTTATTTTCTAATGATTGATTATAGTCCGTGTAAAATAATTACCATTGGTATTTTGGGCTTTAGGTTTATTAGCTTCAACGGCCTCTTTGAACGCCGTTTCCATTCTGGCCCAAATCCCATCGATCACAGACATATTCACCCTGTTTCCCATAACACTGCGAATGAAGTTCAAAAACTTGGCTTTTTTTCTCGGGATGTTTTCATGTCTGGATAAAATGTTCAAGATGTTTCGTTCCTCTTTGGTTAAATTTTGAGCTGTTTCGATCACATTTTTTACAACGTTTATCCATTCTTGTTGCTTCCTTTCACCCTTGTTCTGTCCAGGCTTGGCAACGTAGTCTTGTCCTCCGTATCTTTCGGATTCTGTTATACACTTGGTGTGTGCTACGTACTCTTGTCCACTAAAAACAAACATTCGAAATTGGTTAAAAAAAGTTGAAAGAACTGACTGAAAAACGACTGCAATTTTTTCCAGTCAATAATTAATTCTTAGGAATCATTGTAACACAGATTTAACAAAATGAGAATCATTACAAATGAATTACAATGAAATATGAAGCAAAGAAATTCAATAAAAATCACGAAACATGAGAGGTAACTTACTAAAAGTCCTTGTGACAATCGACACATGTTAAATTCTCCGAACTTCTGCATTGGAACTGATAGTGCTTGGCTACCTTTGGCTTTTGCAAAGAGTCTCCACAATTGTTGCACGTAAATACAACCATGTTAAACGGGACCTCAAAAAACCTCTAGAGGCTATCAGTTTACCGGTCGAAATTCAGGCTAACAACAGTCTAGAGGTTATAATTTTCCAACTCGTTTTTCTACAAATTAATCGTATTTTGTGGGAGTATGGAAACACTGACTTTTACCAAAAAAAAAGGTATTATCGAGACACACTTGACTCTTGGCAATAAAAAAAAATTAACGATAAACAATTCGAATCGTTGTTTATTTATGCGGGAAGCCTTGAAAGTACACGTGTTTGATGGGCGCGCACGAGATCGTCGAAGTAAAAAAAAAACTAAAAGCAAAACCAGCAGAGCAACAGTTCGGGTGAAGAAGTACGCTCCCTAGCGACGAAACTTATAAGCTTTGACAGCACCAGCATCCGGCAAGAGAAATGCTGTCTCTGGTTTCCATTTTTCACGCTCCCTAATTTTAACCTTCCAATTAAGTAAAATTGTTTCCTCCTCATGTGTAAATGACTTCTCCCTTCGACACTCCAAGATTTGAGTTATTTTCGCTAGTTCGTTTTACATTCTCTTTCTCTTTATATGTCAACCCTCCGTTGTGTCAGTGATGTTGGGAGGGTGGAGACAGACGAGAAGTTGAAATTACGGAATAGTTGTGGTTTCGTCCAGTGGTAGATCAGGGCATCGAGGGCGGGTCACGTCGGTCATGTCATAACGAAAACCTAACCTCAAATATGTCATAACGTACGAACGTGAATAATACATAACCTCGACTCCACGACTTTACACAACTGATATTTCTCTACACACATAAAACATACATTGACACAAATTCGAATGTGATAGTTGTTCATTGTACATGTTTCTCTTATGTTTGCCTGCGAAACGCAAAAAGATTAACATGGCCGTCCAGATCTCATTACAAGGGGTTCGATAAATAAGATACCGCGTAGAACGATGTGACGTTTTTACGATAAACCGTAAAGGAAACGTTGAAATATTTTAACCAAGTGTATACTGATTGATTTGATTCTAATTCTCATATGAACGATACGATATCTCGGTGAGTATATGAAGAGTAATCACGTGAAAAGAAACAGCTCAAACGTTAGTTACCGAAAATGACGGATATTCCGATGATTGTTTCTACTATAATTTAATTACTGTTAATGGTGATTCGTCGCGAAGAACAAGTGTATTTCGGGTTTTCATAAACTTTTTTCTCTCATCCAAATTTTCTGAGTTGTACGAAATCGGTTTCAGTAAAAATCCAACCGAGTCGTTTTGACAAATAAATATTCGGAAATTTGTTTCAAACGAATGCAAAAATAAACCTTAAACAATGATAATTCGATTTCACTGGAAACGACATTAAGTTTTACAGTTTAGTGTAGAATCCATCTCCTCAACTTGTTTGTTTTAATGCTTCTGGAATATTCATTGCAGCAGCCGATATGAACGAGCTATTGAAACAATCGATTATCGATTTTAAGCATAAACAGCCACGTTCTGTAGCTCTAAGATTGCCGAGGATGAGACTAGAGGGGAAAGTGGCAAGTGAACGTGGCGATCATCAGAAAGCATTTATTTTTTTAAAAAGATGGCTCAACACAGTGGCATGGATCAAATCTACCGATGACTTCAAAAAGGAAGGATCTTATTTCAGCAAATACTTTGACCAGGAAAATGTAAACAAATATGCTTCTCGAGCTTGCACCTAAACTTTGATTAAGAAATTCTCTCATCTCCACAATGAAAACTAAAATCTTTGCGGTTTAGATAAAATAACGGGGAATTAATCATAAGAAACTGAGAATTAAGTCTGCAAAAAACTTTGGATGATTTCAAACTCCAAACAGATACCAAATAAATAATTTGTTCATGCTGCTCCAACAATAGAACTTTGACACAATTTTTTTTGCACAAAGATACTTCTATATTTTATGATTTTGTTGATAAATCCTAGACGATGACATATTCGTTAAAATCACTAGAGTTAACCCACTACTTTCTATTCTCCAAGGATTCAGAGTCTGCAATAAAATAAATCGATGACCTAAAAGGCACTGGAGAGTCGGATAAAACCACCAACTTAAAAATTATGCAGTAGTGATGCATTTTGATCATTTTTTCAGGAGACCGAAATCAGAGCACTCTTTGCGGAGGTCGAGAAAAAAGTACTCGCTTCCTTCGCTCCGCCAAAAACAGAACCTAAAATAGAAGATATATCCATGGCAGAAACTCGTGAGAAGAAGAAAAATTCGTTGAGCGAGGGCATTTTGAATCTTCCGGAAACGCCAACGGATGAGCCTCTCGCGAAAGAGTCGGAAGATTTCATTTCTTGCCTTCAGTTGTACCAGCTGTTGAAACCAGATCTTCAGTCGTTGATTATTGACGTTAGACCTCAGAAAGATTATCAGGAATCTAGGATAAAAAGCGACCGGTGTATAAATATACCCGGGGATGTCATTAAACACGGGTATGTTATTCCTACGTAATTTTTCAATGAGTGTTTATGATGAAATTTTTGACAAAATAATTATAAATTAAAGAAATGACATCAAAAAATATAGTTGTTCGAAATATTTTGTAAAACAGGGTGTTGGCTCAGAGTTACGAAAGACGTTTTGCCAAAGACGACAAGTCGAGAAAGCTGTACGAAAAGCGAGGTGAAAAAAACACCGACATAATTGTACTGCTCGACTGGAGCACAACTTCGACGACCCTCTTTCCTGGTAACAAAATGTGTGTACTGAAGGACATTCTCAAGCTGTGGGACCCAGGCACGAAACCACCAAAAATAACAATTCTCAATGGTGGTTATTCAGACTGGTTAAATCGTTATCCAACATTGGTGACGAATCCAAAAGTCAAAACCCCAGAAAACGAGACAAACGCTATGGACGAAATTCTCGAGGAAGTTGAATATCCTGATTGGCTCAATTCCGACGACAGTTCAAGTCCTTTTAACAAATTAAGAATACAGTCATCGGAGCGAAAGGATGTGAAAACAAAGCGTATCTCCGATAATCGGAGACTCGATGATTTAATAACGTCTGAAATAACGAAAGAGGAAATATCGTCGAGAACAAAGAAGAAAACATTGACTAATCGTAACGACGAAAGTATGGATTTCGTTTCGTCACACAACTCAAGTTTCAAAAAGTACACTGATTCCACAGATGAAATAAAGAATCCCTACAAATTCGTCAACAAAAAAGTCTCAGAAATGTCAAATTACAATCGCGTCGAGATAGAAAATGACCATTCCGAAAGCATGAACGTCGATGAGGATGAAATCATATTTGAAACAGCGAAATACCCCGGTGACTCGAGCGCACAAAACGCAACAGCGAAACCCAAGATCGACAGAAGCTCGAAACCATCGAATTTCGTTCAACCTACTTCTCAAGCTGGCCAACAGCTTTTGATACTCAAATCTCAGCTCAACGAATTGTTGAAGAATTTGGAATATCGTGAGAAAAAAATTTTGTGGATTGAAACCGAATTTCATGAACAAGATGAAAACGACAACAGAATTACAATCGAAAAAACTAGAGACGATTTGGAAACACATTTGAAGTCCCTCAACACAGATGTTTCTAAATTGGTAAGCAAATACTATTTCACAACGTTTTTCATTATCTTAAGGTAGTTATTTCGCCAAAACGGTTTTCTATCCAACTCTGGTAACTCACGATCAATTTTTTCGAACGTAAACTCCGCAGGGGGTCCAGTAACTGTTCAATCAATCGTTCATTCAACATTAAATATACCTTGGATGCAATAACAGCGTTTAATTTCTGGGGTTCTTTGGGTTTTTCTCTTCTCTCGGTAACATCGAGAAAACGGTTGTTGTAAAATATGAAATAAAAGTTACAAATCAATATTACAACACTTTGAAGCATGAAGGATTTCAGTCTGACGATTGCTGCATTTTTTTATTTTTCACATACAATTTCTCAGGTAGTTGACATTTCTTATGAAACAAACGGTTTAAATGATGAGATTTTCTTGAAATGAGGTTTTTAAGACTTTTTAAAAGTATGAACAAGTTGAACTAGTTATTTAATGAGCTATAAAATGTTTACCTTGAATGTCAAGTCCCGAAGTGCACACAAACGACGTGACTTGCAGCATTTTGCAACCATTTATTAATTATTAGACAGATTATTAGAGATAATGAGTGTTTAATTAAAACTAATGAATTTGATGTTTGAATAACGAGCAGAAAAAAGAAAAGGATCAAGTGAAAGACGCTCTTGGGAAATTGCCTAAATCCATATTCCTCAATCCAAGTGACGAGCATAAAAAATATCAGCTGGATTTGAGTATCGGTAGTTTGGAACAGCGTCTCAAGGTCATATCGCTGACACGGCAAAACCTCAAAGAGTAAGTATTGAGAGAAAAACTTGCTTGCAATCCAATTAATCATGATATTTAACAATTTCATTGAAGAGCTTATTCGAATACGATTCTTTCAGGAAAATAAAAAATAAGGAAAAAGAAAAGATGAATGCTTTGAAAATGAACGAAAATGGTATCACGAAAGAGCCATTGAAATCCGATGGTTCCTCAGCCAACACTGGGCTCAAACGATCGCATTCCAGTCCAAACCTCGCGCAGGTAAAGAAGTTAAAAATAGAAAACAAAGTAAATATCGATTCATCTCTCTCTCTTTTTTTTTTCACTTACATCTTCTTTGCAAAAGAGATTTTTTGATAGTTTGTTGAATTTTTTCAAAAATATCACATCACGAGATAGTTTCGTTTGTTTGGTAATTTTTAGTCGGTAAATATTCTCATTGAATCATGGGAACCGATCGTTTCGTTGAGTCATTACTCCGTAATTAATTTAAATTCGCTCTGAACGTTGGTCGCACTTTATTTTTTCTTTTTCATATTTTCAACCTCATTTTTACACGCTTCCTACAGTATTTTGTTGAACAATTAAACAGAAATTCTATTCTAATGAGAGAAAAATATAAAAGGAAAAGAAATTTTCAGAAAATCTAAGTAATGAACGTCGGAGGGCTTTTATTGAATATTTCGTACGAAAATAAATCACCCTTGTTTTTTCCTCTTTCGCGTGTCAGCTTTAAAATATTGAACGGTCGCTCTAATAAAAAAAAAATCCAAATACCCAGTTATGTTTATTGTTCAAAAGCAAGATACGAATAAGATAAAAAGATACGATTTTGCAAACACACAAAGAAAACAAAAACAAAATATCAAACAGTCTGTATTGCATTAACCCAAAAAAATGACAAAATTTTGAGATATATTTATAAATGTGTGTTTTCTGCGATTAAAAAATCATCAACATCAGCACTGCTCGTATTTCCTTGAATCCTTATCAGGCTGGAGATGTTTGAATTGGCATATTATTCAATCAAAATCATGTCCACGTGCCATTTTTGTTTTACGAGTCAAATAATTCGTGTAATTATCGTCCGACATGAATTATTCGTAATTTCTTTTACAAAAAAAACGTCCAATTTTATGGTCACCGTTGTTATGCCCGCTTAAATGACCTAGTCTTTTTTTTGTCGATCTTTGGAAGAGCACAAACGGCGTAGAACGAAATTACGAATGGAAATACGTCTCAAATGTTTTTTTTTTTTTTCGTAACAACTCGATTTTTGTCGAGTCCTTTCTCTTCCAATTTGCATACGATATCAATATTTTGCTGATGACCATGCAAATTTATGTTTTGTTTTTTGTGAAATGATAGTTTTTGTACAATCGATGATAATAATATTTTGGCACAGCCTGTATTTATATCCTTTCTTTACTTTTGTTGAGGAATAAGATGTTCCATATTGCCAATAATTTTACAATGACATAAAAAATCGTGTCGCGTGCAAAAACCGGTTTTTAAAAACGTGCAACAGAGCGGAATTTTTTTCTTCAAACACGTACTACAAAGTGGCAAATGTATCTACAAATATTGAACAGATTTACCAAATAAAGTATAAACGTTTGATAAAGAGTTCTGATTACAATGATATTTATCTTTATCAACGTAGTTCATAAAACGACTGAATAAATAAAATACTTGAAGAACGCTGACGCTCAGGGAATACGGAGAACAAAAAAATTTACAAGCAACGACGTTGCTTTTATTTGATAGCCTCGAATTTAGTTCCGCGTGCAACTTTTATTTCTCCCGACATTTATTACTTCGAACTCAAACCTACGTCTTATATCATCGACAATAAGAACATTAACCTTTAGTCTAAAAATCATTCAAAAATATTGAACAATGATACCATCTGATTTGATGAAATATTCAAAATTTGCCAAAACAATGAAAATCATCGGATCTCCTCCTGACATAAGACAATGAAATTTGAAAAATTGTAAATCTTTGAATAGATTATTTACTGCAAATATATTGTGTACAAAGTTCCAAATAGTCAAAAAATTTGCATGGTCATCGATGATCATCGAGACAACATTAATGTCAAAAATTTCGTACAAATTTAATGAAACTGTTTATTTTTTTGTTCGTATGGCTCCAATCAGCTGGACAATGGAAAAATACCACTTGTCGACAGATCATCAAAGCCTCGCTTACCGGTGGCACAAGTTCCACGCAGAACAACAATCAGTGCTAATTCAAAACTTACATGGAAGGATCGTGAACAACGTATGGAACCTATTTTCCGTGACACAGTGAGTATTCCATTCATTTTTAACGATGCAAATGAAAAATGAGTTATTAATTATTCGAGTTCAAGGATACGCGTACCTTTTATCGCGCCTACCGCGAAAACGGTGGCAATAAGGACAACAGTCCAAGAGACCATTCTTATAGAGCATTAAATTTCCTACAAAAAAGCTCCTGACGCTGTATTTCTATCTCCTCAAGTTTCGTCATTAGAACAAATTGAAGAAATCCCCGACAATTCGACCTCACACGAGGACCAGGCGAAAGCAGGACAAAAATTATAGAGTTTTTCACTGGGAATTTGGTCCTGAATCTTCATTTACATTTTCAACTATTCCCGGAACACCCTGTACAAAAGAATTTTGTTCTCGAATTCATTTAAAACAACTTTTTAATAACATTTGTAAAAAATTTTAAGTTATTCTATTTCTCAACTAAATATAAAAATAGTTATGGCAATGAAATTCATTTAAATTTGAAACTCGGAGAAAAAATGATAGCTCGCGATATCTATTTTTGGTATTTATTCAGTCGAATTAGCCGATGGTTCGACCTTGGAATTTAATTTATGATAATCGTTATATTCCAATCTCTGTGTTCTGTATACACAAATCTTCTCAGGGAGCTTTCTACGCAGAAGCTCCGTACATACCTGTTACGTAGGAAAACTTTAACGTCATTAGAAGGATTACAGTTCAGTCACGTTTCCTTATATCGCGTTTATTCGAGTTCAACTGTTTTCTTTTTTTTTTTTTCGTCCCCCAAATTTGCGTTCATCAGATACAATAAAAACTCGTTCATTGAACCAAGGAAAATCAATTTCAGGTTTCTTTTTGGAATATCAGTTGGCGAGATTACCAGACTTTCACGTTTTCATTTATTCAGTCAAATTTATTTTCACTGCTTAGAATAATTGTAACTGAGGAATTTAATCTAATCGTGATTATTGTCGTTTAAAAAAACAGACATGGAAATTGACAAGAATGCATATCTGAAAAGGTAAATTTTTCACGCTCATTAGAATGGTCACATTTTTTAAGGTTTTTTTTTTTTTACGTTTTAATTCAACAAGTATATCGTATATAAATATATAAAAAATTAAAAACTAACTAGTCTTCGAATCTCTTTTCGTTTTTCTTATAGATTAAAAATCTGCAAAATTACTGTTATGATTACCTTGACGAAAAGATGGAAATTTTTATTCTTTGTCGTTACATTATTTGCTCGTAATATACGAGGACGAACCCACACAGCTGTGTGCACCTCGACTCGAATTATGCATGGCCTTTACAAATTCTAACTTTATCAAAGATCAGCAACTCCTGTACAGGCTGATTTCTGTAATCACGTGATGTTACATTCGACGTAAGATAAATTTGTTATCACGTGCCAGTTGTCTCCCAGCTCCCGTAGCGTTCGCTATTCTCGAATTTATCTTCACTAGACGAACGAATTAATCAACAATGTTGATTATATTATCGTTCTGACGACTTTTCATTACGTTTTTCCATATTTTTATTATTTATCTTTGACGCGACGCTAAAAAAGTTTTTGGTTTTAGTACACAGAGGAAAATCTTCTTTTTTTTAATCTTTTAAACGTAGAGTCTCGTGCGAATATGGTACAAATACAAATTCTCAGTGTCGTTCACCACAGTAATCCAGTGAGTAGTAAAATTTCTTTAATTTTTTCATTATTTTTAATTTTATTTATTTATTTTTTACTCATTTTTTTAATCTCTTCGGTAACGCACAATTACTTCACTTTGTGAAATATTTTTTTCATTCACTTTTAATGCTATATTATTGATGTCAATTTAAAATACGTTGATAAGAAATCAGTGTTGAAAACGATTTAACGCCAATCGGAATTTCGTTCGACCTTCTTTAGTTATCAACATAATCAGAATAGATAACGCCTATTCATTCCACGACATTCGATAGAAAAATTCGATTCACTAAAAAGTTTCTTCACTATCCAAGAATTCCATAGAAAACAAAAGATCTGTCAACACATCGTTCAGCATTTTTTGAGACTATTAAAGTCTTGATTATAAAACTTGTTACTTACGATGTTATTTATAGAAAATTTATTTTCTTTTCAATTTCCTCTATTCAATGGACACGACTCTATAAAGTACATTCAATTTATTTGACACCTCAGAAGAAAAACTAAAACATAAAAGTAACGCAATTTATTGCGAAAAAAAAAATTACTCGGTCTTTAAGAGGCGTAAACGAAGTCTGCAAATTGCATTTGTTCGCCACTTTAATTCTCGTTTTTTTTTCGATTTTTTTCAAAGCCATATTACGTGTTAACAAATTTTGGCTCCATTACTTTGGCTTCGTTATTTGGCGTTTTTAGGTATAGAAAAGTGATAAAGTGATTTGTAAATTAAATTTGCCGGCTTTTTTTCCTAATCTTGACCTTGGAAATGCAAAGCTGATTGACCCACGAATGTTGGAAATATTTTCAAAATAAACACACACAATTACAAGTGACGTTAAGTTTTTGTTGAATCTAAAAATATTTATCTACAAACTAATAATTTTATTTTTACACTTTTATCGCATTATTCTTCTTTCAATTTTTCTGTATCTGGAATGTCGCCACGAAATATTAAAAAAAAAGCAATTAAAGTCATGGTTACATCCACAAAATTGGTTATTTTCGTCGCTCTCAAACTTTATCTCGACCTGAAACAATACCAAATTTCAAGAACTCCATCAATCAAATTTATCCGAAAATAATTAATTTCCTTTGTATCTTCGGAGCCTGCATTTAATTTTGTTAAAATTTCGTTTCAAGAATTGGAATTTCACGGAGCTCGTGAAATTTTTTTAAGTTGGAGCATGAAGAAACAGAAAATTGATAGGTAAACAAGTGTTTGCATAGTTCAGTAGGTTCGTAGTGAGTTTTTTTCCAAATATTTGGAACATTCCACAGACATTGTGGCCTTGAAAGGTGACGATAAAAAATTTGTTTTCCCATCGTCCCATAAGTTGAACGAGGAAAAAAAAGAGAAAAAAAAGATAAGATTATGACGAATCTGACTTTTGTGGTAAAGTTTATACCGTACGAGTGGAGGTAGGCACGTGGATGAGGAAACGCGGTAGGCACATTACAGTCTTCCAAATCCAATTCGTCACGAATGGCTCCAGTTCGATACCGTAAAGTCAACGCATGTGGATATTCAAGAAACCGCGAATGTCTAAACAGCAACGAGCCAAAACATCCGAACTGACTTTCTCGTTGATAAACTTTGCAAATAAAACGTAGCAAAGAAAATAAATATTACAACAAATATCAGGCCATTAATTACGGTCGATGTCTTTAACATTTTCGTGCGTTCGTGACGTGATTTTACAGTTTTTTCAATCAATTAAAACCAACAAATCATACGTCAATACGAATTATGAAAAATTCGTCTTCGAGCTTCAGGCTGAACAAAATCAACGATCCCAATCGTCACTCTCAATATATACGTTCGCAGCGCCAGTGCTTTACGGCTTCTGCTGGATAATATAATACCAAACAACGTCATTAAAAAAAAAAAGTATAAAAAAGTGTCGTACATTTTTATAGTCGAACGATAGGTTCGAAAATAATTCAATAATGGTGTATCTGCGTAGAAAAATAACTCCATATTACATAGTGACATATTTCAAAAAGGTAAAACGTTTCACCATTTCCCTCAAAACCAATTTCCAATTATTATTTCCATGATACAATTTTTTACAAATCTTTATCTCTAATACAAAAATGTTTGACTGGGAGAAAACGATTATAAAAAGTGCTCTTGGTTTATTTTATTTTATGGGATTGTGAACAATGGAAAAATTTATCCCATACGTAGCTTTGAAATTCAGCAGGAATTGAAAAAAATATATAAATAATTTTAAAAAACACCAATTTGGAGATAACTTAAAAACAAAGGAAATGAGTGATGGCTAGAGTTCCATTTTGGGAATTAAAAAAAAAAAACGTTACAGCTATTTTTATGAATGTGGGAAAATTTCATAATTTTATCGCTTTTAATGTTAAAAAAAAAAAATTATAGTAAATTTAATGAATAATCAACTTTTTCTTGTCTCGTTATTTCTAAATGTCTCTTTTTTCCATTTACAGCGTCCGGGAATAACGGGGCTAAAGAATTTGGGGAATTCTTGCTACATGAACAGTATAATACAGTGTCTGAGCAACAATATACGTCTGGCAAAATATTTCAACGAAGACGCGTATCTGGATGATCTTAACAAAAATTCCAACATCTGCAAGCAGGGCCAAGTTGCTGATGAAGTAGCTCACGTAATTAAGGCACTATGGAGAGGACAATACAAGAGTATATCGCCACGTGACCTCAAGGTATTAAATTTAATGATCAGTAGGACAAAAAAAAACACAATCATTTCTCTGTATTTATGTTTCGTTAATTTCATTTTCTCTTATTATTTTTCGTTTCTCAGGTTGTAATTGGACAGTACAGGTTACAGTTTGACTGTAACGATCAACAAGATTCTCACGAATTTCTTGTTTTTCTCCTCGATTGGTTACATAATGATTTGAAAAAAGTAAATATTCCCAAACACGAGTGTTGTACTAATTGAAATTATTATCCATTCGTTTTAACCGTCATAATATTAACGACGATTTGTATTTTTTTAAATTTTGTCAGGCCGTTGATTATTACTCGGGCAATCTTAGTATCGCAAGGAAACAGTGGTTCAAATCTCTCAATAATGGTGAATCAATTATTTCGGAACTGTTTATGGGACAATTGAAATCGAGCATTATTTGCACCACCTGCCACAACAGCAGCATCACGTACGAGACTTTTAACAGTCTGACCTTATCGCTACCCAATACTAATCGGTGCACACTGGATGTAAGTTTTAAATAATATTTTAAAGATTATTATTAACACAACAACCTCTTTTCCCTCATTGCCAATTGAGTAAACTTCAATACAGCCGGTATTTCAATTTTTTTTAATCCAAAGAATGAGAAAATGAATGTGTTCTCAAAATAAATAGAAAAATCAATACGAATTATCGATTTTTCAATAATTTTTGGAACCATTCCGTTCATTTTTTGCCATTCCAGTGACACTGTCTTCAGAAATCCTTTTTCTTAAATTAGAAATGATTTTTTTGCATTTTTACTTAAAAAAATTAACGTAAATATCGACAAAAGCAAGAAAAATGAACCATCAATTTACGGGTGAAGAAAAAAGTCAAAAAATGGATGAAACAAAAAACTTAATGAGCCAAATAATAAATGGAAAGAAAAAAACACGAGAAATAATAATCATTGATTAAAGTGACATAAGCATTTCTAATCTGATTTCATAATTTTTTAGGATTGCGTGAAAAAATTCGTAACCGGCCAAAAAGTATCGGGTTGGACGTGTGATAATTGCAAAATGCCTCGCGAAGCAACGAAAAAGTTTGACTTTATCAAATTGCCACCGACAGTCGTAATCCATCTGAATCGTTTCGCTGACAACGAAGGATGGCTTCAGAAGTCAAATACTTCGGTCGATTTTCCACTGTCCGATTTCAATTTGGATACGTATCTCGTTGACGATGACAATTCCAAGGATAATCAAATACAATATGATTTTCATAGAATGTCACTTTACGCCGTTTCGGTGCATTACGGCACCATGTCGGGAGGTCATTATACGGCGTATTGCAGAAACGTTGGTCAAAACAAGTAAGAATTAAACACGAATCCTTAATTAAATAAAACTTCGATACGATAAACAAAACTTCAAAAACGACCCCAGCCGTCTCTTCGTCATAAAATGTTTCCTGGTAGCGATAATAACCTTTACTTACACATCATTTTCTTCCTTTGTTGAAAACAAAGAGAATGACGTACGATAAAGTTCAATTTGATCAACATTTTATAGTAAAAAAAGTTTACAAAATTTAATCCTCAATATTTACTGTTAATATTGAGATGTTTACGTTTTAGGTTTCTTCAAAGTTCAAGAAAACTAAAATCTTAATCCCACGATTGCAATAAAAATAGGAATGTCGAAAACCATCACTCGAACGATCTATCAAAAAACTTTGACGTTTAATTCTCGCTTATGCCTCGAATCGAATCTAAAAATTCATCACAATTGCAAATTACTTAATGCGTTACTTTGACTCTATAATCATTGACACAAAAACAAAAGAGTCTCTTTTTAATCTTTGATTCAAAACAACGATCATTTCCTAGGAAAAAAAGGATCAGATTAATACAACTGTTGCATAATTTTTCGCCCTCTCTATTTTGAAATGAAAACGAAAGTCAAATTGAAGAGAAAACTAACGATAATTTTCGACTTTCAGATGGTACAAGTACGACGACCAACTCGTAAGCGAAGTATCAGCGAACGAAGTGAAGAATCAAGGGACCAGTGCTTATCTTTTATTTTATACAACGATTGGAAACGAATCGTATCCGTACATACAACGAGGTCCTTCAATGAAGCTGGGACGTCTATGAACACGAGAACACGAGAATAGTCAATCATTTCAAACGTAAATCGCCGTTCGTGATCGCTTTTCTAAATTATAAATTAATCTTTATTTATTCATCTAGCGATTGAAAGAATCGCGTAAGCTTCAAGAATTGATAATACGAAGGCTCGTTTATTAATCGAATTAACGAAAGTCAGCGTATTTCAAATGTACAAAGTGATAATCATATTGTTGAAGAAACGAGTAGAATGCCATTCCAAATCGAAGAAAAAAAAAGTAATTCATATGGGTGCTCCGATACATTGTAAATATGTAAATATAATTATATACAAAATTAAAACTAGGCATGACCCATACGTATACGCATACGCATGATACGTGTATGTTTATACACAGGGTTTCCACCACGTATATTCAAGCCAGTAAAGATTCAGGCCCGAATTTGAAGCTGAAAAGTTATGAAGTGTCAGAAAAATTCATAAGACCGTGAATCATATGAAAACAATTGGTGATAGGATAATAATGAACGATAACAATTTTGCAGATCGTGACGTTTTCCTCAACGAGTGTTGAGCTGTTTTCTTTTTTTTCATATCTTCAATGATTCAACTGTGCAAATACATCGCAAAAAAGACCACAAACGTCACGTTGGAAAACTAAGTCGTTTTTCGAGCGGCTTTCAGGACGAAATTACTGAAGATATGAAATTCCTAAACATTTTTGTAGGAAATTTTCTGCTTTTCAAAATTGGTTCTTTGCATTTTTGCTCTATCTCTCGTTGTTTTGACAGCATGAGTGATAACAAGTCCACAGCTTCTTGAATTTTGATAATTAATGACTCGGCGAGAGAGAGAGTTTAATCGCAAAGCAGAATTGACTCGGAATCTAGTCGTGAGTTTACGGGGTTGAATGTACGTGGTGGAATATATATTAATCGTTACACGCTTTAAAGCCTCGCGCTTTGCCTTTTGTTAGAAACAATTGAATTGAGAATATAATCGTATTAATTTTATCCTCGAAGTATATTTTTCAATATGAATGCAGCGAAGGAGAGTGTGAGAAAGACATACGTACGTGGAAACAAAAACATTTTAATTCCTCCTGCTTAAGTCTCGTCAATAGTTATTATCATACGATTTACTTTGAACGTCGATTAATTACGCATTAATTAATTAGTTGGCCTTTGAGAAAATATTGCATTTACGTTGTTCCGATTTGTTTTTTGCCTGCGGCGCGCGCATCTGTGATCGATAAGATTTTTGTCGGGTTTACGGCCTGTCGTACTATAATTATATTATGACTACTCGAATAACTTGTATTTCGAAATTATCGAATGCAGGAATACATTTTTGCTAGTGGCCAATTTCAAACAAACAAAAAATACAGAGGTTTAAAACTTTTGCAAAAAAAGCCAAATGTCTCTCGTTTATTACGATCCTTGCCTCATGTTTTTGTCCTTACTTTATTGACGCTATACGATTGGGTCTTTTTACCCTGAATTAAATCTGTTTATCGACTGAAATAAAATGCATTTGTTTTTTAACCGCGTAATTGAGTCAGAATGACCCAGAACTTAATTTTTTTTCAGTCCCAAGCTGTTATATTGTTCAAATAAAAATATCGAAATAAATTTGTTCTTCTGGCCAATTACGAACGTGGGAAGCTGCTTGCTGGAGTCTACAGACCGAGGATAGTGTCGATCGCGATTCATAAAATGTGTTTATTTGATTTTTAGATCTATGCAGAAAAATAATGCAGTGACACGAAAATAGAAGTTTTATTCTTCACAAAAGTGGTCGCAAAACCAACAGGAGTGAAAATTTGAAACAGAGATACGAAAAAATTGAACTCACGACTTTGGTGCGTCGAAATTGTCCAAAATGGTAGCAATTATTACAAAACTTGCAAGTTTTTGTTCAAGTAAATTGGCAAGTTTTGACATATTATCAAAAGTCGATGGTTACGAAAAAGCTCCATATTGAAAAAAAAAAAATGAAAATGATTGCCGGTCGAGTACATTTTTTCTTATAATCTCCGTGACATTCCACTCTTGTCTCCATGGTTTCCTGTGCACATGTGATATTGAAATGAAACCACTATAAAACGATATTAAATTTATCACAAATTGCACCATTGGTGGGCGATACGTTTTTGTTTGTTTTTTTTTTTATTCTCGAGGTCCGGGAGATGGTGCTTCGACCGAAGGAGCGAGAGAGAGAGAGAGAAGAAGAGCTTTTTCGAGTTTCTATGGGTGACGTGAGAGTTGCGGACGCAGCACGCACAGTCGGGACTAGACGATGACGTTTGAAAGTTCGGTGGTCGGTGTATGCTGTTAAACTGATGGAAATCATTGGGTGTTCTAATCGAAACAGTCGTACAAATATATTTTCTTTGTGAGAACCAGACGTTTTTTGACGAATTCTTTTCCTCGATTGTGCCCGTCGATAGAATTTTCTCTACGCCAAGCATAGATGTCTTTAGTTCGAGTGAGATTCGGTGGACTTGGAAGGGAAGAAGTTGCCATGCGAAGAAACACGAATAATGTAGGTATTTTTCAACTAACGATAATATTTTCCAACGGAATACCCAAAATTGTATTTTTTAATGTACAACGTATATCAATTCGATCCGGCTTTTGTCATTATTATCAAACATTATTACTGTTATTATTGTCGATCAAAAAGAAGATCGTTGTGAGTACATAACAATTTTGTCTTGTCGCATGAAAAATTTCGATTTTGATGTCGCATTGGCAGGTTAAATTCAAAAATAAAAAATAAAAAAAATGGAGAAGACAAGAGAATAACAACGGGAAAACGATTAAATAAATGTTAGCAACATGCGTAATTGTTTTTTAGTTGAAAGTTTTTAAGGTTTTATATGACTGAAAAAGCAAAAAGCAAACTCTTTCCGATTTTTCTGGAATAAATTGAAGCGAGAACTTGTCGCTTATCGTCGATATTTAAAAATGAATTTTTATTATTCATAGAAAAGTGTTTGTTTGGTTTGAAGTTTAAAGCGATGTAAAAATTGCTACAAAACGTGACGAATTCGTGGTATTGCTCGCTCCAAAGATACGTGTAAAATCGTGCGCCACTCGGACGAGGACGTTCTCGCCGAGTACAGTGCTCCAACATTTTTCCCGGAAGCTCAGTCCTTTACCGAGAAAAACTGTTTAACGACATTTCAATATCTGAAAATCCTTACAAATTAAAGGGAAATTTGTCGTTTAAAGCAATTTACTGTCGAAAAATTGCCTATTATTTCGAGATAAATATTTTTAGTTTCTTTTTATGTGTTATTTATAATAATAGACTGTGAAACGAAATGCAAAATTCCGATGATTGGTAATAAAAAAACACCGGTAAAACTTTGCGATATACTCCTCTAAATGAAACGTTTGCATATGTTTTCGCATTGAAGTTCGATATTGCATGTTAAATATTTCAAGGTCATTCGCGGTCTCATTCCATCACAATATCGTTTTACAAATGCCACAGCAATCGTGGTTTTCAAAGCAAACGTACGTTTTTTTCCGTATTTTTACTTCTTTTTGGATGCAAACTCGGGAATCAATTCAAATTTATGCATAAAATCAAATCTTCACTATCAATCACATACTACCCCAGAATATTGCATTTGTACCTAAATAGGTCAACTCTTATTCCTGATAAAGTGTCATATCGTGAATTTTGAGAACAAAAAACAAACGATAAGACGTCCGAATCGTCGATAGGGATCTGTAATTTTCTGAGACGATATTCTATGAATAAAAACAATTATGCACTATAAAGAAGTCAACGAAAACCGGTGAAAACGATAAAAAGAAATTTTCAATCGTACAAAATCGACGAATCGACCGTAATAATCTAATACTTATCTGTCCCCATCAAAAAGTATTGACAAGATTTTAGCGATTAGTCGGAGAAAAAGTGCAAATTTCACATTTTGTAGCGTTTCCAAGAATCCGCGGTACGTTCCGTTTCCTGCGAGCGGTTGGTTTATCGGCGAGCAGTGGGAGGTGAGGGGGGCGGGAAACTGCGTGAGCGAATGATGAGCTGAGGGCTGTAGGGTGGGGGGAAGGAGGTAAAAAGAAAAAAAAATAAGAGCCGCAGTAATACCGTCGTGGCCAACCGGGTTACATCGTCGCGTGTCTCCCACTGAGAAAACGCGGATTCACGCGAAGCGAAGGGACGAAGAGGTAATAGAAAAATAAATAAAAAACGTATCTTTAGGAGAATTTGTACATGTTTTACATATTTCGAAAGTGCTTATCGACGAAATGTGCAGGTTTTAATTCCTACCGGCCTTTATTTTCAATAAAAACGAAAGCTCATTCGGTTCTCTATTTTTTTCTACTGTTCTCACAACAACACGATTTCTCTGTGTAACGTGCCAGTGCAAGTTTCGTGTTTACTTGTACATTGCATCAGCAGTAGGACACTTGGAAGTCTACGAAGTAAGCCAGAAATTTGTACACATTTGTATACATATATTTATACAAATGTGTATATCAATATGATGTGTTCATATGTACATGTATATATACGTGGATATTAATACATATACACGTCTATACACATATACATACGTGCATAATATACTTAGATGTATATAGCGGTGTGGGAGGACAGGCGCACACGAGTCGCATAGTGAAAACGGTAATGGCAAGCGGCGAACGTAAACCGTAATAAATGGCTCTCTCCAAGGTGCAAAACCTGGCTTCGATACTCAGCAACAATGCTCTCGCCGGTGGCCAGGTATTTTAAATTCTCTAATAAAACGTTCAACGAAACATTCCACCGCTCGCCGCACCATTCGTTGTTTTTTTTCTTTTCTTCTTTCCCACTTTTACGTCGCTCTCATTCTCGCTCTTTCTCTCGATGTATAAAGATATCGCTATATAAGTATATCGACAATGCACGATGACCCAGACGAGAGACAAACGTACAATTGCGACGTTTTCTCGAAAAAACGTTTCGTCGATTTCGAAACGAAGATATAATCACCATTTAACAATTTATCAAAATCTTCAACCGTCTTGACATTTATTTTCTTTTGTTTAGTGAGTTGCAAAGAAATATTCTTTCGCTTCTGACCACCAGTTCGCACATCACTTTTTTCAATGATTCTGAATTTATTTCTAGTTTGTTCGCTCGGTTTATAGATGTTCAGCATTTTTTTTTGCTTGTCAAAAATTTACTCTGTCAAAGTTCTTGTTCGAAGCCTGCAAAAGTTTGCACCGCAATCAGCAAATTACGTGGAACTTTACACATTCCTTATTATCTTTGTGGTTCTGTCGTTTTCCCAGATCGATAACGGCTTCAACATGTTTGAAGCGCCGCCGAGCAATTGCTCCACGGACAACAGACACCGAGAGTACGATCCATGGAGTTACGATCTTTTGGGCAGAAACTCTAACAGCAAGGTAATCAATTTAGTCCTTTCCCGCTTAATTTTGTTGAACCGAAAGAACGAGACAAAGAATTCATATCATTTTTATCCACAGACTCAAACCCTGTCGTGGAAAACCACAATTTGTAAATTCTTGTTTCAAAAACACTAACCCAACGTAATACTTTTTACAGTGTACGTTTTATTCTTATTTAAGAATAAAAAAAATAGTCCAGATATAAATAAACTGATTAGAAATGGTTTCATTCATTGGAAAATCGTCTCCATCGATGAATAAATATAAAAGTGTAGAAATTGTGTAACTTTTTGCCAAGACGTGAATTTTGTTGTGAATTTGACAAAATTTTTATCAACATAAATTTGTGTCACGACATTTGGTGGTGTTTTAATGACGTTTCCATTTCCCTTATTCAGGCACCCTTGGAAGACGAAGAGGCGCAAGATCTGAACAATTCAATGGTGAACGATTTAGTGGCAAAGATTCTTGACGACGATCCAATAATAACGGAGGAAACGTACGGCAATGGTTACAACGGGAACGTACGTTACGAAACGCAAAATTCTCGAATGCTTAAAGGGCGAAATTCGTCATTGGGTAATTATCACGACGAGATTGGAATATCACAAATATATTATCCTTACAACAACAAGTTGCCGAACGTAGTTACGAGTCAGGAAGAGAATCATAGCGAATTCGTGAATATGTGCAGTGCTTTGAACAGCATGTCATTAAACGATTGCATAGCGCAGACGCTCGAAAAAACAAACGATTACGGAAGCATGACGAGTCCAAATAGTCAACGAGCGATTCTCGGGGACCAACAACAACAGCAGCAGCAGCAGCAGCAGCAACAACGTGCTCGGCTTTCGAACGACGTAACGAACGTTCCACTGAGAAATTATGCGACGGTAACGAACAACCTTTTGACAACGACCAACGGCCAAAATTACGCGGCTCTACAATCGTCAAACTGGTCGGACAACGTTCATTGCCACGATTACGCAAAAGACATATTTGGCAATTATCAAACGATGCAACAAAATTCAACGAATCACGACATGAATTACAACACGATTACTCTCGCGGAGATGGATCTTCGTAGCAACATTGGCAACAGTTTGACGCCTAATCAACACCATCATCGTCATCATCATTACAACAATCAAACGTTGAATATACCGGATTGTTATAATCCGACGACTGCCAATAGCCAGAATTTCCGAGCTTCTTCGTCGATCAACGAGCTCGCCACAGATTCTGTATTATTCAACACGAATTCCCCGTTGCAACATTTTTCACCGTCCGAAAACACGCTTCAAAATTGTTCAAGCACCAATTACGGGCGAAACAATTACGACGATTACAAAGATATTCACGAGAACGGGAGCGTCAATATGTCAAACGTTCTGCAGCACAGCGATTCGCTGTTTCTCCAACAACAGCAGCAGCAACAACAACAGCAACAAAACAATTACAAGCTCGACAGGCAAATGGATCAAAATTATAAAGCACTGATGAATCGTTTTTTAAGCTTAAACGATTTCAATGTCCCTCCAAACGGTGATGTTTGCTCAAACGAACCAATGACCTTCAATCACAACCATAGAATCGAGGCTAATTTACTTAAAGTTATAAGTCCAAAATCAACTAAGAATCGTGAATCACACAACAATCAAACTTCAAAATTACGGGGTTATCCGAAAAATTTGACAGGTTTGCAGTCTCAAAATAACGAACAACCGAACAACGACAAATATAATTATCACGTACATAATGGTTATCAGCATTATACTGCCAACAACAGTGACAGCCTCAAAGCAATATCACACAATTCTTCGTCTTATCCAGCTTCGTTGAAACGCTCCAGCCTCAATCAATGCTCGTACAAAATCGATCCTTACGATCTCGCCAACGATATTCCCTTCAACGGTAACAACGCTCATTTGGCACAACAAATCGCTCGAGCCTCCATGGAACACAATGTCTTTAATCAGATTATGAAACAACGTCATCAACAAATTCAAAGGATGTCCGGCGTCCCCGGTGCTGGCGTACTCTTAAACGCTCGTTTAATGAGACCCGCCAATCCGCAAGCTCCTAATTCCGTTTTTCCCTCGGTTATGCCCGTTGTACAAGTTCCCGTTCCCTCCATCAATACAATGTCCGTACTTTTCGGTGGTCTCAACTTACGCAACGGCCCCAGACCTGCCAGACGAGCCGGTGCATCCAGCGTACTTCATTTTCGACTCGAACAAACCTTCGAACAATTCAAACAACTCGAAAAAGAACGGAAAAAGTGCGAGGCTGGATTGGCTGATCATTTTCCAGGCAAACGCGTCAGCAGCGCTAACAACATACCTACACCACGATTACAGGGTAATTCCTCACGAGCCGATCGTCTTATCGTTGATCATTTTCAAGAACACGCTCGTGTCATCACTCTCATTGCCAAGGTGAGCCAATAGCTACTTAAACTCGCTACACATGGGTCTGGGAGACCCCAAATTTCTTTTTTTCATTCGAAAACACTATCTGTCAATCTTAATGGCCTTTTTCAGGTATTATTATTGTTGAATTATCGTTTCACTGATAATCAATTTTCTACTCAGCCCCAAATTCGTTTTTCTCATATGTCCATGTCATTTTTTTATCTTAACGATATCGATGCTTACATTTTTTTTTTCTGGAAATTTCGTTTCTTGGTGATTGTTATTCTGATTGTCAAGATCGTCGCAATTTTTTCCTTCCATGTTTAGTTTTTGATTTTGGTTCGAAGTAAATAGTGGCGAATTATCGTTGCCCTGGGAATTCATTTCGGGCAGAACGCAACATTTTATTTGCAAAAAAATTATCGTTTTGGTTAGAAACTTGAGAATTTATCATATTTACGTTCTTTTTTTAAGTCAGAAATTAATATTCGAGTAAAACGAAGTTTCCAAGTTCTCGCTTCTGGAATTTATCGAATATTTTTTTTTTGTTTAAACATAAAAACTTTTGGTTGTATACATTATTACAATTTTTTTTACTATATCGATACTTTTGACAATAATTCACACACGTTAACATTTAATAAGCTCAGAATCGAAACTGATTGTCTCAATTAGTTTCCAAAAAGATTGTACACTTTAGACACTCCCCTCCCAGCTTAAGACTAATAATAAATATTATTTTCCGTTTGTCCGTCGATGCGAAAAAAATACAAAGATGGAACATTTGAGAGGAGCAACAATGACCGAACGAATTCACAAGGCAATGGAATACTGGCTCGAGGCGATAAAATACGTTCAAGAGTGTCGCAAAAAGGAGATCGAGTTCGCAAACATGCGAAGGAAGGAAAGCCGCGATTGTACACCGATGAATGACGACAAACGTGAGTAACTTTTATCCAAATAACCAAAAAATCATGTTCAACTTGTTCGAATTTGTAATATTAATTAAGATGAAAATCGAATTATCCTGTTTTATCAAATTGTGCTGTCCGAAACGTGCTTTTTATTCGCTAGCCAATTGTTTTTCTGTTGAGGAGAAAAAAAATTGACAAAATAGATTTTGAACGAATTATTTCTGGAATTTTTCAAACATTCACACTGCGCGATTCCCACAGTAAAATTCATTAAACAATCCTGATGCACCGAAAAACATTGAAATTGTTATTCTGTATTCTGTTTTTATTTTTATTTCCATCCTGTGACGATAATTTTTCAGTTTGAATGATCTTCGTGTGATTTTGCGTTGTTTACAACGATTTTTTTTTTGCTTGCAACGAAATAAAAGCAGAATTGATTGAATTACATGAATTTTTTCGATGCGCAGACGTACTAGCACTGGCTGTTAGTGTTCAGCAATTGACAAAAGCATCGAGACTGGCACGCACAGCAATGAATAACGCTCTGCAGTCGACGTTGCTCCACGACAAGGATTTGGAGAGAACGATAGTCGAGAAATTGATCGATCCGATTGTACCTGCCGAGAGCGAAGCGGATGAACAATCATCGACAAACGGTGAGATCGGCCAATTCACAAAAAGTACCTAGCAATATTTCGAAAGTGACGAGATTCTTGAGGATCATCGAGAAATCGACAAGTTCAGCGTTTCTTCGTCGTTGAGAGAGGAAGAATCAATGAAAGTAACAAATGTTTTCGCGGCTCTGTGCACAGCGCCGAGTAAAACCTGTCGAAAATAATGTTTTTTTCTCTCATGCCCGCGAGAAAAAGATTTTTCCAGAGGATTTTTCTCAAAATGGTGCTAATTGGGCGAGAAAGAGAGTAAAATTGAGTTTTCCCGATCAAAGAACGCTCGATTTTTTCGGGTGAAATGAGTTTAAAAAGAAATTAAAAAGCTGAAGCAATTTACGCGTTGACACAGCACAAATAGACAAAAATCCCGAAAAAAATGAACAAACGCGAAAACCAGCCGTTGGACGCTGTAGGAAAAAATGACGAAAAACTATATTTCTCCTCGATGCCTCGTTGTCGACATCGAAAGTCTTTTTTTACGTGATAAATCTTGGCTCCGTGGCATTTTTTAAGCCTCCGATATCCGCAAATTTTATCCTCCGTTCACTTTCGATAAACGCGTCCAAACAGTCGTGACGCTTTAACAACGAAAGCGAGAGCAAACCGAAAAAAAAAAACAAATAAAATTAATGTACTAATCGGGTAGGAAAATTTTGAAACTAGCTTGTCGGGCTAACGAGTTCGTCGCTCGGACGGTTTTTAACATTGACTAATATTTTATCATGAATAAAAAGAACGTTTTTCTCTCGACGACCAAAAAAAAAGCAGAATTTCCTCTTTGTTCTCTCGTTCAAACGCAGTAGCGACCAAGTGGAGAGAAAAATGTCCTCGAATAACTTTGACTCTTTTCTTTCAAAGAATCTGTGAAAACGCCGAAGACCATAATTATTTAGTATAAATAAACGCGTGTGTGTGTCTGTGTCTGTGAAAGTACGTGTGTGTATTTTTTTCTCTCAGTATCTCAATCACACGGCGTTGACGAGGGGAAAAAAGGGAAAATTGGTTGGTCGCAGAGAAAAGTGTCTCGGTAAATTCGCCCACCGGCCATTAGTCGCGCTTCGGTCAATTTTTAGGCTCTAAGAAACAAGGTGTCGGGGGTTGTAGAGGCTGAATTACAATTTTAGTCTTTACAGCGCGCTGAATTTATCGTGTTTTTTTTTTTTTCTCTCATTAGAATAGTTCAATGTGGCCTTCCTCGAGTGTGCAAACCCAAGGACGCGCGTCCAATGTTAGTGAAACTATAGATAAAGAGAAGAAAGAAAAACTAGTACAATGAGAAGAGATCGAATCGACGATTTTTATTAGCAAAATCGTTCGATCGATCAAATCCGTTGTATCTCGTCCGCGTTAACTCGAAACGGTCTACATAAATTAAACAAAAAAACCTAAAATTAACCGATTTTATGCAAAGCAATCGAAAACTCAAGCTCTTGTCCCTCTTTCCGTCTCCTGTGAGTTTCTGGTTAACGAAGAAAATAAATCATCACGAATAACGTCTCTCCGAAGGACCATGATTCCGAAGAAATTCATTTGACACACCGGTCAAACTTCGAACGAACCATTTTCTTCCAATTTCCATCTCTTTTCTTTCGATTTAATCCCAAAAAAACCGAAGCCACAGAGACTCATTGCAGAGGACAAGGAAACAAACACCCGCGTCTAAAAAAACAATTGAGGAAAAAACTATACATGGGAACTATTTTACACGCGACGGTTTACAATGTAACTTATATGCCGTGAAAGTTTTAATATATATCTATTATCATCATTATTATTATTATTAATATACGTATGTATTGAATGATGATACTATACATTAAATATATATGCTACACGTGATCTATGCATAGGGAAGTTCGGTCCTAAAATAACACACTATTGATGCTATATATGTATACGTATATAAACATGAATATAAACTCAATTTATATACACACGGGAAAAATTAAAATGGAAAAATTGATCTTGCAGCAATAAAATAGGAGGACGATCATTTTTCAACACTGACGGATTTTCTTGGAAAAAGCTGATGAAACTGTTGAATAGGATGAACGAAATAATATCGGATAATAACAACACTCGAATGTCAAAAACGTCAAAAATGTTGTTATTAGCTAAAATTATTTTGTTTATCGTAATCGAAGGGAATAATCGACTTTGTCAACTAAATTTCGTTTTTAATCGAGCGAGAGTCATTTTTACTGTGTGGAATGTAGAATTTTCTAAAAAGAAAATCAAATTTTGTATATTATGCGAGAATTTTTATTTGGTTATGGAAGTTTATATTCTGAACAGTAAAAATTGTACTATCGAGTTTGTTCTTCTTTTCTATTGATGTTGGTATGATTTTTCAAGGTTATTTATTCTCGTGTGTATATAATATATATAGCAATTGACTTGAAAAGATATTTCGTACAATCTGTACGGTCGATACGCTCTGGTATTCAAAGTTTTCCTATTATATCTAATTAAAAACGCCTTTTTTTCGTACAACAAAACTAGACAAAATGAAGAAAAACAAAGAGGTGGGGGGGGGGGGGGGACGAAAAAAAAACAGATGCAAAACCGAACAAGCAATGAAATACAAGATTTCTTCGCGTATAGATTTTTTACTGACTATTTTCAGTCGTTTTGCAATCTCCGAGCCCAATGAGCTAAACATTGATATATAATATTATTATTAACATATTTGCTCACACCAAATACCCTTCCTACAACTATTCGTCCAAGTGTCGTGTCCACGAGCCCTCGATACAATATTCACGAGGCTCCATTTTATAACGATCCACGTCGCGCACCTTTTTATCGCATTCACTATTTTATTCGCGATTCTCACGATCGAGGATCGTCCTTGGATACGAGGAAATTTTCACTTTTCTTGTTGCCACAGGAATATTATAATTTTGTCAAATTTTTCAGACTTTTTGCTTTTGTCATGATTTTTTTATCTTTGAATTATTTTTATATAAATTGATAAATTAGGCTTCTGTGATTTTGACTCGATTATTACAGATTTTTGACAAAACTTGCTTTTCAAGAACCAATATGAATAAAATACGAATTTCGTTGAAATGAAAACTGCGATTGTGAAATTTCTAGTTCGAATAATTGTTTAAAAAATACGCAGATTTTTAGTTTAAAATAAGTAATGATTCAAATTTCTGTGGGAATAAAAGTAAAAATTGAATCTGTTCCTGAGATCCGACGAATTCATCTAACTTAGAAATTTCTATAATTAGAAAAAAAGAAAAATTCTAGTATAGGAAAAAAGAAGAGGAAGAAAATGAGTGAATAGAGTGACAAACACGAAGCATTAGAAAATCGTTATTGGCGTACTCGGGTACTTGCAAAAAAAAAAACATGCAATTTTCCATGAGAATCTGATACGCGAAAGACCCTGCAGCACGAAGCTCGACAAGAGAGGAGTCATTTTTCTGTAACGCGAGAAAAGAGTAATCGCGTGCAAGAGGCGTGTGTTAATTTATTTATCTTTCCTTTTTTTATTCTCGATTGAGAAGAAATAAGAAGAAAAAGAATGATTTTTTTCAATTATATTGTAACTGTGATAATCCTCATGCCTATTACTCGTTCTGTCTGCGACTAAATAAGAAAATAACAAGAAAAGGTTGAAAAAAAACTACGACGAAAACATATTAATTGAATTTCCGCTTCAATGTTCTTCCGCGTCGCGAGCTGCTTCTCAAATTTTAGTCTAAAAACTAACGACACGAAACTGAGAATAAACCGAGCAAAGAAAAAAAAAACTCATTAAAAACACGACTAGTTTGTACTTAAAACAAAGTAATCGAGAGAAAGATGAAAATTTCGTACCGAAAATCGGAGAAAAGCAGTGAAAAAAAATTCCTAATGCTACGCAATGACCACAATTAAAACGCGTGTTTCCGTAAATAAACATAAAAATAGATACACACCTACGTATAAATTTCCTAATCGCCGTTCAAGAGAGAGTAGAAAAAAAAAAGCAAAGCTCTCGCTCTGTTGAGTAGGTTCACTCAAAAACACAAAAAATGCGCAAGATTCAGGAGTCTTCGCAATAATAACTGAGACTAAAGCTACTAGTACACGTTTAGACGTTTAATGAATATTCGCCACATTTAGCAGGGTTTTAAAAAAATGTCCAGTACGACCGTAGTCTCGAAAAAGTAATTCGTTAGGAAGATTAAGTCGAAATTTGGATCGTTATTCCTTTGGTTTTTCACAACGCCACGGTGATGCACTTATCGATAGGCAATTAATATTTAGCAGTGAAGAAAACAATGGAAATTTGATATTGGCTATCACGCGCAAGGGGAAAATAGAGATTAGGGAGATAAAATAAAACTAGATAATCCACCGCATTGGTCACGGTAAATACTGAATTACTAGGAGATAGAGGATCTAGTAGGTTCGTGTCCGACAATCCTATTTTAATTGCATGTGATATTATACTACTGAACACATAAATATATATGTACATTTATAAATATACAATGATTTATAATAATGTACATATATGTGTATGAAAGGATATTAACAATAACGGAGGATAAACAATCGTACGAACAATTATATATTCAAGTGCGTTGAATTTATAATGAGGAGAAAAGAAAAACAAACTACTGATGAAATAAAAAGAGCAAAAACAAGTTAATAACTCACTCAACGATCGATGATTTAACGCGAGTTTTAAATACGACGAAATCATTATTAGTTCGTAACACGGGGAGTAAAATGACCAATTGTATATGTCTCGAGCTATTTGCCAAGCGTACACATACTTATGTATATCGAACACGTTTTATGTAATACCGATATTTCGGATAGGATTTATTCAACGAAACTAACACACTACGCGCTCTTTTTCATTATACAATTATTCAACTTAATTGTCGTTGAACTCTTCGTGTTTTCAAACTCGAGAGAACAAACAACAAACGAATTGAGAAAATAAATATTAATAATAGATACGTCGATTCTGGAAGAGCGAAAATTCCGTTCTTTCGCCCTCACAAACGTCCATTCTAACCGCTTTAATATACGGTCAAACTTTAAAGGATCCTCATTCACGAGGAGACGCAAGTTTAAAGAGCACGATCTTTAATCATTTTCAACTTTTCTAGTTTCGCATATTTCTACTTCACATCAAATAATCAAACGTTGTAACGTTATCGTCGAAGCATTTTTCAATCCAATGATTTTTACTCTTAGATTTTGCTCTTCCCGTAATTCAAACTTTTGAAGCACGCTCCAATGCTGCAATATTTTTTTTCGCTAAATATCATTTTTTCCATTGAAAAATGGACTTTGTTTCGTTGGAGATTGTTTTTATTTGCATTTTCGTTTTTTTCAATGTCGTTTTGAAGGTTTTCTTATGTTCTTGAATTTTCATGTCAAAACGATAACTCAGACTGACAATTGTCGTTGCACGCAATTAGATTAATCAGATTTTAAATAATTCCGGTGGACGATTATTCCTGACTAAACTTCGGTCGACGCTTTTTCCATAGAATCTCGTGTGCGTACTGACTTTGATTGTCGCATATTTGCTACTAATCTGTGCAATTTTATCGCGAAACGATATTATTATTTCATTAAATGAATAAATGGCGGCTTTCCTCGCCTTTTAATGTAGACGTAATGTTCCGTGGATGTGTGAATCTGTGTATGTGTTTGTATAAAAATACATACATGCACGAATACACACGGGAACGTGCATATAGATGGCTCAATGTGAAAATTACAAGTCTGGTTAATAAGATAAAATACATAAATAAATAAATAAACAAATAAATAAATATATATATTATATAAAAGTTATTGAATCGAAAATATCTAGTTGGCCGTCGACGTGTAAACGATTTAGGCGCGGCGTGAATTGCATCGTACAATATATCTGAGTGTGTATGTGTGAGTGTCTGCGCGTATGGAGAAAAAAAAAGTTTAAAAACGAAAAAAAAAAAGAAAAAAAAACAACCCGTCGAATTATCAAGTTAAAGAATAATAATCGTAAAACGAATATTGAAATCGAAATATATATGATGTACCTAAGACGTATTAGAGATGCAGAGAAAAATAATAAGTTGAAGAAAAAAGAAAAAAAAACGAAAAGAACTGCGAAAACGGAGAAAAATTACAAACGAGGATGAAGCGATTAACAATATTCGTGCGCATATCACACACTATTGGGTGATGATGATTCACTGAACAGAGAAAAATGAATGTGAAGAATAGGAGAAAAAGAAATGACACGGAAAAGTACGATCGAGAGAACGCTTTTTGCATGGAAAGAGGAAAAAAGACAGATTTTAACGATTATCGATGAGGCTTGAAACGCTCGAGCACACGATTTTATCGTAATTAACAAAATTCATTATATCTTCGGATCAACGAAAATTTATTTGCTACGATTGATCGGTGGAGTTCTCGTTTAAATAAATTTTCGACGACTTCGAATCCACAAATCAACATTATTCTCAATGACTTGGAAAAATAATGCTGTTGAGGAGTTTTCCAAACCATGTATTTCTCAATTAATGATTAACTGATAAACTAGGAATCGTCAAATATTTTCGAACGACGATATTGCCGGAGTACGCTTTTTCAAAATGTTCACGTCCATTTTATGCCAAGCTGTCGCCCCCCTCCCTCTTTCTCTCTCTCTTTCTGATTTATATAAAACATTATAATGGAAGACGGAGATTTAAAAAAAAAACCAAATGTTGAAGTATTCGAAAGAAATAGCGAATTTTTTAAATACACTTTGACTGAATAGGCCTGAGGGAAAGGCAAAAAAAAAAGAAGAATAACCAGTCGCAACTATCCTGCAATTCTGAATAAATGATTATCAGCGACTTTATAGAGAAATGAGTTGAACACACACATATTATCATTGCATAGAAAAAAAGGGCTAGAAAAATAGTTGGGAAGAAAGAAATGTAGCGAAAATAGAACGAATTGTAAATCCTATTAATTAATGACGCGTCGAAACCGTCGCCAATGACGCACCGTGTCCTAAAACTTGAAAGTGTACATATAGAAGAAATTCGAAAGATAATATCATCGAAATATGTAATAAGAGATTTTTTAAATCCTGTCAAGGTCAATGAAGACTCGCGTATTTCACGTTGTTTAAATGCTACTTCCGTCACGTGTGTGTCTCTGTGTGAGTGTGAATATTTCAAATTTTCTTTTGTCCGCTTATCGATAATAATATTAAAAGACTATTCGTTGAGGTTATTGAAAACAACGATTTTTCAAGATCGTTCAATACCGTACGATATATCATTGGATCAAAAGATAATGAAAAAATAAATGCTAAAATCGTCGTGATCGATAATTAGATGAAATTCTTGCTTAGGCTAGAAATGCGGGAAACTCCTTTCTTTTTTCGTCCGTTTCCCTTTCGCGATACAATATTGTAATTGTCAATTTAACAGAACGTTTCTACACGAGTGTTCTTTTCTAGTTGTTTGCTTGGATCGTAAGAATTAATGAAGGGTAAACAGAATAAATTAAGTTTCTCAATGGAAACAATGGGTAGAAGAAACTTTAGAGCTAAATGAAACTTTGGATGTCTCGATAGTTGGCTAGACCTCGATGTGTCGATGTTGATTCAATTTTTATTTGTTTATTTTTATTTTTTTGTTTTTTTAGCTCGTACTAAAAGTATATTTGAGCGAAGATTTCAAGAGTTCAAGATAATCCTCAATCAAATTCAAGCGAATTAAGCTCCGCTGTGCGCGTCTTCCACACTCGTAAATTTCTCACTTAGGGCTTCATGTTGAAAGAAGAAAGAAAATTGAAAAAAAAGAGAAAAAAAAACACAATTATGTGAACTCGTGCTGACGTTATTCCAACGTAGATTCTTTGACACTTTGACGATATTTCGTTTAAACTTGAATCATTTTCTTCTCTCCTCAGGGAAACTGCAAATCATTGCTCGTCTATTAAAACTATCTGCTGTTCTCGTACTCGAGATTCTCCATCTCTTGCGAGTTTTATTTCGTAAATAAAAGCGAAAAATAAAAAGAAACAAAGTTGTCGCCTTCGGGAGCAACGAATTTGATTTTTCGGACTCGAGTAGTTGGAAATAATATTAGACAATCTTGTTACACTGCTTCAGAGTTTAAGAATTTGTGACTATGTAGAAACGCGAAGTATAATTGGACCGAGGAGATTTAAGGATAAATAAAGGCGAGAGGGCAGGAAATGATGAATAAAAGAATTGAGAATAAAATAGACGCGGTGATTGCGCAAAATAAACGGAAAAATGAAGAAAAATATGAAAATTAACATGAGATACAGTGATATAATTATACTCGATTCCGCGGACCACTGGAACACTGTACAACGACTAAGTTACAATAATAATAACTAAATATATAGAATCGAGTCTTTAAGGTCAAAGCACACGCGTGGGGCGCAACTGATGTACATTATTTTTCGAAAAATGATCAATTATTCACAGAGCCTTGTCGCACAATTGACATTTCATTTCTATGAATAGCCAAAAATGAATAAAAGCAATTTGATTGAGGATTGGAGATAAATGTGCAAAACTATTCGTTCAACTCGTTTATGGCGTTTGATTCTAGTGAATCGCGTTGAAATATCGAGACGAACAACTACTTTTTTTTGTCCTCTTTACTCGGTTGCTCGTCTGACTGTTATTTTTTGTTTTGATAATGAATTATAATCGAGCACCGATGAAAACGCCGTGTCTCGATAGGCTGATAGTTTTCGAGTTTTCAGATCGATAGATTTAATTTTTATTTTTTCGATGATATGTTAGAGAGACGTCAATGACCCCCGCTCTGTTCGATCGACATCGATCGGTCTCGATGTCCGTTTTAAACTTAAGAAACTTTTTGCTACGCTGCCCCAAGTTGTTTATTCGAATTATATGTACGCGGAGGGAAGAGAACGAGAAAGAAATATATATAGAAGAAAAAAAGTCATGAAGCAAATAGACACGAGACGAAAATGGGAAGAAAAGAAATTGAGGGGCTCCCAGAGGCTAAATATTTAGATAGTTGTGAAAAATTAGATTTTAGAATGAATCCGGAGACCGAGAGGAATGTTACGAATGTAACGAATGTCTCGTTTGATATACGAACATAAAAAAGAAACCAATGCTTGTAGCTTCTTCGAGAGAACGTAGTGTCGCTTTTTGAATTCATGTTGATGGTGTGATTTTCTTTTATTTTGCGACAAACAAACGCGTAGCTTCGAATAGAGGAAAAGTGACGATTTTTCTTTCGGATTAAAATGAAAGATGATAATTAGTGTGATGATTTTGAAAAAATGGTTATTAAATAGTGAAAAAAAGCTTTAGTTACCGGTTTTTTCATTCGAGGCCAGTCGAAAAACATACAAATATTTATATAAACAATATGTTGAACATAATAATTATAAACATTCGTGGTAACGGATGATTGTGGTTATTATAATTGTTTGAATATAATATCACGTTATTGGCTCATTATAAAAGCTTATTTATATTATTTTATCAATGGAAAATTGAATAGCAAGCGACCAAATGGAAGCGCGCACACGACTGCCAAGAAAATGAGCATAATTTTTATTTTTATTATTCCCGCGTCACGTATTTCATTATTTTTCTTTTGACTTTTTATCTTGAGCCATCCGGAAGCAATGATATGATATTTATTTAAAAAATGGAGCCTAGTTCTGGTTTGTTTTTTGAGAGCATAGCGAGAAAATTAAGAAATAAGAGTGAGGGAGATCGTGATTTAACGAAATAAACGATCGTCTCGATGGTAGTTCGAAGGCCTAGTCCTCATTAGATAGCAACGATTGATTTAGGGATAATCTATCGCGAGAATGTACACTAGAATGATATTTAATCTTCATAAAAATTTCAACAATTATATATTTTCGCCTCTATTTCGCGGCAATAAAGCTAACGTTTATGAATATTTTCTGTCGATGTTTCCATCGACTCCGTGCTCTTCGCGGAAACTGCGCTTCCAATGCAAAAACAACCGCGAGATAACGAGGGAAAGAAACTGAACAAACATAACGACGTATTTCAATCTGAGCCTTTTTTTCGAGCAAGTCATTCTTATTTTTATTTCTCTCTTTTTTAACAATCAGTATTCTCGCGGAGTCTCTATGTCCCAAAAAATTACAAACGCGGTATCTCTCTTCTCTCGTCAAAATTCTCTCTCTTTCTCTCGAAAGTATCAAAATCAAGAAAGTACTTTGTGATCAATTAATACGTTATACGATTAAATCATTTTGGATTAAGCTTTCGTTACTTCTTCTCCATTGCTTCGATTTTTTTCTATGTCCTAAAAATAATATGTAATTTTCGTAACCTGCCAAAAAAGCACTGTTTTTTTTTTTAACAATATAAAGAGAAAAAAAAAGAGAGAGAGTACGAACGAGCGTGGCTTGAAGAGATACCGTTGCATAGAAGCTCAATATAATTTATCTTGCAGCAAATAGACGATTTTTTTTTCTTTAAGTAACAAAAAGAGCAAAGAGACTAACTGTTTTTTGTATATTATGTTAAATGTATAACACGTATCGTACTAATATCATACATCTTCATTTATATATATTTATATATATATATGTGTGTGTGTGTGTGCGTGGGTGAGAATGCATACAAAAATATATATATATAAATATATCGATTATTATACAATAAAATTACAACAACAACAAAAAAAAATATATATATATATATACCAAAATAATATATCGTTAAATGGGCTGTGGTAGAAAACCTTTGTATACTCCGTTGCGCACCAAGCGAGACGAGTCCTGATCGAAATTTCAGGTTGCCTCGATTTCGCCGTTTTCATGAAAACAAAAAAGAAATAATAATAAAAATTAATGTGTGCTAGTGAGGAAGACGAAAAGAAAAAAACAGAAGAAAAATGATAAAAATAAAAGAGAGATGTGGATTGTGGACGGACCCGTCTCATATTCTGTCACACAACGACCACCGTGCACAAAACTGTACCTTATTAATAAATAATAGATAGATCCGTCATAATAATTGTCAATAAAGCTGTAACGTGACTCCCGTCTTTAACTTGGACGTGGGTCGTGATAAGTTCACTGTATGAAACAAAACAAAAAGCTTCATTTGAGCCTGACGAATGGAGGAAAAATTGAAACAAAAACATTGTAAGCGCCGAACGTCAATCATAATTGTGAAAACAACAAAAAAACACGAATGTGAAAATACTGTGGAATGACGATATTTCGGTGGACGCTGTTGCTCGCGGTTTTACTAAAAAAATGAATTTCTTGAAAACGAATTATAGATAGATATACTATTACACGATTTTATTGTCCAGCATATTGTTCTATTTATTCGTGCGCATTCGGAACTTGGCTAAATTCACGAGTAAGACGTGTCGTTCATGGAATAAAATACGTCGTCTCGGTTACTCAATTTTTTTATTATCTTTCACATCTTTCTAAAAATCTTAGACTTTCATATTAAAATATCAATTCGAGCAATTTGAGAAAATAATTAAATAATTACTGTTTGGAAAGTAAAATTTTGTGCAAAACTTTCGATTAAATGACGGTGCTAAATTATGTTAAATTTCGAAACTTTCAGAAACTTATAGCATTCGAATCTACGAAGTATACTTCGTAGTCAAAAGCAGATATAAAAAAATATCAAAAAATTGAGTAACGAGCGTGAAATTATTGACGGGCATGCTCATCATATTATCATTTCCGGCATTCTGGAGTCGTTTTTCATGTATTTCTATGGCCTGAAGCTCCATTGAGTGTGTTGGTGCTCTTTTTAAATCAACCTAATAAAAATTAAAAAAAAAAAAAAACATAAACATCGTGTAATGGTACGAATGAGCCGAGCGTATTATATCAACGATATCGGATTTTATAAAAATTCCCACAAATTCATAACTGTTAGCGATAGTTGATAGTCGATGGCAAATATAAAGAAAAAAACAAGGAAATAAACCGAGAACGAAAGTAGTACCTTTTTAGATTTCTGCTCAACGAGTAAAATCCGCTTTAATGTAAAAAAATAAATAGGAAGAGACTGTGTTCGAAAGCAAACTGTTCCATGAATCTGGACCAACGAAATATCAGTTTCCTATTTGAAAAAGAAAAAAAACGCTGTGGATAAATGAAATTGAAATTAGTGAAGAAAAAATCTTTCGAGGATGAGCCTCTTCCCTTTTTTGAATATCCAGAAATCGCGCACGTACGGATCTCGTTCCTCTGTGTGCCTCGCTTAGTCACAAAGTTCTTGAAACTTTATTTCATCGTTTTGTTTTCATCGCGCTGTTCAGTCGCTTACCATGTTATTTAAGTCAATATCGAAATAATAATAATAATGAAAATAATGACACGGACGTTGCGCGCCCCGTACGTGTCGAACCTGTGGATTTATATTTAAGCAATTATCTTGTAAAGAAAACGAAAAAAACAACAACAAAAATAGTAACGAGTCAAAAGAAATCCCGAGCTTATCATGCCCGCCTGTAAATTTCGAATATAATTCCCGTTTGTACCTTACGACAGTTAATTACACTCTCGACTGTTAATCGTATGTAATTAATCGATCATAGCTTATGAAAGAAACGAAACGAAATGATAAATAAGCTATAATGCCACTTTGTTGTGGAGTGTTGAAAGTAGAAATGCCTATAGTTGATTATATTAATTTATATCATTGCGTTTTTATCGTGTTTCTCCTTAACACACGAGGTGCTTAGGATGTTTTTAGTGCGTAAATGAATATTATATTTGTGACGGACTCGCGGACACGTTGAATCAAAGTCTTCACGAATTTTCACGTGTTTCCAATAATATTTATGATCGTTCGCACATTTGTGACAAAAAAAGGTCAAGTCAAACGAGCTAAGTTGCCGTTTCTTAGTTATTTGTTTTTCTTCTTTTTTTTTTTTTGTTTGTTTTTTAAAACGATACACAACGACCTCATGAGCGAGATTATACTGGGTAAGATGAATCCATTTTATGTATATCTTTGGATCTGCTAAGCAGTTGCGTTTTATTCGAAGTGTCCTTTCTATGTAAACTTGTTTGTCCCAAAAAAAAGAAGGAAAATCAACTATTAATAAATGGTACCTTTCATGTTCCGAATTAAATTGTCGATTATTTACTTGCCTTGCTGCCACAGTGTTTTTTTTTTTTATTGCTTTTCAGAGAAACTTCCTGACAAATGTTCAGCTTCGGTCAATATTGGTGGAGAAACTTAAATTGGTGAAAAAATATTCTCACACTCCCTCGAAATGGTAGAATATTTCAGTGATTTATTTTCGATTCTAAATTTGGATTTTTTTACGAAAAAATGCAGTTTTTTCAATGGCACTCTCGGATCCTTTCATATGATTGAGGATTTTGGTGCAACAGTTTTTACAATATTGCTGATTATTTAGAAATTCATTCTCCGGGAATCATGAGATTGGAGATTCATTTTCCCAAATCTCCAGTAATTTCGTAATTGGAAAATTGATTCAATTTATTTAAAGTCAGAGATTTTTGGATCTCTTCGTAGTCACCGAACCGAGCGATCGATTTTGGAGCCAGGTAAGTGATTGGCTGGAGCCTCTCTATCAAATTTCAACAAAAATATTTATAGTTCGCAATGTTTTTGTAAACTAGTGAAACTATAAATAGAAGACAAAAAAGTCGTCAGAAGGAGTCGCATTCACGTATTTTATTCAAGTTCTTACATATCCTACACTATACGCAACGTGAACTCAGTTTTCATCGTATATTTACACATTATTTGTTTGTTCATATTGTTTGTTTGTTTTTTTCTCTTCACATATGCAACTATGTGTTTCTCGGTCGTACGTACACATAAATTGCCAAGTTCCTTTCAAATCGAGTGCTGTGGTGAATGTAATTTTATTTTTCTCGTATTAGAAACCAAGAAAAAAAATTAAACATTGACAATACGTGAGTCTCTTTCTAGGATTTTGCTCATTGAAAAAGCATCGAGATGACTTAGAGATGCTCGTTATTGACACAAAGCCAGAAATCTATTGGAAGGATTTTCTATAGTTTCGGTAAACTCGACAATGTTTTACTTTGTCGCATTGCACCACACTAAGAATATTAAAGAGAAAAAAAAAATTTAATAGCTTCTATAGATTATTGAGTATAAGAGAAAAAAATAGAAAACAACAGAACACCATGAAACGTGTATAAATAGGGTATTCAAAAAACGACTGTTTGATTTTCCGACATGGAAATTGTGTGTGCTGTTTCTTTTGAAAACAATTTAAATTGTACGGTATTATTTATAGTTATATATATATATGTATATATATATATATATATAAATATCGGTTCATTTGCTATACACAAGAGCATGAAGACACGAAATAAAAGTATAAGAATTACATATATTTATATATAAAAGATAAAATTCATTCGCTATCGATGCGACACGCTTCGAGCCCCTATGAAAAAAGCGAGCCACCGGACACATTAATTTTTGAATAAAAGTATCGATACGCTGCGAAAATGAAAAGATAAGTAATAAAAAAAAAGAGAGAAAAAACACAATTAATTACGACCAAGTTAAAGTTCCACAGTTGGCGCTCCTGTCTCGCGACTATCTTGATTTTTCAATTATTAATGCACCACTTGGAAATCTTTGAGTACTGCTTGCTCATATTTGCACGAAAAAGCACAACGAATAGATCGCTCGCACTTACGTTGCCGTCGTTCGTCTTTTAAATAATTGCTTATGAACGGCTTAACTCTTTCCCATTTAAATCCAAAACAATTGATTAATCGGGACTTCGCGGTGCGCTTTTTACTTGCGAACACGAAAAAAACACGCTTTTTACAGGCGTTCTCAACGAAATTTGTTGGATCATCAAAAAACAACCCCATCCTCTCTCACTCTCTCTCTCTCTCTCTCCCTCATCTCTTCATCTTCATCTGTCTCTAATTGTCCCATTCCCACCACTCTCCCAACTTGTTATTTTTTCGTGATCGGAGCTCTGACTATTAAACTAATATTCAAGATATAACGCAGTTCGATTTTTCTTGAACATTCCCGTCCGCCTTCTCGATCTCCATCAAAAGGGTGTGAAAAATGTCAGCAACGGACTGTAAAAAAAATAAGAAGCAAAGTTAGTCAACTGTTTAATTTATTGAATCAAGAAATTTCAATGAATGCCTCGAAAAAATAAGATTAATGATTTTTTTCTAGTAAACAATGATACATTTTTTTGAATGATTTAATTCCTGAAGGTTGCAATACATGCACAGCTGTCTAAAGTTGAACGATTCGTTGTTTTTCGTTGTTTGATCATGAAAAAAAATAGATCATCTATAAATCGATAAATATGTAAATTTTCAATAACCTCATTCTGTTTTGCACTGGTCTCGAAAAAGGCTGCATGCCATACATCGGCCAGACGTTTTCCCTCGTCGGTTTTAACCATTCTATCTACATACAGATCCGTTTTGTTGCCCACCAACACGATTGGAACACTGTGACAAATTCGAACGAATTAAAAAAATCGTATTTCCACATACTTTTGTATGGATTTCAAGTAGTGCAAAAATATTTTGTTCTGCTTCGTTTTAAGATTAAACTCACTTTCGTTTGCCGGTTATGTCGAGCAATTTGTCGTAAATAATTTGTACAACTTCAAAGCTCTTCGCACTCGTTATACTGTAGACGAGAACGTAACCGTGAATATCCATGGAATATTGGTTTGGAAATATACTGTATTCATCCTGTCCAGCTGTGTCGACCAATTTCACTTCATAATCTTGACTATTGACTCGAGTGTTTTTTGTAAATGCTGCAAAATAAATTTTTTTTAACATAGAGACGAACCTCGCTGTGATGCTAAAGACTATTCATATTTACATATTTTTTTCACTATTCAAAAAATTCTACAATATTCAACGATTATATTGAAGAATGTATCAATCGAAAACACACGGTAGTTCCCTGATTGAAAATCCAAAAAGCAGGGTTTTCCGAAGAGTTTATCGAATGGAATAAAATTGGATTCTTGAATTTGGCTTTTCAAACTTCAATTGATATGTTTGTTTGATCAATTGTTAAAGATTCCATGAAGCTTACTGTTTTCGATGGTAGGATCGTAAGAATCAACGAACTGTCCTTCCACGAATTGTATACTGAGCGATGATTTTCCTGCGAATAAAATCCACCGATATAGAGAAAATATATGAAAAACGAAAAGTTGAGAACTTGTTTGTTTGTTGTTTGCAAAATCATTGATTTTTCCAATGGACAAAACTCACCTACAGACCTATAGCCCATAATAGCAACTTTTCTTTGTTTAGGAGGCATTTTTCAAGACTTTTAGACGTTTGCAAAGCAACGACAATAGTCCATAAAGACTCGTTCATGCTCCGGTTGGATACTGAAAAAAATGTGATGAAAAAATGTAAAAAACAAGCATGAAACGTTCATTACTGTGCACAGTACGAGTTAAAAAATAGAGACTCTTCTAGCAACAAAGAGAAGACAAAGAGAGACTGAGGGAGAGAGAGAGAGAGAAAGAATGAAAAATGTGACGTTTTGAAACTTTCGACCTTGCGACCTTTCGATAAGCGTTTGCAAAAAAAAGAAATTAAAAAAAAAAAACTGAAACCTCAGACAATATTTTCGTCGAGGCAATGTGAAAGTCACGTTACAGAATTTAATTTCCATTTGCTCTCAATATGCAAATGTATTCGCGAAAAGTAACGCGTAACGTGTTTCACTTGGCACACGTTTCAATAACGCGTGTTAATACGACGTCACTGGAGAGTTAAACTCACGAAGTTCGAATACACTCGTAGAAATGTAATATAATGTCAATTTTTGAAGAACACTTTATTGAAAAGTTGAAAGAATGGAGATTAAAAAAAATCTGGAAAATCAATGAACGCGATGGCACGTTATTCGAGCTCGCGTAATCTCTGCGACACTCTTGTACTCTTGTATTTTATTTCTGACAATCGTCACAGACACAGGGGGAAAACTCGATACAGGCAGAGGCCGACGAGCGAGCGAGCGAGCGAGCAGGAGAGACGAAGTATAATCTCGAGCCAGCTGCGTGTCGTTAATATTAAAACGCTTGGGTGTTTATCGAAATTTAAAAACAAACGATGAAAAATAAACCCGTGATTAATATCATAAGATGTTAAAGAATCATGACGAAACTTTGATTTCGTGTTATCTATTTGTCGAAAAAGTTTAACACGGGCGTGGGTGGGATAGAGACGCGTTATGTTTCCTTCGTGCTTAGGTCACGCCGGAACGAAAGCGTCTTTGACATATCCTTATATACACCTATTCTTGATACACTATTCTTTGGAGATTCCTTATGTTGAATATTTCGATGATTAGCACAACTCGTTGTTTTACTCCGAACTTACAAACACTTTTCTATACCTGTATTGTTTATTCCCGTGATTCGATCCGTACACGTAAACTCGTATAGTTCTCGTAACTCGTAATTCCACACTGCGCGAATATTTCCCCCACGTATTTACCGACAACGCAAAGAGTACAGAAGTGATATATGTATATATTTAGCTTTGAGAGTATGTTGGTGAATGTATATGTATATTCGACTCTGCAAAAAGGAACGCAGAGATGATTCTCCGGATGTATGTTCTGTTACCCGTTAGAAAGAGTCAGAACATCTGTCATGGCGACGACCTAACCCTACCCCGTGCTCCCTGTGTTCAATAGGACTATTAGGCGCCATAGACGTCGACCAATCAGGCAGTGGCAAATAATCCAATATTTTTCAGCATTGGATTCCAATTGGCATATGAAAGGCATAAAGTATCACCTGGTTGTGGCACATGCCCCTTGAGGGAGATAGCTAATAAGGGAAGTTAGGGAAGGAAGAAGTATCACTCAGTCACTGGCGCTACTCTGAATTTAGTGTTTACGTTAGCATTTACAAGTACTTAGGGCGATTAGAGTTGATTAGGGCAACAGCGACCAATAATTAATCGTGATGAAAAATTAAAATGAATCAACAAACTCCTGCACAGTATTAATTGAGTTTAGTGTGGTTAATATTGTTTTTGCATCGACTATCAAAATAAAAACAACGAAAAATGTTCGTTCTCTCTTTCATGTCAATATTTACAAAGTTATAAAAGTATCCAACCCCAAAGAACATCGAACTGTTGAACTCTGGAGCTGTTTTGATTCTGACCTTCGATTGAATTTTCTGAAATTCCCTACGTTCACAAATCGAAGAATTTAACCTCAAGAGTAAAACTTGTGACGATATTTCGTAACGTTTCAAAAGTTCGATTATCATTGAAATAAATCGATTAGCTGTAATCGAATGATCAATGCAAGAAGATGCCCGGAGGTCGGAGAAATCCTGGTGGACGTGGTGGTCCTGGTGGACGAATGCAGTTTAACGTGTGCCCCAGTTCTCAATCAAGCAACACAGTCACAAACGGTAGCCCCAATGGTTCGATCGACGAGAAAAGACTTTGCGAACCTGTCGGTGGCCGACCACTAGCTCCTAAACATGTTCCAATCCCGGCTGTTCCTGTCGACGGTCAACTCATGTTTGAAGCTCTTTCTCTAGGAATTTCCATCGTCGCAGCCTGCCTTCAGCTCCTAAATCTTTACAGAACTGTCTGGTGGCTGCCGCAATCTTATAACGAGTATAGCATGGTAGGTTAATTGATAAATTCTCTCACATTGGATTTTTTCCAGTTTTAGTTCAGCTTGAATTTTTCATAGTTTGACACATAAAATCTTTTCATTTCACGCTTCAAGTTAATCTTCAAACAACTTTTCTCAATTGGTCTCTAAATCCTATCAATGTTGGAAGCAAATAAAATGTAATGTGAATGCATGATTGTTGAAATGTTCTAAAGTCATTGAATCGATAGAATCCGTTCAACAATTTCTAATCCGAGTTAAAAGAATGATCTACTTTACTGGGAAATGAGACTTTCCTTTGAACATTGATTTTTTTTCAATCTGCCGTCATTATCATTTTTTTTATTGCATAAATCACAATTCACTGAAACTTTTCCCAACATAGAAATAACAGTCTTTGATAAATGTCTTTGATCTTTTTGCAGAATTTTTATTTGATAGATCCTTATCTTTTGGTGTTCATCATCACAATGGTAGCAAGAAGATTCATTTATGCATTACTGAGAAGATTCATTGACGCTGTTTCGCCAGCAAGATGGTTACCAGCAGCTCAAAGAGTGATGAGGTAAGACAAATTTTTCATTTAATTGAATTTTTGGATCAGTATCGCCTGCAAATGAAAACAACAAAAAACAGGTCTTTCAGAAAGTAAAAAGTTGTGAAAATAAATGTAACAAATCTTTGTTAATTATTAACGATGCTAATGTCAATACACTATTTCTTTAAAAATCATTTGTTGGAACAATAAACGTACGAAAAAAGTGATGTGACGCATGTAGACTGCGTATATTTTGTTTTAGTATCGAGGATTTATGTTTGAATGATATTCAGGATTGTTCTACTGATACTGGTAGTGTCCGTACTCTTGTGGTGCCTGTACTACATGAGCGAGAGACACAATTCCATGAAAGTCTTTTATCTGTGCTATCCGTACGTATAAATTCCCATTGAAATAATATTTCGAGCTGGATGATGGATAAAGTCGGATGGAAAATGGAGAAGTGAGCTACGAAGATATTTTCGAGCCAATTGCAGAATCAACTCGAAAAAGATGGTCATTATTTGATGACTAAAAACATAGAATTCATTGTACTCTTCGAATTTAATCTCTTTTCGACTTTGCTCACCATTCAAATCAGCTCAACATCTCCAAAACTGATTTATCCGTTAATTCCTGTTATTTATACCCAGAAGCATATCCGTCTATTTCCTCATGTTTGGCGTGAGCATCGGACCATTCTTTGATATTTCCACCGCTCCGCTCTATGTCAAGGAAGATCGGAAAACTAAATTTTTACTGGGTAAGCCATTATTTTCACTTGTTTTGCCAAACGGCACACAAAAATAGTTTAAGAAAGTTTTTCAAATGTAGTTTCTCTGAAAACCAACAATTAATATATTACATTATTACAAAGTGATCGATTTTTGATGGAATCTAGAAAAAAAAAATCGTAATAATTGTACGATAGATGATTGTGTATTTTTCAAACTTTTGTTTTCGGTTGAGTTGTTGGTTTTGCAAGTATTTTTGGTTCTACTTTGAAAAATATAGATTTTATTAAGTTTTGTCGATTTTTTAAAATATCGTTTCGAAATTTCCAACTAGAATATCCTCACATTTTGGACTTCAAATTCTAATCTCTGTGGAGCCCCTAAAAAAAAGATGTTTAATTTCTTCTTTTTTTTTCTTAGACAAACCACTACACAATTGTTCTTTAAGTGCGCCAGCCATAAGGGCCGAAGTATCTAGTCTCAGGTCAGATTTTAATCGGCGTCTCAAACGAGCCCTTTTCGCATCATCCGGAAGTGCATACGTCTGTGGTATCGCTCCAGTAATATTTGTACCTCCCCATCTTCATTTCAACATAACATGGGTCGTCCAACACATTGTGCTCTTCTGGTTGGGCCGTTTGAGTGCACACTTCGCGCAGGCATATCCAGTGAGGTAAGACGAATAATGAAATAATTTCATCTTTCTACTTCCCTCGCTAAAAATATGATAATTCCTGGATTTTTTTCCACAACGATTTTCAACATTTTTGTAAATACGATTCTCACCTTATTTTATCGAACTCAAAAAAATATTGGAAAATCATTTCCGTTGTCTTTTGGTGCGATTTTAATTTCGAGTAAAAAGTGAAAGTAATACGTGAAGCACCGACAATTTTTGACAGCTCGATTAAAAATGTTGTTAATCCTTTCCAGATACTGTGACGTTTTGCACCGAGCGGCGTTACATTTGGGAAGATGGTCTAAGGTCGAAGGTCGCAACGTCCATATTCCCACACAAATGTGGAACGATGCGATATTGTGGCCTCACGGATCTCTCGTTAAGCACAACAAGGAGCTGTACCGTTCCGAAGGACTTTGTACAGCTGCCGAACCCGGAAACTCGAGCCACTACAGGTTTCATGTAAATATCGTAATTATATAATTAATAGTTACAACAACATGAGAGAAACGATGAAAAATAATATTTTTTTCGTATTTTTCACTTTTGTTTATGAAAACAGGCTTTATTCAGTAGTCCAACAATGTTACTGTGTTCCTTACTGGCTCTTCAATTATTGCTCGTTGCTGTACAGCTGGTAATACTTGTTCGAACTATCGAATGGTACCAGGTATTATCAATGGCGTTACTTTTGGTAACGAATTATTATACTCTTTTTAAACTCGCTAGAGATTATCTCGTGTGTTGGAAAGTGTACAGAGCCGAACAAATTGTACAGGAACGTACCCAAGCTGCCATAACAACAGTAACTCAGTAATCCTCCAAATTCTAAGTCAATTTTAAGAACTAATCTTAAGAATCTTTTGTGATTACAGACCTTTCTTTTTTTAAATAAATAAGTGATAATTTATTGATCGAAACAAATTGAATTATTCGATTGCTCAACAATGATATTATTCATTCATATAAATAATCACGTCGTATTAACATTTTATATTTGCAAAAACAAAACGTCGTTGTGTAAATAAAATACATATTATTTAATACTTTTATGGGTAAAATCGTAAAAAAAATGTGTTAAAAGATTTTCAATATCGTTTCGCATAGTTGCGGATATCTTTGTAACGTAGAAAACAATAAACAAAGTAATAATTCAACGGTTCAGTACGAGAGACATATAAATTAGAGTCTTACTTCCATTATTCTGCAGTGTTTACGTTTTAAACCATGAAATAAATTTTACAGTACTTCATTGAATGGTTGTTCCACGACTAATTAAAAAGTTCATGTTCTAAAATGTTTGATAGAACCCGAAAATTTGGCGTTTTTCCGAAATTATCTTTTGCGCGTTTTTAATTTCTGAAGTTTTTTTTTTTAAATGCCTTGAGGGAGAATTTGAAATATCGGATGAGTGCATTTGAGACCTGTGAACCTCGAATAATACAAATAAATGCTTTTGGGTGCGAAAACTAATACGATCAACGAAAAAAATATTGATCGTATTTATAAAGAATTAGAAAAATAATGAAAAAATAATAATGTAACGATACTTTTCCACACCTATTGCATTAGAATATGAAAATAAATATGTGAACACTTATCAACGAGATTGAATGATGATCGATTTAACAATAATTTTTAAATAACGCGGTAAGACACTTTGGCATTTATACGATATGTCAAAAAAATGTCTTCTCGTTATAATTGAGCATTTTTTTCTCGTGGGAACGACTTTTTGAACGTTGCACCACTTCACTAGCAATGATTTTGAATTTTTTGAAAATTTAACCCTAGAAATCATGTCCGCGAAGACGTTTTTACGGTGAAAAATGCCATGAGGTCGGAATTGACCCCGTTTAAGCGTTTGAACGTGAAAAAAATGAGACATGAGATCTCGGGTTAAGAGATGGGATTATAAAACTAGAAGTTCAATGCCGATTTTTGCAACATCTGCAAATATCTCGAGCCGCGAAGTTTCGTAACTCCAAACCCTTCGCATCCAAAGCCAATCTTAGCTTGATTCTAAGTCTCGTTATTAACGAACGACGTTCAATGGTATCGTCATATTACGAGGTAATCGTGTTGCGAGAGAATCTGCGAGATTCGTCGCAAGTTCGTGCCAAACGTATTTTCCAACGATAGCAACTTCCTCGAGAGGTGGTCGAAATGAGACGAGAAGAGTGAAACAAAGACCATCGCCTCCCTGACCGCCACTGAACTCTACGGACAAAAGACCGTGAGGTCTGTGCTGAGCCACTCCGTCCCCAAATATCTCCTGAAATAAGAAATTAAAAAAAAAAAAAAAAACAATGTAATAAATTATACTATAGGATATTACGATTATTTCTTTAATCTAGTAGTCTCGCCAGAGCTCTTTTTTTTCAGAAGTGCTTTAAATTCTATTATGATACAACGTTTAAAATTTCAAAGGGATATTTACAATCAGAGATTGAACATTTTTACACGCGATCTTACGGGGAGCAGTAAATTTTATCTTTTAGCTTTTCAATTACAGAGAAACATATGACGAAGTTTATCCAAAAAAAATCAAGTACATCAGGACGTACAGCGATATTAAATTTAAGCTTCGTGTATTGAGTATGAGAAAAATGGTTCAAACCCCAAACTTCATATTATGAAGTTGAGATAATAATTCATAAATACTTACGACCATGAATTTGTGTAATGTTGAGTGTAAATTTCTGTTTGGATTTATCTCGCAGATGGGCAAGTGGAGAGAGGTTTTTTCTGACACTAAGACGTGCATTCTGTTGCTGTGGGAACAAATTAAATGATAATAATTATTTTTTATCGTTCTTTCGCATTTCCAATACATTCTTTGAAAGTCATGAACGTAAATACTTACGTTGCTTTTTTCCTTATGCAAACGATTAGTCGCAGGTAAAGTTTACTGCGCGGTTTTGCAACAGGTAACAACGGAGAGTGCCAGGGTGAATTTTCTCCACTGAGGTAATCTCTTCCTCGTTGTATTAATGGTAGAATGTCGCTAGATCTCAAAGACAATTCAGCAACATTTTCCACCCAAATAGCTTGCAAAGATTCCTCATTCGCTTGGTCAGGGGTTTTTAAAACACCGCCGGTTACTTTACCAGCCATTACAAAACGAAACCAAGAACCACTCGCACATTCTATCATTATCAGGGATTCTGGTATCATTGTTAAACCTGTTTCCTCCAGAACTTCCCGCTTTACAGCATCCAACAAATTTTCATTGGGCTCGACACGACCTGCTGGCAAATACCATTTTCCTGCACACGATGCTTTCGCCTCTTGAATCATCAATACTTCGTCACTTTCGTTGAATAAAACTGCTGCTACTATGTATGTCACTGTTTTTTGGCATATTGGAATGTAGTTTGAACTTGCAGTCGGTTGGATCCCTTTTGCTTCTGTTGATGATAAATCATAATAATCCAACCTTTAATTATTTCATCAATTTTGACCTATTTATTGAGTTGACTTATCAAGTTTTAATTAACATTTTTTTTTATATCCGCTTGGCCTTTGACATTTTTAATATTATTTTTTATTTAAAGTTATTTGTTCATTGAGATCATTTTTTATCAAGTTATTTACCAAAAGCTTTAGAAAAATTGAACTGAAAAATAAAATCTGGGTCAAATTCGTAATATTGAGTAATACGAAAAAAAAAAAAAAAAAAAATGTATGATTGAAGTCAGTGAACACTGCTGAAAATCAAATTGTTTTGATCATCTGTCACATAATTTTGAAAATATTAGATTGGGTTTGAATACAACATTTGCAGCAAAAAGTAAACTGGGGTTTTGATTTTCGATGTTTTATTTTTCAGTTATCTGATCGAATAGACCGCGTCTATTCGTAATTTTATGTAGAAAAATAATCGTTCTGCTATTTAAGTAGGGCCAAGAACAGGTTAGAACGCCCTTTCGAGTACAATTCATTTTTCTTGCATTATATGAACGTTTGGGAAGATTTTCCATAGATGTAACTCATAATATTGACAATAAAAAATCGTATGATGCATGTTAAAATTTCGCGGATTGGATAAGCTGAAGATTTTACCATATGATATGTCTCATAAATTCAAAACATCTCATTTCAATGAAAAAGTGAAGAAACTTTTTTTAATTACCGATGGCTTCGTTTTGCGCAACGAGGGTAAAATCGCAAAGATCGTCATCCTCGTTGACACTTTGACCGGCGAGAACGCGGCTTATTTTTTCCTCAATAACATCTGGCATCTTGCTGTCAACACTTGGTCAATTTGTAATGTTTATAGTTTCTCATATGCGGAGATAATGACAATAATTCGAAAAAGTGATTTAGAAAAAAGTAAATTTGAACGAATTCACGATTTTTTAGATGCACGTATATTAATCGCACGATATTCTTTTAACGTTGGGCGTTTTACAATTAACGCTCATCATAACTGTAAACTCTTATTAGTCACGAAGTTGCGTTTCGTTCGTCTCGTCGTTACGTACGTCATCCAATCGTATCGTGTATACCCTTTTACAACACACGTCAAAATATTCATAACGCGTGTGCTGATGGCCTTTTCCTCCTCTCTGCATTCTAGGTCATTGACAACAACCGCCAGCTAGGCAAGCAGGAGTGTGTGTTAGATCCTGTTGTTTTCCCCCTATACTTCACTAGTGGTTTTCAAAGCGTGGCGCTACTTTGTAGCGGTCGGTATAAGAAGTTTCAATCATCCTTCTATTTTACTCGGCCGAGATGGCAGATGGCTCTATGTACGTTTGTAAGTTACGAATGCATGTCGTTGCGGAGATTGCTCTTGCTCTACGGTGCCGCCACGCACTGGAGTCAAAATTTCAAGTTACTTCAAGATAAGTATACAAATCTGTACACAGTTTCTCCTAAATGACGAAAGCGAATAGAGCAATCAAATTCCGACAGCTTTCTCCAATTCTTTTACGTGGAATGAGCTTTTTTCCATCTCGGTGCATCAGTCGCTAATCGCTTTGTATACAAACACGTCGTTTAGCTGGTAACACGAAAACAAACAAAACAAAAACACGAAAGCGTCTTGCAGAAGGAAGACGATAGACATCTCGTGTTGTCTACAAAAACGGAAGTATTTTTAACTGCCATCAAGATCTCACCGAGATAATTTCTTGAAAGTTTTTGAACAATCGGTCTCCAGTAAACGAATATTTTTTAGAAACTTTTAATTTTTGTGTTCGATAATCTTTCGTCTTTCAAATATGGAATATAAAATTTTTTCAAAAAGTGGTGAAAAGTGGTGAAAAGTGATGTTTTTAAGTGTGGTGAGAAGTCGTGGTGCCATCGTATTCGTGATATTCATCATTTTCGCTGATGAGAGCTCGAAATTACGATCTCATTAGCATCATTAGTGCCGCTATTCCGTGGTTTCCAGTGTTTTGTTTCAAGGATGCTCAGAGGTCGACGCAACGAGTGACTTCGACGTTTCGGGAACGATTTTTCACGAGGGAACACAAATGACGGAATCACGTGAACATTTTTAATACATTAGTTAACACTAATCATCTATTTATTTATAAAATAGTGACATATTTCAATTCGTGATACAGTATTCGTAATAATAAACGTAACAGTGACTAGGTTTTCGCAATGAAACTAAGACGCGATGGATTTAGGAATAACTCGGTATCGTTTGTTGTCTATGAATTTTTCAACACACGCATTGCGCTTAAAACCTAAATCAATAAATAATCATCGTGTTGCAAAAGCCCCACGTGAATACTCATCGTAAAACTTTATTCTTAAACGAGGCTAAATTGATATGATGTCCCTGCACGAAAGGTCGTTCGACCTCTTAACCGGCAGTGAAAGACACTCGAAGCAAAAGCAAATCTCATTTATTTCGTTCCCAGAGAACCAAACTCTACCGTATCGGACTGGGAAAACAATCGAACAACTGTGACATCGTAATGGCAACTATAAGCGTTTTCTTCAAGGTCGTCGTTTTGTTGTTTAGAATTCTTATTTCCGAGAACATTTTCAGGATATAAATAGCACATTCGAAATTGCTCATTTTGTTTTTTTTTTACATTTTGTACACATTTATTGATTCTTCAAAAACACATACAAATTTTTTTAAATAAAGAAAAAATGATAAAGAATTTCAGAGAAGTTTTTTTCTAAAAATATGCTTTTTTCAGTGGTGCCAGAATTAAGACGAAATAATTTTTGTGTTTTGTTTCATGAGCTGTAGACGAAGAAAAAATATCAAAAAAATTGACAATTAAAATAAAGCATGTCATGTTGTGAAAAAATATTTTTTTTTCTTTTTTTTTTTCATATCTCAAATTTGTATGTATTTTTCTATACAAACACAAAACACAATGACAAAATTTAAAAACGCCAAAATGTTTCAAATTCTAACGATGGAATCGTCTCTGAAATTGGAATTCTAGACACCAATGTGGCCTTGAGAATAAAAAACCTCGTTCGTAGCCCCGAATTATCGTCGCCCTTTACACATTCCAAAATGTCGAGCATTAAAATAAAAAATCTAGAGATCCTGTGGCCATGAGGATCAATCACCCCCCGTCGATGATAAATAATATCGAAACATGATTCGATCTTTGGCAACCCTGCAGACAGAACTTGACTGACTGAATGGCGTGTAGGGGTTTATTTTTGACAGGAACAATTATTACTTATTTTAGCTACTGTCGATCAGTAGGTGGGGGAAGTCGTATTAATCTATAATGTACATATAAAAAGCTGCTGGTAATGAAAAATTATACGCTAAATAAAACTGCAAACGAATGTTGCCGCGTTTAATATCATTGGATGGTATTCTGTCATTTTTTCAATATCATATATATATATATATATATATATTTTTTTTATGTCTTTAAATCTCTCGGATAAGTATGTTACTAACATTTAACAATCAACATCCAAACAATTAATGTACACGCTCGACTGCGAGGCTGGCAGGAGAATGCATTTCATTTGTTTTCCTTTTTGTTTTGTTTTTGTTTTTGTTTTTTATTGACCAGCAAAATCAGGATCGGATATATATTGTTCTTTGGTATTCGTTCGTCATTTTTCTACTGTTCAGTTTCCATTAATGATCAATTGCCCGTTCGTTGGTTATCGGTAGGGTGGAAAAGCCGTTGACTTTTTGACACTGCAACACAAATGATGGGCCTGAGTTCCTAGTCAGTCGATTTAAATTGCACATTGGCCAAATTTTACACACGGATTAATCGGTTTAAAGCTATTACATACGTAGTCTTACCACGTTTACGTTACATTTACCGCCGAAAATATATCGCCGCGTGAATCATTTATTACCTCTGCAACCCGTTCATATCCAACGTCATATATTTATATATATATTTTTTTAACTTATCCATATATTTATTTATTTCTTAGCGTATCAACGGTTTCACCCTCTCGGCTACGTCCATATCTTCTGAGAATCGTGCGACACACTCGATTCACCAGTTTATTTCGAACGAACGTACCGTCTCTGTTGACATCCAACGAGACGTTAGAGGTCATCGAGAGTCCAACGATTCTCAGAAGCTACACAATGGGATAGAATAATTCATTTGTTTTCTTCTTATTTTCTTTTTCGTCTTTTTGTCTGTGTTTGTTTATCTCTTATTCGTACAATACTATATATAGTCTATGATTGGACCATCTGACCATATTTTAAATTAATAATTCGCCGTATATGTCTCTTCGTAAACCGGAAATACGTATAGACTCTTTGTCAATATTATCTATTCATTTATTCCACCTGCCCAACTTTGTCTGGTTACGTGGACATTGGTTTATCTTTGCCGTTATTTCGTAATTAATCCCTGCAATGTTAGATCCGTTACATGAGAGGCAAGCCATTAAGGGTAGAAGATTCATTGTGTCTATAAAGAAGAAAACTAATCGTTTTTTTTTTTTTCAACTCTTGTGGTTCGAGTTTGTGTGAAAGTACAGTTGGCCATATGACATTTTAATAGACACTAAATTAATAAATAAATTAAATTAATATGATAAATAAATAAATGGATTAATTTAATCCATCACAGTAATCACAGTGAAAAAATATTGTTTAAAAACAAAACATGCTGTAAAATAAATCCAAAATCAATTGATTTAATAATTCCGTTTAACTTTGCATACAACTATTGTGAAAATTTAACACTTATTTGTTGTTTAGTGTGTGAAACGAATATTTTATCTGAAGGAATCCTATTGGAATTCCAATTATTTTCGAACAAAGTGGAGTCATTTCTGTGAACCTTTCGGTGAAAATGTTTCGAGAGCCATTTAGCGTAGAGATTAGCGCGTTACAGATATAACTATTGAGGTCTAAAGAGTATTTTTCGTTAATTGCTACCCAAAGATAATTTACAAGATTAATTTTCGTTTTTTTTTTCCGAGTCTAAGTAGAATTACACGACATTACAGAGTTTCCAAAGATTGTAGATTTTTAGGTATGAGCGATGCGAAAAACTGCAATCCCTTCGGTTCTTTTTGCACGAAGACAATTATTATCAAAATTCGAATACAGGGAATCGATGAAATTTTAAATACCGTTGTAAATTTGAGCCGCGTTCAATTTTGATTTTTATTTAATTTAGCGAATAATTCCGTTTTTCTACGTCTTCAAAGTGCAAAAATGCAGTAAGAATAATTAATGAATCACTTGCAAGGAAAGACTGGAAACAAAAAAAAAAAGCTTTCACGATTTCCACTAATTTCCCAGAATCAATTGCAGTGAATGATCGATTAAAATTATTTTGAAGCCCAAGTTTTTCCAACGAGAACTCAATAAACGCTCTTCGCACGAAGAGGCTGGTTTCAATGTTTTTTTTTCTTTTCATAATATCACAGCAGATACCAAAACTATGCTTCTCTTTTTTCTTCTCCTTTTTTAAAGCAACGAACTGATCAGAATAATGAGAGCAAAAAAAAAAACAACGACACCTGTCAATGAATTATATTTTGGTGATTAAATATTGTCTAAATCACTATGAAAAATTCCGAAACTACTTGAGAGTAAAATACGTTACGTACCGAAGGTTTCGAGAGTCAATAATTCGAACGAACGAGTCGTTATGAATTCCATTTATAATTATAAAAATGTTTCTTTTTTTTTCTTTGCAACAAACCTCGATATTTCTAAAATATTTTCTAATTACATATTTGCCATCTAGAAGACAAAATCGAAACATGAAAAATGTACTCCTGCTGAGTCGCCCCAAAATAATTTTAATCAAATATTAATCATAAAAAAAGGAACACCAGTCTAATTTGACATAATTTCGTATATCTAACCACAATCAGAAGATAAATCAGACAGACATAGAAAAGAGAGAGAGAAAGAGAGAAAGAGAGAGAGATCGAAATACCTAACAATCGGTGGATGATAACATTTTAAATTCTAGCTAAATTTTCAACCCGTCGAATTCTGTACAGAAATTGAAAGCACCAAAGATTCGTACGACAACATACGTTCTTATGGTGATCGTTTAAATGTCATAAAACATTTTTTCTCGTTACAGGTAACTTCAAAGACATGCGGTAGTGATTGTGTTGATTAGAGATAACGTCGAGGTAAAATCTCGTCGAATCTCGCATTCAACACGATAATCAACTTATTATCTAATTGCAGCTCAGCTAAGAATCAAAAAATTCACTGACACCGTTATTCCGCGTTTGCTGCCACTATTACTTCTTCCTTAAAACTTTCTCGGAAAGCGTACATTTTTTATTTCTTTTTCGATGCATCATAATCTTCCTTACACAATTTTTTTGTTCTAAGAGTTAATTCTGAGTAACTAATGATTAAAAAAAAAAAAGATCGAAAAAAACAATCTATAGCTCGAAAATATAATTGCCACGTTCGTGGTACAATCAGCAGCTACTGTGTTCTTGGCGTAATATCGAAAATCACAATTTTGGATATAAAGAAGATAACGGTGTCGATAACTCGTACTCGATAGGTTCAACTTTTTCGATGCATCCTAATCTCCTATAATCGAGCACTCCCGTTTGTCACTCGTTTTACACCCTCATTCCTTATAGTAATTAACCCGAATTAGGCAGTGATAAAAAATGATTATATATCCCTGAAAAAATGTATCTCGCGATAAATAATTTGCACCAATTTCATCGGTATGCCTCGATGCTAATCGCTCACAGGGTAACTGTCGAGAATTTTCAATCTCCTTGACCCATCGGTCTCCACGTTCGATCGCCAGTTTTTTTTGTTTGTTTCTTTGTTTTCTTTCTTCTCATTCTGTATTTTTAGTAGCACAACACTTACAACATCTAACACCTTATTTACCATATAATTAATATACTTTTTAACCTGTCACAAAAATAAATACTTCTTTTTTTTCATCGCTTTTTTGCTCACATCGCTTTTGGTTACACACTAGAAACAACAGACTTGGAGAATTTTGAAAATTCATATACCGATTGACCGACTAAACTCGTCAGTGTTTCATTTCTTTCCCTTCGTTTGCCTCACTGATTTTACGTTTATTTTTATTTTTTATTTTTCTTATACCAGCTCAGCGAGGAAACGAAACGATAACAGGGTCCGAATGAACCTTACACGAAAAACAAAAAATCATAAACTAAAATATCAATAAACACATTCACTATATTTTAAATGATGATAACCTCGTATTTAATTGTTTACAAAAATACTAATAAAACACTTTCATTTAAATTCATGTCAATCCCGAATCAAATAATGCCCAGTAAGGGAAAGGATCCAGCCTCTGACGTTTAAGAATAGATTTTTTTAGGTATTACTCCAATCAATATACGACTATCTACAACGATATTAAGTTGATTCATATTTTTCAATGAAAATTAAAACTTTTTCGATCTAATCCACATTTTTTAACGACTTTACCGTATCATACAAACACTGTGATAATCAAACAAACGATACATCAAATAAACATCTCATTTCCTGACTCTGATTAATCATCGGTAAGGTATTTTTTGACCCCAGCGTAATAAGAGCAATCCTATAGAGATATTACGTTACCAAAGAAGATACGTTACAATCAAATTGTACGATACGTTTTGTAATGTCAATACATTTATTCAATGTCGATTCCAGTTGGAAATGGACGATGAAAATGATGAAATAATCATTTATTTCTGTTTTTCTTTCTTTTTTTTCTCAATTTTGATTATTGAATGCACCTTAAAAAGTTAAATGTTACTTTCGTTTTTTTTTTACAACTCATCGATTACCAGTAGCACGTTGGGTTCCCTAATGTAGCGATGTGTTTTTTTTTTTTTTTTTTTTCATTTTTTATTTTTCAAATCCACGTCTAAAGGAATTGTTGAAAACGTCCAGCAACTGAAAACCTTTTGTTCAATTGTGTTTCAATGTTCATTACATTGATTTTATTCTTTCCAACAACAAAGCACTCGTTGTTTGTTGCATTCAGAGATTTTAATATAAAAATAATTCGATTGAAAATTTTACCACTGCTTTTATCTTTTCACAAGTAGATTTTAGTTTTTGAGTCGTAGGGTATCGATTAAAAATATTATAATCTGAGTCATTGGTCGGTGAATTTGAGTTTTTTTTTTTTTCACTCAATAACAAAGCTCTTTTCACCTGCCGGATGCAGAATCGTCAATATACAACTCACTTCACCAAAATCTCATGTTTTCTATGATCCAACGATTCCTGGCTGAAACGTCAACATCTGGTACTTTGGAGCTACACGATTTTTGTGTAGATTTCGTAAAAAGCAGAGTTTAGTTATTAGAAAAAAAGAATTATCATTGAAAATCATGGTAATTTGTTTGGATAGTTAAGAAAAAATAAACAAATGATTAAAAATGCAATTTCTTTTCGTCATTTTCAACATTTCGAGGCATATTTTCATGCAATCATTTTGAAACTTAATATGAATCCGACAAAGATACAAAAATTCGAACAGACAAATTTTTTCTCAGCTATTTTTTAGTCCAAAGTCGTCAGGATTTCATGAAATGAAAGCTTTGTAGTCTGAATAAAGTGCAATAAAAATAAATGATAGAAAAAAAGAATTCGTTGAGGCCAAGTGCCATGAGGATTGGGACACCATGTGTGAAAGAAAGTCACAGCTGCCAGAAACGAACATTTCCCATTTCGTTCGTTCGATCGAAATAAAAAAAGTCCTGGCCTATTTTTCGTATTTTTCTGTGTCGGTTAAAACCTTTTTTTTCAATTCTGATCGATCAAACAGTGAAAGAAATAATGACTTTCAAAAAATCTCTGATTAAAAATTTCGAATCCCTTATTTAGTCGTCGTCCCAGACAGCAAACAGAAGCGGAAGTAATAAAAACGATTTTATCAGAATGTTTAAAACTTTTTTTTTGCCGATGACGTCTCGAAAAAATCGAAAAAATGAAACATTTTGGATCGTAATGAGTTTTTGGTGAAATGGTTTATACACTTATTAACCGATGGATTACTCTGGGTCAAACGTGATATGCAAGGAGTTTTGTATAGTCCGATGAAACGTAATGATGTTTGACGACATTTGGCGATTTGGGAGAAAGAAAATGGGGGAAAAATGATTTTTCCATGCGTCGGAGCTCCCGCTTGTCATTGTTCACAACAAAGCGTTCAATACTGGGGGAGACCGTATGCACCTGATCGTTGTTTTCATCCTGAACTTTCATTACGAAAGTAAACGTAACGATTGTGATATTATTATTGTTTTGAAAAATTTTTTTTGGCACTTTCCAAGATCCGTTCAAATCGGATACACCTTTCTCGAGTCTCTCTGTTCATTTAACTAACGTACAACGTCGACTAAGTTGATTTATTCATCGCAATAGTGAAAAATTTCACAAAATTTACTGCTGCAGCTTAATCGATGCGAGCTTTGATGACAACAAACAACCGATCTCGACGATCGGTATTTTAATTTCGATATATCTCTGATGAGCGATTCTTTCAAACAATTTCAATGACATCCGAGCTCTTATTCCCAAAGTACTCGTTCCTAAATGTCGATAATGAAAAATCTCTTTTGCAGAAAAACGTAAGGCAAAGACTACGCAACGATCGTGCAAACCGTAGACATTCTCGTGCTAGTCTCACTCATTACACGCTTTTCCCAATATTTCCATTTTTTGCCCCTTCTTCATCGGGAACCAACAATTTTGAGCGATTTTTTTCTTCTTGCTATCTTCAGGACTCGTTCAGGTCCACGATGCATAACGAGGTCTGGGTGCCGGGTGTCAGAAGGCCGTGTCCAAAGCTGCCATGTTTGTTGATATTTCCGGATCAGCACGACACGCTTCCAAAAACTCTGTCAGCGTTACCACCCCGTCCTTGTTGCCGTCCATTTTCTAAAAATCATTTTTTTCCTCTGGTTCCCATATGACAAAAAAAAACTCAAAAAGAAAACGCTTCCTTGGCAAACTTTAATCTGGCCACTGCATTGACACTCTGGGTCGTTTTGACCCGGAGCGGAATTCATTGACGTTTTATAAGCAGTCCCTCGGTCGATTTTCATTTAGAAAAATCGGACATGCACTTCAAACGTTCCTGAATATGTTGGCACCATAAAAATTCGGTAAATATTAAAATCAAATGTTCAAAAAAAATGTCGAATATTTTGACATTCGAAATATAAGCATTTCGATTGAAAAAAAACATAATTTTTTCATTTATCAATATTTTTGAAATTAATAATCGAAACGTGATTCGAACGAGCGAGCTTGGCTGGTTTTGGATTCTGATAAAAAAAAGCTAAAAGTTTTTGAAAATATTACTGGCCTAGGGACGATCGAGGCCGAAAAATAATTGTGGGTCAAAATGACCCAGTATGTCAATGAACCATCATTTAAGAACTGCCACATTTGCTGGACCCAATTCGAGAGATTTTTTTCAATAATCGAGAAGAAAGTGGTGGACTTTTGAGAAACGAATGATTCCAATTCCAAAATATTTACTTCCACCTTGTAAGCGAGTGAGAAACCATGATTTTATTTTACTAATAATGTTTCAATATTAACGGGTCATTAACATTAACTTTATTATTATTTACGTCTCATTATTGTCCATTTTCTCCTCTCATTGATTCTTTACAGTCTCACCTGAAACATCCGATCAACTTTATCCCTCACGCCATCATGGTTCATATTAGGATCAGCAAATTTTCCCATGAGTTCGTATACAGCAGTGACAATGTCAGTCATTTCTTCTTTGGTAATGCAACCATCGCCATTAATGTCGTACAACGAGAAAGTCCATCGAAGTTTTTCGTCCATAGAACCACGTGACAATATGCTTAGGCCAGTCACGAAATCCTGAAGCAATGGAATAAAGAACCTTTCACATTAATCCGACGAAAATGAATGAAAATGTGTTTGCGAGCACAATGACAATGATTAATGATGAAAAAGGACATTGGGGTGGCATCGGAGACCATGAGTTAGGATGCTGCGTTGATAGTTAAAGCGTATTGATTGCATGAATTAGAGATTATATTTTCATTTCACCAACGAAAATGGGTGGCCGGTCGGTGTGTGGTTTTGGCGGGCTTCCAAGTTGAGCAGCTCCGGGTGAGGCCAGTCCACGGATGGACGACCGCTTAACCATACTCCGCGGCTCTCTCATCGATCACTGAACAGGAGCCAGTGCGAGTTGAGTTTCTAATGGTGTTAATTAGCAGAAACTCAGTTAAACTATAGTTGTCCCTATCAAAACAAGCCTTTCACAGTTTTGCTGCTTTCTCGTTGAAATTTAATATCCGAGGAACTCGTAGAAACATAGAAATTAGTGATGCGAGGAAGTACGAATCATGGAATGAATTTCAAAAAAAAGTCTGAAAGGAATGAGAAGAAATCATTCAATAAAATTCTTTGTTTTTCGTGTTCTCATTAGTCCTCGGAGCCTAATATTTGTCCTTGTGCGTCTAGAGTCACTAATTACGAATCTAAACTCGAAAATAATAAACCACAATACGAAAAATTGTGGAATAATTTACGTAGATGTGGTATTTGTCGATTTAACAAATCATAACGATCCCTTTTTTTTGTTTTGTTTATATTTATCAATGTCCCAGCCATTGAGAATCGTGAAACTTGGTACTGGCTGTTGAAGTAGTCCTTGAATAATTGAAAAAATGGGTGGCTTGATTTATTTTTATATTTTCGGACATTTCAGTACGAAGTTGGCTCTGCACTTTTCCTCAACTTCACAAACTTCCATGTTCTTGTGTGACCTCGCAAAAGTCTCGTTCACAGGAACTCGTTTTAAATGTAAAACTGCATGGAATTTGGACGAGTGGCCCGAAGAACCCGATGCCCTTACAGCGGGCTGTATATTTGTACTGAGTTTTTAATTAATTAAAACCGTCAGAAAAGCCGAAAAACTGTCTCTTGCTGCAGCGATCGATGCGCGGCTCAGTGTATGGCTAAAGCAGCCACACTTTCACGTAATGGCTTCACCTGAAACTGTACTTAACCTGAGCAATCACCAAAACCACAGCAAACCAACCGCAAATCCATTGCTGTCGGTGCAAAATGTTGCGTTGGTGTGAATTGAAAAATAAAATAAAAATAAATAAAACAAATAAAAATAAAACCCACCTCGAAACTCAGAATTCCGCTGTGATCCTGGTCAAGAGTGTTGAATACGTAGTGTGCGTATTGGCTCGTATTTGCTGGAAACAAATAAAACTAATGTTTATTCTAATGAACTTTGTTTAAACGAATGGGAAAATTGCTTTGAAACTTATCTGGTGTTGTGGCTGTTTAAAGTAAAGTGAAGTAATTGAATTTGAGATCACGCGAGATAACTCACCTCCTTGGGGAAAGAATTGGGAATATATGCACTTAAAAGTATCCTCCCTGACCACTCCCGTTGGACATTCGGCCTTGAAACCACGATAAATTCTTTTTAGTTCAGCCTCAGTGAAACGCGTAGCTCTGCACAGACTCGCCAATGAGTCGGGTCTGTATCTTGGTGTTTGTTCCTCCTCGTATTCCGAATCTGTAAGATCGTAAATGTAAAAGTTGCATTAGCGAAAAACTTCCTCACCGTGTTACAGATAAGTGTTTAACTGAATTCGAGTAACCTTTGCTGTTGCTCGACTACGCATTAACGATTTGGGGTTTTTTCTTCTTTTTTTAAAGTATGCCAGAAAATTCTTGCTTTGTCAAGACTTTCACGAGTTTTATGCTCGGTTTGGTCTTTTTATTTTTGTAATACGTAAAATAACAAAATAAAGGAACTTTTGGGTGTCGTTGATAATGATGAAATTGTATTTGGAAAAATTCAACGTTAAAACGATTTTTATGAGGTACCAAAAAAGTGATTCATTTTGGAGGACAGCACTACATATTATCTCGTTTGCTATCACCGGCGAAAGATTAAAATCAATATCACACAATAGCGAGGAACAATAAACGCACAGTACAATTTCAGAGGCAAAGCTGTGCAAGGATTTGGAGTGTTTTGTTCGGTCGAATAATCCTGGAAAAATAACCGGCTTACCGTACATATTTTTACCACAAATAAACCTTTGCCACCACGGTCCATGTAACGAATTTCATGTATAACTATTATAACCCAGTTTCAACAAGATTATTTGTCTGCTCGTGGTATAACTTTTACTATTCATTTGTTCAATATATTCAAAGTACAAAATAATTATTCATAGTCTAATTGAATAGAGAAATTCCAACATGTTTAGAATAAATATGCTGCAATACTTTGCAAGAAATGGGATGAAAAAACTTCCTCGTAAAAATGTTAGAAAACTGTCAAAAGTTTCAATAATCGTAAACATTAATGTCAACAGAAATGCGGCACCCAGCCACGAAAACCGCTAGTTTAAAAAAACGTGAGAAAAACGTAAGATCACTTGGATGTTTTTTTTTTTTTTTTTTTTTCAAATTGTGAAATCTAAACTTGGAAGTTATTTTTCCGGTGAAATGGTGCTTCGAATGACGAGAAGCCTTTGTTTTCTAGTGCAAAGTGATGACAATTTAACAAATTGCAGTTCTATGCAAAATGATTTACTTTTTCGTTGACTAAATGGACATAATTTAAAGAATTAAGGGATTAGTAAATACCTAGAGCAAATTTGACGCCGGTCCAAGCCTGTCGTACGTAGTTTATGAAACGTCTGTACAAAGGTCTCGGTGGTCTCTTCGGTCTTGTTTCCTCTTCGTCATCTTCAGCCTCTTTGTTTGTTGATGTGCCTGGTGGTGGACCAACACCGCTGAGTGTCCCAGCTTGATTTCTCTCGCCGAGAATATTCACGACCTCACGAAATCCGGGACCAACTCCCTCAAGTCCTGGGGGAAAGTTCGCGGGGGCGACACCGGAACCGAGTAAGGTTGAAGCGCCGCCCCCGCGTCCTCTGTCTCGTCCACGTCCACCGCGACCCCAAGATCCTGCGCCACCTTTATTCACAATCGCACAAAAAAATGTAATAACTTCTAAATATGAATAATGTGAACATTTTCAAATGAATTATCGTACTCTTCACATGACAACAAGTTTCTCAAATCATTTCTCCAAAAAGTTGTCCTTGTACCTTGCCGCTTTTTGTAGGAGGGGAGCCCCACCACGGGGCCACATCCCCCCGCGCTCCCCGCGACCGAGGAGCTGATGGTGACAAGACAAGGGTTCCCAGGACCGCCACCCCCGCACCTTTCGATTTCCCTTCGACGGCTTCGACCGCCGCCTCCACCTCCTCCACCGCCACCACCCCCGGCAGACAACACCACGACGGGCCCACGAGTACAGTATCACTCCTCTCGACTTGCGATTCCCTTATAATCGCCTCTTAACGGGCCTCAATTTTTTACCACACGGATTCGTACCTCTTGTTGTCGAACTTGAAGAAAAAAACACATGATAATTTCGTTGATGCGTTATTTCCAGTGCCAAAAGATAAAAAGTATTGAAAAAGTGTCGATTTACTTAAAGACACGAGAAATATTTATACATATTCATATTTTTATAGATTTTTATATTTTATATTCGTATTTTTTATTTTTTTATATTATTTTATAAGTCAAAATGCAAGGCAGGATGTAACCTTCGACGAGACTCTCAATAAAAATGGTGTGACACTCTGTCAAAATGATTAAACAAGTGTCGTAGATATTTTAAAAAAACTCGATAAATTTGAATTGCATTATATGCAAACTTTGAATTATTTTGTTCTGGGATAAAATTTTACTCGGCAGCTTGAAAAATGTTCTTTGCCACGATAAATTCTATTCCAACTTAGGGTACTATTTTCACTGCGAAACGATTATCGACATTTTGATGAATATCAAACTAGTTTACAATTAATAACTCAATATCCTTCTAAGATATTTTGGTGACCTGGCAATTTCTATACACTGCTCAGGCGAATGTGTATGGAAAAAAGCAATCCTAGCCATCATTTGATAATATACTGTATGCACGAAACTCGATACACTATATTGGCTAGTCAGCGTTTTTACTTTGAAAACACGTGTGAGTGAGCGAGAGCGATGGTTCTCTCCTGCGAAAAAGGTTTCGAGCTTTGCGACGATATCGAATATTTCAAAGCTGCGGATACAGTGACATGAAATTGCGATTCGTTTCAATACTGCTCGTCGAGCCAGAATTGTGAGCGAAAATTTCAAGATAAGATATGTTTCGATGGTTTACCAAACAGAAAAAAAGCGAAATAAATAGTGTTCAAACGTGGTGGGATGATAAAATATCGTGGTACGAGGAAGTATCATTCGTATATGAAGAAATTCATTCTACCGTATGCATTTTTTACGTTGTAATAGTCAAAGTATCGTCGTTTTTTAAATATTTTTATTATGGCTTTGATTTAAAAGCTTTCTGACTCAATGAATTGGAGGAAGCCCAGGTTCGAACTTTTCAATAAATGATTACATTGGATTTTGGTCACTCACTGTCCAAACTTTATATCGTTAATTTGTATTAAAATTAAAAGAATATCCCCAGAATAGTTGAGTTGGAAGTTTGAAAGGTATTAGTTTTTGTATATGAGAAAAACTGGAAAACAATTTTTCGATTTGAATCTCACGAAAGAATTACCTTAATGGACTTTGATAAAAAATTATAACAGAGAGCTAAGATTTTTCAAAGTTGTAAACAAATTGCGTAAACGGATTAATATTTCCCGCGAAAATAAAAGTAGTGAAGTATTGCCTCGGATTTGCAATTGAATTGAATTGAATAGTTCGTTTGAGAGTATTCTGACGTTGAATACAAAATTGATATTTCCTTACCAGTGTGTACGTGATGTTCGAAATCCTCGTGGATTCGTTCTTTAGGATAAAAACATTGGAATGCGTAAGTAGCCAGTTCTCTGTACGTTTCGAAATGCTTATCCTGACGGTGGTACGGACTAAAATAATTTCCTCGCCCTGAGGGTGTTTCCCTCGACACAGGAAATGCAGCGACTGCTTTGATTCTGGTTAAAGCGTTAGTTGAATATTCTGCCACATTTACGAGCCTCTTGCACCCGCAGTAAGTGTTGAATTAGCACGGATGTTTGTATATTCTTTTGCGACACAGCCACCCTTGAGATTCGTTTAGAATTTCACTTGATAGGGCGGTTTCCTCAGTGGAGCCATAATCCGACGACATTGCAGTGAAATCTTCAGTTCGGATTCTCCACTCGCAGTTAGTCGCGGTTTTATGTAACTATCTCCTCTTATGCTTTCGTTCTTTTTTCATGTTAGAATCTGAAACAAGCCAACGGGCATATATTTTTATTTGCAGTGAATAGCGAAAAAAAAAGTCATAAACAAAAAATAAAAGTATAGAGAAAGCGTTTTTGTTATAAATTTATAGTCAGTTCAGAATTCTTTTTCGCGGGATATCGAAAGCAACGTTTTTTTATGCAATTTTCAATCGGTTCGAACGAAATCCTAAGGCGATCGTTAGAGTCGTTGGTAAAAGATATTCCTAATATAAAAAAAAAAGGAACGGTTCAGTACACAGAAAGAAAACTGGCTGGCCACGATAATTAGCCATTTTTACGTTCTACTCTTTGAACAGTAAGAAAATAAAACCTCTGATACTATTATTTGTTCATTTGCCTAAGTAATTAGTGGAGCATGTACCGTAATTGGTACCATTACGAAGTTATGTTCCACGGTTATTGTAATTTTCTATGACTTTCATATTTTATTGATAATTGTAATATGAAAATGTACATATAGAAATGAAATTACGTAGTAAATTAGATATTCATAGAGCCTTGAGTTATAAACAGTTTGAAAATCATTAGTATGTCCATAAACTCGAGATATATTCATACTTTTGGGTACTAAAAGGTACATAAACCGCGAGTTACTGCATTTTTTTTACGCTGCTTTCATATTTTCTTTATATACCAATCGATAAAATTTAACAACCGTAGCAGAGATCAAACAGGCTATTTTTTATTTTTTTTTATCATCATGAGTCCAGGTCTGCATAGCAATCATTATAAGTTACTTTACGATTGCTACTATACAAGGTCCGTGAGTTTGGACGTTTGTGAGAGATTCTGGAAGTTGCAGTAGTGATGAACACATATTATTTCTTCCTGTTTTAAGGAGTTTCGGTACAAATCATACCATGTAATGGTTCAGCTTATCTTTAGGGAGAATCAGAAGGGGAAATTATATTGTTCTAAAACAAAGCACTTACTTGACACGACAAAATTTCGTATAAAAATTACATGATTACTGAAAAATTGGTCGTTTTCATTGACAAAAAAATGAATAATTAATAAATGATGTAGGCGAGCTATTTTATTTTCTGGTGGCATAATTGTAATGATGTTTTGAGTGGTTTCACAGTTTTTTAAAACCGTTTTTTACATTTTTTTCGTATTGCTTCATGCACATGACTGAAGTTAAGGGGTGGCGTAGGCATGTCTCTGTGTTAAAAAGTGACTTTTCATTTGAGAATTTTGTGGAAACGGTGTAGACAGTGGTTTTGAAACTTGAAGGACATATTCAGGATAAGTCAAAGAACGTACTGTAGAAATTTGAATAAAATGGTTACATTTCGTCACTTGTACCGAAACTTCTTAAAATATGTGGGACCTGCATAACGATGTGAGCGAAGGTGTAAACTTTGTGACAGACGAATGCATGAAAGTTATCTCCGTACCATTGTTCTAAGGAAGTCATTTCGCTGCGTCGTACTCAAAAGACCGTACATAGGAAAATGTTCTAAAATAATTAGTTCGTGAATACATAAAATCTAACCTGAAATATTGATTTTATAAAAACCGTGATATAAATTCAGAATCGTAATCTTAAAAATTCGAATAATCAAGAGTCGCGGTAGCCCCTCGACGCCAAGTATTAACAAGTAATTAAACGATTAAACGAATTTTAATCGAAAATCATTCATCACGCATCGAATTTTAACACTGCTTTCAACGATTGCATCTTGACGACAAATTAAAAAAAAAAAAAAACTGTTTATAGTGCATTTTACCAACAAAGAATTTCGAAAGTACGTATAAATTTGGTTTAATAATGAATTTCTCGCTACGACTAGCTTAAAAGGCAAAGACAATTCGCAGGAGTGGTGCACAGTGGCACATAAATGGGGGGTGGATATTAATGCGCCACATTTTCTGACATGTATCTCACGTCACATGAAACTGACATCTAATGTAGCTATATTTAGAAAAGACATGCACTTATATCATAGAAGGGATTGTACTAATGGGTTAGTAGAACAACCCTCATGCCGTACAAGGATATATGTCACCAAAGAGACCGAGAACCGCACCTAAAATATAACACACCACCTTCACGACGTTCCACACCAGGACTTGACGTTTCTCCGATCTCGTAGAAAGTTGTCTTCTGCTGTAGCATGTACTAAAACCGACGTCGAGAGATTCACTCACGGCTTGACAACCGTGGCCAATTTATATGTTCACGTTCGAGAAACGGTAGTAGGTTAATTTAATTAACTGTATAGCTGCGAGCTTCGCGATGTTTGCTAAAGATATTGATTTTTTTTTTACCATTTTTTTACCATTACCCAAATGGAATTCCAGCACGGCGTACAGAAATGTTTGGAATCGTTGGAAAACACGAAAATTTTCAACAAGTATTTTTACACGTCAACTCCCGGAACCACACTCCATCAAACTGCCAACATTACCACGCGCGTAGTTTCATTTTGCTTATATTTCCAAACACAGTTTTGTGATTCAAACTTTTTTTCAAAATTATACACCAGACCGTGAATTTATACTTTTTATATTCATAGGGCTCTTCGACGTTGCAACTAAAATCAGTACCTTTTTTTTCATTAAAAACTCAATCATCTTCTCGTATAGCTTTCGATCACGGATCAGGAATACTGCTCGAGGTTTAAGAGGTCATATCTCTAGAGTAAAGACATCTCTCATCTTTCAATATCAATTTTATCATTGTTCCAGACAAGATTTATCTTGGAACTTGAATATCTCAGTCGAAAAATGTTGATTATGTATTTGCTTGACTCAAAACCGTTTTTTTTTTTTTTAATATATGATAATTTTGTACGATTCAGTAAAATTTTTAAACCACGATCACGGTTCAGGATATTTTATGCATTCAGAAGAAAAAGAATAAGTATATTGTCCAAATATATTAATTCAAATATCCGAAACAAATTTTCTTTTCATTATTCCTCGCAATCAAGATTCTGGAGTGTCTTCCAATTTGGAATTTCTGTATCAAGCTCGTTGATAAATATTGAAAATTCGGAACGGACGATTACTCTGAGCGTTGGAAAGTGCCAGATGTTTCATACAACGTGCAATCGAAAATTGCTTCCGTTCTTGTATGTTCGAAAATTACAAACAAAAGCGAGAAGTCTTTCTAATGCTTCTGACTAAAAAGAGGTTCGAGTAACAGGTTGGATAATTGTTCTTGATTTTCGGGGATTCAAACATACTTAACGGGGTAATTACAGTTGTTTTGGTCGGTACGCCCAGCTCAAAGGTACTCAAGAGCTTTCGAGTTTTATTCGCTGGGCTTGGCAAACGGCAGAGTCAATTTGTTTACAGTAAGAAATGAGTAGCTGCTGCAATAGGAATATATTCGCAGTAACGTCCCATAGAAATAGAGGAGTTGGTTGGCTATCCAACAAAGTCAAATGCATCACACCGAACGTTCGTGTTGTCCAGAACTCTAGGATTTCGAATTCACAAAGCATCTACGACGTGTCCGTAGTTATATATATATATATATAGGGAATGGTATAAGTATCGAGCTGTGGATGCAACTTGCAAGAATCATATATACGTAGCTTGAGTCACGATTTACGCGCAGTGGTCGCTGTCACTGGTTGATGAAGGGCCTAAAGCGACCGAATGCGACACTACAGGCTAAGGCGCAGTGTCATTGACGAGATTTTGGTGGGAATTCAACAAAAGAGAATTAAAAAAAACTCCTAACAACGCAAAAACCCAAACGAAAAGCAGTTTCTTCTCGTTGAAGCCAAAATTATCAATAAAAAAAGAGGCTGAGCACTAGAGGCTAAGGCGCTGGGTCATCGGCGAGATTTTATAGTGGGAATTCAACAAAAGAGATCTCAATAAGAGGAAGAAAGTCCTTAACGGAAAGTATAGTTTGTATTTCGTTAAGGCCAACATATTTTCGATAAAAAATAACTAGACTGACTCTTTTCGCCTCAAAACTGCGTGGATAAATCCGATTTTTATGTCACTCGCTATAGCGTAGGTCTGGCGACGTGACAATTCATATGACTGTAATTTACAACAGGTGGTGTGTTTTAAAATGTGTAAAAATCATTTTGCAAGATCGATTGCGAGAAAAGAACAATAACCGGTTATCAATAAAACAAAAAAAACTATTGATTCCGGAAGTTTTGATTTAACGAAGTATTCTGCTCGACTGCGTATATCGATCCATGGGATGTATAGCGGGGTGGGTTTAACGCTGGACCAGTGGCGGCACTGTGAGTTACAAGGTCAACGTGGTGAAACGAAGAGCGAAACCTCAATTTAAGCAAGTGTCATGGTGTGCTGGGGGGTACATCTTTATTACTTTTCTTCGAATCTAGATTGCGGTGTACAATAAGTATGAACTTTATTTTATCTCGTTGATAAACGGGCGGCCCTTTCTCGGGACGTGCAATAAATTGACATTTTCAAGAGAATCCGCAGAGTATTATTATATCCAGTGAAGTATATGGAGTGCTCCGGGGAATAGTTAATCCTGAATTCTCGTAATTGGCAAGAAAAAGGTTTTATTTGAATATCCTGTAATAGCTTTTCGAGCCACCAGTCTTTTCTCCCTTTTAACCAACTTTTGTATTTTTATTCGACGGTTTCGCCAGGGGTTCAAAATTAACGATCATTCAAATTGATAAACATGGCTCCACCGCGCTACGAAGCATTCATATATATAGACACACAAAAGGAAGCGCGTTTTGGCCAACGATACAACAGCAGTGGAGGAAAAGCTTTCCCCGCGACATCCAGGCGGCTGTTGCTCTCCCAGCGGTAGTCATGGCAACAGGTGGTGGGTCTTTTCGAACGACTCTCACATCGGTTCTGTTTCCCCTTATACCGGCTCTGCCGTTACCCTCTTCCACTATTTCACAGCTGTCTTTCGCCTTGCCATGTATTCCACTCTAGGGATCTTTCTTGCTTTCACTTCATATGGCACGTCGAACATGGGGAAAACGCGTCGTTTTTATGATTTTTCCCATCCAGCATGCTTTTTAACTTATTCCATCATTCTTTAGGCATGTTTAGAGACAGTGAACACGAACTTCGTGGATATACAGGCAACGCTACTAAATAAGATTTATAAGCAGCCCATTTCCAGCACGATATAAGTGCGGAAGTCAAGAGCGTTGAAAATCTTTCCAGAATTATTATTACTATGGCTCATCCATTATTCGAATATCTCCGGGCCAGGAAATCACAAAAATAACCTCACCGCAAACGTTATCATCGGGAATCTCTTTGGTTTAATGATTGACATTTCCGGTACGAAACAGAACGAAACTTTTGCAATAGATGCGCTCGCAAAAACCTCTCGTTTAAGCTCTGCTGTTGACTAAACGCGAATGAGGGTGCGAGAGATGATAGAAAGGTCGTTCCTTTGATGGATGAGTCAGGTCAACGCTGCTCGAAAGCTCGAACGTGATTGATTCTGGAACTCAGTTCGCTATACGGTTCAACAGGAATGTCACCGAAAAGTAAAGATTACGGAAGTATTTGCCATCGCGCCAGTCTGTTACTGCTCTCAACGTAATTGTCACACAATCGCGTTCCGATGTTAATTCTTCGATTAATTATCGACAACTTGAAGATGATTCGCGGATCAATCTAATGATGGCGGTTATATTTAATGAGGATGTTAAAATATATGAACGTTCGGGAAAAATGAATAACATAAAGTTTTGAGTTTGAGTAACCAACTTCGCCGTAACTCGGAAACTAAATGTTCAAATTTCTTCATGTTTTTAGAAAAAAACTTCATCACATGTTCCTCTTTAATCAGGAACAAAAGATGAATCAGTAGAAAAGTTAAATATTCTACAATGTTTGATTGTCAATATCTCGAATCCGGGACGTGAATCCTTTTGAAAATTCTCTACGGCCTGAGTGTGTTCTCGAAACATTGAAAAAATCTTTCAAAAAAGCCTTCGACAGGAACATTCCGTGGGAACATAAAAAAAAATCGTGACTCCAGAATACAACAAACGAATCGACTTTTTTGTTGTTGAAAATTCAGGCTCACCAAAAAGTGATGGGTTAGTGGAGGATTATTTGATAGACAAGGCAATTTATCATCGATATTTGATCCGGATTCTCACTTCTCACTTTTTCGGGTTCACTTTCTCCGAATCGCGTGTATTTTCGCGTTCTTTTGTCGTCTCCGCCTCATTTTTTCTGCTTGCATTTCTGGTCACTTCCGTTATTAATAATATGCTTGAAGAAACTCGTTATGCAGCGCGGTCTTTGAGAAAGCCTTGTTTGTTCAAGATACACGTTTAAAGGGGCGGAGGAATGCTGTGAAAATCCAGTGAGGTAACAACCGGTAGCAGAGAGAGAGAAAGAGAGAGCAAGGGTTTCGGGAAGATGGTGCTACATCCTTTTAATTAGAAGCAACGGCTAGCGAGATCGCCCTCGGACCTTTTGTGCTCGAAGGATGTTGTTTGGCCTGTGTTCACTTCAAATATTATTGCGGAAGTCTTGGCAAATATATGCAGACTTCATTGTAAGATAGCTCGTTATCCAATCTGCAGCCTGCATCCGCTTGATGTTTTACTTGGACACTGTTTCTTTTAAATGGTTTTTTTTTTACTCCGTTTGGACATAAATAAAATTGCCACGTTATTAATATATCCAGCCATTTAAACGAGACGTCATAAACGAGCTGTGACGCCTCCGACACAGCCATGCATAGGAAAAAACGCGAACGACGGTACTTGTCGTAAATACCTTTCCATATTTCCCTGATGCTTTTCCGATAATAGTAATATATCGACTTATATTATCGAGAATGATATAAAGTTATGGCTGCTGGTATCGTTAAATTATGTATCAACAATCTTCAATCATGCATGGACAAATATACATACAATTTATACGAGTAGCATCGAAACGTGTGATTTACTACGTCGTTCCAATCTGCTGTCTGATGGTCCTCTACAAATTCAACAATATGGCAAACAGACCGTCAAACCCAATCGGCAATATCTCTTTAATCTTAGTGGCGTCACCCATAAACCATGAATTGTGCGAAAAAGCGCGTTATTTCTTAACCCTTTCGTTAAACACGACCTTTCACGGCAGATTCTTGATCACTTGGTTCTCAAAATGTTTCAAAATTATTTCAACAATCATCAAAAGTGAACTCCTCAAAGAGGAGGAACTTCTTATACAAAATGCGGAAAAATCCAAAATTGATGATTACTCTCTGATGAAAAAAAATTCTGATTGGCGACCAGACTTCCTGACGTTGTGTGCATCCGAAAAAAAAGACCAAAGATTCTCTCAATTCGTATTAGTGCTGCGAGCGGTTGGATTTGAATCAGACCCAAAAATAATTTTTTAAAAATTCTCAAAAAATTCTTTACTTTTAATCATTCTACACAGACCCAATATTTGAAATAAATCTCAACATTTCCATTTATATCTAAAAAAGTATATCAAATATCTCTAATTAAAATTTCCAAACAAATAAAAATAAAAAAATGCCTGTACATAGATAGCATGAAAAAAAGCTTTAATACTGTCATAATTTCCCATCAACCGGCTCTTAATTAAAAAAGCATCAGAGCCATGAGCTCAGTGAGATGAAGAAATATCGAACGGCATGTATATTTCCCGGGTTTTTCAAGAGGATATCTTTTTCCGTATCATCATCCGTCGACATTGTCGCTGTCAGTTATTTGCCTACATATGCATTTTTTTGCGAATTGCTTTGCCACAAATCCGTACCTCTTGCTTAGACACACATGCTCTTGCGACAAGATGAATTGGATATCCGCTCATCACGCGCTCTGCAAACCTAGCTGAGTGTAACCAATGTTTTCCGACGCGGTGAATGCGTTTGATGTTTCGTGAGAGCATACGAGTATCAGATAAGTGGGATAAACGATATATGGCCATCAGAGAGAGGCTTTGAAATCGATATTAAACGGTACATTTCCCTCTCCGTTTGGCTACGATTAGATACAGTCGATAAGTCATTTAGCATATATCTGTATACGCAGTATTTGATAGGACGATAGAGTGCATCAACATATATATGTCTTCAAGCACGAGAACTGCCTTATTCGACCCCAGCAGGCCACGCTCTATGAATTTATTCGTTAACGCCATACATAGACATTCATGGGTCTGCCATGTAAAACGAAAGATTGATGGCTATATTTTTTCAGATTCTCTGTTGCACCGGAGAGGCAGATTCGTGGTTGTAAAAACATGTGCATATTTTGAGTTTGATTTTTGATTTGACGTTTCGTGTCTGAAAACGTCGGAGATATCGTCGAACTAAGGAAAATGAATGCATAATTGAAAAGTTTTCAATTATTTAAGCATTTCTGTATTTTAGAACTTTGTTTTAATTCCATGGAGATGAGCGCGTGTTTCGAAAGTTCGTATTCGTTGGCTTTTGTATATTTCGAAATTGTTAGAATACATTAATTTTTCTATGAATTCATTTGAATATTTTTGCTAACGGAGTAAACTTGTCGATATTCTGAAATGCCAAGAGCGTCGATATGAAAATCGTATTTTCATGGGTTTTTCGCCCAATTTTTCTTTGTTTTATTTGAATTTTGAAGAAATTTTCAATAGTTGCTAATAAATCGATAACATATTTTTAAACTCTCCAAGGTGCGGGCAATCGAGCACAAATTTAAAGTTGTTCGCTTTAGGTCAGATCTCACGAGAAATGAATTTCCCTGATGTCTAGGTTAGTCTTGCTCTCGGTCCAACTTCATCGAATAATTATGTTCTTCGTGTATTCTATTTTCTCGATAATGAATTTCCTACCGAGGTCTTATCGGGCCACTCGAATTAGAGTAAGTCAATTACCGCGTTTGGTCGCAGAGCTATAAAAGTTTTGTGGATGAATTTTAAAAGCTCGTGCTCGGCATTTTTTTTTATAAGGTTCGATTCATCGTTTTTCGTCATTTTTAGATCTAAACTTTTTTCTGCATAAGTTTAATGTTATTTTTTTTTCAATTCAAAACTGATTTTCGCTTTGTTCGAGTATCATTTTCGTTCACTCGGACAGTTACGAAGTGATCTGCACGGTCACCAATTTTTCTAGTGTTCTAATGAACCCAAAAGAGCCTGTTGTTCCATTATTACGGAGGTAATAGACTTCCTCTCGCGCCCAACGATTGAATATTTTATACGGAAGATCGGGTACAGTAGTGCGAAATCATTTGGGCGCAATGATTCATGAATTCATCAATTTTGCAAAGCGACGAAAATTCACGGTTCTCTCCCCAAAGAGAACATCGAGAAACTCAGTTCGAGCCAATGAACACGCGATAAAAGTAAAAAAGAGAGGAAAAAAATGGAACACCGAATGAAAAAAAAAACGAAACAGAGAGGACGAAGCGAATGAAATGATGATTTCACGTGCTCGTTCATCGCATGGCAGTTTGAAGAATCGATGAAGCGTCACACGATGAATCCTCGAAATACAGCAGCCCATTTTCATCAAAAGCTAATTAGGGCTCTCTCAACGGCTCACTCTTTTTTCAATATTGAATTTTCCCAAAAATGAAGAGTTTTTAAATACCAATCAGTTCTCGTATTTTAATCAAAATCATCATTTTGTATCACATTTAAATGTTCAATGAATCCACTTGAAAAAGTGTTGTTTCAAGATCTCGAGAGAAAAATAAATACTCAGTGAATTGGACAATAAAATGAAGTTTTTTTTTATATTTCTTTTAGTTTTCAATAAAGTTTTACGTTAAATGTTGATGGTTTCGAAGGGGAAGCTCTCATCCGAGTAATAGTCGAAGCCTCTGTACACAAGCTTGATACTAATTTCCTCATAAAAACTATATACCGACGAGTTTTAACACTTTTTCTAACGATTTAAAAACCACAACACGTTGTTGGATTGTGCGGTTTAACAAGGGCGTTTCCCCGAGTTTCGTTGAAGAATGGTCGAGAGCTTCTGGCATATAACTCGGTTCAGCTTTCATCCCGGAAGTTTAGAACTCTTCTATTTCTGGAAAAGCTGAGCCACCCACGTTCCGCAACGTTTCTTTTTATTTTGTCTCCTCATCCCTCGAAAACTGGACATCGAGCGTGCCAAGAAGATAACCGCGCGATATTCTCTTATAATTACTTCACACCAAAAGTAAATCGCATTACTTGCGAGTTCGAACTTTCAGTTTGGGAAGAAATAAAAGTACACAATTTATTGGGTCGTAAAAATGTCAGTATTACTAAACACTTCTTGGGTAGGTTTTTTATTCCCGGTATTAAAATAGATGATTTTTATTTTTGAAATAATGTTGATTGATGTAGAAGCTCATGCGAGTGTAGCGAAGTGAAGTGTTAGTGACGAGTAATCTTATCCGTTGTTACTTAAGGAGTTTCGGTACGAGTGACGAAATGTAATCATTTTATTCAAATTTCTACAGCACGTTCTTTGACTTATCCTGAATGTGTCCTCCAAGTTTCAAAACCACTGTCTACACCGTTTCCACAAAATTCTCAAATGAAAAGTCACTTTTTAACACAGAGACATGCCTACGCCATCCCTAAACTTCAGTCATGTGCATGAAACAATACGAAAAAACATAAAAAACGGTTATAAAAAACTGTGAAACCACTCAAAACATCATTACAATTATGCCACCAGAAAACAAAATAGCTCGCCCACATCGTTTATTAATTATTCATTTTTTTGTCAATGAAAACGATCAATTTTTCAGTAATCATGTAATTTTTATACGAAATTTTGTCGTGTCAAGTTAGCGCTTTGCTTTAGAACAATATAATTTCCCCTTCTGATTCTCCCTAAAGATAAGCTGAACCATTACATGGTATGATTTGTACCGAAACTCCTTAATTGACCCCGCGTTACCGCTATAAATCTTCGTAAAAGGATCCACTGGCTAAAAAGTCAGAAAAAGGTGTGTGCCTCTGTCAAATAAATGCTGAAATAAACTGAAACGTGGAGTGCGGCGTATGCGTGTGGTACGATAAGTAATCCAGTACATAACCGTATAAAGCTGTTTTATAGCGTGTAGGGACAAGAGGGATGCGCTAGGCTGATTACACGTTTATGAGCAACGCATGTACGAATTAACATACAAATACATTTACTCTTTTTCCTATATACATAGAAAAATATAAAGTTGCGTATGATGCAGCAGAGATATCTTCCATGCGATCAGTGTGCTGTAGTCGGCGCCATCGCAACTCCATAAAGACTGGGGACACGTGCGATGAACGCATGCATGCATGCTTTTAGTCTATTCGTGTGCAACGGAGTCTAATGAAATTGCACGAAGGGTCCACGCAGGATCTGCTTTGCAATTAATTTAAACAGAAGAAAAAAAAAACACATCCTGAGCTTTAATGCTGACGAACTATTCAAACCGTTGCTTTGAAATAAATCCTGTACTAAAATATGGAAGAGAAACAAGTGCTGGAATTCTGTTGGCTCCGCTGCATATGAGCAAGCAAGATAAAAAAAAATATATATATATATATTAAAAAAACAACAACGGAACTCAAAATGTTTGCATTATCTTTTCAACGACTCCGGTTTTTGGAAGGTCGCCTTGTAAAGAATTTCTTATCATCCAGTCATTGTCCAGACAGCGATGCACTTTTCTCAAAAGACTTCTGTATATCTATTTTCGCATACGGATACTCGAAGGATTCACAACGTATTACTTCGATCGTTACAGTTATGGCAGGAAGTCTATAAAATGTAAGATAGGGCGGCGAGGCAACTTTTTTTTGCGGTATACCGTAGTCACGTAGTTTTATACAACTTTTACTTTTTTTTCTTTTTTTTCTTTTCATTGGGTATATCTGTGAGTCACAAACGTAGCTGACCGCTTCGGATGCTGTTAAAATGATTCGGTGAAATAAAATCTTCTCTTTTCACGAGAATAGCAGAATTTTTTAGTGCGCGACTACGGAAGATTATTTTTGAGTCGTCTTCGTTTTAAATCATTCATAGTTATCCAATAATTGGAATGTGTATTTTTTAAATCACAATTCATTTTACGTCCTTAAAGACTTGAATATTTTAAATTCTGGATGGAATCCGGGACAGAATGGATTTATGATAAGCCAGCCAGCGAGCTCTTCGCTTTTGAACGAAGCCTGGGCTCGGAGAGCGACCAATTGTGCAAATGGGCGGATGGAACTCAAGTCCATATCCCTTGCTTTCACGTTACTATGTCTTGCCACTACCTCACACTTGAAACCCCACTAGGAATACATGAATAAAATATTTTACAGCGAGCGAGAAAATGCAGTGCCTAAAATCTCGTTATTCGTGTTTTTACCTTTTTTTCACATTTCACTCGGCAGCCTTATTTTATTTAACATGTCAGAAGCCTGTTTATGATCACAAGCAAGTACAAAATGTAATGTGCACTATAAATAAACATCTGCTCGGAGAAACTATGATATTAAGGGGTTTCAACGGGGCAAAAAGTCAATGCGCGCTTGTGAAAAATTTTGGAATTACAGAAACGTATAAAAATGGATGTGGGTGAATTTTTTTTATGATCTAGAGACTGCAATTTGCATTTCTGAGTGTAAGTTATCCTGAAAGTTAACAGGAGTTTCATTTTTTGTTAAAAATTCCATTTTTCAACCGCGTTGACAGAAAAATACGGAACCTACCGATTTGATTGTCTTAATGAAACCGGAATATTGTAAAAATAGCAAAAACATATGTTTTTTGGCGCGTTGCCCTCTGAAGAAACTCCTTAAAGGGAAATGTTCGAATGGAACGCAGTAAAAGCAATTTATTTGACTCGAATTTGTTGATCTATAAAAAAAGGAAGACGAAATCCCAAGTTCTTTCTTACGATGCCTTGTAAACTTTTTTCAGATGAAGTGACTTGTCGCCCCACGTCGAATAGTTCTTTTTTTTCTGTTTGTTAACGAAAGTTTATACGGGGATTATTTGCACAGTCAGTTTTACGACTCTTCTCAGGGGAAGCTCGAGCCCTCGCTCATCTCCACTCCATCGCAATGGCAGACGGCAGGCACGTATGTAGATAATTTCGTTTTACCTCTCCTTCCTGACTTTTTCGTGCTCACCGGAAGGTGTGCTTTTATTCGTGACATATACGTTCTTTATGATGAGTGCACGTATTATTTGCCACATAAAGTTGGAAAAAATATGAATACATGTTGGTAAAATGGGTTGTATTAGGTCTTGGAAGTAAAAAGCCTCGCTGAGTGCAAACCTTTCGAAAGTTGATGTGACCTTTTGACAGTTTAGCAAAAATAGCCATTCGGGTTTTTTAAGTAGAAAAATAAGCATTATTGAGAAAAAAGTTGCTGATAACGAAATCTATTTGTCGATGAAATATTTTTTCTGCAATCTGCTGCATCATTGAAAGGATCAAGCTCAGAAAAAAATCGAGGCAGTACATTTTTAGAGAATTTTTTGAAGATTTTTACAATTCTCCAATATTTCTTCTCCTAATCCTTTGACCGGAGGATCAATGATCACGGAAATTCCAGTCCCCGAGGGAACTGTCGACTTCAATTAAGATACTTCGATGGGGACACAAACATTTTATAATTCTCTTTTGTGTAAGTACGAAAAAGCTTCGGCCCTGTGGCGACTGCAGAGCTCTGCAACCTTCAACGACTCACACAGTTTGGTAGATACAAGAAGTTTTTCATTATTATACAAAGCCCGCAGCAGTCGGTAATGGAGCAGATAAAGAGTATATAATTACCATACTGACCTAAATAAGAAACTGCGTCGGATGGTCTTTAGGGTTTTAACGTTTTGCAAAACATCACAGTAAACCTATCCCGTTGAAGAGTTCTTCTTTTTTAATGAAACAAAAATCAGGAAAAAGGTTATGCAACGGTATGTTGTGGGAGCATCGAAAAGTAGAAAAATTATGACTAAAACGTGGTATATTTATCGTTCACATTCATTTGTTCGATTTAACCTTTTGAGCCATGAATTTACATTGTCCCATTTTTTTGTAGTTTTCCGATTCCCAAACTACTCTTCGATTAACAAATATCGGACTTTTCCTGTTGTACACGAACCACAGGAGCATTCATAAATGAAAAAAAAATGAAAGCTTGTATTTTCATATAAAAAAAAATCATTTCCTATTTAACGAGTATATGAACATCGAAAAAGGCAATTATTTCCATAGACTCAAGGTATTTTATAAAACTTTTTCATAATTTTTCGGACTACCGACTTTTATTCAAAAGCATAAAGGAGAAAACGATTTGGATTTCCAAATTTCGTATTGACATTCCCAATCAGCGACCCCAATAATCTTTGAGTAGCAGGTTCCAAGTCAATTGCACGCAATTGCAGGTAAACAAAAATGATTGGCCCAAAGGGTTAACGTATAATACGAACCACAAACTCCATTTCCGTTGATTTGATACCAACCGCGTCGCTTGAATATACAGCCGTGTTTGATCGTTCGATAAATTTCAAAGCAGTTTACGAAAACTGTAAAAGATCATTGAGATTTTATGGTATAACATGCAATGCAATGCATGAGTAGCTTTTCTATGTGCGTCGCGATCAGCCGAGTTGGTGCAGCCAAATCCAACGGTAAATCTATTACGAGCAGTATATTTTGTTGATGTTTCCCGAACGTGGCTTTTTGATGAGATTAGTGCATTCGTACCGGGATAACAATGAAATTCAGTAGAAGTCCTTGCTGATGGATCCGTAGAGTATTCTTGGTCTCTAAACAACCAGTTCGTTTCGTCGAAACTTCCCCTCAGAACTGTTATGAAAAGCAATAACTTCGCGAGAACGAAGCGCATACTCTAAAACAATTCTACAAGCCAATTGACTCGGTTGTGAATTTCGATTTCTGTTAGAACTACGACCTCGATTTCGGCTCCTCGCTCGCGACCTCGAGAAAATCAACGTGACTGTTTTTTCAATCGAGGTTGCGCACTTTATTCTGTGCAGCTGACCTTGCAGCTAGGAGTGTCGCCACTGGCCCAGCAGCTTCTCCTTAACCATACGTCGTATATGAATCGATATACGCAACCGAGTAGAGATTCTTGGTTAAATCAAAGTGCTTGAATTGCGATGTTGGTGGATCCTTGAACCTCGAAGCAGATCATTCGAAATGATTTCACGCAACTCTTATCAATAACCCTCCATCTTCATATCTTTTCCGATTTTTTCGACGCGAGTTTTCTTCCAAAATGTACAAAGTTAGCCTCGAGTTTGTGGTAGAAACTCCGGCTAAGTTGGAAAAAGTTTTTAAGGCTTCGAACGTATCGGCGTCTAACGTGAACTTTGCCAAGATGCCGCTATCTCGAAAGAGCTTTTTTAATAACGAGAAATGAATCGCAAAAATGATTTTTTTTTAACAATTCACTATGATAAAATGAATCATATGATTGAATGTAAAACTTTTTAATTGGCTGACACCGAATCGTTATTTGTTGTTTCTAAGGACGAAAAATTCTTCCTCGAAGTTTGAAACACTTTGTTTATCATATGGAGAACGAATATTTACGATTTTTTATTGCTTATGAAGCAATCTTCGACTTAACGACAAATCGCAAACAAAACATGCACCAGTGGCGTAACTAATTCGCTTGTTATACCAGGTAATTCCGAAAAGTGTTGCTGTCAAGCAGCTCTTTCGGTACTTACCTGAAACAGAGAACAATTAGTGTCTCATTAGCATCTCCAACTGATAAATTTGCTTTTACAGTGCACCAACATAAAGTCACGCTACACTGTCTCTTGCGTACTAATCATTTAGAAAATCAATTTGTTTGTTTTTCTTGAAAGTCCATTTCGAGTAAAATGGCGCATATTAAATGTCAAAATTTGTAAAATAAGAGATTTTACATCGGAAAAGGTCGCATGGTGCTCGACCTCGCAACCCAATCCTTTTAAACTTTGAACTTTTTCTTCAGGAACTTTATTCTCTTTCAGTCTTGCTCCGATAACGAGTAAACGAGAGTTGAGATCGACTTGAAAAAATACTGGTCATGTAGAATATACGTTATTGAAGCCAAAACTCAAAGACTGCCACGTTTACAGTCTTTTGTATGAAAATCATTAATCTTCAGTGAAAAACCTGTATTTTGAAAAAATGGACGTTACTGTCCGCTATTTTGATCGATTTCTATCAATTCCAATTGATTGATTGATTAATGGCAAAAGTTTTTCTCTGTTTCTAAATGGTTATCAGTTTATCCGAAAGTTTTGTCCATCAACTTGATGTAAATCACAAGAAATGAAGATAAAAATTGATTGAATGGCGACATTTATACTTTCGTTTCATTGCAATAGACAAATGAACAGGAATTTCTTTTTTGACCGTCAGTCTCGCTGTCTGCTACTCTTAACCTTGCGGTTGCAAAAGCATGTGCCGATAGAAAAAGCTCGACACTAGAACCATAACTCTTCGCAATAACAATGAAGGTAAAGAGGTAGAGGCAACCCGCTGTGACTGTTCCTTAGCTGGAGCGGTGAGCTTGTGGTCACGTTGCTACGATTTTAGGTCAGTAAATTTGCGGGCTAACATGTCTGACCACAAATCGTTACGACTACTGCTAGGAATGTTGTTGTCTACATTCAGTCTTTTTCGCAAGATTGGAAAGTCGTGTTTTATGCATATAGAGGGACAATTTCATCTGAGCCTCCATTTCGATTGCAATTGCATTGTTATCCCAAGAGTTTCATGTTCCAGATTTCTTCAGAGGACATACTCATCATGGAAGACGTCAAAAAACGACCTAATTTTTCACTGACAACATCTAAAGTTCTCGTAAGCTGTACATCCAAAAAAACTAATGACAATTATTACAGATTGGACAACTGTTAGCACTTGCATTGCTCGTTTAATCCAAAAGTCATGATTTTCACGATGTTCATTTAAATGTAATTTATAATTCAACCGTTAATCAACTGAGGTATGAAGCCACGTTTATCTTTCTCGTAACAATTGGTGGGTTAGAATGGAGTTTCAGCTAATAAACGAATGAGTGCTTGAGGTTGGCATATCTTAACCACTCATTATTCACGCCCGAAGCATGCTCTTGAATGTGTCTGTTGAATTCATTCTTCAATCCGTTTGATGCAAGCAGGATGGTGGTGGTGCGATTATATAGGTTTCTTCTCTTCTACACGACATCAACCACGGGAACGAATGTGCGTTACGGATACACGAGTAGCGAATTACAAGGTGCTCACGTCGGCAACACATGGTTTTCCGACGTGTTTCTCTCTTTTCCTTCTCAAGCTTGGATGCGAAATAAATTGTTCCTTCACGAGATGCGATGGAGCGTAGGTGTACGTTTATTTTTGGCGGAGCTGCATTTGAAATGTAGAAGCTTTGTACTTCGGGTGGGAATACGTGGTAAAATTGAGGAGGGTAAGAGGGTTTTTCCTTCAACGAATCGGGTGAGCTTGCCACCACCTAGTATGCAGCGTTGCTGTTTAATAAGATTTGTCCTCATTTCCCGAATCCCTCCGTTATTTCTCTTTCTCTCTCTCTCTCTCTCTCTCTCTGATTCATTCTCTTTGACTTTCTCTTTATCTTCCTATCGCTTTCTCCGCGATTTACTTTTCACGATTCCGTAGCTCGAAGTATTCCACTATCTGACAGGCAGTTACATCACAGACGGAAAAATGATCGGCCACTCGGGCATTGGCTAAGATAAGGCGGGAAAAGAGTTACGCGAAACCGTGAGCATGGTGCAGAAAATCTTTCCGCCTCCTTTCTATCTTTTGCTCTCTGGCTCTCTTTATCTCCCTTTACCACACACAAGGGCCAAAAACGTTTTGGTGTTATTCGCGCTACAGGATACCCGCTCTCCCATATTCAACGTTTTCCACATCGTCGAATGCGGGATACCGTTTCGTTTTATTGCTTTAAAGAGGAGAGATCACCGGAGCTTGGATGGTCTTTAAGCGGAGAAAGCTTCAAGAGGGTCTCATCCTATTAGAGGCTCTTTATACATTATCGCTCTATATACGTGAAAAACATTCAAATTATACGCATCACAGCCTATTCCCCTTCCTTTCGTACAGATTTTCCACTAATTTGAACTTTGATTCTTATTTTAGGCAACCCGTTTTTCTTTTTCTTCCAAGATTTATTACCCTGGATTAAGATTAAAGATTAATCGCTGCGATCTTCTTTCGGAAGAACGTGATAATAGCAATTTCACACTTCATAGTGACTGAGTGCGTGTACGTTGGGGGAATATATTTTACTGTCTCAACCTAAATAACTGATCCAACACTGAAAATTCACATTTCAGATTTTCTACAGATTTCAGGTTTTTTTTTTTTTTATATCTATTAAATGGATTGTCTCCCGTTCGAACTTCGTGGCGGTGTAATTTGATAACTGAACAATCGAATTTATCGAAAATATTTACAGCTGGTTTGACAGTTCTGTTCTTTAAGATTATCAGCAGTTATAATCGTGGACAAAAGGGTCCAGAATTCTCATGTTATCTGATATTACGATATATTTGATGAACTCTCCGCGAAAACAAGAACCAAAAAATTATGCATGAAAACCAGGAAACAGCTGGAAAGAGTTTTTCCTCGTAAAGTTCTTGATATTACTCGTAAAGTTATTGAAAAATATAATTATTATAACTGTTAAAAGTTTTATTGTATGTTTAACTGTTCGGTGAAGTATATTGACATAAAAAGTTTATGAGAGTATATTTTTCTAGAAAAGGCTGTTCCAATGTAAAAAAATGTTATTTCTCATCTCCCTACTGCGACTATTTTCGATAGTTTGATATAAACTCCAAAAACGTTGAGTTTTCAACTTTTTTTCGAGACAAATTTCTTCATTTAATAATATTGTTTTATATCGCTCGTATTTTCTTTCAAACTCCTTGCGCGCCATGATAGTGTTGGACTCAACGAAACAAAACGTAAGAAAAAATAAAAACAGACATTTTTCTAAGCGAGAGCTTGAAGCAGAAGCACTGAGCTTGTATAGTTGGAAAATATAACAACGTCAGGCGTGCAAAAGAGCAGGATGCGCGTGTGCGGAGTTAAAGTGTCAATGATCCTCAGGGCTTAGGTGGCAAAAAGTAGCTCTGATGCTCCTCCGTACAGCTCCGGCGTACTAGTAGCTTTCAGTATTATATATGGCACTAAAAGTATGTATACACACTAAAAAGAGGACGTAGCAAGGGCAAAAATATAAAGACAATGGGTGGGGAAAAAAAAAAAAAAAAAAATGGACGAGAAAGCAGGTGGCACACAAATACATCATGTACTAGACGCGAGTATGTTCTTTCCCATTCACTAAATCTCCAGGCTCTCGTAAAAATAAAGAGAAAAGAAAAATAATACGTGAATATTGAACGGTAAAAACGATTTTTATTCACTTTCTCACGACTGTTGGTTTTGGTATACGAGTGTCTCAATGCACAATATGGAGAGTAAGTGAGTTGTGAGAAATAAACATTTGTGGACATTGGACAAAATAAATAAGGAAATAAAAATAGTCTTTATCTGTATAAATAAATATGTATGTAGATATATAGATAAAAACTATTTTTATTTTCTTTTTTTATACATCCGTATTTATCTGTCATAAATTCATGTATACCATCGATCAAATTCTCTTCAAACAACATTGATACCAGCCAGGAAACTGATGAGCCTCGAACGAATGACGTTTCCGCGGGAGATTCTGTCGCTTTAGAGCCCTGTAACTTTAGGATCTTTTATTTTTTTCTCTCATGCATTTAATGTAGCGCAAGCGTGTAGCACGAAGCAACGAAGCGTGCACAAGGAGAGTGTGTATAGTGAGCCCTTTCGAGAAACGGGGGAATAAGGATACCGAGTGTATATCTCGATGGTGCATGAGTATTTCTCTCTGTTATTTGATACGGTGAGAGGAGACGAAAGCTTCGAATGATACTTCCAAATCGACACCCGGAGAACATTTCAACCACTCTACTGTTCTAATTAGACTCCATTTAAGGAAAGGGAACAATTTCCTCGGAAGCCGGGAACACCGAGAACACACAATTTACCAAGTTTCGCGTAGGTGTTCTTTTACTTTCGTATATGGAAGCTACTTGAACAACTGTGAGCAAGCTGTGCGAGTGAAGGGTGCTTTAGAAAAGCTGGAACGAGAGGGGACGACCGATGGTTAAAAATAATTTTTCCTCTCAAAAGAAGACAAATATGGTGAATTTTTCTTCCTGGTACCTTTCGCAGCAGATTTAACTGATTAAAAATGACGATGGAATTCAAGTTTATTGATAGAGTTTTCTATATAATTCAGGGTAAGGGAATAATTCTGTTCAGCTGAAATATCATCACGAATTTATCGGGATACGGGAATTCTGTTCTCACTCCGTTAGGAATAAAAAAAATAGCACACGACTCAAAAAAATCGAATAAAAAGTCGACCTCAAACTCTTGAGAGTGCATCTACTAACCTCATGATAATAAATCGAAACCTACAACAACGTTCGTCTCATTAATAACGTACAACTTTTGTTCCATCAAGATTTTCGCGTTCTGATTAATCGCGACGATATTTCTTGTGGCAGGTGGACCAGAATTATTGCTCTTTCCTAATGGAGGCCTGTTTTTTGTCTGAAAATGAGAACCAAACAGTGAGATATCGTCCTCATATTGCTGAGCGATTCGTTGCAGATAATTAGTTGAGATCCTTCACATTATCGGCGATTATATTTGTTCAATTATTTAAAATATTATGCCTCGCCGAATATCGATGTTTGCGTATTGATGAATATTTTATTTTTTATCGTCCGTGCGTATATACCTTTCCGCAGGGTTGACGAGCTCATCCCATCCCCTTTCAACCCTATTTTTCTCCTCACTGAACTGTTCCTGTTCCTGTTCCTGTTGTTTTACAGTGTTACCCGCAGCATCTGTTTCCAGATGCACTACCATATCGGATTTTCAGAAGGGCCAGGGGAACCTGTAGAAAACCCAGTCCATGAAAATGGCCATATTTTTTTTACTGAAATCCCCAGTTGGTCAGGGTCATTAGAAACTCAGAACAACTGCCTCCCTCTCAGCGATTGATACGCAAATCGATTCATCGTTCAGCGGTCACCCAACAATGTATTGACCCTGCTAAAGCTGCTTAACTTTGTTGATGGCGATTCATGAACACTGTGAAATTATTGTTGATTCGTTAAACGATGAATTTTTCCGACATTCCAACGCATGGTTCTTTTCTTATTAACAATTGCAGCTTTTGCTTGGTTTATGTGCTCATCAACATTATGACCACAAAAAAGAAAAGGAAATCCAGTATCGATTTTCGAATAAATAATGTGAGGAAGGACTCGATGTAAATGATCAAAAACGGTTTGATATAAATGTTATAACGTGATTTTCCAAGGATTAATATAGCAACGAATCGAAGAGAAGTGTATTCATGCCATTGATTCATCTGGGCCAACTTGTGAATGCTGTGTCACGATTCTAATGATGCAACCTAGCCTTTTCCAATTTGTCGACGTGTGTTACGTAAAACGAAAATGGGTTACGCTGGCCCTTTGCCAATTCAGCTATTAATTCTGGATAGGAGCAAGTGCATTACGTCGACTGTTTGCAAGATGTACCTGAAATGCTGCATTCAACTTGTTTAACGCTCCGATAGATGCGTATACGCACCTTTACATGTATTTAAACATTTATCAACTTTATTTACACGGCACTTTGGAAGCTCTCTGAAAAACAACTCTACCAGAAAATAACTTTTTACGAATAATTCTCCTAAATTGCAACCCCCTCGAATGTCAACTCTTGTAAAACGAGAGGGTCTTCTGACTAACTCTTTATTCGGCGAGGCATATAATGCTTGACAAACTCACAACGTGACATCTTCACAAAAAAATGCTGCTTTAAACGACTGTGTCGAAAAACAACATTCTCGCGGTGGCCCTTTTTCCTGAACGATGTTTTTGCTCCAAAAGACACAATTTTATGAAAAGGACAAAGCACTTTTTTCCCCGTTAGCATTGTCCAATCATACGGATTTGACCATCTAAACATATACGACAATAAAATCGTGGTGGTGGTAACTAGGCTACCCGCAGAAAGCAAGGATGCGAGAGAAAATGCGGAAAAAGGGGACTAGACACAAAGTTTAAATGCAGTATGTATGGTGACCATCGTGTCACTTATGAGGGAAGCTTTGTCGCTTCCCTAATTACCTCGTCCACGTAATTAGGCCACTCTTTACTTCAGCTGTGCGTCAGCCGGAAGCACATAAATAACCCACAGTATTAACATCTACGAAAATGTTCTCGAGAAGAGAAAAATAGCGGGGCTTTGCAAATTTTTTTCAAAATACTATTTGGAGTAATTATTTTTCTTTTCTTTTCTTTGAACAATAAATTTTATGCTTTATTTTATGTTTTTATTCCTCAGAAGAGAAAAATGATCAAGATTTGAAGACTTTTTATGGAATTAAAAATTCTTATCGCTTTTATGAAATTTCAATCGCGATAATATAATTCAGATGAATTCATTGTTATTGCGAAGTGTGAGATAATTCTTGTTCGGAAGTGGTTTAATTACTGTGCAATAAACGAATGAATGTTTAACGAGGTAGGATTAATAATTGAAATCTACTCAACGGAATGCGTAGCGAGAGCCATTTTGCAGAGCATTTCCTTTGCGTTTTCGCCGCAGTGGTGTATGAATGGAGCCGATACGGAAAGAGAACGTGACGCAATTCCCTCGATTGCGTTAATTCTTTTTTGTGCAATCGTATAGACGAGTTGAATCAACAAAATTAAGCTCGATACATCCAGCCTTCGATTTTTCCGATGAACCATACATTTTTATGTTCGTTTCGGCAATGCGTCTCCCCTGCATTTGTTCATTTGTCCCACCCTTCTCAATGTCAACAACAGGAATCAATAATTCATCTTTATCCGCATGAAGGACACCGGTTATTGCATTCTTCTGCGACATGGATAACAAAAAAAAATTGTTGAAAAAAAAAGAAGTCATTGTTATTGGACTGCATGTTGGTAAGAGATACGAAAAAGGCTCCTCGAAAAAATAAAACGAGAAATGTGATTTCACAAATACCTCCTAAAATGTAGGACACCTGAAACTAGTGGAAAACCTTCTGCTTCGAGCGTCCTGCAAACTTGGCTCGTAACTACTCATCTATATCTTTCGAGCTTTTCGAATAATATCTCTTAGGATTTATACTTAACTACTTAAGCTCGCTAAATGTTTTTGAAGCTTTCACAGAAATCTCAGTCCTTCGTTATTCTACACCTTGCTAAGCACTGTCCCTAATTTCTGGCCACCAAATCTTCTTTCGTTTATTAAAGCGAGACAGAGAACCACTATTTTTCTAGTTACAAAAAACGATAATAGTAAATGAAAAAGACGAAACTCCCAGTACAGTGAGAAAAAATAATCGTTGAGTCAACAGAATGTGGAAAACAAAATAGAATGTGTTGGTTCAATGATGATATTGTCATCGTGAACGATATTCATTTTATCCAACGAATCAATCCGTTGGAAAAATCGAATCTTTGTTGAATACACAAAACGTTTCGTTTACAACTGATGGTTGATTCAACATTTTTCTTTTCTCCATGAAAATGATTAAAGCAATAAGGAAACAAGGTCAAAAACACTCAAAATGTACAATTTTGTCGAATTGAATCAACAAACTTTGTCTTGAACCAGAAATATTTCTTTTGCCTTAGTCAGTCGTTTTTTCGTAAAACTGCGACGATGAAACTACTCAACTTAGTTCCAACGGTTAACCGCATGGCCATTAAATGGCGTTGTTTCAAAAACGCGGTCCAATTAAAAGATCCAATATTAGGTGATTATCCAATATTCGTTGTACTTCCCCAGCGAATGAACGCCACAACTTTTTGTAATTTTGTCTGTGTTTTTTTCTTCTTCAAAGTTTCAAGGAATCGAGAGAACCTTATTATACGAAACTTGGAAAAAAAATCGTGCTCATCATCGACCTTTCTTCAGAAAGAATAAAATGATATATTAGTCCGACAAAAATAATATCATATGGTTCTTCCTTGAAGAATACTCCGAATCGATCAATATACGGTGCACGACGTGAGTAATCTATTGTTGAAATAGAAGTTCCATTAATCGAAAGAATTGGGCTAGCGTACCGTTCTTCCGAGTGCATCGCTCTGATTTATTATCGTCAATATAATAATAACAATAATAATAACTATTATTATTCAATTGATGTTGTTACTTATAATATTATAGCAGCCGAGCACCCCCATTGATCACACAAATCTGCAATATCAATATTTGACAAGATACGATGTTGATAATAAAGAATACGAGAGAATTGAATTAGCGGAGGATAGCAGAAAACGTGTAAACGTCAGAAATCGTTTACCCATTCGCACCTACACTTTCGAACTTTAATTAAATAAAAATGGATCAGTGTCCAACGAGAGCATACGGCTGGGAAGGATGCTCGAGGACTGAATAAAAGAAGAAGTGAAAATGGAGATAATGACACAGTGTGCTTCAAAGCGATTTGCTATATTTCAGATGACCCAGAAAATTTGACGACCCGGAAATGTTGAGATAAAATGTATTATTATTATTATTACTATTATAAAGTTCGAGACGTAAGAAGAAAATCTTGGCTAGATGTTTCGAGCGATTTTTTGCTCTCTTTTTTGTTCGCTGCTAACGCGATTTTCATTTCGAACATTCGTTCTGAATATCGCATCGATTACAATTGCTTGCGGATTATAAGTATACTCTCCGTTGTAGTTGTAGCCGGGTGCTTCGATACAAGCTCAAGTAGATTTGTACAGCAACGAATAACGTCATCAATCATGCTTCACCAAGGCTCTCGATAAAGCATTGCCCTAATTAAAGCTGTGCAGGAGCCGGCGTTCACTAGTCCCCGTTTTCCTCATTGCCATTTTCTCCCCTCAGTATTTCTCACTCATCCCCGTCCGTCCTGACAGTCTATAGTATACTACTAGCTCAAGTACTTTTCAACAGCCTCCTCGTGTTTCGATGTATTTGTGGCCTCATTGCAGAACGAAAGAATTTGTATTATTATGTCCTCTATTTTCCTTCATTTCCTTGTTTTTTTTCCTTCCATTAATAATTCCGATGAGTGAAAGGAGAAAAAAAACAGTACGAATCAGCAATGATTCATTATGGAGAGACTCGCCAGAGTCACGGGACAAGTACGTTTGACAGATCTGTCGTCTGCTCAGTCGAGCCACGGTCGAGTATATTTTCTCGTTAAATAAAGCGACTCTCGGTGGTTGGGGTACATTTTTTTTGACGTTTTGCCTAATTGCGCAAACAAGGAGTGATTAAGTAACCTGAAAATTGAACTGGAGACTAATTACGCGATGCTCTTTTGACTGAGCCTGAAACCAGCACGATTGGTAACGTAATTGCTGGAGAAAAAAATTTGCACGGGCTTTGGATTTTGCTCAATTCTACTACATTGAAGGATTTGACGTTTTTCTTTATACGCACGGACGACAAAATCAAAGGACTTTTGATGCCCGTCAAAAGCAATCCATGGCAAAGAAATTTCTGATTGGTCACGACTTCGGACTTTTCCCTAGATCTGTCGTGGGCACCACTTGAACGGACATTCACGAGGGTGTGTCATTTTAGGGCGACTTTTTTCGTACTCCCTCGAGTCGTTGGGTTAAATGAATAAATAAGTTCATTCAAAAGGTATTTTTTTCCAGGAGCGTTCGTTCTCAAAACTTCTTTTTATTGCAAATATTAAACTAAATATTTCACCTGATAGAAACGAAATTTGTTGTAAACAAAAAAATGTATCTCTCTGGAGTGTCTATTTCTCGATGAAGTAATTGATCAAAAACCGTGCAGGTACAAAAGCTCGAGATCCACGTAAACTATAACTTCAATCGATAATTGCAAATATCCCAATCACGAGGGCGAATTAGTCGTTGCACATGAGGAACATCCGTCTGTTACATTAATAATCAGTATAGATGAGTATATGGAGTTTGATGATCTGTGAAATGTGTTAATTGATGATCGGTACACAAGGAGAGGGAAAGAGTGAGGAAGGGGTTTGAATTTCCGTCGAAATGCTATTAACGAGATGGTGGGGGATGAATTGTCGATCGTATACATTACTTCGTCATCGTTGCTCATTTCTTTTTCTCATCGTAGGGATAGAGGCTTGTTTATTATGTCAATTCGCAGGTGTATGAACTATAAAAAGTTGGCAGTGTATATAAAAGCTCGGGCCGATGTAACAAGTGAAATCTTGAACATTAAACGTGCGTACTAAACGATCCCAAGACCACCTGTTAACATTTCCTGAGCCCGTATGCAAGAAGTCTTTTTTTTTTAACAAATCCGCCAAAGGAAAAAAACTCGCGGGAGAAAGAAAGGAGAGAGGGAAAAAGAGGCAGTGCCTTGAAGTGGTGGCAACTAGGACGGTAAAAAATGATATTCATATGCGGTAAGCGTGGAGGAGACTAAAGTGACTTTTGTTTGAGCCTTACTTGGGGGAAAAAAAAAGAAAAAAAAAAAAAGGAAAACGAGCCACGGGGATCTTTTCTTGAAGAAATGGGATTTAATGAAAAAAAATACCCACGAATCCCTCCAAAGCTGCCAGATATTAAAAAGTCATAGTGGACTTTTTAATTAACTCAAAACGAATGAGATTCATACTTCGCGGAGGCGCATGAAACATTGGAAGCAATTTTTCCAATGCTTTCGTCTCGGACGCTTTTGCAAAAACTGTCACATACGTTTGAATTTTCTAATAAAATATACTTTTCCGATTTGGATCTCCGTTTTATTTTATTCGCTCAAAGAAACTAAGCCATTCATGTTAGAATTCGATTTCACGTGGAGATTCTACTTGCATCTCGACTGCAATGTCGAGATTCGGTGAGAGATAAAAAGTCACCAGGCAACAAAGACTCTCGAAGAAGCCTGAATAAAAAATGGCTCTTCGTCAAAGGGTCTCTGTCTATTCGAAAAAGTCTTCCTCGAAACATACCCCCCCCCCCCCCCCCATCCTAGCCGCCACATTGAAGTGACGTTCGACTGAACGCTTTACAGTCCGACATTTCAGTAAATGGATAAACGCTGACCTAGGTGCTCAGCCGTCTGCGTCAAGGACTGAATACATCCACATAAACTCGTATATAAATGTACATATACACATATTTATACATAGGTACGTATAAAATTGTTGACTACAGAGCACTCTAGAGAGGACACTCCGCTCGCAGATGCTTACTGACTTGCATACAAAAATCATGGAATTTACTGGGGCACTGAGGTAAGCCGAGAATTTTCAAAGATATATAGCACTACGAATACCTCGTAGTTTTCAAGAGGCCTTCTGAGCCGGTGGTTTGGGTGGGACCTTTCAACCTCCAGTAGCCAAAATTTCAGAGAAATATCAACAACAACAAAAAATGGGACTGGGGAAATCAATTGTTAAATGTTGCGTACAACATGGAAGTTGGATGTCATCCCCCTGATAATGTCCAATTGACAGATTCATGAGATAAAAAGGGTGAACAAATTGTGAAATCGTATCCAGGTCCTCAAACAGTCAAACTTATTATTGAATAGTCAAAATTTACGAAACAGAAATTTCCTGCAGTTTCGATTGAGAAAAAATGGTAAATCTTGATTCTGACATTGAAATATTGAACAGGTTTTTAATCAACGATTCGAGGTACTGAGCAAAGTGAAAGAAAAATCACCTTTGAATTTATAGTCAGTGGTGACAGATTGCCACAGTTTGTACTATAATTGAGATACTATTTAAATTTGAATGAAAAACATCTTCGCCCTGTTGAAAAGGATATTCCGATCTCATTGTCCAGAAGAGAGAAGGTTCACCGAGGATAACAAAGGAGCCATTGTTCGCGGTATGAACCGATTACAAAGATTCGTAAAGGAGGAAACGACAAGGCTGGTAAAGCCAACGAGAGAACTCTTGGTGGCTTGTCCTGTTCAGTGTGTCGTACTCATCTCTATTCAAGCTGCACTGGTTATTAGCGATATCGTGAAACGCGATGCTGATAACAGTGGCTTTAATGAAGAGATCCGTCAATGTCTCTAATTAACCAAACTCCAGGCTGATATAACATGGTGGTCATAACACAATGTCCCACACATCACAGCAAAATGTCGGAGGGAATCCTCTTTTTTTTCATATTAATATCCCATTTATAAAACCATCTAAAATCGTCAATTTTAATGAATTATAATCACGAGGGATCGAAAGCGCTGTTCGATCAATCACGCGAGATACCATCGTTATTGGATGCGAAGTAATCAGAAAACTTTTATCCACCTCCGACAATTAAGCCTGGAAATAGTTTTCAAGAAGTGCCTGAGCCATTGGATCGTGCTGCGAGAAAAGAAATTTGTCGATGGATCAACAAATTTTTCGTTAAATCAACTAATCCTGCGGTCACCATCGGAAAACAAAAGCTTCTCTTCGTCCTGCGAAGATTTCATTGTTCCAGCCACTTAGTTTGCTGATTGAAATGAACACCGTTCACTACAATGTTTTCATTGAATTAATAACAAATTTCGCTTCGTTCACCATATTTTATCGATCCATTGAATTTCTTATCTCAGTGTTGCTTTCATTTGACAACATAACAAAAAGCGATAGGGTAAAGGTCATAAATCTTGGAAGATTCATATTTTATTCCGTCACATTGTCACACGATAATCAAGAGACACTGCTCCGTGTACATCGTAAAACGTTCCGGTGTGTATCGTTATAAATGGTTTTCGTTGAAATTGGTGAAGCATAAACATAACGAATGTAAACTATGTGCTGTTGGCATTGCTGTTGCTCGAACCTTCGGCTCGTCGATCAGCTCATCACTCGGGCGTAACGAACGCTCTGCTGCTAAATTTCCATACAAATTATACGATACGATGAGCCCATTCGTAGGCTTCCCTGAAGCGTTACCGAGAGCAATGATACGAAGCGAAGAAGCAAAGAACCAAGGAGTGTACAATACGCGCGTACTTTGAGTGTGCTCGCACGGCGTCATTAAAAGGAGCATGCGCGTGATAATTATGATGATCCGGCTCTGACAGAACTTACGCCAGAAGCTATTCACTCGCTTAATCATCTTTTCCTCTTAATCTCGTTTATCTGTGAGATATCTACTTTAAATTACTTTTCTAGTCATCTTTGATTCATTAGCGATTATTGCAGTATCAGAACGCGCTCTTTTTCTTATTTTTCTTCAAGAAAACTAGCAGGATATTCAATTTTTCATTATGATTTCAACGAATAACGATTCGAAGACTTTTCATCTCGATAATTTCACAAATTCCGAAATTGCTTCAATATTTATAATTCTAAAAACCAACCAATTACTATTTTAGAATGAAAACAATTCAACGAACGTCCTGAGGAATTTGTTTTTCCACGTGGAATGCATTTGTCGACGATCCTAAGCATCAAATATTGAATTTTTCTACAATTTCATCTTCTTTCCTGAATTTCATTGATTCCTTGTCTAGGAAAGTGTTGAAAAATTTCGAGTTTGTCCACATTTTTGCAAAAAAAAAAAAAAAATAACCTCATCCTGGAAAAGTTTAAGATTCAGCATAACACCGAACTGCGCAAGCACTTTCGTACAATCGTTAGAAAAGGCTTGAAAACATTCAAAGACACTTAGAAGAAAAATTAATAAAAAAATAATTCCTTTTATATGCACTGAAAAAAAGAAAACTAGGATTCATCGTTGATCCTTGAATTTTTCTGCAGATATTGCGAGAGTTGGTAACTGCCGAAATCTTAATTGAGAGAAATTATTGGTCCGGAGTTTCGGTGCAAAAATCCTTAATATTTTGGTGCATTAAAGTGACCTGCTTGCATCCTTTAAATGTGCGATTCGTGCAAACATGAGAAATAGGTCAAAAAAAAAAACTTGAATTTCTTTTTCCTTCCATACCTAAGATCCGCATACTGCTGTGAATGATAAATTCCCTTTCATAGCACGGAGGGCCGTGGACCAGCTGGTCGAGATTGGTGATAATTTCGCTTCCGATTTTCTTCTCAAACAGTTTGCCTTCCTGGCACAACCAACGAAAGATCTCTCTTTTCTAAACTTTTTTGTCTACTTCGGTATCAGCCAACTCTTATGGTAGTTTGGTGGATAAAAATTCCACCTCCAAGTTTGTTTTACACGGTTAACATATCGAGTAAGCGGCCAGGTGCACCTTCTTCGTGTTTTAACAGAGTGAATGGTGTAGATTTTTTATGTTACTCCAAATATATGTGTTGTTTAGAAGAAAACTTGCGGAATCGCGGAAACAACATCAACATCGATACCAGCCCTCGAGGTATCCCTGTACTTCTACCATTTATAAAACTTACGTGGCTCGTAACTTTTGTGTTTTACAAAAGTTAAACACGATACTTAAGTTCGTATTGGAACCTGATGTCGTTTTATGACCTTTGATACTATATACGTCGGGATTAATTTTGTCGAAGGCAACTTTACGAAGTAACTAAGTCACCTGCTTCTGAAACTTGACACTTCATATGATCTTGAATTCCCACACATGATACGAGGGGTGATGTCAAGCAATCTCATCTAAATTCACATATTCCTGAGCTCTTACTTAAATTAACTTTCAAAAGGATTACACGTGAGGAACTACATTTTTTTCCGGACTGTCGCAAGCGTTTGTGCTTCGAATTATTTTAATTGTAATGAGTTTTCATAATGAGTGCGATGACGTCGTTTTCTGGTCATTTATAGATTATAAAAATAAATATTTTCAAAAAACAAAGGTTTAACAACAACTCTGTGCTAAGGATGGGCGATGTTGAAAATAAAATCGATATCGATATTGAAACTCGATTTTCTAGTTGAAAATTTTCCCTTTCGCTTTCGATTATTCAGAAAAATCGCCGATCCTCATTCTCTGGTCATTTATCGATTGGAAAAATGATCGAAGTAATTTACGAAAGAGTGGATGTATGCTAGGAAGCTGTATGAAGCTTTCTCATCTCATCGTTTAACAAGATGAGAAATTATGGATCGAACCCTAGACGATGATGGTGTATAAACGTATAGTGTGCGCTACAAAGTAAGTTATACAGGACTATGGAGTATTAAACGCAATATAGTGGCAAAAGTCAAGGGGCTACGATGAAGAAGGAAAGCGGGGTGAATCGTATCACACAGGAGATGACGGTAGGAGTGAGCACAGTTTTGCATTATGCAACGATGGTAAAGACCCGGACATTTAGATGGTAGAATATTCAAGAGAAATACGAGAATGTCTCTGCGAGCTTCTTCGTCCATCCCCTCGCGCACTCTTTAGTTTGTAACCGTCGCTCAACTGTTCCCGCGGGCGACGAATAGGTCGATCGGTCGGGACGGAGATTGAGTTTTGCGAGCATTGCAAGATGGTTCATGACCCCGTGAACCCCGGAGGGTTGAGAGATCGATTATACTGATGCTTGGTACAGAAAACTTTATTATCTATAGTGTTTTCCACTCAACCGATGAATTGGGCTTTTTTCATCTTATAAATAAGTTTTTTGACGTTGGACGTACTACATAAGAGGAGAATCTTAAAGTCAGCATAACTAGGAATCCATTTGAAAATTTGAATGCCTTTAAACTGCTGGAATACCGCCATCGAAAAAGAATCTCACAGACATGGTAATGGAGTGTAAATTTCCAGAGAAACTTTCCCCAAACTCGATGCAAGTAAAACGGCTTAAATTGTATAATGTGATATAACGAGCTGGAAATTAAAGTTCTGTTTCACTTTAATATGCAAATTAACGCATAAACTTAATGTCTGTATAATTCGAACAATTCAAATAGCACGAATTGAATTAATCATACACATGTGTCGTATGAGACGAGAATCTTTAGCATAAGTTAACATTTTCATAAGAAATGTCGTATTTGTTGACATGTAGTCATTGCTAAAATGGATGATTTAAGAATAAATTTATTCGAGAGATAAGTCGATAGTGGCGGGAAGGTGGTTTGAATTATTAAATTTGTCCAATGGCCCGGAAACATATTATGATATTGTAATACAGCATGTCGTGAGATGGCACTTACAAGTACATTAACAAACCCCGGATCAAACAAAGCCGTGGAGAAGTGAAGCTGCTAACCGCTCTCTCGTCTGGTATACTCAAAAAGCACTTCTCTCGCTGTCTCTTCCTATCGCGTCTTCATCCGTTTTCTCTTTCGTTTTCTCTTACTTCCTTTAGCTTGTGGCTATACACTGAGATCTGTAGTTATGCCAAGTTCCTGGCACTTACATATTATTCCACCAACTCCGAAAACCTGGGCATGGGGAAGGAACCAACACAGAGAGTAAGAAAGGGAAACAGAGAGAGAGAAAGAGAGAGAGAGAGACGAGAGAGAGAGAGAGAGAGAAAGAGACGAGATACTCGGAGGCATATGTTTCTGTCCGACAATATTTCGAGGGCTTATCGAATCAGGTATTCACAAATGCATGACATAATTCTTCCAGCCAATAATACGTAGACTACATTAGAATTCTTGCATACATTTTTATTATTTGCATTTTATTATTGGCAAGCTTTTACCAATATGGGTCTGAATAATACAACGGATATCCGAAGCTCCTTGAGATGGGAGTCTGGTGCCATTTACGAATCATAAACCAGCTGCAGTCGACGTGTGTGTTTATTGTTTTTTTAAAGAATTTATTTTGTCGCTCTATCTCCAGCTTGAATGGGTAATGAATTTTGTTCGCGGTTTTCAGTACGGAAGTCTGTGAGAGATGGTTTCGTAGGGTAGACAATCGTTGGTTGGTACTTAATCAAGAAGAATCTCCAGTTTGTCAGAATAAAATATATTTGAGGTTTTGAACATGCAATCAATTTTTTCTCTACTATGACGCGAGTTCATTGTCAATATCTCACATTTAGTGAGTCTCATTTCAGTGAGACACCAATTTCATGCATTCAAAATATTGAATCTTCAAATGTCAAATGTGTAAAACGGACGACAAGCGAATCAGTTATCATCAACGAGCGTTATTATGATCAGTCGTGACGTCATAATTAAATAGTGTATCGTGTATTTAAAAAAATCTTCACAGTATCTCAGACTCCATAATGTTGTGGAGTTCGTCAGAAGGAATAAGAACGAATTTTTCTTTGTTCTTTATTCACGGTTGGAGATGAACGATAAAGGATTGTCTCTCAGTGGCACGGAATAACGTATGCCATGTTTGTGACATCTTAGATTGAACATGGATAAACTAAACTGAGTCAATTTTCCTGAAAGGCTCACGGAAGGGCCCCAGGGGACGTTGGATGTTCCCGTGAGAAACGTGTTGCTTACACTGGACTAGACAATGTTGTTGTGTACGTACCGCAATAACCCTCTCTCGGGGTACACGAAGCTCTACGGTATACAGACTCATCATTTGATCCGATGGCGAGTGGGTCAAGTCACTTTTAAGTTATACACGTGGAGGAGTAAGTCGAAGGCTAACTTTCTTAGAGTTGAAGCTCTATATTGGATTAGATGAAGTGGCGTGAAATATAAATCGGTACAGAAGAGACGTGCGCAATTATTGAACCAAGATTTCTCAAAAACGATCAACGTTCCATACGAAAAAAGACGATTTATCTTTCTTTCCTGACCGATGGACATTAGTGACCTGTACTTCCTTAATTTGTGAATCGAATAATAATGAAGTAACTCGTGTCTATGAGGTTGAAAATTGCAGCAACTCGAGTAAGTCCGAAATATCAAAGATCAAAATGACTAAAATCTTCATTAATTAACGAAGTTCTATCGCCATAATAATTGTATAGACAAAGTAACGGCAAAATGATCAAATTCAATTTTTCCAAGATAATTTTTTGAAATTTTGCCTGGATCTTATTGACCGTCGTATTATGATGTTTCAAAAATTTGAGAAGGTTTCACCGTCTGGTGATCGAGATATTCAGTGTTTAAAATCGCAACTTTAACCCGAGGTCTTATGGGAAGTGACGAAAAAGGACGATATTTTACAACTAATACAACTCGATTTCTAAACACTCTCAAACTTCCTCAAATTTTACCCACAGTTGAGTATGATTGTGAAGAAAATTCATACGAATTTTAAACAATTAATCTTGGAATTAATCGAACGCATGAGAAACGATCGAGCCTCCTTAAGTGAAAAGTCAGAGGTGAATTTTTTCGAAAATTCAGATAAGGTAAAATGCATAAAGTCTTGAACTTTTCGATCCGATGATGGACTTTCGTTTCGATTGACAATACAATGCTGCTCGCTGACCCTGCATGGTAATGAAAAATAAAGAGTTTTGCATTTTCTTCATGTACTTAGCTTCCGGGCATGCAAGTCACGATGTGGTATAAACCCAAGAACAAACAAGTCAAAGAATAAAGCACAAAGATAATTACCTTTACCTCTAAAACATAAAGGAAGCAGCGGGAGATGACACGGGGGTGAAAAGATAAATATATATGTATATATATGCGTGTGTGTGAAGATGTCGGCGAACGAGAGAACAAGACGGAGTAAACTCAGTGGTTTTATAAGCCCTTGGCACATACTAATGTCTTCGGGCCAGGACAACGACGCCCGTTTCTCGTTTTTTCGCTAATGGCACCCTCGTATCTTTCCGACGCTCTTGGGCAAACCGAGATCTACCCTAGGAAGAACCACGAAGTGTCACGAATGCCACGACCTTGTATCGTCGGGGCGTGACACGAGAAAGGTCTCGCCAATCTATCCTAAAGTCTGCAGTTACTGCTTTTTCTTTTTTTTTTTCTCTTTTTACAGCTTGAAAAAGCATTCCGAGACTGTACCCGTTGATGTTCCACTGATGGCTACTGGGAAAACTTCTTATAAGGGATACGTCACGCTCAGGACGAAACGTGGAATAATCCTCTGCGGTATTTTTCCCGAAAGAAGAGAAATTTTCACACTAAACCATTTATATAATTTCAATGACAGGTCGGTTATCACCCTCGACAATCAGACTGGGATATGAGGTGGAAAAGAAGATCGTTTGCGTCGAGTATTTCTTTTTTATTTTTTTATATTTTTTCTTTCCAGCTTCAGGAACCCCTTGGAACCCAATGTCATAATTACGTTTACGTCGCTTCGGGATCTCTATTTGAAAAGAATTAAATTGCGAGAAGTATTGACATTTCCGAGTCAGTGAATTAAAAGCAAGTCGTCAAGTAAATCTCATCAGCTCGCGCCACATTACTTCACAGTTATTAAACTCAATCACGTGATAACCAGCTGTTAAATGACCTTGGTAATTTATTCTCTTAAAATCAAGGCCTGACTAGTACGGAAGTGAATAACAATCATTGGTTTTAATAGCACCAGACCGTAATAATGTTTTGAAATGAGTTTCACTCGACGATAGAGTCGATCAAATGGCACAAGAATGGAACAAGGACGATTTTAGGGGCTTCCATAAAATTTTGAAGGGCACGATTTAGCGGCAAATGAGATTTCGGCAATTATTCTTATTTCGCTGTCTTTTTGTAATCCATTTTGTTAATATCGTTGTACCGCACGGAGGCTTCAGAGTTAAATATCATTGGATTCCCAAGGCAAAACTATAGGAACTCACAAACGCCAGTGTCAGGATAATCGTAAATATTCAGACGGCGAGGCATAGTTTGCAAATTGTGAATCACCCTAAAGGGGAAAAGCTGAGGTATATAAAGTGGAGGGGGGAAGGGGAAATAGCTGCGGAGAGATGTAAAATGAGCCGAGAGTCGAAATAGGATGGTATAATTACGAGGCTCAGATAGCGTCTGGAAGCAGAAGATGGCGAGACAACGAAGGAACAAGATAAGCAGATGGATGGTGACATTTTCGTCGTAATTTAATAACGCCTGAAGAACTGGGCCTCGACACGTTCTCGTAAAGTTAACGCATTTAGTAAAAAAGAAAAATACAATTGTAACGTATGATGAGATTGAATGCCAATTAGCTTCAAACTATCGGAGTGACATAAAAATACCTCGAAATCATTGCAACAGCCCAACAGACTTTATTTTCAAACAATAAATTTATACTGTGAAGCGATTACGATGTTTTTGAACGACTATAAAATTGGGAGTAATCGCATCAACTCTAAAAGGTTTGTCAAAAACTATTAAATACTCAAGTTATCATGAGCACTTGAGAGATTTTTGATTTGTATTTGTACAATCCTGGCTTTAATCCGTCAACATCATTCGGTATTTAACAATTCGAATAATGAGAAAAAAAAAAAACAAGGCAGAAAGTGTTATTTAGCGCAATTTTGGGAAAAACATTATTCCAATAATGTCGAGAAGTGTCGAAAAAAAGCGTTTCATCACGTTCTACCCTAGAATTAAAAATCCTTTTGTCTGTGCATGCGATATATAATATGTTGATCGCGTTGTGACGGGGGATAAGTCACGCCCGACGAGAGGAATTTGGTAAAAATGTGACGTTGAGGCCAAAGTTAGTTAATGGGTCGGTATTTTCGGCATTTTTCGAGAAGCGCTATTATTCCGTTATTCGTGATAAGGGAATGAAAAAATATGTGGGCGCACTGGTGCGATGCATTAATCGCGGGAAACTCGAGGGGCCAGAAAAACGAGTGTTTACAATGTTTTTTTAATATTTCAACGACGTCATAAACTTACTGACGAGTCAAGATTTCTGAAGTTGATGAAATAGTCAATATCGGTGGATCTGAGAACGACCGGCAAGCGCGTCCTCTCCGACTTAAAATCGCAGGCACTTGGGGTCCCCTCAAAGGATACCACTTTAATGTCCAAATGTTTATTTCGTGCGCGTATTTCACCGATCGTTGTTCCAACAAAACGATTCCAACACAAAGTATCGGTAGAAAAATTCAATCTGACTACAACTTTTTTCTCTTATCAAGAATTAATTGTATTTGTTTTTTCGTATTTTTTTTAAATCTCTTTTACTGAATTGTTAATCCTTTTCTTGAATCTTAAGTTTACTCCAAATGATAATTTCGGTGTAACGGAAGGAAAAAAGTCGCTGGTTGCGCGGATAAGAGCGTGTCGGGGCGCGGACTGAACCACTGAGAGAAACTCTCGCCTTCGTTTTTCCCACCCTTCTGGATACTCTCGCAACCCCCACTACATCGAACACTCTCTCACCCAACCCCACTATCAAAGCATCCCCTTTACGCCTCACCTAGGACGCTTCCTACATGATCCGTCGTCAGCGCCAACGCCCTTGCGCATTGGAACGTCCTGATGTCAGGTATATATACTTTGTTTCTCATCGTTTCGCCTGTCTTTGTCTCTATTCTGTGTTGTACTTTGGAATCAGCCTCTCATCTGCAACCTCCGTTCTCATATCTATCGAGATAGATCTTTGTGCATTTTTGCCTCGTTATATCCCCTCGTTGAATTCCATTTCAAACCCCTTAATCGCCCGTCTTCGTGCATGTCTCGTTCAAATTCCTTTCACACTCAAATTACGTAAAAGTGTTCATTATTTTTTTAACACCAAAGTAAAAAATAAAACAATTGCGTAAGTCTAAATATTCATGCGCCAAAATTATGATACGATCGATATCAAGGACTTGAATAAAAAAATCAAAATCAAGACTCTCATTAACATCCTGTCTAATGTTGGTCGCAAAATTTCTATTTTTTGGGTCTCTACAGCGTCCCTTACAAAAAAGGATTCAACCGGCTGCGCAGATCCTTGAAACTATGAGCGCGTTTTTCCCCTTATCGTCGCTTTCCAAAAGGTCGACCATTTACGTACAGTTTCCAAACTTCCTTCCTCAAATTTTGTCACGTCATTCTTCAAGATATTCCTCGGAGGGAGCTTTTTTTAATTCCGAAATATCGTATTTTCTTGAACAAGAAACTGTTGAAAGGACGCTCGAATTTGCATCTACTCTTTTAAACGGCTGCCGTTTTGTTCATTAATCATTATGGATTTTTTACTCCAAAAATAATTTTCCGAGGACTAAGAGCGCCGAATCATTGCCACGATTCCGTATCATTATTTCCAAGTGGTCAAAAATGTTATGAAAAAAAAGTTAAATGTTCTGAAAATTCTTCATCTACTACGTGATTCATTTGATAAAACAAAAAAAATCATCAACATCGACAATTTTTATGCCCGTTAAGACAAAGGTCTCTCAAATGTGACGCAGGAAATGGGATAAGCTCAAGGGTTTATAAAAGGACTGACAATTCTATAAAGCGATTTAGGAGCTTGAGGAAAAGGTTTATTTTTTCTCAAGTACTTCCGACGTCTGTAAATCATACGGTCTATCCACTTAAATGACTGAATGAGCCATAACTTTCGATCTCTCAGGGTCAGCAGGTGGTTAGCCTTGTCTTTCGATAATTGATATTTTTTTCATCGAGATGTTTCAGTGTTAAACTCGAATGAAACATTGGACATATTTTGGAAGTAATTAACCAAGAATTGTAAGTTTGTTTTGAAATAAAATAAGGCATTATTGATATTCAGGTAGATATTCCAACATGTGCTCGAGTGTGCACGCATGCGTTGATTCAAAATCGCTGAAGCTTGGAATCGAAACGCCGTTTAACGTTTATTTATTTTTTCACTTGTTTGCTTCTATTCTCCATAATTTTGCGGTGCTCGAGCGAGGAACCCCGTTCGTCCAAGAGGAATAAAGGTTATTCGCGTAAGCCCGTAGCCGCATTCGGAACTCGTCCATCAGAAAACAAAGGCAGTGCCGTGTATATGGTTCATTTCCGATTGAACGGTTCGTTACCGTTTTATTGCCGAATCGAATATTGCTTCTTCTCCACTTTTTTTCATTTTTCAATACTCTCGATGCTTCACTGTTTATTCCCATATCTTCACATCAATAACATAAAGATGAAGTGATATAAGAATATCAACCAGAATATTTTGTCATGTTGGATGTATTTCTTTGGATTTTTTGACACGTTTGCATTTTAGTAAACCACGAAACACAATTATTGGAAATTTCCGAAATATTGGGAGATTTCTTGAACGTAAAATAGAGTTAATCAAATTGACAATAAATTCGTATGTCATATTAACCCGAAAAAATATTTATAACGATAAGTTTTTTTAGAACCGAGAACCGACGAATGCAAGATTTCACGGTGCCATATTTTCATTGCCAAATTTTAAGAAGTTTAATTCGTATTTTTTTAATTCATTGAATTAAGATCGCTCACAAATTTCGTGAACAAATTGAAAAAAATTCGATGTAAATATTCAATCGCAGTGTTTGACATTATGATAATCAAAGATTATGCAAATCCATCGTTATCAATATTTCTCTAAGTTGAAGGGACGTGCTGCAATATGGATGTACTTCCAAAGCAGGAATAATAGCTGCAGTAGTAAAATCAGAACGATGCAAAGGCAGTGGTTTACATGGTAAGTTGAAGATTTCTGAGGTCTTTGCTAAGCTTCTCCGCCCTGTTCCAAAATTTGATCTTCCCGGCTACATCGTTTCGAATTAATTTTCACCAAAGCTGCTATACCATCAGGGCGAACGCCATGCTTGGATTTCTATCTCAATTATCAAACTTGAGTGGATGTCTCACTTTCTCTCTCTCTCTCTCTCTTGCGCTTTCTCCTTTTCACCCTCTCGCTTTGGTGCTTACACTGTTCTGGTCAACTATCAGTTCCGAGCGGTTCTTTCCTCTGAAACCTCGTTCTCTCGTTCCACTGCTTCACCCACTAGTATTCAATATTCTATACAGCCACACCGTATACTTTCCACCGAGCCTTTCGACGAAGCTCATTAATTATCTGTTAATTAGGAGGAACAAGGCCAGAAGAGGGTTAATAACTACTATGCAAAGGAGAGAGAGAGAGAGAGAGAGAGAGAGAGAGAGAGCAGGGCGCATAAGGAAAGAGCTTTTTATTTGAAAAATCGTTACTGGGTCCGTAGCTATGGTGATTTTCGTGGGCAATATATAATCACCAATAACGAGAACACAGAACCATCCATAAAAAGTAATAATGAAGGTAAACTTTTGTGTATCAATGCCATGAATAATAAACAGATTGGAAGACCCGCCATATCTCCCAATATTGGATAAGAACAAGTACACTTAGTTTATAATTCTCGAAAGCTTAAGGATAAAATGAGAGCCGAGTTCTTTGACCACAGAGAGTGAACAAAAATTTACGAGAGCAAAGCTTGACAAGACTGATTAGAGTCTGAGCACAAGAACGTTTTCGCCCGCTTCACCAACAACCCGCGTGTTTTTCTTTTTTTCCTTTTTCTTTTTTTTTTACGTGCGTCAAAGCCTTTTGATTATCTTTTACTAGCAACGAGCGACCGGATGGTGAGAGTTCTTTACTCTTAACAACGGGGCATACGCTGAAATAGGGTGAAAACGTAAAAACGAGGAGCACAAAAACCCACCCACATCACGTTCATGTGAACACGAGAGTTTCTTGAAAAAAAAAACCCCCACTTTACTATCTATTTCTTCTATTCTCAATCCTTATTTTTCAGATTTTTGAGAATTCAACAAGAAATGTCATTCTCAAGATGCGATCCTAATGGTTCGGTGTTGAAAATTTAAATTGTTCAGAAACGGAGTGCTGCCAACGTCACAAATGCGCTGGTGGCAAGTAAACGCGTATATTCATTCGTTATGCATTTTTTTTTTTCGTTTTTTTTTTCTCGCGAATCGGTATATCGCAAGCGAACAAAGAGAGGAGAAGGAATAAGGGTCTTGTTATGCTGGATGACGTCAAACTGAAAACCTTCGCCGGTGCGGGGAAGAAGGGAGCAGAGAGAAATGTGGAAAGCTAAATGGATGGTGTACTTTTCAAGGAAAGAGGGTTCGCTGATGGAAAGCTTCACAACATCGTAATCAAATTTTAATACAATCTATATACACATATATATTCATATATATATAAACACACACGCCACGTAGTCCCGCTTTCTGCTCCACTTAGCACCGCCAAGTAACACGACAAATTTACGTTAATAAAATTGAGTATCCGTAATTTGAGCTACCTTTCAAAACATTGGGCGAACATTCTTACTCGAGAAGAATGAACGTCGAGCGAGGCATTGGTAACTTATTTGACTTGACGATCAATAACGGCTTGCGGACCAAATGAGTTTTGCAAACTCATCAAAGTCATTTTTTTAATTTCATTTCAACAAACAACACACGTCCTTTAATTGCTGTCCTCAAAGATGGAATGCGATACGCGAGTGGTCGTGGCTGAAAATTTAATGAGAGGCCTGCTCAATCCACTTTTCTCTTACACTGCAATGAGGTTTTCGTAAGTAAGGTCTTGGAAAAAAAAAGAAGAAGAATATTCCCCGAAGTCAAAGTTTCTCTGACATGTACGTCGTAGAATAATAAAGTCGAAGAGTAAAAGCAAATGACGAGTGTGTTACACCGATTCGTGGGGGGGGGGAGGGTTCACTCTATAAAATTAAGATTTTTACGAATATCAAGCAACGTACAGCGTCTTAAGGTGTTGTATTTTTTCGTCAACATTTACCCAAATTGTTCAGTGAAAAAAAATTGACGTAAATGACGAGAATACTGCTTGAATAATGCTTTATTTCCTTGGAAAAGAAATCCGACGAGGTTTTTTTTTATCCTGTCTTTATACCCTAGTGGCCGTAAGTTTTTCGAGGGATTTTTTCGTAATCGGAAGGATAGAGCGGAAGTGTGTACATGGCACAGTCCAGCTGCGGTGTTGAGATCGCAAAGCTTTCTTGCTGGACGATGTCGACGGAATGAAAAGCAGCGAAAAGGGAAAGGAAAAATGACGAGTGTCATAAATGAATAGAAAAAGAAATATAAAGGTCGCTTCCGCAGGATTTCGACCATATTTTTCGTCGTTTCAAAGTGCCACCAAAATGTATTAAATATGAAATCGGTTCTCCTCTTGGGCGTTTTTTTTATGACAATATTTTGGGCACACGCACTCGAGAGATAAGAATATAATTCACCGACTTCCTGCGGGAGCGTTGGGTTTGAATATTAATATTTACAAAAAGTTATAAACAAGGTGAAATAAAAGTGTTTTCATTCTTGATTTTTCTTGATTCTTGATTTTTCAAAGACAAACTACCGCTTGATTTTTAAAAATGTATCCCGTTTTTTAATTTCTGTAATTTTTCTGCTTAATTAATAACTAGGAGATTTTTGCATCAGTAAAATTTGTAAATTTTTCTCGAAAAGCATATCGAAATTTCACGATTGTTTATTTTGATGCATGAAATTTTCAATAAAATGTAAACCGTTAATAAAAAATATGACTGTATGTAATTGAAGAAAAATCTCGAACGATTTACACGAGAGTGGAGAGCAATTTCTAATTATATTCGTTTCCAAATAATTGTTGAAATAGTTGAGTAAGTTTTTACTGCTATATAACTATTGGAAAGGAATTTCTTCATCATTTCTTGCATGTTTATTTTGTATTGAGTTTTAATACATTGAAGAACGATTGGAATTTTGATCGAATGAAAGTTTTGATTGAAATTGGGAATGTACACGAGAGACGAGAGCACAATCCTCAAACTCGGTCGTCCGAGTTGACTGTCTTGAAGTGAGATTTTTCAATTTTCCGGATATTTTTTATCTGTATTCATCCGGACGAGGAGCACGTGCTTCAATCTCGAATAATAAAATAAGCGTCTTGATTGTGCGGCTCTCAAGAGAATTTTACACTGCATGGCAGAGCCTACGTGCTAATCTGACTTTTCCTCGGGGCTCAAGATATTATAACGAGAAGATAGAGAGAGATAGAGATAGAGAGAGAGAGAGAGAGAGAGAGAGAGGCAGAGAAGTTGGAGTTTAAAATGAGAGAATGAGAATTGCAGTTCCGAAGGAAAACGAGAATTCTTAGCCTTTTTAGAGCAATGATAAAAAGAGAGGAAATAATGGTCGCGGCGACATTTTCATCGCTAAGATAAGCCAAATGTTTATTAAGAAGAAGAAGAAGAAAAAAAAAGCGATTTGATATATGATAATAATGGAAAGAATAGGAGAGCCTTCCTTTTCATTTTCACAAGTCCGAGACGTATAGAACCTGCCATTCGAAGAAGCTCAAGAATGGTAATATCGAGAGTCTTGTTTAAGTATGGGATCTGACGAATGGACTGGATGAAATTAGAAGATGAAAAGTAAGAGGAAATCAAAAGAAAAAAAGTATACGTATGAAGAAAGAGAATGATAACGGTTCGCGAAGCGCAAAAAAGCATAAAGATAAGAAGAAAAGGGAAAAGTGAAAAAGAAAGAAAGCAGGAAAAAAAAAAATCTTGCGCGATGAACTGAAAGCAAGTGGAATTGTAATGAAAGTAATTCCCTCAGTGAAATAATTGGAAAACCGATGAGAGTTGGTGAATCATAGCATTGTGAATAACGGCGGACGTATAAATGATAAAAAGTGATTCAGCCGAAAATTCTTTGAAAGTACAGAACCCACTGATGCGTTCATTGGGAATGTCGAACACGTTAAAATAAAAAAAAAGTAGGATAACGAGAAAGCTCGCGCTGCTTCGCAATGAAAGGTTAGTTTATAACGGCGCGTATACCGTTTTTCTAACAACCATTGATTCCACAGCGTGTATGGAATGAGGTTGCTTGTGGCTGTCCACACGTTTCAAAATTTTGTTTTCACTCTAAGCAAATCCTTCAAAGGGAGATACGCGGGCTGATTGAATACTCGGTGCTTTTTTAACCAAAGAATCCTCGTTGATCAACACTATTTCCATGAGGGGAAAAAAAACAACCGAGGAAATAGGAAATAGAACAAAAGAGTGTTCATTGAAAACTCAAGTCAATGACAAAGCCTATAGACATAAATCCTCCAGTAGAATAAATTGCTTCTGTCAATCGACCATTGATGGTGCAATATTCATCATCGGTAAAACAAAACGGATGCCAGGAGATTGCTTGATAACTCCTGAGGTTCAATCGTTACGTTTCAATGTACGGTTATGAAAAATCGTTCATAGTTTTCTACGAATTGGCAACCTGTGCAAATATGATTAACTTTCCATTGAGTCGAAAAAACGTTTGTTCTGTACAATGATTGGCACGGCTTCATTATCTTTCCTGAGCTACGTCGCGCCGGAAACGTTACGAGTAAAGTCTTAGGGTAGTTCTATCGTGACATTCATATCGAAAAATTGTTTTTCAGTTTTTCTCACAGACAAAATGGTTCGCGGGCATAAGTTAATAAAGAAAAGTTGTTGTAAATTGACTAAAGAACAACATACTCCAGATTCAAGGTTACCCAAGGTAACATGTACTTGCTGATTTGATTACAAAAATTGCCAACATTTTTTTCTTTAGATTTTCTACGAAAAACTTAATGTAGCGTCTTAGATGATGCATGAAAATGGATGCAAAGTTTTAGGAGGCTTCACCATGTAGAAGCCAAAATATTTATTGATGAAAATGTAACTTTTAACACAAGCTCTTATGAGAGACTACCGAAAATTGTGATTTTTACCAATAAATATCTGAACTTCCGTTTGGTGAAACCTTCTAAAGTTCATTACACACGTGCATTTGACATTAAAGAAGATTTATCCGAATTTTGAAGAAAATCTTAAGAAAACGATATAACGATAGAGCCACCTTAAGGAAGCTTACGCGATCAACTAAAACTGCTTCGTGTAGGGAAGATTGATTTATCAGGTAAATTGATCGGGTCGTTGTCTCTGTTATCACGTGATTAAAGGAAGGCCTGCACGAATATCGGCCCTTGTCATTGGCTCACCCACGAAGTAACCAAAATCCCATTACTAATTCTCTATCGATTTAAGCCCATAACAACCCTGGCTATGGGGACGCGTCTCCTCTCGTTACAATGACGTGCGGGTGGTATCACCGCGTTGGGTCGTGACTCGAGACAAAGCAAATATAATCCGATTCATTTGAATGCAAATATCTTGGCAAAATTGGATTTGCTCATTGTAACATGTGCAGATACGTTTCGCCATTCGAAGTAATCTTTGACTGGCAGCAACGTCTTCAAACTTCTGTATGTTTATCCTTTCACAAAGCTAATAGGAAGAATATAAATCGAACGAGGGAAACAAGTTTCACGAGTCAAGTTAAACTCCCGATAATTGCACTCGCGTTAATTTAATAATTCTTAACGCCAATACTACAAACTGTTATTAATAAAGAATAAGAAATAAACCAATTATTTCAATGTTTTGATGAAGAAATAGAAAGAAAAAAGAAACATTCTTCAAAGAAGGATCCAACACTGTTTGTATAATGTAATATTTACTTACAGTTGAGTATTCGCTCTACTTTTCTTTTTCACCGGGTTTTTTTGTTCCATTGGGTTTGGAATGTTGAAAATTCTTTGTTGGAATATCCCTTCGTTTAATTGCATGCTAAATTGTTCGAGTCGGTTGGAAATGCTGCCAAATGTGGTGGTAGAGAAACAAGGATAGAAAAATGGAACGATAAAGGCTCAGAAGCCAAAGCAGTTCTCAAGGGATCAAACGATCACCAGTTGTTGGGTCCTCTCCACTTAAACCTCCTTTTCTAACGCACGGGCTCCAACAAACTTATACTCCGAAAGTTCGTCTTGTGAATTTCAACGCGGCCACGGGTCAACTCCCGGGGAGGTTTGAGCTCTGGATATTTCGCTGTATGAAGTTGGCCAAAATAACTGGTAATATATACTACTCGCCTCTTCAACACCACGATAACAGACTTTCTCTGAATTTCAATAGATCTCCATTTAAATGTCCCACGTGGACATGACACATGTCACGAATATTGTCTCAAAGTACCATAATAATTATTTAATCGTTAGCCTCGATGTCATTTTTTATATTAATACTTCAGAAAAATGTTGTAATGACACTAAACATTAAAATATTGTTTCTTTAACCTTTATTTTCATGACTTTTCATGAATGGGAAAGAGAAAATAATTTCCTTCCGTAATTATCAAGTTTTTGGGACACAAACGCACAGGCGTGATGAATAATTAAGAACAGTTATAGGTTTATCTCGTAACAAGTTTACTTTTCACTACACATATTACAAATTTTCTCATTTGAATAACTGCCACTAGTGCAATTCTCATTTGGCCTTTTCAGGTATGTGAAGAAAGTTATCTACTCCTGGAGGAGGAGGAGGAGAAACATTTTCCATTTCGGAATGAGAGCTCGTTCTCTTTTACGAGTCTAACACCTTCAAATACTCCTTCTGTGGTATATCTTCTTCCCATTCTGTTTTAATATGTTTCTCAGAAATTTTAAACCCAACACTAAAAAATAAGAAATAAACATCATCCTAAAAAAATGATTTTCGAATTGCTCAATGATGTTCTAATCTACAAAGTCGCGAACGACATAAACATGACTTCACAAAATTCGAAAAACCGATCCCTCGACTTGTTTCTCATTCGTACGACCCGGAGAAAGTGATCCCAACAAAATTACCACGTCGTGACCGAGACCCTGATAAAATTTGGCAATTGAGACGTCGACCAACTTGACCAGGGCATCGTTTTGGACTGGCTTTGCTTTTTTCAAAAAAAGTGGTCGCCGTTATAAAATTAATCTGGGCCCAGGGTCCACGATAAGCCGGAGAATTTTGGAATTTCCAGAAGCTTGTCATGAAAACCCAACGACCGAATGGAACTGATAACAACAAGTAGGACGTAACGAACGCGGTTTTTCATGCGAATTATCAAATAAGAACGTATCCAAAAAGAGGAAATTACGCATTATTATTAAAAAGATTCTAAACAACGATTATTGCACAAAAATATAAAAAATTCACGGAATAAAATGAACTAACATTTCAGTAAACAATATTTGTCACTTGTCGTTATAGTCAGCGTAAAAATTGAATAACCGACATGAATATGTGACAAAAATAATAATTTCTCGTTCATTGTGATGAAAATTCATAACGCGAGCGAGAAATAATTAAAAAAGCCCGAAATAATCAAAATATTGTTTTATTCAATAAATTCAATTTTCTATTGATTCTCTGACGTAAATCCTGCGCAATTCTTACTTTTTTCGCACCAGCTCCAAAATTTCGGAAAGCTCGGACCTGCTCGTAGCGATAAAACGCATTGGCTCAAAGCCTTCCGTCATAATAGCCATCGAAAAATGGAAACTCGATAAAAATCAGTAGATATAACATGATGAAAAATTGCATTGTTACACAGTGAAGTGCTACAATGTAGGCCCGGTTAAATTTTACAATGCTCGTTATGCATTTCGATGTACTGCTGCTCTTCAGACAATACAATAATGTTCAAACAAAGCAACGTGCTTGAAATATTACAATGTAACATGACACTCGAGTACGACGAATCGTCCAAATTCTATTATGTGCCATCGTAATTTTCTTTTTATTGTTTCGGATACTTGTGTTCGAGTGTTCGAATTTTTTGCATGTACCACTGTAATTTCTGGCCGTGAACGAAATACTAATTGCACAAACCCAAGAATTCGTTGTATTACTAATTCTTCAATTATAGATTGTAGAATAAAAGGATTATAGAAAAACACCAATTTTTTAATTTTTTCTTAAAAAGAAAAACCTGAATACCAATTTTCCATTAGGAGTTGAATAAAAAACTTATTTTTTTTGTCCGAAGTCGTCAAATTAGACGAAACAAAACCTCGACACTGTATAATACATAGTAATTTTTTATGAATTCTCGTTCCATGTATAAAATTCATCACAAAAAGGTCACATTCGAGTATATAAGAGTGCAGCAGGGTTCGTGCTGACTTAACCTTTTAATAGTTGGGGTCGAGCGGCTGTTGGAATCAGAAATTCTATTGTATAACGAACAATAATGAAAATTTGAATGATAATGTTGATGGAATTCCTTATAATAATTTCATCGAGACAAGATCCGATAAATTGTGTAGTCAAATGTTTCGGATTCGAGAAATATGTTCACTCGTGTCGTTTAGATATATAATTTTTTTCTTGTAATAGTCAATGGACGTGGCTACAAATTACAGCCTGAAAATGTATATAATTGACGAGAACAAAAGATTCTTCATGAAGAAGCGAAGGAGCGTGGTAACCAAGGGATGAGGGCGATGTGAAGTCATCGCCCAGGCCTCTTGACTTTACGAGTGGGGTTACGCCTTTGTCCGTGTTCTCTATATATTATATACTAGGATGAACGACATCAAGCAAAGAGGTATTCATCGATTCGGGAATACGAACGAGAGTAGGCACGAACGAAACTGCAGCGTTAACAAACTCGGCTTGAACGGCTGACGTGGTGGAAGTAAAGAGGATGAGAAGGGACACGAAATACAGTGAGAAAGAGAGAGAAAGAGAGAGAGGAGGAGACAAAAATGAGAGTAGATTGTCAGAGACAGTCGAGTGCCACTTTCAGATTGAACGGAAACCTGGAGAATTATCGTCACACAAAAGGAGATGAAGCCTCGCACTTGTTCCATAATTTGAAAGAGGTTGCTTCATTAATTACGACTTGAATATCATTATCCACCTTGCATGCAAACACCATTGGGAAAGGTTAAAAAAAAAAGTGACTGTAATTTGATGAATGATTGTATCTTCATTAAGGATTCATTGAAGGGTATGATCAATTAATGAAAATGAAAAAAATAAATGAATCAAAGGAATCTTCAGGTTTTCCAGCACAAATCTACTGACTTCTCCGCATATATAGTATATATATATACTTTTCTTAATTCTATTTCGCCCGGAGTAATAAGATGATTCATGCCACTTGTGAAAGTGTGCAAATTTTATATGAAAGCAAACAGTATTAATTATCAACGGCAAATTGGGTTATCCTTTGCGACAGCGAAGCAAGACCCTTAATCCTAAAACTTTTGGCATTAAACCTGAGAGTGTGGGTAATTGGTAACTGGGATAAAAGCCTCTGGTACGCAAGTCAAGGGAAATTAATCGTGGATTATAATGGAACGGTGTCAGCCCAGCAACATGTCTGATACCAATGAGGAATTCTATAGTTATATTACAAGACGCAGTTTCATTTCAACTGCAAACAATTTTAAATAAAACTTTTAATGAATTATGTCCTTGGAGCACTGATCTTACAGAGTTACACCAGAAGTCACAGATTTGTGTGTTTGAGCTTCACAAACGTATGGAGAGACCATTACATTTTTTGCATTCGAACGTATTGTCAATATTTTTATTCTGAACGTTACAAAAAAAGCTCCTGCATTATTTCGATGATTAACCTGTCACTGCATACAGAGCCAAATACGTTCTGGTACTTGAATCTTTTTTTTTTCTGATAAAAAATGTATCGAAAAATATTGATATACAATTGCGTGCTTTGTAAACTTTTCGTGGAACGAAACGATTTTATAAAAAAAGTTTTTAAATGTTAAATATTTTTCGAGTTTAATGACAACTGATGGATAACATAAAAAATGTAAGAAATCGTATTGGATTTTTTCATTATCACTAAAAACAATAGAAAAGTTCATGGAAAATTCACGGCGCCCACTTCGCCTCGGTCTATTTTCTGAATATTTTGAAAAATTTATCGACCAAATGATCATTTTTTATTCACACCAAATTTGACTAAATTTTCTGCTGTCAATTCGTTCGTATATCCGAACATTAAATGCAGCAAGGATTTTTTGCACCACCGACTGCCGCGGGCTGTATGTGCCCGCGGTTCGGTCCATGGTACAAAAAGAAAAGAAAATATGAGTCACGGATTCCCGGCTTGTTTTTCTTTCCAACATCCGTTAAGATTTATCACGCACTTCGTTCCTGTCCTAATCTGAGCATGTGTGTAACCTCGAGTATTCCGAACACATATGCTTTTTTTTTACGTGACGCTAATAACGCGTTGAGGCATCTGTCACCTGTTTCCCTTCGCCCAGAAGGCTTCAATTTGAGCTCTAAACCAGAGCGCCGAGACTCACGTACCTGAGAATTTTTATCCCCCCACCGATGCTTCTTGTGATCACGATTATACCTTCACCTCGATCACGATTCGAAAAAATGACGTAACAAATTGTCAGGAGAGCTTCCAATCGATACGCCACTGGTTTTCACAAATGCAAAATGACGGTTTGTACGAGAAAAATACGAGATAACTTCGGAAATATTTTAAACTTCGACATTGACAGTCTTCTTGGATTTTTCTGTTTTTCTTCTATGCTATGAGCTAGTTCCAAAGTAGCATCGAATTAATCATTCAAATATAAATGATACGACTTGCAGAACGTTTACGAAAAAACAAAAACAAAAACCCATGAATTTGTAACGATTTTAGGAACCGATTATGGCGATCTCTAAAGTTAAACAGACTTGAACGAAGTCAATACTTGGTTAGGTGACCATTTGGCAAATGCGCCGGAATGGACTCGTGGAATCCCTCAAAAGATTGAGCACTAACATTCTTTTTTTTTAAGTTACGATTAGAGGTATCCCAAGCACTTACTTTATTAAAGACCCACACAATGGCGAATGTCCTCGATATTCGTTTGATATCACAAGATCAGTATCCATATTGCAATGTCAAGCTATAGTCGGCAGATTGAAGAATAGATAATGAGGATGGGAATATTGGCTCATGCCCAAGTGAGCAATGTTCTCAGTCGACCAGAAGCGATGACCATGAAATATGCACGTAAGATGAGTGACCAATATACCGATATAATCCAGCTGCAGGTGGAAATGTTCTGAAAATCTCAACAGGAAATTCGAGCAGTAAAATGAAAAACTGGGGCATTTAGTTACGTTGAATATTTTTCCGCGCCGTTGAGAACCCTTCAATAATTTCGAGCTGTTAAAATAAGCACTCCACAGGTATCGCCTGTTGGTCGGGCCAATATTCAACTCGTTGGAAATAAGGAGAAAAATCTCAAGTCGTAAAACCAAGTTCCAAAATATACCAACGGTATATAAAATGGAAAAAACAAAACTAAAGTTATGAACAAAAATCACATTTGAAGGATTGAAACTATGTTTTTGTTCGTTATTGGCATCTCCTACGAATTTTTATTAAAAGCGACAAAAGCCTGAATTAAAAGTTCCGCATGGTTTCAATATTTATTTTCGTATTTGAGTATTGAAAATGAAAAAAAAACCTAAAAATATTTGACGTTGCTGGAAAGTAACACGAGAGAGGTGAATTCCGAAATTTTCGCCACGTTATTTCTTTTCGTTTTTCCATCTCCACAAAAATAACGAAGATGCAGCTACGCTCGTCCACGCGTTTATTTTTTGTTTTTCGTCAGTTTTTTTTCAACTCCCAACCTCGAATAAAACGCCGATAGGAATATTTATGCACCGATACGAATTTTCAATCGACCTTGATGACACACTGCAATTTATGGAAAACCAGTTGGTATGTGAATCGAGAGAAAAAAAAACGATTCTCCGAGTATGCTCCTCGCCATAAAGATGTGTACGTTGTGTACGTATCGAAAAGGATGCTAAAATATGTATCAAATTCTATACAATGAACGAGATGGTTGAGGGGTACGAAGCCTGGTATATACTCCCCTCTAAAATAGCACGATCATCAAAGATGCGATCAATTCTTCCGGTGAGATGTTACTGAACATTTTTCAACCAAGAGCAGTCGTAAGAATTTATCGAAATTCGTAAATACATGTGAAAAAGTCGTCCTCGAGAACTCGATGCCGGAGGAGTATTTGCCTATGGAAATATCCGAGATATCCGATAACGAGACTTTGTATGATGAAAAATTCCGTTTCTCGTAACTCCTTTTCATTTTATTTCATACCTTTTTTGCTTCATATGCAAAATGAGGTAAATTATATTACATGAGCGATAAATATTTAACTATCCGCCAATTACGAAAATATGGAAAGTCATGAACGAGACCCAAGCTGACTGATTTTTATGTTTTGATCCATTCCATCAAAAAATGAGACCGCATCTGGGGTCGGGAAGAATGTGTTTTGTAGCATCGTATACAAATGTAGTCAATCAAATAAAAGATATTGTCGTTTATCATAACAAAAAAAGGCAACGAAAAAAGCCAGAGATAATTCTAATATCTTGAGAATAAGTCAATTTGTCATTGTTAATCTGGGCCGTCCATCACGTTCGCGGATTCGGCCGCAAAGCTTTGTTCGATTGGTGACGTGCATGATCAATACCTCGTTGAAATTTGTGAAACTCTTATCGGAAATGAGGGACGCAAAGTTGAGAATGGTTGTATTTTCAACGGTACGTTCGGAGGCCGAACGTGTCAAGAAACTTTAGTCGATTGTGCGGTTTATAAGGTCTCAGTAGTTGGACACGATGCATAGGATCCGGAAGTCCGATTTGAAGCGTTGCTCGAAAATACATATGTACAGATATATAAATTAGTATAAGGAAATGCCTGCTGCTTGTTAGTTTCTATCTGTCGACAAAGTCCACTCGCCCCTCTGCCTTATACTTTGTCGTGATTTACGATTATCCTCTTGACGGAAACCAATACCCACATGCCATGACTTTACCTCCATTTGTTGGGTCGTGCGGACAGCGTTTGGGTTCCGGCACTAAAAACCTCTTCGTGTTAACGTTTCTGGTACCAGAACGTCGATTATGTACGGAAAACGGTATTCATCGACTTACCAGAACCTTCCACACATCTCAATAATGCAAACCGCCTAATTTATTGACAAAGAGGGTGCTTCGAATCTCATAAATATTACACGCAACATATGTATTTTCCGTAGCTGCGAGTCGGTGTAAATCATTAATCACATTTTTATTTGACAATATTTGAAACATTTACGCTGACCATGTTTTCATTCACGGAGCAAAATTTTATTCTGTATTCATGGAAGTTTTTAAAATTTAGGCTCGCGTGTTGATTTTTCTTTACCCTTTTATTCCACCACGCAGTTATTACGCGCAAACATTTTTATCTGCGGCGGCTCCGTGTGGAGCAAGTGTTGCCAACATATTTCAAACGACAGTCAAGATACTTTACAGGAGATAAGATAAAAAAAAATGAAACCGTATAAAAATGTTGTTCAACAACTATGAAGTTTTCATCATCGTAAATTAACGTTAAAAATAAGGATTTTCGCTCAAATTTCGTTCGGTCAAAAAATCAACAGAAAGTCATTTAAGTTCTCGGTTAATTGATGGAACAGCATTTATGCTGACGTGAGTAATGATGAAGCACGTGTCGTTCCTGTGGTTACAACAAAAAAACTATTATAGAACCATGAACCCTAATAAAACTACCGATTGGTCTAAACAATGTGTGTGAATTTCTCTTTAAATTTGAGCCTCAAAACTGATGGACCTAGTACTAAAAATACATGTGAATCAACGTGCTCTTCTTCTGCAGGTCGCATCGCAAATGTAGCGGTTCCTGCGGTAACCTTTCATTTATCGAGTTCTGGAATTGACTCCGAATTTTCGACCCAAAAGTAGAGATTATGGTCATAATTTTCAAGAATTTGAGGTTATTCCAAATGACGTCCAACATTCCTCGTATCCTGCACTTTCTCCGCTACTAAATTTAATGTCTGCAACTGCCTTTCTACAACGGTCACGTATCCGACGACGGAAATAAGGTGAAAAGTACTGTCAATGTCAAATTGAGGCTTTGGTTGAGTAAAAATCGGTCGATTTGGTGTTCCCTCACACATCAGAACAGATTAAAGTGAGTGACAGTAGAATTTTTTTTGCTTTGTAAATTAATTTAACGTTTTTCATCCCAAAAGCACAGGAGGATGAACTTTTTCACCGCAGATGTGAGCGCCGAAGTCGAGAGAGCTCGAAAACTCAGGCTCAGAGGGAAGTATAGCTTTACAGAAACGTATGTACCCTGAGCCGTTTGATAGGTAAGAGTTTGTTTAGTGGCGCGGTCGTGAAAAAAATACGGGATGAGCTTAAATCATGTGCTACAGCCCAGTGTGCCTTGACATCGCATATTCCAACCCCTGAAAACGAGGAGGAAAAAAAAGCGAAAAATATATGGCTTACGTTTAAGCATAAATATGTTGAGAAATATGCCCGTTGAGACGGTCTTAGACCGAGCATAGGAGGATTGAGAGGTTCTCTTTTTTGAGCTGAAAAACAAAAATCGCTCAGGATGATTGAAATTTTTAAGCTCACAGTCTGGATTATTTTTAGGCATAAATAGTGAAGTATCACATAATTCACTGTCTCAATGTGACTGGATGTCATAATTCTGTGTTTTCTTGAACATTATTTTTAACCTGGAAGAATACATTCAATGTGTTCATCGTCTCATTGACTTCCGCTCCTCTCAATTCTCCTCGAGGCTCACGAAGTAGGCTTTCTTTATGAGAAATAAAACCAAACAAATCGTCAGGAAAATTGAAACTTAATAAATAGAGCTGGAAACTTCAGGAATTGCATGACTCGTTATTGTCCTTTGAATCATTTTCTTTTTCGGCGGTCATAAGAAGAAAAAATTGAATACTTTTTATCCTACCGCTGAGGAAGTGCAACACGTGGCTCATAATTGCATGTAAGATTTCATTGTATATGATACCAACAGTTTTTTTGGAATTGAAGCTCGCGACTTAATAAAATCCGAATAACAAATGTGTGCACGTAACAATGAATGGCCACAAATGAATTTTCTCATTCCACACCAACACGTGCAAGTGGTTCGTCACTGATTCCTATGGTAAACTATGAGATGAGTTGGGGCAAGGGCATCATATTATCTCGCAGGGAGCACCACTGTTGCTAGGCAACCTGTTGCCATGGGTGGCCTCTCTATTCTATGCGGTTCTCTCTGTGGATTACCCTTCGGTCGCTTTCTTTTGATGGGAAATATGTGTATGTGCGCGCGCGCCCCCGTCTATGTGGGTGACAGTGGCGGAATATAAGCCGCCACCCAGTTCGTGCGTATGGAGTATTCGGCCTGATTTGGTCGCTTTAAGATAATATGACCTACTGCGGCGACGACGCCGCAACGAAAGCAATAAAAAAATACAGGGTTTTCCTTCGGATAGCCATGGTGTAAAATGGTTGGATTAAAAAAAAAACCTTAATTGTCATTATTTAGAACGAAGATGAAGAAAGGATCAACGATCAATGAAAATCAATCTCTTGAGTTGGCGATAATTGAAGATTCTTGGCATGATTTCGAATCAAAATTTATGATTAGAAGGGCATTGGATATTTTTAGTGAATATTGACAAACGGGAATGATATTCTGGATGATGATTTACCAAAATTATACAGGACAATCGACAATCTTTTCTTTTTCAGGATATTGACATATTCAACGGTAGAATATGGCTTTGGAACGACCTCAGCCTCTTGAGATTCATGCGGAGGCTCGTTCAGTGTGCACCACGGTGCCCACTTCTCGGCTCCTACTTTTCTGCCTCACATAATTAATATTTACGGCTTTCGTCGGTTTCGACGAGCATTCGCAAGTAAATTGCTTCCTCTTTGAACATAAATGAGAACTAGCTTTTTTATCATCACATACGATTAATGTTCAGACGAGATGTTTTTACCACACGGTTGAAACAAAAAATGAAAAGAAAGGTTGGACAAAAACAAAATCAAATTCACATCATGTCCGTCTTTTGAGAGATTTTACCAGGGTAACGAGTAAAAAAACATAAGTATATTCTTGAATCTTTTTTTAAAGTTGACTATCACGTTTATTGACTTTTTGTTGCATTGCGTATAATCCAAAATTATCGAACAATCGAATACAAAAATTTCAATAGCTCTGGTGGTGTATAAAAAGGCCATAAAAATGGACGCTTCCAAGAAGAAAAAAACAATCGTATTACAGAATAATTTCATTTAATAAAAATAATTTAATTTAATGATCAATTAAAACAATAATCATCCACTCTTAAGCAATAATGAAATTTTCTTTTTTACTAAAGCAACACACAATTGTTTGCTGATTTTTGAATGATGTAGCTTCGAATTTGTTCCCATAACCTTGAAGTGTCTCACGATTTTGTTAAAAAATTTTTTTTAAAAGTCGTCACGGTTCGGATATAATGAACTTGACAAATATTTTGAAGCGATCATTTCACTAACGATATGAGCGACGGCCCTTCCGATCGAGACGTTTCTGTCTCTCAACAATTGAACTGCTGTTCGATCTCTGGAGGTATATTTCACTGCTATAATAGTCTATTCCATTGACGAGTTGGCAATTTGTGTGTGAATGTTCTCTCGTCACGGAAGACTTGATTGTCCCTACAGGGATATTCAGAAGAAGTTATTCGAGCGTCTTCCGCACTGGACTATTTCATGAGTCTTAATTTACTCATTGACTTCATTTATTTATTGAGCTTGGGATCTCTTGATTATTCTAGCCAATATTTATAAAAACAGCTCGTGTGATAGTAGAATTTCACATTAATGCCTACAAACGTTAAAGAATAATTAATTAATGAGAACCATTTCAATTTTTCATCGGTCTAGATAGTCTCGTTTTAATGGAGAAATTCCAGAACATCGATAGGGACATGGGTCTCGATCCAGGAAAACTAAACGCTCAATCTGACCTTTGTTTCTCGCGGACACGACACACAACTTTGAAGTTTTATAGGTCGATCAACATGTCTTCGTGGCATCCGACAATGTATTCTTTTCCCTCGACAGCCTCGAGCGCAGTGTTGTTAATTGGTTCAATGATTAATATCGAGGCGCAGGGTATCCTTTTGCAGATGTTAACCATCTTCGCAATTATCAAATTTCAAGGTTTTTCTTCTATTTCATTCGTTGAATCAAAGCAAAGATTGAATTATTATTAAAAGTAGATTTATTCAATATGATTTTCATATAAATCATTGAATAAACTTTGAATAAACGTATAAGTTGAAGTGCGCTTGCGCTCACATCTATGCCACACACGTTCATATAGTTATGGGTATAGAGAAACGTACGTGGAAGTTCGTAAAGGGCACGTAAAATGAATTCCACGTAGCGGGCTAGGGGTATGGCTGAGGCTGTGGTCAGCCCATCCACAGTGGTGCTCCTCGTTTCAAATATAAACGGTATACCGAAACGAGGTTGCAAATTTGTTGACACACTAGCCTTGGAGCGAAAATTTCGGAATGACAATTGATCGCAGTGGATCTAGTGAGGACATCATCGGGACAATACTTTGTCTCCATCATCCCCTCGACGCGAGAAGTATACAGAGCCACTCGCAGTGCCAAATTGATAGGGTCAAAAAAAAAAATGGTATTGACGACTATCTGCTTGGGAAATCGAAACGCGTTACGAATATATATATGTGCAAAACAGAAAGTAAAGCTATCAAACCGGATATACTATATATTTTCATCCAAGTTGTTATCACTGCGAGGCTCAGCGCGCGTTCGATTCTCGAGCTTTTCGTTAGGGGACAAAAAAACTTTTGCTCCTGCTGTGCGCCTTTCCAATTCCAAAAATGAGTATAAACTTTATTTCCATTTCGTATGAAGTTTTTAATGGATTTGTTTAAAAAAATAGACTTTTTTTTCATTTCGCCCGTGATGAATATTCCTTCATTCCGAAGTTATGTGCTCCGTTATAATGAATTGTCTATAACAACGACGATTGCAGACTTTTCAAAGCTAGAAAAAAAAAAAAAAAAAGAAAAAAAAACAATCATCGTTCGGAAATTATGACGTCTACGGCACTTCATTTAAGTTTTCATTCACGATTCATTCAAGCTTCATTAACTCATCGCACCGTCTATCACTCTCCTCTCATTTATTTTGCAACGCTCACCAACCTCTTTCCATGTGACTTTCCAATAAACGACTCAACACCTATTTTATACTCAATGCACGCTTTCCCACAAGAAGTAATTTATTTTTAGTGCTCAACGGTATATACAGCAAATACTTTTTTAACTGAACGAATGAAAATAAGTTTATTCATCTCGTTTCTGAATGTTTATTGCTGTACGATTAACGTGGAAATCTTTTTAATGAATGCGACAAACATCGAAGATTGGTTCGAGACAGATTTTTGTTGCTTTGTTCTTTCTCAAGTTTCAATGGCTCACTGTTTGATTTTTTTTTACTCTCCATTTATAGAAGTAGTTCGAATTTTCAGCATGAAGAATATTTGCAATTGCTTTCTGCCGAATTGTCATTTCTTTACTCGATACGAATCTCCAGTGTCGATCGAATTATTATTTCATTAATTCATATAATGCATGCCATTTCTTTTCATGCAAATATATTTGGGCTCTCACGAATGAAAAGTCTTCCGAGAAAAATGTAAAATAGAGGAACCGGAGTCGGAAAAGGAGAAGAATATTGTCGTAAAATATCTACCACCAGAGTTTTCCATCCACTTAGAAAATACGACATTCACATAGCAAGAAAATCAAAGTTTCCTCCCCTTCCGGCTGCATGCACTATTTAGTGAGCCTGAGCGAAATTTTGTATAGCTCGGGGCTAAGTTCGCTCTGACTCCGTGAATTTTTCAGTCCCATCAGGTAGAAAATTTCACTGAGTATTGCATGAATACCTATATATAAAGTCCCCCTCGAGATGCTATTACCACCGCGTGTTTTTTATCCAACTAGTTTGGAGACCCATGTCGAAACTTTACTTTCGCCTGATGTGCGAGAGAACTTTAAGCACGAGGAACTCGTCACTAATGGTGGATGCAATTTACGAATGTCTCGGAAGGAGACAGAGAGATGAACGATTCTGCGGTACTTTTGTGCTTCCCAACCGATGATAATTGTATGTTCATTTATCATCGATAAAAAGAGTATATACAGCGTTTATAAAGTTTCTGATGTATGGCTGAACTTGGCCCAGCAGAATGGTCAGTGATGTGTCACTGGTACCTCAAGAAAATATTACTTTTATTTATAATCATCAATTAATCTTGATAACTCGTAACGAAAATTCGATGTACGAGTAAAAATGTGTTTTTATATTCAGATGTTTCGTGTTTTAATGACATTTCGTTGATTCATAGAACAAAGTATTTGTGAATATCTATATCTCTTATTAAAATAAACTTTATTTCAGTAGAATTATGTGTTTTTTGTTTTTCTCGATCGTAAAACAGTGGATTTGAATATTGGATTGTGTTATCAATACTTTATTTCAACGAGGATAAAATAACGGATCTAATAAAAGAGAACGGAAGGGGTTGTGAAAGAGTTTGATAAATCGAAGGGAATGTATCATTCGAACTTTTTAGTTTGAACAATGAAAAGCAGCAAAAAGAATGTGGAAGATCTATAGAATCCATTGAGAATCCATCACGCAGTAAAGAAGGCCTCTTGAAGACATTTTAAAACTTTTTCTTCGTTCCGCTTGATGTCATCTCTCAAGCCCGTCATGCGGGATGAAGAGAGAGAGAAAGAGAGCGAGAGAGAGGGCAGTGGGAACCCGACAAATTCTGTAATCGAAGTTATTCGTTTGGTAAGGGCGACGGTCGGTCGCGAGTGTTCTTTTTCAACAAGCGCCCTCAAACTTATTCAATTTTCTCTCGTTTCAAATAAGCGGAAGGCTCTTGCGGGCGTGAAACGTGTGCTGGCATCGACTGACCCGCGGGAGTATTATTCGATTCCCATCCAATTAAACTGACACTCTGCTCGCCCTCGATCTTCCCTTTTCTCTCCTCTCAACCAAAATACATAGGCTATCTACACATTCCTAACAGAACCATCTATATTTACCGAGAGATGCGCTATTGTCTCGAGATAATTACATTTATTCTGACAGTAAATTACTGATTGATGTATCGCTCCGCCACATTGATTTATCATCTAAAAACAGACAACAATTTCTTCTAATTTCCAATATCGCAATTTAGCTCATTTTTTCCTCACACCAAAATTATTCTCTTCTCGATCATGATTTTTCAAACTTCGTACTGATAACTTTCTATCAAGAGCTCTGCCGCACTCTTAAAAACTCCAATATGACCGTTTTGTGACGTCACAATTTTTTAAAGTTAAGGACAATCACGAATAATTCAATGATTTCGTCCAATTGCAAAAATTCTTATTTCCTGCTTCATTGTCTGAAGAACTTTTTGTCTCGCTTACTCTTTATTGCTGTAAGCTTATTAAATTCTGTACATGATCAAATGTTCCTGCATTATGAATTTTTCGTATAAAATCAAGTGAACGAAGTGTATCAAAATTTGAGTACCTCGTTTTATCGTTGAATTCTGCAGGTTTTTATGGATTTTCAAGAGCTTTTATGATTTAACTGTGAGCACCAAACCCCTTTTTTGATCGGCCCAAACATCGATGTTCTTTCGAGATTACAGGGATTTTGTTCTATATCGGGTTGTGGAGATATACTTGATCCACCACGCCCGTGCGCAAATACATTCAAATAGGCGAATATGGGTCTCTTACACAGCCATTCAGAAGCACCGACAATGGATATTCGCACTAACCGACCCTCTAACTTTCACACCAGTGGTTGTGACGTAGCAGGCTTCCTATATATCGTGAGTGCCACCGATTTCGCCGGTTGTGTGTATACTTCGGTTTTGAATTGAAGGGTTTGAACATTGTCGAACGTGTTTACAATCGCAAACAGCATTTGTTTATTTCAAAAGCTGCTGCCTGTGCCGCAATGGCATTCAACGAGAAATTTCATCGGGGAAGTTGATCGGATTGTCAATTATTTGAAAATCAAAGCTAAATTATATGGAAAATTATGTATGGAAGCTCCTTGAGTTGGGAAACAATTGAGAGGCATAAACAATGGAAGAGAAAATCGAGAGGGAGCAGGATATATAAAGAAGCAGCAATAATTGTGAAGATACTAATTTCTTCGATAACTTCTCAAGAGTTGCTGCCAAGATCATTTTAATATTTTCATATTAGTTTTGAGTGTGCTGTGTAAATTCAATTAAAATTCTTGACGCGGTATTGTCTTCGGTCTTTGTTTGCTCATGTCGCGTAGACTGCTGCCAGTGAATAGGGGAGTTTCGCCAGAGATTCTTGGGCTTTCATACATATATTTGAGAAGTCAGGGAGAGCAAGTTCTTGAAGGATTCGTAACGAGAGGGTGTCTATAGATTGTTTTCATGATAATTAATTCTCGTCTCTTTTCTAGACGTAGAGACAATCAATTCATTGTTTACATTCAAATAACAGACTGTTCCATCAGAATCTGTTCAATCGGTGAGTTCCTTACCCTCACTCGGATTTATTTCACGCCCTAGGATGAATCCACTAGGTAAGACCACGCCCTAGTGCGAAAAGTTATACCGATACAATTTCACCATCAGTCTTATCTCCGAAAAACACTAGACATCGAAGAAAGTCGAAAAAAAAACTCTCGTTACAGCTTTAATCATCGATTTGTAAATGCAAATAAACTAGAATAAGAAATTTAATTACTTTGCATAATTGCGAATAATTCGTCCGTACATTATTCAACAACGTTCACGTTCGGCTTAAAAATATCTTGGAATCCTTGGCGGTTTTGATTTTCTAGATTTAACCGAAAAACTTCTTTCCTGGGATGCTTTCAAGTGTATATACTGAATCACGAATTATCGTCCTTATAAGATTAGAAACAATTCGAAATCTTGGGACGTACCGTTATAGACGCTGCATATTTGAGTGAAACTGGGCCTTCTATAGGAAGGAATATTCCGAGCAAGTTTTCCACGTTCAACAGAGCTGTGGTAAAGCTCAAAGCTTTCTCAAGTGAAAGGGAGATACACGAGAATTTCTGACATCCTAACGCGGTTTTCGACCATTTCTCGAGTTCCCAAATCGATTAGTAGTACCAGCGGTGGCTGCACGAGTATTAGAAATGTGTATACTTGGATTTACGAGTTCTGTGTATATACATAATGTATTTAATCTGCAGTGAGACTGACATCAGCGTGCAATGTGTCACGTGCAGAGGAAGAGGAGTGGTATATTTCGCACAGTGCTATAAAGGAGAGTCATTATTGTCCAGTTTGACGAAACGTGACGGAAACTCGATACTTCTATTCGACTTCCATAAAGATTCCGACCAATAGTCTGTCGACCTAGAAACCCTGCTTTTTATTATTGGTCGGGGTAAAAAATAAATGTTGAAATTCAAATTCCGGACAGCTGCGTTACGAATAAATGGAATTTGTACAAGAAATATACGCTGTCTTGAATCAAATTCAATTCCATTTCCTGACAAATTTTCCTTGTCGGATAAAACTCCGATATTTTCTGATCATTATCGAGGAGGTAATACATTTGTTAGAAATCACAAGAGAACGTACAAAACCGCTTCATACGTCATTTGTGATCCTCTGCCGAGCGTTACTCTACGAATTACGCTTGAATAAATGTGAAAACTTCGATTCGATATCGGCATGTCGATCAATTGCCACTATAAACTTGAGTAATTGGGTAATTATTGCGAATCCCAGCTCCAATTTCTTTTTTTAACGATTCTCGAGACTAGAGAATGATATAAAACGTAGTCTTACTGTCTTACTTGTCAGTAAAAATATATTTTTTTATTCTTGATCTTTTTTTCCCCACTTTGACCACTTTTTGTTGTGGATTCTCGAGATTTATCAATTAAAATCTAAATGTTCAAAGCGTCAAACAATGAAAACTTCCGGATCGAGATACTCCGAGAAGTTTAAACGTTCGCAATTCCCATAGGAACATTCAACAAATTAATGTTGTACCGAAGTAACCAGTTCTATAAGTTGTGTCTAATTGCAAAATGGAAGTATGTCGATGGTTTACAATTATTGTTCTTCATATCCAGAGCTATTCGGCAGAAGATCAATTACATCTGGAAGAGAATAGCTGCTCTGTGTCAGGCAACGAGTGTGCAAAACCCCTTTGCGCGGAGAGCTACATTCACATAATTAACATTCTCCAGTTAGCCTGGCGTTAATTACAAAAGTTTCGAGTGTACAAAGAAAATATCATAGGTTGAAGTAGAGAAAATATACAAAACGTGAACAATTTGAAACGGCGTACACACACTCGTGTGCTTTACTCTTTTGCAGTCCCATTTTACGACTGTGCATAAAAAGGTCTTGCGATTATATTAACTATCGTTGTTGAATGCAGTAGATTTTTGTTGTCGTTCTGCACAAACAGAGATAAAACTTCTCTTCACACGAAGATCACGAAAATATTTATCGATAAATTGTTTATTGTGTTTGATCAATACGTGCGATTTTTATTGTTGGATAAAGCTCAAATCTTTCCAATAAATCATCAATGAAAATGCGAAGAAAACTTGAACGGATAGTATGGAAGAAAAACTACCGAATTCGCGCTAAAACACGGAAAAAAACGAGAGCGTAATCTGTTACGATATATAGCACTATTAGGTAGGGGGAAAATTCGGAAACGACCGTTCGGCCAGTGAGAAACATTCAGCTAGGTTGCCGGCTGAGGCACCGACTAACAGAATTTAGTGAGAGGCGTAAAGCCATGGGCTCTGCTAGGTTAGCATTTTCTGTGTTTTTTTTATTTATTTTCTTTATTTTGTTGCCTAAATCTCAGCATGGTTCCAGTTCTATTTCAGTTTTATGGGATTCGCAGCTTTTTATTCATTTGAACGGCCATAAAAAATGTCACCTCGTAAAATATTGTAGAAAGCGAGATTTTGAATCAGTCGAAATCGACATTAATATCCAACAAATTTTATATTTGCTTCGAAAAAAATATAATCGTAAGAATTGCATGAATGATTGTCGTCTGCTCGACTAAATTTTCTAATTATTCGAAAAAATGACGTTTTAATTACACTTTTAATTAAAAGTCAGCACATTAATTAATGTTTTTTTTTTCTCGTAATTATGCATCTTCAAATTCTTGAACGATCCCAATATTTTTACGTTCACAATTTTCAGTCGTCTCTCATTTGAAAACAAAACGTAAAACAAAAACGCAAACGAATGAATGCAATCCAACTACACGGTACAGCGTTAATTACAAGTCTCTTTGAATTTGTTCTGTTAGTACAGCGAAATGTGCGAGGGGACACAACCTTGTGTATTTATGGTAAAGGTCTAACTATTCTCTTTATCCAGACGTATTTCTCGCGACACAAAGTTACGATATTGTTTGTGTAAAGTTTGTTACGAGGGTGAAACGTATATAGGGTGAGTCATCCAAGACAGCGAGCCCGTATAACTTGGCGAATTTTGGATAAAGTCAAGAAAGCATTCAAGGTAATCCCTTCGCGGAGAGTAGTATGTTTTGGGCGTATCACCAGGTTCCTCGTTAATCGATGAGACTGAATTTCCAAATGGTAAATAAAAAATAAGTGTAATCCGTCTCAAACATTTTGTTTATTCGTTTATTAACCATTAGGCCGGTCCCCAGAACCGAAAAATAGACAGAACAAACTATTTATTTATGCTCCGCGAATTGTTGATTAAATTCCTTCGATTCGGAAGGGAAGACATTGAAAAAATCGCAAGTAACGACGTTTTTCTACGGTCAACGCGATCTCTTCGAAATTATTGCGAAATCCCATAATCAATATTTTTTTATTCCCAATGAAGTTACCGAGGCGAAAAAAGGGCAGGCTTAGCAGGATATCAACAGTGCCGCGGGAAAGTCTGCATCGTGTCAACCCCAACACGTGTCTCGCCCTCGTAGCGAGTCTACCAGCATAGAAAGCTGCCGATGTAGCGAGTCTACTAGGGTGTCAAACCTACCGAGTCTCAACACTCCCTCGTAGCATGCGAAAACAAAATCGAATACTTGAAATTCTAGTCAAAATGAACCTATTCACCCAATAATTTGGATGGTTTAAGTTTATTTTGTTGATTTTGTTCCAGGGACCGGTTTCCCATCTGTTTTAATCGTTCCTATGGAATCTTCACAATTTGCTGTATCCACAGAAACGATTACATCTAGAATTATCCGAACTTTCAACTAGAATGAATTTTGTTCAAAATGCAACTTCTAAACTTCAGATAAAACTTCCCCAACTTCTGAAACTTCGTTAAGTTTCTTGTTGTTCTCTTAACCCGATTGAAAAATGGTAACGAGAAAAAAAAGGCTGTTCAAGTTTGATTTCGAGAACAATTTGTAATCGAGGAAACAAATTTGCAGACTTTCAACACTAAAAAATTCGCCTGCAACCATTATTTCTTGTGGTTTGTCGTTCCAAAAGTCTTGAGGATCAAGCATCGACTTTTTACTCCACTGAAAAAATCTCTCGTTTGTATTAAGTACCAATGTCAATTAAAATGTTCAACAGTACTTTATAAACGAAAAATACTGTCCACTTTGACAACCGCTTGCAAAAAAAAGTGATAAGCTCCTACTTTTAGTGAATTCTTAATCTCTGTCGACAAATCAACTTATTCAGCGTGCTCGTCATGCTCGACTCACCCTGTATGTGAGCGAGTCGCTAACGTCGCGGTGTAGTACAAACCAACGGTAAATTTCTCATCGTATCACTTCGAGCTCTGCGTAAATGAAAAGCTACTGATATAACGTTCCAATCCCTGGAGGCTGTATTTCATTTTAGAGGAAAAGCTCCCTGAGTCGACTACACATACGATTGTATCTATCCGCGTATGTCATTATGTATGTATGTGAAAAACATATATGACATATAAATAGTCACAAGTTTTTTGTGCTCTCCCAATTTCACGCCACGGTTTATCATCGTGTACAGCTATACTTTGGGTTGCATGGCACACCGCATTATCAACTTTTTTTCCCACCCATCAGTTATTTAGAAGGGATCTTTGACAACAGTTGTAGAAATAAGAAAAAAAAAAAGTAAATACCGGAGAAGACTGAAATTTTGCAATATCTTTGGTGATATTCCACTCATGAATATTTGAGTGAACCACGAAAAAGAATTTCGTTCGTATGCCCGGGGGAAAAAAATGTTTGGAGAACTTTCCACGAAAAACATTAACAAAAGGCGTATAAATCATTTACCAGTTTTTTTTTTTTCATCAAACTTCAAGATGTATGCATGTAGAGTTTTTTCATTGAATTTAAGAAGCTGAGTAAGAAGGGGATAAAAATTTCAAGAAGATCCAGCAAGTAAAGTTTATCGACTGTAATTTTTTTGTTTTTTTTTTTTCATGTGAATCAGTAAAATAAAAAGTAGTCGAAAAGAAAAGCTCTTTGACCTAGGATGGAATGCGCTGTTAACGTTCACATCAAGAACATGTGGCACGAAATGTCGAGACCTCAAACAAAAACAGCCAACTATTTTTCTGCTCGTGAAATAAAAATAAAAAAACAAAACAAAACAAAAACAAAAAACAAACAACGCGTATATGACACCGCTTGTCATCCATTCGCTGATAGCTTGCATGCAGTCGCAAAAAGAAAACAGTGTTTCACGAGCTAGCTATCAACGTGATGTTCAAATGCACCTAAAAAACCTAGTGACCATGGACGTTTGTACGAAGAGGAGCCAAATATAAAAAATATTGCTATACCTTTTTCATGGCTGTACATAAAGTCTGGAAATCGAGCTTCAAAACGAACTTACAGCATTTTTCTTTATTCTCGTGGAATATTAGGATCCTCTCGTTCGTGTATGTCCATGTAAATGGTTTCTCGTTGCGCTATACAATTGGATACGCGCTGTTGTTTCAATCTCGTTCGTCTTGGTTTTCGAAGCTTTCAGACATCGAACTTCGTGAAGATCTTGTTTGATAAATAAATAAATTCCTGCCGTAATAGTAGAAACGAAATGTTTAGGGTGAACTAGTGGACTCTCTTTAATGCAGGGAGAAGTTATTTACTTTTTTCGGTCTCTAGTTTTATTGCCATATTTCACTTCATCGCTAGAAATTCGTTTTAGAAGATTGAACACTTTCTTTTTTTTCACAGAACTTTTTACAAAAACATTCACGCGCGTCATTTTCATCGTGTAACAACAAACCGAAAACATGAACTGATTCAATGATCAATGATTCCGAATGATTCGAACGATTTCAATGATTTCGAAAATAGGGAAAACGGAAACTTTTTTGTGGTTAGCTGGGTCTTCTCGATTTACTTCAAGATTGGCATGTACATTTTTTAACGAAAGCTACTTGTTTAAAATGTCTTTTTTCAGCGATCAGCTGCAACGTTGAAACGAGTTAGTTCCAAAAAATGGACACGGTGAATTTGTAAACATACGACCACAAAATAAACACCACCAACGCGGGAGCCTACCACGAATAAAAGACTACCATAGCCAAACTTTATACCAGCGATGGATCCCTGTCACAATGAATCTGTACTGACATTCTACGCTATCGACGAAAACTTTATCAGACGCAAATCCTTTACCGAAGTAATTTTCGAATTTATACTGTGATATTCGTAAAGGTTAATCTTTATCGTCGATAAATAGGACTGAACATATTACAACAAAAACTTCACAGATGGCAACAATTTCGTTTCGTTATATACCGAGGCGCCACCATAGCGTCAATGACTATTCTGTACTCTCGGTTCAACGAATTTCGTCGCTATTGATAACAACAACCGTCGGTAAGATGTCGCTATACGTCGGTAACATAGCGTGCCGTCTAGACCCCTCGGTTCCAGTTTAACGTCCAGCCATTGCTTAACAACAACACACTGATTGGTCGATTTCATGAGGGCAAAAAAAAGCAGATCGATTCCGCCAGATGATCTCTATTAAAGTGCACAGTAGTTGCAACACGCTTCCATCAAAAAATGAAAACATTCCACAATTGGATTCAAAAAACGACCATGACATAATTATAATGAATAGATAGTGATTAAAAAAATAGTGACTCGTGCAACCCTGATGATGAAGAATTCCGATATATTAATTTTTTTCTCGCAATTTTGTTTCGTCCTACAATTTGCAAGTGAGTCATTGAAAAATTTGTTTTGTTTTTATTTTAGGGAAGTTGAGAATTTCAATATAAATCCAATGTTCTTTTTTTCAAGATGGTTTGCACAGAAATTTGAAATATTACGAGAGCCTCGAGTCCACACATTTTCAACACAGAATTGTGAAACGAGGTGTCCAGCATAGCAGTCATCCTTACAATAAAATAAGCGAAGTTGAATTTTACGCTCATGGAAGGTGACTGAACTTTTCAAATTTTACCCTGACTTGATTTACCATTTTATTCAATGATTTTTTTTATTCCAGGCACTTTCGATTGATTCTCACCCCAAGGAGAGAAGTGATTCACTCAAAATTCAAAGCCTATGAAGTCAATGGCGACGGAGAAGAGACAACGGTCCACTTAGGTTTGACCAATTTTCCCAAATTTATATTTATAGAATTTTTGTACATATTTAACAAGAAACCCGCTGGAAGCACAATAGAAAATGGTTAGAACAATCCCAATTCACTAACTGTCTGGATTTTCAAAGAATATAATACAACCATTAAAAATAAGGTTAAAAATGAACGGAGAACCTGGAATAATATTCCCTTGGAAAAATTGAATCTTCAAAAACAAGAAATCTAATAAGAAGTCTTCTGAGGTTTTCCCGGAACTCTAATTGATGGAATCCTTATAAAAATTTGCAAAAAAATTGATGAATTTTACAAATATATTCCAACTAGTTTGTATCAAAAGATTGTTAAATCCTATTCTCCAAATAAATAAATTTTTTGTTAGTGTGCTAATAATAAACATTTTTCGTCAATCTTCCAGATCATGAAAACTTTTATCACGGTCGTGTCTTTGGAGAATTAGATTCTCACGCTCAGGTGCACATTGACGAAGGAGTTTTGACAGCGAGTATAACAATTGACAAGGAAACTTATCACATTGAACCATCATGGAGACACATGCCTCATCTGGGCAACGATACTATGATTATTTATAAAGCTTCCGATGTGAAATTCAGCTGGGAACATTTTGAAAATGGAGAGGGTCATACTCATGGTGCCCCTAAAACGTGTGGCTACATTCAAGAAGATTCTGGTAAGTAAAAGAGGATCAAAATTAAATTTACTAATGCTTTTCGAAATTTGATGAAAATGATCAATACTTGATCGTTCAATATCTTTGGACAATTATCCATTAAAGACGATACCGAAGAGACTGATGATATTCACGAGGATGGAGGTCACGCTAGAGCCAAAAGGCAGTCAGAGACTTATGAATACACGCCAACGAAAACACGTTGCCCTTTGCTACTCGTCGCCGATTATCGTTTTTTTCAAGAAATGGGAGCGAGTAGTACGAAAACAACGATTAATTATTTGGTAAGTGTATTATTATAATTCTTATGATAATGTAATTTCAATATCGAATCAGCCAAAACTGAACAAATACAATTTTTTATACTTGCAACAAAAATCATCATAAAACCAGCTGATGAACAATCATTAAATTTTTATTTTAAGCTCTTAAGAAGCCCTGATTGTTTTTTTCTCATTCGGAATTGCTTGGTTTCCCTGGAATGTTTCAGATAAGCCTGATCGACCGAGTCCACAAAATTTACAACGATACTTTGTGGCAAGAACGTCAAGAACAGGATGGATTCAAGGGAATGGGTTTTGTTATTAAAAAGATCGTTGTCCATAGCGAACCGACTCGAGTCCGAGGTGGTGAAACGCATTATAACATGGTCCGAGAAAAATGGGATGTGCGAACTTTGCTCGAAGTATGTATAATTCAAAAAGTAGAACAGAAACAAACTGCCTCGGTTATTAACTAAACCTTAAAAAAAAATAGTCCAACGATGCCTTAAAATTCGCAGGTATTTAGTCGCGAATACAGCCACAAAGATTTCTGTCTCGCTCACTTGTTCACGGATCTCAAATTTGAAGGTGGCATTCTTGGACTTGCTTACGTTGGCTCACCTCGCAGGAATTCTGTTGGAGGAATTTGTACGCCAGGTAAAAATTCACTCCAAAATCAAATGATTCAAATATTAATGTCGAATTTCCGACCAAATGAATATGTCTTATTACAGAGTACTTTAAAAATGGATACACACTCTATTTGAATTCGGGACTTAGTTCCAGTAGAAATCATTATGGACAAAGAGTGATAACCCGCGAAGCTGATCTCGTTACGGCACACGAATTTGGTCACAACTGGGGATCCGAGCATGATCCTGATATAACGGTATAAAACTTTGTTTTCAATAGTTTCATCCGTAAAAACAGAAACACTTGTTGTTTATTTGTGAAATTAAATGATAAACACGATTACTTTTTCGAATTTTTTATAATTGCTATTTCTATTGACTATTTTTTGCAGGAATGTAGTCCCAGTGCTAGCCAAGGAGGATCGTATCTTATGTACACGTACAGTGTCAGTGGCTACGATGTTAATAACAAGGTAAACATAGTTATTCTTATTTTTTTCCATTCTACCTGAGATATCGTCATTAGAAATAATTTAAAAAAATAAACAAAAGAAAAAAAACATTAAAGACACTGCCAAGATTTTATCTATACTTTATTGATAGTCACAAGATATCAAATGTTTAATTGCGAATATTTAGCGTTTTTCACCGTGCAGTCTTCGCTCGATACGAAAAGTATTACAAGCAAAATCAGGTCGATGTTTCTCCGAGCCAGAAGAATCTTTCTGCGGTAATTTGAGAGTCGAAGGTGACGAGGAATGTGATGCAGGGCTTTTGGGAACCGAGGACAACGATGCGTGTTGCGATAAAAATTGTAAATTACGCAGAAATCAAGGCGCTGTTTGCAGGTAATTTTTCACTAGTTCGCATCGTCGAGATGTGAGAAATTCTCTCAAGATCACTTGACCATTTTTGAAACCAAATGTAGATGAAAAATCGAGGAATTGATGACAACGTAAACATTGATCGTTTCTCACAGCTTAATTATACATTTTGACGAATTTTGCTTTATTTTATACAGCGACAAGAATTCACCCTGTTGCCAAAACTGTGCATTCATGAGATTGGGAGTGAAATGCAGGGACGCCCAATACGCAACTTGCGAACAAGAGTCCAGATGCACCGGAGCGTCAAGCGAATGTCCAAGATCTCCACCGATGAAAAATGGAACTGGATGTCTTGAGAGAGGCCAATGTCGTCTTGGAAAATGCGTGCCATATTGCGAGACTCAAGGATTACAAAGTTGCATGTGCGACACAAGTACGTTGTTCAATTTTTCATTTATACTCCAAATCTTATTACTATGGAATTGAAAACGATCAATTATTTCGATGCTTCACAGTTAGCGATGCTTGCAAGAGATGTTGCAGAATGAGCATGAACGAGACTTGCTTCCCCATAGATCCGCCGGATATCTTGCCAGATGGTACTCCTTGTATTCAAGGATTTTGTAACAAGGTAACAATTCACAGGATCAATTAAGTCGAAGAAAAACCATTTACTCAATGTACATTCCGGAAAACTCTCATTTTGGCGTTTGACATTCAAGTATTTGATAAAATACTTCTTATCTACGATTTCATTACAAAAACTAGAATATTCTCTTTCTTTCCAATCGGTGAATATTCGAAGATCGAAAAGGTGCCAAATTCTTCTCGTGTAACTGAATTACACAAAATTATGAACTCATCAAGTTACCCTTTGAAATGGCACTTCTTAAAAGTTAACATTTATTATAACTTCCCATTGCTATTCAAAAAATGATAAATATCATACTTTCTCCAGGGAATTTGTGAGAAAACAATACAAGACGTTGTCGAGAGGTTCTGGGACATAATCGAGGACATAAACATAAACAAAGTGATACGTTTTCTGAAAGACAACATCGTCGGTGCTGTGATCATATGTACCGCAATAATTTGGATACCAGCAAGTTGCGTTGTGAGTTACATCGATCATCGTCGAGTTAGAGAAAACGAGAAAAAATGGCGATGGAAGCACACCGATGAGCTTATTCATCCAGAGGAACAAAGACAAGTTATATGCGTTGGTTTGCCTCGACAGAGAGTGCAAAACCAAACTCAACAAACTTGAGATATTTTTTTATACTAAGATATGCCACAAGTCACAAAATGCAACGCTTCTTACGTACTTAATTTTTGTTTTCGAACTAGTCATCGAATTTACAATGTCAGGTCAAACCTGTGGACATATTCGAGTATATTTCGCAGTTACCATTTTTTTATAATATTTATTTCATTCAAATATGAGATTGAATTATTGAGATTAAGAAAAATCGAACTTTTGACACAATTGTTCAAACATTATTACGTCGTAAAATGTACACATAGGACATCGAGGGAGGCGAATAGATAGAAAATTATTGCATTTTATGCAACAGTATTCAGAGCCGTATCGTAGCATTTGAGAAACCTATTGCACTAAAGAATCGTCTAACGAATAATTATCTTTCTAGCTTTATTTCTCAGATAATTAAAAACTCGGAAAATCTACTCACATACATTGCCAAATTGTTAATAAATGAGAATTTCAAATCAAATAGAATTAACCCTTCAATAAAATACCATTGCCCGGTGCCTATAGGGTCAATCCGACCCCATACGTTTTAGAATCATGTTCTAATGAAATTATATATTAATATCTAAAATAATAATAATGATGATTATTAAAAAAAATGATTTATTTCAAATGTGTTGGAAAACAAATTCTCAGCAGGATTTTCAGAAAACAAATTCTTAACACTGCTATTATTATAAAACGATCCGATTATAATTAATTTATTTCATGTACAATTCCGAAGCATTTATTACTATAGAATCGGACAGCACCATTGTCGTACTTAAAAATTAATTTGTGTATAAAAGTTTTGTCCAAAAATTAGTGAATCGTCGAAGTTTTGAGATTTTTTAAATAATTTTTCAAAATATACGAGAATGAATAGAACACAAAAAACAAAATTGTGAAATAAGCCTGCACATGCAGAATTCTAGACAATTTTCAAATTCAGTGAACAATTTTATCCTTCCATCTATTTTTTATATTTTTAACGATTTGTAGTATTAAAACGATTGCAACTAATTTTTGTATAAGACTGTAGACGATGTTTGGCCCAATGATATAATTCCAAATGATGTAAAATCCTATAATTTTCGTGAACTTCGAAAATATGACCTCCACAAATGACTTTTTACGACTGTATATATTATGTATATATATATTTATATGTCACAACAAAAATAAATGCTCAATTGAGCAACAATTTCATTGGCATTTTGTTTTCTCCAGTAAATACTCCATTTTCAACTTCGGTTATAAAGAGATTAGAAGACTTTTGATAACTATTTGAAAATTGACGAAGTTCCCTCCAAAAACAAAGAAATTTCGCAAATTTTTGGAAAGAACGCAATGGAGATCGTTTAAAAGGCACTCGAAGAGGAAATTAATTCACTAACCAGCTTCGTTAGCAGATGTTATTGGCTAATTATCAATTCACGCCTCAGTAGTCCGTCAAAAAAATTTGCGGTAAAATTACCAGTTGCGATATGCGACTGACATTTCTGATCATAACCTCGACCTCGACGCACTGCTGCGTCGATCTGAGGTGAAAAGGCTGCAAGTCTGCAAGGCCGGTTCGGTTGAAGGGATTTTAGTGATCAGAACGTGGCCGACGGGAATAGCGCACGTTCCATAAACTGCCAAGTGAAAAAGAAAGGTTATACGACCAATTTAGCCCACAACGTGTGCGCGTGCAAGTGCTGCATATGTTCGTACCAGCCGGTGTTGAATAAAACCGTCAAATAAAAGCAACAATAATGAGAGAAAAATTGCCCGAGTCCATTAATTTTCCGAAGGAGGAGGAAACTATCCTTGAATTATGGAAAAAACTCGATGTGTTCAATAATTGTCTCCGACAATCTAAAGGCAAACCGAGGTATTCTTTTTACGATGGCCCACCATTCGCCACGGGTTTGCCTCATTATGGTCACATACTTGCTGGTACTATTAAAGATGTTATTACACGTTATGCTCATCAAACCGGTCATCATGTCGAACGACGATTTGGATGGGATACTCATGGATTACCGGTCGAATATGAAATCGATAATGCCCTGGGAATCAAGGTATTCATGACATTCTGACGTAACCTTAAAAAATGCATTTCCTACACGATTATCCCCGCAATAACATGAATTAATCAAATACGCGATCATAAATAATCGTATTTCATATTTCGTTAATTTACTTTCTGAAAATTATGTTCTCTAACCATACAGAATATTTTTATTGCAGATAACAATTCCTGTAACATTTCAGTCACACAATTCTTAACATATAACAAAAAATTTTATGCGCATGCAAACTTTTTCTTCACTGTTGAATTCGCAGTGCACTTTGTTTCATTGAAATTTTTCCATGCAATTACATCATTCGATGTTGTTACTCTTTCGTGGTATGCACTAAAAATATTGCATTCCCTGTATGATTTATTCAAAGTACCATATGTTTCTCAACCAAAAATGCCACTGGGGGAGAGTTTTAAGGCTCATTGTAATTAGGCAAAAATATGAAAAAAATGCTCATAGTTGAAACATTGCAAACATAAATTTTCAAAAATAAATTACTGCAAAAAGTGCTGATTTCTTCTAAACACATATCAATTTTTTTGAAACACTTTGTTCTCATAAAATTCTTCTTATAAAAAAAAAAAGAAATAAACTTGAGTGTTCTGAAAATTCCAGAAATTCATTTCATAAGACAAAATAAAATTGTCTGATTCATCGTTCAATAATAAATTCTCTAAGCATCTCAATAATTTATTTGATAATCACAGATTCATTGCAAATTCTTGAACTTTTTATGAAACAAAATGATTATCAGTCACATATGTGTTGTAATTAATCCTTGATTTTTCTCTTCCATTATCTGAAAAAACGAATAATTTATCTATCGATTGCACATATTTTCTTTTTGTCTGAAAATACTTAAAAACCAAGGAAATATTTACCAGGCAATAATGACGTTGATTGATTTTGTAAACTGCATAATTCTCTCACTGTCTCAAGGGTCCGGAGGACGTTGCAAAAATGGGTATAGCCAATTACAACAAAGAGTGTCGTAGCATCGTGATGAGGTATGCCGGAGAGTGGGAAAGAATAGTTAACAGAATAGGACGTTGGATAGATTTCAAGAACGATTACAAGACCCTCTATCCTTGGTACATGGAATCAATATGGTGGATTTTCAAGGAACTTTACAACAAGGGTCTCGTTTATCAGGGCGTTAAAGTGATGCCATACTCGACCGGTTGTAACACTCCATTGTCGAACTTTGAGTCAGGTCAAAATTACAAAGATGTGGTGGATCCTTCGGTGGTGGTAGCGTTTCCTCTGTTGGAAGAGCCAGGAGTATCGATCCTCGCCTGGACAACAACTCCCTGGACGTTGCCCAGTAATCTTGCTCTCTGCTGCAATCCTAACTTCGAATACGTACAAGTAAAGGACAAAAGTTCGGGAAAAATGTACATCATACTTGAATCGAGTCTCGATATGATTTACAAATCAAACGATCTTTACGAAATAATGAGCAAGAGAAAGGGCTCTGATCTCAAAGGAAAGACTTACGAGCCACCGTTTCCGTACTTTATTCGTATGCGAGAAAAAGGAGCATTTCGTGTGTTGAACGACACTTACGTGACTTCTGAAACAGGAACAGGCATAGTTCATCAAGCTCCGTATTTCGGTGAGGACGATTATCGGTGTTGTCTCGAGGCTAACATAATAACGAGAGATCAAGAAGTTATCTGTCCGGTTGATAGTTGTGGACGGTTCGAGGATGAGGTTAAGGACTTCGCCGGATTATATGTGAAAACGGCGGATAAGGAGATAATGAAAAATCTTCAAGATCGCGGAAGGCTCATTTGGAGCGGCCAAACAAAGCACAGTTATCCTTATTGCTGGCGTTCGGACACTCCGTTGATTTACAAAGCTGTGCCCTCGTGGTTCGTTCGCGTCGAACTCATAAAAGACAAACTGTTGGCCTCGAGTTCCGAGACTTATTGGGTACCGGATTACGTAAAAGAAAAACGATTTGGCAATTGGTTAAGGGACGCTCGTGACTGGGCGATAAGTAGAAATCGTTATTGGGGCAATCCAATGCCAATTTGGATGTCGGACGATAAGAAAGAAGTTATTTGCGTCGGTAGCATAGCCGAGCTTGAGGAATTGACGGGTGCGAAAATAACGGATATTCATCGTGAGAGTATCGATCATTTGGAAATACCCTCGAAGCGTCCTGGTCATCCCCCGCTTCGTCGAGTCTCCGAGGTCTTTGATTGTTGGTTCGAATCAGGCTCCATGCCTTATGCTCAAATGCATTATCCCTTCGAGCGTGTTCGTGATTTTGAGGAGAGTTTCCCAGCGGATTTCATCGCCGAGGGGATCGATCAAACTCGCGGCTGGTTTTATACTCTTCTCGTCATATCAACCGCGCTCTTCGGCAAACCGCCCTTCAAAAATCTCGTTTGCAACGGTCTCATACTCGCTGCCGATGGTCAAAAGATGTCAAAGCGAAAGAAGAATTATCCTGACCCCACGGAAGTCGTTGATAAATATGGAGCCGATGCGCTCCGTCTCTACCTCATCAACTCACCGGTCGTAAGAGCCGAAAACTTGCGTTTCAAGGAAGAAGGTGTCAGGGATGTTATTAAAGATGTTTTTCTTCCCTGGTACAACGCTTTTCGTTTTCTTATGCAAAACATCGAGAGATACGAACGCGAAGAAAAACGTGAATTCGTTTACAAAGAGTCCACGGTTACTTCCGGTATTACCGATAATATCATGGACAAATGGATATTATCGTTCACCCAATCGCTCCTTGAGTTTTTGAAGAAAGAAATGCAAGCCTATAGACTCTATACCGTTGTACCGCGTCTCGTTAAATTCATTATGAATCTCACCAATTGGTACGTTCGTATGAATCGTCGTCGTATCAAGGGCGACAACGGTATAGAAGATTGTGAACATGCTTTGAACACACTTTTCACTGTTGTTTACACGATGGCACGAATAAATGCTCCGTTCACACCTTTTCTCAGCGAATTCATGTTCCAACATTTGTCAAAACTCATCGAACCAACACGCGAGAATATGGACAGCGTGCATTACCTAATGATTCCAGAAATACGGCACGAATTGATCAACGAAAAGATCGAAAGAGCTATTTCTTACATGCAAACTATTATCGATCTTGGCAGAATCGTCAGAGACCGTAAAACCATACCTGTGAAATATCCACTTCCGGAAATCGTCGTCATACATCAGGATCAAGCTATACTCGAGGAAATACTTTCCCTGAAATCTTACATCCTCGAGGAACTCAATATCAAAGAACTCACTGTTACAACGGACAAGCAAAAGTACGGTGTCACACTCAGAGCTGAGCCGGATCATAAAAATCTTGGTGCTAGACTAAAGGGTGAATTTAAGGCAGTCATGCAAGCCATAAAACAATTGACCGACGAGCAACTGCAAGAATTTCTAGTGACGAAGGAAATCGTCGTGCAAGGACATAATCTCAGCGAGCAAGATATTCGTTTAATGTTCAGTTTTACAGGACCAGCCGCTGAACAATTGTCACAGCGTTATGAGGCTCACAGCGAGGGTAACGTTTTGATATTACTTGACGTAACACCCGATGAATCGATGCAGGACGAAGGAATCGCCAGGGAAATTATAAATCGCGTCCAAAAATTACGTAAAAAGGCACAACTCGTACCTTCCGACGAGGCTGACGTTTATTACGAGATCAAGGACGAAAAGAGTTCACTCGCGAGAATCATCGTCGAGTACGAAAAATTTATCGAAAATACGACAAAAACACCGCAAAAGTGTATCAGCCAATTAACAAGCGACGCATGCATTATCGTCGAAGAGATGCAAAAAGTCAAAGGTGTCGACATGAAACTGATATTGGCGAAAAAACCGACATGCCAAAAAAATAATAAAAATCACGACTCGAAACCGTTAACACAATACGTGAATGTTGAAATCGTCGGCTTACAACCAAGATTCGGTGCTCGTAGCAAAGAAGGCACCATTTTATTGAGTAATACAAAAACACGGGAAAATATTAATTACGAACAATTGAGAAGAGAAGTTAACGTCGTTTTTGGAATTTATGGCTGTCATTACGATCTCTGGTTCGATAATCAACCAATTAATGAGAAAAGTGACCTTTTGGAACTCAATGGAAAACGTATTTTTGCAGTAAAACAGGGCAGTGCAGTACCAAAATTGACGACAAAAATTGAACCTCCGGTTTGCGATTTCATCAATCGTGTTAATCTTGCAGCACAATACGGCTACACGGTGCTCGTCGAAAATCCTAGAGGGGACTTCGAATTGTCCGAAAAGAAGGATTCATTTTTATATTGATTTTATTGGCAAAACCATTGCCTTTAAAACTTTGGAAACCACTCAAACTGTATGACTAGCTTAGATATTAGAGAATTTTGCTCGGTTGTCTTCGGCGTGCGGTATTTATGTTCATTTTTTTAAAAAGATCAAAACATGTAAATACAAGTCTCATCAGTATTTGAACGAAAAATACAGTTTGCGAAAAATTTCACAGCGTGGTAATAATTTATTTGAGAAAGTAAACAATAAATATTGTTCATAATTGAAATCAATCGATTGTTTACTTTTCGAGCACCTAATTTAAACGTTAATCGATGTTTTGGGTAAGGCAATTCACGAATATTCGAGATTTCAAATAAATAAACATTTATTTATGATCCATAAAATAATTACAAGTCCAGCTCTGACCTTCCAAACAAAAAGCGTTAATGACTTTTTTTTATTCGAGGAAAAATAGTGACTGGTTAATTTTAACACGAAGAAAAAGAATTGTATGTGAAAAAAGGGACGAAGAAAAGTAAACGCTTGTCAAAACCGTGACAGTGCTCCGTCGTAAATGTGACTATATATCCTATGTACAAGCTTGTTCGAACGAACAATGCATTTTTAACAGATAAAAACACTTAATTTCTCATTACAACGCTGACGTCTCTGCTTCACTTAAATTTCCCAAATTAGAAAAAGAATTCGTGTGTCCTTTGGGGAGCTCGTACTTCATTCGACCTTAGATACTTTTTTTTAACAATTACTCATACGTAGTTAATCCCTGATTTGAATTTGCATATTCCTTAACCAACTGTTTTATGTCCTATTTTTACAACCTTTCACATTTCAGTGATTATTCGAAAAAATAGCTCAAGGAAGTAGCTGTGATAGAGTCGGGTCAAAAAAGTATTAATTGATTTAGCAAGGTAAACTTATCTCAGTAGAGCCGCTCGACTTCAAAAAAAAATAAAGCAGTTTTTGAATAATAAACGCTTTTTATGAACTCTATAAACAAAAAATTGTTCTTTCATTAACGGCTGAACCAAAATAACCGAACTTTTGATTTATTATCAACAAAAATGGTCCTGAGCATTTAAATTGCGCACATTTGACAAATTTTTGATATTTTACAACTTTCTTGACCCGAATTTACTCCCACAAACTTCTTTACCAAAAAAAAAAAAACGTTTCGCCGAGCACGTGAACAATTGCTAACACGAATAAATTTTCTTCTAAATAATAATTCAATGAAATAAGAGAAGCCATCGTTTTGTTTTCGTACAAAATGAGGAATCATTACGACTGGTTGTCATAAAAACAATAATAATGACGTTTTCATTGCTCTTTGCGATCATTCAAAACCATATTTGCACGATCTCTAGAAACAGCCTGGAGTATTCGACTGACTCTTGGTTCGGTGATTGCCAAATTCATAACGAAAAAATAAAGAAACGAAACTTTACTCTTATTCAATGTTTCTTAAGGTGTCTTGGTCCGGGAAAAAATGCCCGACCACCGAAAGTGTAAATATTGCGGTGAGAGCGTAAAGAGCAACGGTCGTAGGCGCTGTAAACAATTGAGCGTAATGATACCGCGAGTACCAGGCAAACGCCAGTATCAGAGTGAGAATACTAACTAAAAGTCTGCTTAGGTCCCAGTCGTTCGGTACCGAACTCATTCCCGTACCCGTTGGTAAATTTTGAAAAGACTGAGGGCTCGAATAAATTGATGATGAATTATCGATCGTACTTGGCTGAGAGCTCGAACCTGATGTAACACGTTGCTGATGTACGAGACAATGTACAACACAATTGTTGTATAAACCGCAACGTTCCAACGTTTGACTGTCAGGCTGCAGAAGTTGTCCATTGAAAACTAATCGTATTCGCTTTTGCGACTCGAGCTCTACTTGGAAATGCCTCCTAGAAAATTCAAATTACATAATATTTTGTTTCAATATTTCATTCAAAATATATGTTTTTCCAATGGAAGATTCATGAATTTCAAACCTTTTAAATTCCCCAAGCATCTCTTTGAGTCTGCCCGTCACTAATTTCTGGTCATCATTCATAAATTTTAATTTTATCGTTATCTCATTCTCGTCGACCGACGATATATTCTCGGCCACTTCATTTTGTTCAACAATCGGCGTTGTTTCCGACATGTTTGGTGACGTTGTCTCAGATGTACTTATTTTCACACGTTTCCTTAATAATCCCGTGTCGTCATTGTTGAACGAATCCATCGCCTCCATCAAGACTTCCTCAGAAGTTGCAGCTGCCGGTGGAACCGTCGATTCCACAGGAACTTCGCTACTCGCTTCAGATTAAATTTCACTCGAGTTAATCCATTTACATTTATTTATAACTTGCCCTAAAATATCTTTCACAGCGCAATTAGAATAGAAGACGTGGATAGTGTCAAAAATACAAAAAACAAAGTTCGAACAATGTTTTTTGCAATAAAATTCTTTTGCTCGAAAAAAATCTAGAAATTGTATTATAATAAAAAATCTTCAAATAATATTCAGCAAATATCCTCAGTGGAATTACGTTGGACATCATTGTTTGCAGATTTGTTCCTACTGGCCGATAAAAACTATAAATATTTTTTCATCAACATTTATCTCTTCACTAAAAATACCATTGGATAGAGATCACATTCAAACTTGTATACTACACAACTACGTTGTTTAAAGAAAAACCAATTACCAGTGTTATTTGTCTCGGGACAACTTTCATCAGCTTCATCCCTAGTATTGTCGTTACTTTCTGGAGGATTTTCTATCAGAGTTTCCACAGTTTGAGCAGCAGCAGTTTGGCTGCCAGCTCTGAATTCTTCTATCCGTGTGCGTGTTCGATGTTGAAGAATAAGTACTGTGCGTATTAACGGTTGGTCGGCTATGTTGGTGGAACACCAAGCGATCCAACCAATGCAGAGAATACCCACGACAATAAAAAAGTAGGTGACTTCGTCACCGACGCCTTCGATCAGAGTCATCCTTTTCGTTGTTACAAATCTAAAAAGTTGTATAATGATACATAAAAACGGATATTTCTATCGAAATAATGATTTCAAGTTATTGAGTTTTGTTTCTAGCAACATATTTGAATATATTCATTACAAGGAGTAAATGGAAAAAGGTGAAGCAAGTTTTATGAACATGTTGAAGAACCAAACTTGAAGGTTACGTGGTGTCTACTAAAGTTTAAACGGATTGAATAATTGAACCTCGAAAACGATTCCACTGTTAATCAACATAATATATTCGGAATGATTTTTTTAACCCATTCGTGGTAAAAGTTTTAGCAATAAACGGGAGAAGGAATAAAAAAACAAAAAGCAAAAATTTAACATCAAGTGACACGAATTATTATCTTTTTCCTGTCCATTCTCAAAACAATACGTCGTGTCGCGGAATTAATATTCTCACGTGATCTTTGTTTTTTTAATTTTTTTTTTTGTTTTTCATACAAAACGTTCTTGGTAGCTGTTGTGCGATCGTAAAGTTTGGTCGAATTATAAATTGCTCATCCATAAACATCTGGAGATGACGCAAAACACAAATAGAGGGGTTTTGACAGAGCAGATTTTTATTCGAGCGAAGAGATGTGTGTAACGAGACAAGCGAGAACAGGTACATATAAACACGACTATATACGACAAAAAAAGTTCACATTTTCCCCTACCTTATTAATTGCAAATACTTGCTCCAATTGTGCATTTATAAAGTGCACTTGACAGGACCCGAATGAACGTTCCGAACGTACATAGTAGTTAACTTTTTTATTCGTTTAATTTAAATTGATCACGAAAAGTAATGAACTGTTTAACAGGCGAATAAAAATTTGTCTATACTATTTATTTACGCAAACCCCGTCTGCGTTAATATATACTATATATCAAAGACGTCAAGTTGCCACCTAAAGTACTATCTACATGAATACACACTGGCGTGTACGTGTTGGTTTGTGTATATTGCTATATGTATGCTAGTGGGTAAATCCGTCGGTATTTAACATGGGTAATACACTTTTCAATAAGGCATTCTCCGACACGTTCGCGTCGGTCGAGTCATATAACCAAGCTGTGTGTTTCGTATTCGATCCGGTATCGGTCCAAATGACGCTATCTCTTCTTGCGTTCGTGCTCGTCTCCATATCTGCGTTCATTCAACCAGATGGCGTGAGCTATCACTTATAAACTTTCAGGATTTTCGCGGATCAGTGGGAAGAAATAAGGCGTCCATGTATGTTTTATTAATAATAATAAATAATTAATATATGTTTAATACCACAAAATAAATAACGTGTAACAAAAAAAAAGATTATTTTTAATCTTTGGAAACGCGTCTTGCCTTTTGCGTCGAAACGCACTGGCAGCGCCAGAGTATAAGGCGGAAGGTGGCAGAGGTGCCACACACTACTTGCGCCCCACTACAAATTTTAAATCGTGGAAATTAGCAGGCCAAGTAAGCTACAATTAAGAAATTGTGTAAATGTAAAAATCATTTATTAAACTTAAATGATTTAAGTATCGTTCGATATTCATCAAAGTTGTTTCCATTTTCGCGATTCGATTGTGTCTTGAACAGTGATTCGTGTTCGTAAAACCGTTATGTCGAAATATAAAAAATGTTGTTGTGTGTTTTTATCGCTTGAATAATAAGTCTGATTTGTTATGGTATGGGGAATCGCAAAGCTCAAAGGACTCTCGAATATTCCAATGGGGAATCAGCATCATCGATGCTCAATACCGACAGAAATGAGCCGAAGGTTATTATTAATAATAGGAGTCCAAAATTAATAAATTTCATAAAGATTCCAACATTGGAACAACATTTGGAAAATGATATTAATTTATTTCAAAAACAACGCATGTATAAAGGAATTTCGAATAACAATTGGAAAAAAAAAACCTCTAAAAATTCGCATTAAATTGTTAAATTTGTCCCTGCTGGCTAAAAATGTTGTCAATATTTTGTTATAAACTTTCATCATCGATGTTCTTAATTGTATTTTTAGATGAATTTGTAAATAAGATTTATTCTGACATTGGAATCTACAAGATGGCATATTTTTCGTTGCGGCGTCTGAATTTTTTTTTCGTTTTTTGAGTGTACTCACTTAAAATTAAGGGAAAAAAGGAACTGAAAAGGAAAATCAGAATTTTTATAAAAAAATGCGTTAATCGTGATAATATTAATAGTAATTACAAACATTACATTAGGCAATTGTTTTTTTTTTTTTCGTTCTCTTTCCGTATTAGATTTTGAAGCGATATTATAAACCTACCGATCATCGTTTAAACCATCTCGTAATAATAAATACAAATTGCAATCTAAATCAGACACGCGTATCGGTGGCTGAGCCAGCTTGTTATTTATATAATAAAGTCCGTCGGGGACGTGAAACGCTTCACGTACTTCACTGTATATTATAAATTTTATATACGACTCTAAATTATATCCCTTGGTGCCGTATTGTACCCGATTAAGTAATTCACCACACGAGGACCAAACAGTTTTCTTTATTTCTCAATTTTCATTTCTTTTTTTTTTTATATATATGTTACGCGAGGAAAACTTCGGGCAGAATAAACTCTCTATTACACGCGATCACTGGGATTACGTTTCACACCACCAAAAAAAAAATGTCAGTACATTTAACCCACATTTGAAGTATTTTTTATTCATTGTTCATCGATAGTAGAAAAATTGTAAAAATTTATTTCGCATAGCCCACGGAGCCATTACATCAAAAACCGACGTGAAAGATGGTTCGTTTTTTCATAAGGAGAATAATAAAAGAAAATTTAATCCGGAAATCATCCATTTTAAGGACCAGAACGAACATCGGCTTCTGAATTGACCAGTGCTATGAAGTTGTATGCAAACGATTTTCGTAATACGATTGAATCTCACGAAATTTCACAATTCTTAGGATTAAACGAGTAATGTGGGTTATCGAAGCAAAATAAACCGTTTAGACGTAAAAAAAAAAGAAAAAGAATAACAAATTGAAGAAAAAGGAAAATCGATCTATGCCGATCGATCACCAACGACAAAGTTGACGTGAATAGTTTTGTTTTCTGTCAATATCCAAGTGGTCGCGCGGAAATGCACTCAAGGTATCGTCGATCTGCCCTTCCCTTGCCGTTGGAAAAAAAAAACCAACAAAAAATCGATGTCACACCGTGGAAGACGCAAATCAAATCATGAAATTTGAATATAATCTCTAATTGTGGGTGTGTGCGCTATTTCACTTTTATAACCACATCAACGGGGTTACTCGATTACTTTTTTCTCTTTTTTATCTTACGCGACACAAATGCAACTCTTATCCTGTACATCCAGGCGTCTTTTTTTTATCATTTTTCTCCTTCGTTTCAAAACTCTTTATCTTTGAGACGCATCTTTGAGAAGTGCGGATTTAGCATTTTTTAGTTTGTCCAGTCGTCTTTGTAAATGAGAATTCGCTGTTTCGAGCTCCTCAACACGACCCTGCGATTCACGAACCTGGAAACAAAATTTCACAAAATTACCTCACTTCGAAAAACTTCGATCTGAATATTTTTCCCTTTAACGTAATGTGAGATATATTTTCCGAACTTATAAATTTATAGGAATGTTTATAGGAATGTTCTTTTTTTTTAATTGTTTCACATTGAAAATTATGCAGAAGTTTGAAAACAAAAAAATCGTAAACGAAATTGCCGTGACTCTACCCCGCTAGTTGCAGAAAAAATAAAATAGTTCGCATAATGTACTACATTTCGTATTGTATTTACTTAAAAAAAAAGATAAATGAAAACTGAATCGTCAAGGTCTGCTTTTATACAGTTTTCTAAACACTTAACTCTAGAAGCAATGATTTTATTTTGCACTGCAATTCCATAATAGTGTGTAAATAAAAATGCGATTCTTCACGCGGTCGTAGTGACGGTCATTTGACGTTATCACAACGGTTAGCTATAACTTTCGACGGTTTGTGGTCAGATTTGAGAAAATACACGATAACTTATCGTGCCAAGAGGACGTTTTGCTTAACGACGTTTAAACAACATAGTTAGTTCGCAATATTCAACTCGTTTCTTAGTTAAATGTTGCAAATTAATTCGTATGAGTAATCTCAAGGATCAAAGACGGATAGTAAGGAATTAATGTATTTTATAATTAAGTAGAATATTTATGCGCATACCTCTCTTTGCAATTTCCTCTTCTCGACTTTCAATTCGTCTTCCGCTTTTTCCGATGCCTCAGCCGCTGATTTATAACGTATAACTTGGCTCTCTAGCCTCGCGACAGTTGCCTGCAACGTGGACATATCTTGTTCAGCTTTTTGCAATTTAAATTTATAATCTGCCAACAATTTGTTCGCTTCTCTCTGAACGTCCTCAGAATCAGACAATCCACCTGCGCAAAGAGAAAAATAAAGCATATTCGTGAGCACAAGAATTCTAGAAAATTATTGTTCCGTGGCGACATAATTATACCTAATACTGAACCTGAGGATTTTTCCGATCTCAGACGACTCTTCGCTTCTTCCAGTTCCAACCTCAAATGGCCAATTTCATCTTGTAATTCCTTCTTTTCGGAAGCAAACTTTCTCAATCGAACATCTAATAAAAATATGAATTTGTATGAAATTAAAAGATTCATTACGTATTTATTATCAAAGCGAGATCCAAGATGAATAACTTTTCTGTTTTTACCTAACGAGCCTTCACCAGCATTTTCTAATAACTCGGCAGCCTCTGTGCTGACTAGTACTCTTTTCCTGTATCCGTTCACCATTTTATGCTCTCCGTCTCCACTACCCTCATCGTCAACTATGACGAGTCCATTTTCCTGTGAAATTACAGTCATATTTTGTTTCAAGCTCGAGCAGAATCTTGATGATGCAAATTTGTTACTTTAAATGCTTCTCGACGAATTTTTACCTGAATAAGAGTGTCTCTTTCCAACAATTGAGCTTTGCATACTTCGAAATCGTCCTTTAATCGATAACTGGCACGTTTCAGCTGTTCAGCTTCTCTGGTTTTTTCCCTAAGCTCGCGTCTCAATTGTGCTGTTGTTTCGTCCAACTCTTCAAGTTTGTCTTTTAATAAATCAACTTGATATGCATATGATGATTTTTCGTTGTCCAACTGAGCGTTCGCGATCATTGCTTTTCTAAACTTTTCCTCGAATTCTTTGAGCTCTAACTGAAGTTCGGGAAAGGTAACATCAATGATTAATTAATTTCACTAAAATTATATGATTCGAACGTTATTCAATGACGATGGACATTGACTCTGTTTACTTACTCTTAGATCTCTGCTTAATCCTGTATCTTCCAACGAATCTTCCGATGACCTCCTACTTGACTGAAAGTTGTTCGAATTTGCGAGTATGCGTGACGTCCGCACTGGATCAGGCGTTACTCGCATTGTTCTGCTGCCTTCTGCTGCCACATCAAATTACACATATGTTAACACCTAATTTGCTAATTTAGTCATCGTTGTCGACATCAGTCAATTTTTTCAATGGCACACATCGTAATACGTTCAAGGCCATTTGCCGAAGGTTAAACGTTTGACAAATGGTGAAAAGCCTCATAAGAGATCCACTTTTTCATAATAAAATATAAGAATGGCTTTTTAGAAATATAAGAAAAAAATCATATCTTGGAGCAGAGATTTCTTCGATTCAATTGCAAAGTTAAAAATCGTTTTTGAGCGATTCTATTTTATTATTTTAATAATTGAATGCTCAACTTAAAAAAAAAATATACCAACGAGTCTTACTCACCCGAGCACATATCGTAAACTCTATCCGCATTCTCTTCCACCTCTTTTTGTTGTCTTTCCAATTCTCGCATCCGAATTTCCCGAGCTTCAGCACGGGCTTGTCTCCTTGCAGCCAGTCTTGCTTCTGCCTGAAAAATACACTATCTGTGTTACAATTTTCAAACATTTCGCTTTTTAACTCCTCACTGCCCTGACGGGCAAAGAGACGTGAGTGATTAAGAAAGTCCCGGTAGATTTATAGGCTTTGGTAAAAGATTTATTTTTGGGATCTGTAGAAATCGAGTGTATTTTCATCAAATCCATTAATAATATTTTAGAAATATTTCGTAATTCGCAGATGAGTATGAAAAACAATTAGACAGCAAATTTAGGCGCACGTTTTTTCTGAGTATCTGTAGCAAAATGGACATGAACAACAATTTCTGTACATCAATTTAAATGAGCTCTGGGTGATGTTTTGTGGTCAATTTTGTCATTACTGCCAATATTCAGTATTTAATTTCTGTGACACATAACAATTTTGTAAGGAAGAGGATTCTACATTCTTTATAGTGCGCTTGAAGATTCCTTTGATCAACAGTCTCGTTTTGTTACTGAAGACATTAATCCGGTTTAATTAACAGAACCAACATGTAAATATCACAAACATTGATAGGATCCCAGGATATCAGAAAGAGTGACAAGCATTGCTTTAATCTACAAATTCTTGCCCAATTATCCAAACCCTAAACATTTACTTGTCTTAATGATTCCTTAACTGAAACGATAAATTGAAACCCAGTATTTGATCCGATAGAAATGAATTATCCACAATTCAATCAAATGTTTGAAGTCCGTTTCTCTTGTGAAGAAAAATAACCCAAAACATAAGATATAAATGATTTGTAGCGCTTTGCCAAGTCTTATGACTTTATCCTAGTTACAGACATTGACGATAAGACATTTTTTTAGCCCCTACTGAAATGAGCATGCTATACCTCTTTGGCTATCTGGTCGAGTGCTTGATCCTCGGCAGAATGCCTCGTAGCATTACGTCTTCGTCCCGCTATAGTCGACTCCATTATAATTATTGTGTCTTTTCAAATGTTTTTTCTTTTTTATTTTAAAAGCGAGATTCAATGAGCTGTTTCTTTTTCAAAGGACGATCGCTATAGCAGCCACGAGGTTCCTTCACCGCACAGCGTACGATAAACACCGCACTAAAGACAACACAAATAAATGGACGGTTAACGCAGATCCCAAACAACGTTGCAGTTTTTCTCCATTGGAACGAAACATAATCTTTGTTATCAGTCTTTCAAGTTTTTTTTTTGTACATACGAGAAAATTCGTAAATCTTTTTGCCTCACGTGCAAAAACAATTTATACAATTTTATTCACAGATATATACGAAAATAGAGAAAAGTGATTTGATTGCATTTCAATGATACAAAAATCTGTATTGTGATACAAGTAACACGAAAAATTGAGTTCCACCAAATTATCACATAAAAACAAAGATTCTGACAATTCACAACATAGAACAAAGTTTTTAAAACAATATATCACTAATTGTATTGGATGTAGCACAATAGAGTAGAATAAAAATTGTCTCAGAAAGCAAAACTAAATAATAAGAAAAAATATATATTCAGCAGGCACGGTATAGATTCAATTATCCCAGGACACACACCCTAACGTTCGTAGATGTGTGGGAAAAGTAAAAAGATAAAATTGCAAAAAAGAAAAAAATGGATCGGTTAACTGTAAATTTGTGCGAGTCAAACGATCGGGGTGTAACAGAGTGGAAGGCTTGTGTGTCGTACGAGAAAAGTGTACCTGGAAGATGAGAATTTGTCATGTAAAACACGTAACACACGAAGAGAGACGAGGAGCAAAAAAAAAGCGTTCCAAAAGTCTATCTTTATCTCGGATCACACGAATTTACGGCTTGCAATGGGTCGGTCATTTTTACGTTGCTAAAAAAGAAAACCGGAAGAATAAAAACAGGCACGGAAACGAATTTAAAAAAAAGTAAAAAAATTCGAAGTCTACGAAAAATAAAATGTAACATAGTAAAAGAGTTTAATGATCATTCTCGTCTCACACACCTACACACATAGCCACACATAGAGAAAGAGAGAGACACCGAAAACGACACGACGGGACAGATGCGAATAAGACATGCACCATGAATCACGTAAAAACGGTATAGTACGGTCAAATTTTGTATTTTTCATCCTTATAATTAACGCTCGAGGTCTCAAAACAAGATTTTTGGCATGAAAATAAAAAGTTGATACGAAATGAAATTACAAATCGAAAAATCAGTGATCGTAATAAAAAAAACGCACGAATCTTTCGTAACGTGAAAATAAATCGGGTAGGGAGACAACTATAAATACAATCAATGGAAATTAGATGACTCGAGTCGGCGATGACCATCTGTAGAGTAAAACAGTGTGAGGATTCACACTCTGTTCGTACAACTTGTATTACATTTGTTGTATCGGTAATTTTGTTCGATGTTTTCTTCTTTTCTTTTCAACACTCCCCCCGATTTATAATGTTATTCTTTTGGCAATCTCGCGTACCAACGGTAAATATTCGCTCAACAAGTACACCGTTATAAGAATTGGATTATTTGCGATGCACACACGCGTTTATATTCACGATCCAATCTCGTGAAATCGTACACGAACGAGCGGCACCAAGATTCATTTTTCGATCGTGTACCCCTCCGAGATGGACTACCGTAACCGTACTGGTGTAGATTTCCTATAAGTGTACATATAGAGACACCACGACGAGGCACACATGCGAGCAAATACACTACCTACTATATCTGCGTAGGTAGGAACGTATAGGTAAATTACCAAACTAGATAAACCCAATCTAGTAATACGTTTTATATACTCGCTTTGATAAAACAAAATGGCGTAACCCACGTAGATTATACGTGCTATGTAACACCTCTTACGCCCTTCTGTACACTAGCGGTATTTTATGTGTATACGTGCAGTATATACACATACAAACACATTCAGAAGCGCGTCATCATGTTCGCAGTAAGGCCACGCACGTAAATACTAAACCACTGCACAGTGCACCGCGCCTTTAAAAGAATTCCGTTTGAAGTTCATGGTGCTGCCATCTAGCGACACACAGTCTGGCCTATTTGTGGATATCAACTTTTTTGTTGGCTCGGTAACTTACGCTTTTTCGTATAAAGACTGCGGTGGAAGGACATCTCTGAAGACTGTCGGATGCAATATTTTGCCACCAGAGTCTCCGAGTCAAAAAAACGGCGGAAGATCTTGTTATCAATAGATTAGATTCATGTTTTTGTTGGCATGTATACAGGAAATATAAACGAACACGATTTGGCTTGATATTTGTTTTCATGTTGACGTCGTTTTTTACCGGTGCTCCGATTCTCTAAAATGTAATACCCTGCCACTCTTTCTCCACGAACCAGTGGACACGTATATTACGTGCGACCGTGTTTTATTCCGGAGCTTTTTTTATCATAAATATACGGGTTTCATTATTTAATACCAAAAAACGTTGAGAAAGATGGATTCTGCGGACTATAAAGAAATTCTTGCGACTTCGGCTTCGATTTGTACGATTTCACAGTTTCTAGCCGGTATGTAAGTATTTTGACAGCTTCTCATCCTAATATTGTTTTTATTCATGTTAACTACATGCGACACAATTGCATTTTAATTGGACACCTGATAACGGCTCGTATATACAGTTACTCCAGAACGAAATTGCAATATCGAACAAATTTTCTCCCATTGGAGTTTATTTGCAATGCTACGAGTTTTAGTACGATTCAGAAAAATTTATTTCTTAGCAACGAAAATGGAAGCAGCTAGGATACACGTTTGCTTAGCTTGGTTGCAATGCTATATGTTTTAGCACGATTTAGAAATATATATTTATGGAGAACAAAATATAAGCAGTATAGACTTTTGAGTTTTTGCCATTCCGACGATCGTAATTTTGGCGGTGAAACGTGACCTTCAATTTCCGGTTTCAATCGATCTTGTCAGCCAAGCTCGTTTCGATTTTTTTTTCTGTTATGTATTCTACTGTTAAATATTCTTCATATTTTGTACAAAAACACTACGGATTTCTTTGAAAGTTATTCCGATCCACTCCACCGTTTCTTTTCTCATTTCACGAACCATGTCATCGTTCATAAAAATTGGCGAGTGAAAGAAATGTTTAATTATGGCGCTCAAGATCGTAGTTTAAAAAAAAATGTATCCTCCCTCAATCTTCAAATGTCTTTTGTCTTTACTATTTAGGAACCAGATTGAAGGAAATGTCTGTGTTTCCGAATTTCTCCATTTTTTAACCAATGAGCATCACAACGAAAAAATATTGTCTGTCCTATGTTTTTATCTTACAGACTAGTATGTCGGAAATTCATAATCAACAAAAGTACAGGCGAAGCGTCGGCTCTGCCGTTTGTGACTTGTTTCATGTCGTGAGTATATATGTACAATAGATATATTTTTGAAGACGGGCAAAAATGTGTTTTCGTCTCGCGATATTGATGTTTTTGTTTGTACTGCAATATTTGCATGAGAATAAATTATGTTTGTGAAAGAATTGAGCCTCCAGAGACTTCTGTCTCCGTCCTCTTAAAAATTCTTGACTTATCAGCGTTTTAACTTCAGGTACAAAAAAAAAACAATAATAACGTGTTCAAGCGGTAAAAATGAAATTTTCCAGATGCAGCCTCTGGATGAGATACGGCCAACTGATTGGAGATCATCATGTTATTCTTGTCAATCTTCTTGGTGGAATACTCCAAATATCGTACACAATCGTTTACCTGTTTTACACTACAAAACGAACGATGATATTCAGACAATCGTTTGCAGCACTATTTTTCGTAGTGTTGGTATATGCTTACAGTGTCATGGAATTTGATAGAAAAATGGCAGCATCGGTCGTTGGTTTCCTAAGTTGTAGTTTAACGATCCTATTCTTCGCTTCGCCGCTCATAATGCTGGTAACTAAAACAGTTCAAAATCACGGAGTAAAAGAAAAAAAAACTCTATAATCCACAAGAATTTTGCAAAATTGACAAGACGTTGTAAAAGATGAAGAAACTTTAATTTACTCTCTTTTTTCACAGGCTCACGTTATAAGAGTACGAAGCGCCGAGAGTTTGCCATTTCCGGTAATAGTCGCAACACTCGTGGCGTCCATGCTTTGGTTCACGTACGGCGTGCTTATTGACGATGCTTTTATAAAAACACCGAATTTCTTGGGCTGTGTCCTATCGGGCTTTCAGCTTGCATTGTTCGTTGTTTATCCGAAGAGAAAAGATGATCAAACGTTTTTTATATAAACAAAGATGTATCGATATTGAATTTATTTATCGAAATCCGTACTTCGATTTCAATCGAAGGTTCGAAAAGCTGGAAAAAACTTATTGTTGGAGATGAAATGAAAAGGATACTGTGTGCATTTTGGAATGTAACACGATAATGCAGGGTTTTCATGTTGCGATAAAATCGCAAAAACACTGTCTCATTATCAAGTCCCATATTATCGAGTACGATACAATATTAGTACAAATATTCACTTATTTTTTTATACTTCAGTATAAATTTGAATGAAAAAATGTAATTTTTTCGGGCCATGCACTGTAAAAAAGAGATAATTTATTTTTAATTTTTGACGATTATGACAACTATACTTGGAAAAAGGCATTTGGATATTTTTTATCCACAAGGAACGATCTTTCTGTGTAGATAATTCTTGAAAATCTGATTATAATGTATTCCAAATGTGTTTGTGTGTACATATAATAAATCCTACGATTGTTACATTCACTTAAACGTTTTATTTTCTTCGTATTTTGGTATTCATTCCTCACACATTCAAGCTTGATGAATGATTTATTAAGACGTGACAAATTCGACAATCGCTTCAAATTTCTTTTGAAAAAAAGTCGCGTTGGAAATCGTTGGCACGAGATCGTCGGTGATGTTTTAACGATCACGGGCACAAATATAGAAATGACGATTAAATAACTGCAGGCGATCATTATTATTCATTAAATGCAACAAATGGAAAAAAACATGATAAGGAAAGCAACTTCTGAAAATCTTTTTCTGGAATTTCCGATACGATTTTTTTCTAAATTGAAGAAAAAAATTTGTCACATCCCGTATTGGTGTTATAAAATGAACAATTATTATTTTTACTCCACCAACTAAACAATTTGACGATGAAACGAGTCTTTCTGTCTTAACAACTAGAAGGGTTGATTTACTCGGATTTGGATTTCGTATTTTCCTTGTAGTGAAGGAATACAAGTGAGAATAAAAATACACCGCCCATCATGGAGAACGCACTCACGTAATAGGGGTAAGCGCTCGGTATGAATCTCTCGTATTGAGTATGTTGAACCGGACGTACGGAAACTTGCGTTGAACTGTACAAGTGCGTAAGTCCGATTCTCGTGTAATCGACTTTGAATTGATAAACTCCATACACATCAGGAATCTTGAATTTCGCTTCGTAACGTCCGTTTCCAACGTGTTTCATCGTCATACGAACGAATGGATCGATTCTCACGAATTCCAATTGCAAATCATTCGCCTCGTAAGGAACCCATTTGTCGTTGAAGAGTTTTTCCACTTCTATCGTATAAACAACGTCTTCCATTATCGTATACGCCGGGGGTGGTTGTGGCTCACCGATCCTGTGGTGATGAACCGATGAGACGCGAATCACACCGTTCTCCTTGAAAGTCCATTGAGCTATGGATTTCACAACCTCCTCATTGCCAGACTTCTCGAAACGTCGGCCACCTTAATCAGAAATTTCGGAGTTGTTAAATTTTCTACGCGTTTAAAAATTGTGCTGAATTCTATTCGACGTTCAATTCAATTGGAAATGCGTCTGGTAACGTTGGTTACAGAATTTAAAAAGCATTCACAATGAATAAGAATTCAGACCTTGCATTTTTAAATTTCGATACTGTACGAAAATATATCATTTTATAATTTCTTATTTACTTTTTTTTTTTTCTTTTTCAAAGCAATTGCAATTGTAATGTGAATCAGAAATTCGAAGCAATTCCGTTTACCTTGAGCTTTCTGAACGGGGCTGGTGAAAGCTTCGTCGCTGAAGAAATACAAAGAGCCAGAGAACAATACTCGAGCGTTGTTCCGTGCCTGCAGGGCGGCAATGAGCAGTGTATTTTTGCCAACGGCATGGGGATATTCTTTTACGGGAAGATCCGGATTGTACGAATATGCGGTGCTCGAAGCGGTCAAGAGTCGTAAAACAAGAGGATTATCCGAATCGGCGATCAATCCTGTTCCACGATAAAGAAGAGGAGCGACATTTTTGTCACCGACGATGACGGGCGCGTCGATCAGATTTGATGGATCCGCGACGATCGTCGTATGCTGTCCAGCATCACTGACGTCATAATTCATGTGATCAATAACCGAAGCACCTTCCTCGTCGCTTTCAAAACCGCATTCAGATGCCAATTCCCTTAGTACTTCTCCGCTTTGTGACGAACCGGCGATCAGTACGTTTCCACCTCCATCAATGAAATCTGCCACTGCTTCGATGTTCAAAGCTCCACCAAATTCTTCCACTCCCGGCGCAAATATTATCAAATGTTTGTACAGGAACTCTCCATACTTTGAAAGCACAAGATTTGCGTCATCCGCCAACTTGAATGTAAGCGAGTAATCTCTATCTAAAATATACAAAAAATATTTTTAATTGTTTTGTTTCCTAAAAAGTCAAACAGGAGAATTCAGACGTTTTTTGAGTTCGATTGAAAAGTAGGTTCAGCAGGCATCCAGTTGAACTTTTAAATCATCATGTGTTTGTAAGTAAAAGCAGAAATACTCGCAAGAGTAGGAAAACTGGTATTTTTCATTCAAAGCATATTGACTAAATGATAATGGCTGATGAGTCTAAATTCTTCATGTTACCACGGATAAATTCTTTCATGCATTTCTTCAAATTTTATTGACACAGTAAGCATCGATTTTGCATTGCAATATAATTTTACAGAATAGACGTTTTTTACTTCCTATTGTTGATGTAGTAAAAAACTAGGAAATGCAATGAAAATTATTGATCCTTGATAGTAATAGTTTTAATACATCAAAATTGCAAAAAAAATCTATTGCAATAATATTCAAAGCAGCTAAGACTAAAAAAACACCAGTTTTCAGTAGAAAATTAGATAAAATCTTTATCACATTAGAAAATCAACAAAAGCATCAAAATTATGCCAAAAATTACTCAGTGGTGAAAATTTCATGCATTTTTTGGTTAAGATTACTCTCTAAAATTGTTGTATGATCTGCATTAGCAATGATAATAGATTAGGCAGTTGAAATTTTTTTTCTGTTTTTCATCTTCAAGATTGGAAGAACAACTCAGTTTCTAGATAATCGGAACAGTTGCTCTCAAAATTATTACAATTGACAGAAGGCCTGAGCTCCGGATTTGACCATTTGGCCTACGTTGCTCCTTGCAAGAATGTTGTCAACTTTTTTGAATTCTAGTGTCAATTTTTTTATAATATCAGGAAGCTTTGGAAATTTTGGAACTACAATGAGCAAATTGCGTAGAACGTCTACATTTTCTTTGTGATTCGTCCATCATAATAATTTCATCAATCGTTATTGATAACGAAATGATAACCAGGGCTGAGAACCTGCACAGTTTATGAAAATTTTTAATACTGAAATTCGATAATTTTACTCCATTGATCACTGGGAAGATTCCATAGATTAACTTATGAATAAGTTATAAGAAACGCATATTGTTGGGACACGATCAATATTCGATATTTGTGTGAGAAAGTAAATAAACGTCAAAAACGCCTTGCAGTGTATCGGCGTGACGATTAGAAAAATATGTTTTTACGAACCTTGCAAAGATTTGAAGAATATGGAATGTGTCTCTTTGATAGCTAGATTATCGAGTAACACTAGAGTAGGGCCACCGGCATTAGCAACGGTGAAAATACAGAGAAAACATAAAAATATATTTGCGAGGGCCATTCCGCTACCCTTCATTTTTTCTCTCAATAAAGAATACCGACAAACTTGCCACGAGTTGATGAGACGTGGTAACAATTGTTTCGCTGAGCTAAAAAACCGGAGGAAGAACGGAAGTGACACGTCCGCGTCTTCTGCACCGTTCACGAATAAAATGCAAGAAAACAATATTTTCTTAATTTAGTCGAGTAATTGGCCAAGTAACATGTAATGAATGGATGTGACTAGTAATAAAAACGATTTTTCAGTAACCCAACATGATTTATTGATTAGCATGATAACATTCTAATGTGTTCCGTCGTTCAAAATTTTTTTTGATAATGCTGCCTCTTACGAGAAGTCATAGTACTTGAAGAACCGGCCCTGACAATATGACAAATCCACTAATTTCACGGACGCACACCGGCGTCCATCGCGCGCGGGGAGGCACGTGAGATAAAATTTCGCGCGTGTTAAACAGTGTTAATTGTTAGTGTGATTAAACCGTCTACATCAAATGAACAAAGTCACTTCGACAATGCGGTGTCATAGATAAATACTTTTATTTGTAAAAACTGTGGATTACGAATCATTAACACTTCAAAAAGTTCAGGCTTAGAAGAGGCGGTCCGCGAGTTTTTGTCACATAGGTTATGTGTCTGTACGGTACAGCAGTAGAAATTTGACTTGGCGGGAGGCGAGTTAATTTTAACACTAGAACGATTGTATGAAGTAAACAAATGAACTTTTTCGCAAGTTTCATTATATTATCGTAAATCTGATCCTTTTTTCGTAGTGTTTATATTATGATATTAAAATGGAGATCGATCCGAATTTAATCTTCAATTTCGCTTCGATAATCGCAACATTCCTTCTCATAAGCACTGCGTGCATTACAATTTTTCGTGGACTCAAGTGAGTAAACATTGTTAACAAACCATCACTTTTCGACAGTTTTGAATTCCCAGCAAATCTAATCTTTTTTTCCTCTCCATTAGATCAAGGTGGCCAATTAAAGTAAATTGCTGGTTTTGCAATAATTATACTCAAATTTATCGTTCGGAACTGCATTGGTGGCGATGTTCCAGTTGTGAGCAGTACAATGGATTTACCAAGGTCAGATAGTTTTTTTTTTCTAAGTTTATAGTAATGTTGGAGCATTAATTGTTTTTGTATCGCTAATTAAGGAGATAATTGGTCTTTGTTTCGACCAGAAACTGTTAGAGCAGTTCAATGAAAGTTTTTCTCCTTCAAAAACATACATCTTGAGAATGGCTCCAATTTTTTTCATTCACCAGAAGTAGGTTCAAAAACAAAGATCTTGACAACCACTTAATCAATGTGCTCCAAATTTTGTGTGATTTTCTGGACTGAGTTATCTGTTGCATATCAGCATCCTCGAATGTTTTTGACAGGCAGCCTAAAAGTTTTCATTCAAGAGTATTGTCAATTTGAAAAAAAATCAATCTCTTCAGAATTTACTTTAAAATTCAAAAAAATGGAATAATATCGCACTCCATTGTTTTTTTCGTAGAAAAAAAAATACTCTTCCCTTGATGGAAATAGAATCTTCACAATACTGTGTAACAGGTCTCTGCCATTGTTTTTGAATAGAGAAATTTGCATGTTGCTCAAAGAATATTCAGAAGGAAGTTTTATAAAAAAGGGAAATTGACCATTCATTCGACTTTTCTGACCGTACATGCCGTATAATTATTATTTATTCATTGTTTGCTCTAGAAAACTATTTGCTGCTGATTTTTTATTTCTGTAATTAACAACGATCATCAATCGTACTAACAACAACTGTCATTGATAAAAAAAATCAAATGTAAACGTATAAACATTACAGGATGGTGACTACGCGTATGACATTCCTGAGCAGAGCATGCATATGCCAAAGAATTTCAGCAAAATATATCCAAAGCATAAAAAAACTGAAAATCAAAAGGCTGGAAAGAGTCTTTGCGAAAGATGCAATAAAAATGAAGAACTCAAAATATTTGAGCTGCAAGCTTTTGAACCAAAGGGATTTTTCAACAGTGGGTTGAATCGTTTCAAACAGGAGTTGGAATTGAAATATCCTCTCTGCGACGATTGTAAAATTTTAGTTCAAAATGTTCTACAAAAGCAATCGTTGTGGCTCACTCGTTACAAAATGCTATTTTATAAACAGAAATCAGTTAAAGCGATGATAAAAGTGAGTAGGCTAAAATCTTGTGGAAATATTCACTGTATATATTTTCAAAAAAAGTCTAAGTTATTAAATAAGAAATCATGATACAGGTCGATAAATACTTACTTTCTTGTTCTTTTATCGTTAGAATTCTGAGAAGTTTGAAAAAATCGTTCGGATCTGCTTGACACTGTTGACATCTATAATGATACGCTATTCTCATTATTGGCCCTTGCCTTTTGTTGGTGCATTTTTACAATCAAGCACGTTTCTCATGAATCAAGCGCACAGAGGCTCTGATGCACTGCTAACTTTTTTGTGGCTGTGCATTAGTCTTTCGGAGCGAGTGACCGACTTCAAATTTGAACTGTACGAGAGAAATGGGTGGACATTTTTGGAAAACATCACTCGACATCACTTTGTAAGAATCGAAAAAAGAAGAAAATAATAGAAACGGGGCTCGCAAAACTGAAAATCGTGTTGATTATTAATTATTTATACAGATAACTGTCCTGGTGCTGATTATTGGGCTATCAAATATAACATCGAAATACAGAAAGCCTCGAAACATCAAGGCGTCGTTCAAAAAATTAGAATCACCAGATCGCCAAAGAAATTCATATCCAACGATTGACGATAGTTTCGAGGATTCTTACTTGGACAGCCAGATTAATGAATCGCAACAAACGTATTTGAATGATCAAGGATCATCGATCGATGATCGAAAGTCTACGTTTCAAAAGAAATCTCATATTCTCAGGCAAGTTCCATGGCTGTGAAATCGCGTAAATTTCAGTAATATTGTAGTTTTCTAAATACAAGAAATCATGTTATAATGATTCTAGGGAAAGCACAAATCAGTCTGTCAACTTATCGGGAATGCTGGTGAACGATGTTTCGAGGAATTTTTCGGAAATTGGAGGCCGACACGTATTGAAGTTCGACGGTGATTCGGAGCAATACTCGTTGAACGACAGTCTGAGTACACTCAAGACTTTAACTCTCGGTGAATCGCGAGCGGACCAGACATCAAGAATGCCAAGTATATTCAGAACAAAAGTATATAATTCGACGAGTCCAGATTTATTTAATCGTACGAGAAAATCAACGCGAAAATTTGTGCTGGCGCCACCGAAATTGAAGTCGTTTGCTCAAACGTCGTGGGTCGCTGGCGGATATTGGCAAGTTGGGGTCGACACGCCGACTTTGTCGCGTTCGTCGAGTCAGAGTTCGGGTTTTGGATCAGCAGGTTCGAACTTTGGGCCCTCGAGAGAACCATCGGTAACGAAAGAGATCGACAAATGTTCGATGACGTCGGATAACACCCAATTTTTTTATCCGCCACGACCAAACAGTGTGAATTCCGTGAATTCTTGTTGTCAACACGTTTCTCCGATCCAATATGCGAGATGCGAAAACGTTTCTTACAATCAGCCATTGAAAGTCATGCCAAATTCAGGATTTTTGCAAAATCCACAAACACATTTCTCACCAGTGCATCCAGAATCGAGTACCTGTTACGAGCGTTGTTTATCAATGCAAAACGGAAGTTTGAATTTTTCGACGATTCAGTCAAGCCAACAAATGCCAAATTGTCATACCATTTTGAACAATGCAAACTGGTTAACAATTTTACTTGGTGGATCGCTCATTTTCAACATTGCCGTTTTCTGTACCATAATGCTACGTTAAGTTCATTTTATTAATGACGTGCCTGGCACGAATCACAATCTTTACAAATATTTCTTTTGTTTTATTATCGCCGAAGACGAGCTCATAGAAAAGTTCGAATTTTCTCTACGTAACTTGGGAAAACGAATTATCGATGGGAGTCCGTCGTTAAACGACAAAAATGGCTGTTACAAAATCATTTTTTTAATAATATATATTTATTATGCATACAGACACATCCAAGATGTTCTCAAAATGCATGAAAAAATTTGTACATTCAAGAAATACGATTTAAAATGTACATTTTGAAATGTACTTTATGCACTAATGTCGCATCGATAATTCGTGTTGCCAATAGCTAATTAATTCAAGTTTTCCATTATTATTTTTTTACATTTCATTACATAACATTAAACTTGAAGAAATAAGGTTTTGCGAATGATCTACTGCCATTGTAACGATTAAAACTAACAAAACTATAAACTAACCAGGATTCAGTTCAAAACTCCACTTTGTGTTCGGCCAATTTAGATTTCCAATGTGCTGTAACTGCCAGGGTAACTTTTGTTTAATATTTCTTTTTCTTTGGACATAAGATATTATGGAATTTATTGGTGGATCCATTATCGATCGGGATCATGAATTATTTGGAAAAACTAAATCAATCGTAAACATTTATTTAACCCAACATTTAGGTCACTTTTTGAAAAATATTAGTTTTTGCCGATTTCAAATCTGCCTAATTCGAACCCTTTAATGTATCCAGCGTTCGAAACGGTGGTTGCACAGTACATTCGATGTATTCCAATGAGTCATTAATCAGACATGTAAATATACTCATAGGCGAAAGGTGGTATCTGATTATTATTTCGAGTCTTCTGAGACCTAAAACTGTAATAACTTCTTACATTATAGTGCATAGCATTATCAGCCATTCTATAAGTTATTCGTGGTTTCAACGATGGACAAATAGCGTAGTGGATATTCTGTGATTTATTCCATCAAACTTTCAAAAACCATGATGTAACTTCGATAGTTATTATTATTATTATTGTTTAATTAATGAACAGTTATTAATTATTGTAAAAATATCCCAAACGATGTTTCCTCGCGCAATCGACAGCTTAGATATCGAAAATGTGATAAAAACAAAAATCGTGAGCTCGGTGAGCGATGTATTTTAACATTGAAAACTGGAAAGCGTTGAATCGGCGATACCAATTGAAATTGTGGTATAATTATTCTTTTTATACCATAAACTGCTTACGAATTAAGGCTTCCACATTTACTATTATACACAAGTACCTATTTTTTTTTTTCTTTTTTTTTTTAACATCACGTGATAAAGCTGTAAAATGTTTTTGTTACTACAACAATTTTAGTCAGTTTATATTTCTGGGGTTTGTTACGATAGCTCATGTAAAAATAATTGTGAAACATAAGATGAATAATCATGACTTACACGATTGTTAACACCCCGGAAAATAAAATTCAAAAAATTGTATAACGCAGTAGTGTTATTTATTTTCCCAAGAATTGTACTCGTTACATTCCAATTATTGATTTAATGCAATTATCGAACGATAATTACAACCATGTACACATTCGTTTGGTGCCTACTCTACGATATTGTGGTTCTCGAGCCGGTGGTCTCGATTTTGATGACAAATCTATTCCCAAATGACGCAAATCTGGAGTATTCATGTCTGGGCCGCTTATTGAACGTCTGGAGAAAAAAATGAGGCAAATTGACTATGAAGAAAATATCCAAAAACGCAAACACCACGATATGGATATTGAATATTGAGACTCGCTTCTTTTTAAGATTTCTTTTTTTTTTTTTAAATCTAGGTACCGTTTTTCATCCCCATCTGCTGGACATAACACTCCAACAAATTGGAGTTCATACGATGATTTCAGTCGCGAACTTGAATCATCGTCCTCTTGATTTCGTTTCGAACGATTTCCGACCTTATACTTTGACCTCATGTCCGAATCTTCGTCGTCCGAAAGTTCTTGCTCACCACGCTTTAGAGTTGATACAATTATTGATCAATTTGAAATATAAGAAGTTTGAGAACTTTACATTTTTTTCATTTTCATCAGGTTTTTTGAACGAATCAAAGTCAATCTCTCATGACATCGTGTAATTTGTTAATTTTTAAAATCACATTAGTATCTGGTTCCAAAGGAACCATAATAATCCGTTAATCGTGTTGGGAGATATGAACGCATAGCGACTAGAGTGAGACATGAAAAATTACCTGTGCTTTTTGTTTCTGTTTCCATAAAGCATAAATTTCCGCTTTTCTATCCTTGACATCGTGAGGTACGTAATTCGCCTGATAATCGGTGGTCCAAGGGTGCTGACTTTCAATAACCGCCGGAGGAGAGCGTTCCTCGTACCAATTACCGATCAATACTTTGTTGGAATATTTTGGTGTTGTAGTAATTGCGCGGTCGTCTATTTTTTCTTCTCCACAATATTTCAAACGAATTTGCGAAAACGTTAAAGGTTTCTGAGGTTTCGGTTCAGGAGAAGCTCCACCGGTGAATAGAATATCCATATTTGTATGGAATTGATTCTTTATAAATGAAAAACCTCGATCACAATAAATGTTCCAAAAGTCATGAAAAAATCCTACGAAAATGACTTCCCATCACCGATCCCTCATTTAATTGATCTTCTTGAAATGAGAAATGAGTACGAAAATGTTATGCAACGGTTGTCACATGTCATTTTCAACTAGTTTTCGATGACAGGTTGAATCATCGTGATCCATGTTATTTTGTTGTTTTTTTTATATTTGAGTGTGAATAGAAGCTTTTCCGATTTCCACTTTTCTAAATGTTTTTCGCATTGCACGAAAAAATGAGAAAAAATATGAAATATACTCATTTGCATTTGACGTTATATTGAAGCATTGGCACACAATCAGAAGCATACAAAATAATGGCTAAAAAATTATTCTACTTCTTCCAGCATCAAGCAAGGTATACAATTTCTAAGACAGCATTAGAACATATTTTCATTTTTTTGTTGTTTATTGTGAATAACACATCTATCTACATTGAGTGGATAATATACGCTCTCGTTAGATCGAAAATTCGGTCGAGGCTCGCCGCAAAAAATGAAAGTTATTTGTGTTTTTAGATTTTCGCCAAATGAATAAAATCAAATAAAATCAAAGTTCAAAAGGCTCTCCCTTCAGACGGCGGTTTGAGATCAACCTCCTCATCAGTTATTAATAGATCTATATATATATAATTTTTTCGTGTGCACAAATAATATTGAATTTTCTAAGATTTTTCATTAGTATTTTAGATGCATATTTTTTGCTTTTGTTTTTTGTTTATTTCATTATTTCTATTTGCTTCCGTATTATGAAAAATAATCGAAACTCTTTTCAGTTTCATTCGAAGTTTCGTAACATTGAATTTTGTTCCCAGACGATCTGCCGCTTATGGGAACGTGATTAAATACGAGAGTAATTTAGTATTATGTATTATTTTCATTATTAATATTATTAGCAGCACTATAGAATTTAGAGGGAGGCTGTTATTCGAGTTATACAATTTAGCCACCATTTCTTGTTGTTTTTGTCGTTCGTTTACACAAATATGCAATTTAGACAGAGGCTGCACGTAAAATTTATTCATTTCTACCATCTATTTGTCTTTCGCGTGTTTTTTTTTTCTTTTCCTTCATTGTTTCCTTTCAAATGTGTGTTTACGTGTAATGCCCGGAAAGCCCGCGACCTTAAACGTACGATAACTTGTATCTTGTTCTACAATAATGTGTGTTTATCCTCATTCTCTCGCAAGCATTCACAGAGACTTTTAGCAAATATATATTTTTTACGAGAAATAAGAGAGGAAAATAATGAAGATGAGAACGATGAGGTTTTATTAATAATGCCGTCTGGTCTAACTAAACGATTTAAATAAATATTTACTGGAGTGTGGACTAATTCATTAAGGAGGATACTGATTTTTCTCATTTTCTTTTTTACAGAATCGACTGCATAGTTAATCAAGTATTCGACCTTTCTTGTATCCACTTTGCCTTTAGCATCGATTCGCCAAAGGAGCGATACTCGGCTGACAAATTATTCATTATCTCGGTTCATAATAATAATAAATTAATAATTATTATTCGTATGTAATAATTAAGAATAATTCATTTGTATCCATCACTTTATAATAATATTCATGATAATCAATCGAGACAACGGAATTTAACGACAATGCTTGGACGGACAAAAAATAAATCGCCCGTAGAATTATCGAATCACAAATCATCGACGATAAGCAGTTATATTTCGTTGATTAAACTCTCGTATATTTTTTCAGTAATAGGACATTGACGAGAATTTTAGAGCTCTGAATCGCACAAGGTAATTCAAAAAAATAAAGAAGACAAAAACATACACGCTACAGATTGAAAAAGACAGATAATTTCGTGGAAAATAAGGAAATACCGTGCGGTCGTATGTAATTAATGGTTGCTTCTGGTACATAATATATAAACTAAATATTTCATACGAGTTGTTTAGACTCGTATGAAATAAGAAAATAGCTCTTACTTTGTTTCTACCTAAACTTGCCATCAATCTTTGTTTAATGATAATGCAATTAAAAATAAAAGTGAAATAAAACAATAATTGCAATTGAAACATTCGAATTGCAGTTATTCCACTCTCGTCTGTTGGGTGTAACATAATTCGCATTTTAGTTTTCGTAGATTACAAATATCAATATAATAGCCGATTAACAAAGTTTTCTACGACGAATTTAAACGGTACTGGAAAAAAAATAAAAATCAAAACGTATAAATATATTCATATATGTATATTATATGCGCACACAAATTGCCGTTATTACATTCGAGTGCACGATTATTTAAGCTGCGCATCAAGCTCTAAATTAGTTCCGATTAGAAAATAATTTTTACTTTTCTTTCGTTTCTCGTGTCTTTCTTTTTGTTAATTCGCAATTGCACCACGTTGAGGAACTTAAGCCTATGTAAAAAAAAAAACAAAAAAAAACAAAAACAGTTTCGTACCCTGAAAGAAACAAGTACACGTTCGCTGGTGATGCTGGTGGGAGAGAATCAAGCGACGAATAATTTAAGGCCACGCGTTAATAATTGAGTCCCGAGTACTCTAATGAAGCTCGTAGTGCGCTTGATCAACGGAAAAAAAGAAAACGAAACAAAAAATAAAATGTAATCTACAAACTATTAATCGATAAATGATACCATAAATTATTATAAATACAGTAAGGTATGAAAAAAGCGTGTGATGATAATTTAACGATAACGATAGTACCGAGAGCACAATTGTTTTGTTTTCTTTTGTTATTTTTTCAACGAAATTTCCACACTCCCATTTTTATATGATTGTCAAAACTAGCAAGAACGTTTACGAATTCTGTGTCTCTTTAATCACAGAGGAAAGGCTAAAGCACTTGACTTTTTTTTTTGATCTATCAAGTGAGCCCTCCAAATCGATGCAAAATTCAAACTCGTTCTTGTCCAGTTTTTGACTTTGTGTGTTCTGCGTAAACGTGAAGTGCCCGGTGGTCAAGTGAGTCTCGATTTTGCTATTTCTTTTGTCGTTTCCTTTTCGTTCGCGATATTGCAAATAAGTACTCATAAGCCACAATCATCCAAACAATCTCTCATTAACTGCAAGTCCAATCGTATAGAGTTTTTTCTTCTTCAATGATCATAGAAAGATGTCTACGGAACGTTATCTTTACCAGTTATTACGTTTTTCGGACGCTGATTGAACGAAACGTCATGGTTGAGGATTTTGCTTTTTTCGGTGCAATGGACGTTTTAGGCTCTTCCTTTCGTTTTCTTGGTCGATAATTCAACGTAGATATAATAATAATAATAATAATAATAATGAAATTATTCCTTCTCAGCCGAAAGGCATTAATCCTGCCGTGAATTTTCGGTCTGAATGGTACGCTTGGTTTATGTCCCACAAAAGTACGTTTTCGTAGTTTTTTTGTCTGGTTAAGAAACGGTTTTGAGTTCTATTACAGAATGGACAGGGAGGAAGGGCTTTGCTGCTTTTTTTCTCAATTTCTCGACTCTTGCTTACTCGTTTTTTTCTTTACGTTTTCCTTATTTTCTTCGTTTAAATTAAATAATTTATAAAAATCAACTATTTACAAATCGATAAGACCTGCAGTATTACACAATACAATATTTATATTGAATCTTAGCCGTTTACCTAAGCGAATGCGTGTTTTTTTTTTTCCTTTTTTTTTGTTTTCTCTTAATAGAAAGATAACGGATGGTGCATCGTTTGCGAATACATAATACGTCTATTACCCTTATTCAGATACCGTATTAATTTTGGTTTGTTTGTTCTTTTGTGTGTGTGTGTGTGTGTTTTTTTCCTTTTTCGTTTCATCATTTTTGTTCTTTCTTTGTATTTATACGAAAGAATTATAAATTAAATTCATATCTGAAAATCTTTTTTTTTCGTCGGCAAAAGCGCTCTTCCGTTCGTTTTCTGTAAAAAAAGGGGATGAAGAGTATTTTTTTTTACTTTTCGGTTTACGTTCACGACCGCGGAACGTGACAATCCACATCTATTTGGAAACAAAAAAGAGAAAAAACAAGAAATAAATATAAAACGAAAAATTTGACGTTATCGCGAAAACACGATTAACTAATCATAAATCAAAATTTGTCTGTCATCTCGAAGTTTTTTTTTCATCGAAGGGCAATTATTAATCTCTAGTATCATTAGTGTTGATTATAGTATTCACAAATTTAATTTGATGTTTTTTATAAAGAGTTTCCGATAAAAGCGATGAAAAGTGTTCGAAATATGATTTACACAATTGAAAAAATTTAACATGTTTATATTCCAATGATCGTGAAAAATAGTGAAATTCAACTACTCAAATGATTGTATTTCCAAACCGTGTTCATTACTTTGGAAATTTTCACAACTTCACGACGGTCAATGTATTTGCGAATGTTTCATCAAGATTCATTATTGCAATGTAGGCAACTGATAAAGTTTGGAAAAAAATCCTTTTGTATCAACACTCGTTTAATAATGGAGTAATTATCGCACTTCTGTATAACATTCAGTCATGTCCAAAAATTAGACGACGAAAATATGGAAGGGAAATGTTTGAATGATCGTGTACTTCGAAATCGAAGAATGAGGAATGTTTGACGTTTGGGAAATTAATTAATATACATCTAAGGAATATAACTTTTGGATAAGACTGTATTTGTTAATTTAAGTTTCTAAATTGATCGCAAAAATGAATGAAATAATAACAGATTCCAAATAATTTCAACGAGTTTAAAAAAAATAAAAATAAAATTCTCTCCCAAAGAGTAAAAAAATGAGGTCTTATTGTCGGGACTTTAGGACTCACCTCGGTTTCCAGTTCTCATAGCATTGACTCCGCTTACGTTATGTTGGCCAGCGCGAATTGGCTTAGCAATTTGGGCGCTTGGACCACGTCGTGCCAGATTTTTCTGTCTGACAGCTTCCTTAATTCTATCAACTTCGTATTGGTAACGTTTGCGATCACGCATTGCACCTTCTTTGGCATCTCGCAAAGCAATTTCAAGAGCTTTAACGCGTTCCATCGTAGCGCGTAATCTTTTCTCGAGTTTCGGCAATTCGCATCTCAAGTCAGCGTTGTCGCGAACGAGCTGTTTGTGAACCTGTTGCAAAAATTTTAATATTTTTTTTAGATTGATTCACATTATTTACTTTTTCATATTTAGAGAGTCTAGAAATGTTGGATCAAAAAATGAATTGGACGGTACGCGGTACAAATAATATTTACCTTCGTAAGTTGGTCCAAGTTATTTTCAAGGAATGAAATTTTCTGTTTTTGCGCGAGTGAACCACCGTCGTCTTCATTGTCTTCGGCATTCGCTGATTTCTTGATCCTCACTTGAAGATCCTGAACGAATAATTTGCGCAAATTGTGCAGAGTCTGAAGTTCCTTGGCAACGGTGTCTTCGAGTCCCTTGAGATCTTTCCTCGCCTATTTTTTGACCGAGAAAAAATGGAATTTAATATGTGGTCTTGTGAACAATGTCTTTTTTTTCAATGTCGAAAAATACTGTCATAATGTATTTTGTATTTCTGTACCTGTTCGCGACGTTCGTTCATCAGTATGAGTTCTTGAAGTTTAACAGACTTGTCGGCTTCCTCTTGTTTCAGGCGGCCGTAATCGGCCTGCATCTGTTGGTGTGCGAGAGTGAACTTCTGATTCAAATCTTTGAGCTCGTTTATCGCCTCTTGTTTTTCGGATATTTCGTCTCTAAGTGCAGCGACCTATAAACAAATGAACGTTTAGTATTTACAACAATTTCTCCGAAAATAGAAATTTGTAGTAAAAAGATTTCGAGATTGCTCAAACTCCACAAGTTCTCATAAGTTGATGCTCTTCCGTCGAAGTTCGAAGATGACTTTAAAATGAAGAAGTTTGGAGGGCAATAATTTTATTCACTAAAAATTTCAATGCTCACCGTTTCGCACCAAACCTGAAAAAATTCCGCCATCATGAAGAATTTAGGAACATTGATATTCAATAATAAAATTCTTGAGATATTGTAAAAAAAACAACAACAAAAATTCAATTAATAATGAAACAATTTTTTTGATCGTAAGAAATCGATCAATTGGTTCTCTAGGATCCCTTGATTTGCTTCGAACTTTTTTTTATTTCTCTAAGCATCGCTCAAAAAAATTTCTGGGAGCGGCATTTGAAAACCTGTTCGTTCAATTACTCCGAGCATTTAAAAAATTCGTGATTTTGTATCAAATGTTTTAACGTTTCTGGAAAAATTATAACAAAAAGAATTTGCTAGAAAAGTTCATATGCGTCTAGAGAAAGTCATTCAACGCATTTCACGTAACGAAACGGAAGGGTTTGATTATCAATCTGATTTTATAATTATCCGGAGATGGCTGAATTATTTCAGATTTTAGTTCAATTGCGGAGTTTTGAAAAACTAATCTAATGCAAAGTTTCGCTGAAAAACACGTGTGATCCATCACTGATGGATAAAGGTTAATGGAAAATGAAAAGCTGAATGTCGTACCTGTTTCTGATGGACATCGCGCAAGTGGTCCATCTGTTCTTCCAAAGCTACTCGCATCTTCGTGGCAGCCTCTTTCTCCTCAGCTTTTTCTTTGTTCGTAACAGCTTGCACCTGTTCAGCAGCTTTGAGCTTCGCGCATTCCTCACGCAAAGCGTCAACGTCCTCCTCAAGAGTTCGTTTTCGTGCCTCGGCTTCTTTCATCGATTCCGAGAGTGTTTGCATACGTGCCTCGTGTTGAGATATCAGTAATCTACAGTCAGCGAGATCCTTCTCATACGCGGACACCTTGTGTAATGAAAAATGAGAAAAAATTAGTTTAAAACCATTTGCAACGATTAACATACAGCTTCCTTCGACTAACACAGTTTTTAAGAAAATTGCACTCACTTTTTTGTTGCAATCGGTCTGCAAAGTCTCTAATCCTGAGCAGCGTTGTACAAGATTCTTGATTTCGGATTTCATTTTATTGATGTAAAGCCTCGCGACAGTAAATTCTTCCTCAAGTTTACCGTTCGCGTCTGGAGTAACCTGGAAAAGGAATTTAAGAATAAGTATAAAAAGAAAGTTCATTTGAATCTGGAGTTGGCAAGAATTAAAGAAATGAATAAACGAATATTTATGAGAGAAACAACAATTTTGTACGAGTTATAAACGAGTTGTTGACTATTGAAACATTTTGCAATAATTTGATAATAAAAATCTCCATTACCTTAAGATTTTCGTCTCCACCAATTGCGACTCCTATCTCGCCCAAATCTTTGAGCAAATTCGAGAGCATTTCAGCCGTTCTTTTGCGTTGATGAGCTGACATGTCTCGCAATTGTTGCAGTTCTGAAGAAGTTGTATTGAGTGCAGCTTGTTTGGCCAACAATTCCTCTGTCAGAGCCTCGTGTTCTTTGTTCTTTATTTCAACCTTTGTATCGAAAAAAAACAAAAATGTAAATTACAATAATTGATATGAATAAAATGGAAATATCGTTGTTTCCAATTGAATTTTGATGGACCATGAAAATAATGATGGAATCAATCAATGCTAATTTATGCCATATTTTAAAGGCGATCGATCATGTCGTTGGGTTTTTCGATTAGCTATTTTGTCACTCAGATTCAGTCATTCGTCAATGTCATCATGATATTTTTCAAATGAATTGATTTTTCATTGAATCCGTAAAAAAAAAAAGACGTAGAATCGTGGGATCTAGAATAATTCGTAATTTACCTCTTGCGACTTTTGATCATAATTAACTGCCAACTCTTCAAGGGCCTGTAACACTTCTTTGACCTCTTCTTTCGCGCTCTCAGTCTCAAGATTTATCGTGCTCATTTCCTGTTGCAATTGCTCATAATCTCGTCGAGCACTAGCTATGAGTTCCTCCTGTTCTTCCAGTTGTTCCTTCAGCTTCTCGAGGTATTGCGATTGTTGATTTATTTCCTCGTCCTTATCGTCCAGCTGTTGGAACAAACGTTCACGTTCTTCTTCTAGTTTTTGTCGCTCTTCGTTCGAGAGTGAACCAGCCATTAGACCACCTCCTGGGATCGCGGGCATGGGTCCCTCTTCAACAGCACCTTAAACAAATATCATGTAAATTTACTTTCCCACATATTAACAACTATTAAATCCAATTATTGCTCCTTGTAATTCACAGCCTAAAAAATTACAGCTTTATGAGCTAGTGATTTGCAAATTACAAACAACAATTGGACAAAGTGTCGAGACTCTGACAGAATAAAAATCATTCATACAAATTGGATTGATACCTTCTGGGGGAGGAACCACAGGAGTAATGACTTCTGCAACTTCAACAAGATTGACTTGTTCTTCAGGTTTAACGGTTTCGCCTTGACGCCAACGTGCCAATTCCGATTCGAGCTTTTCGACTTTCCCTTTAAATCGCGCTGCTTTTTCTTTCTCACGCTCGTAACGACGTTTCCATTCCTCCGCTGTCAACTCTTCGTTCACGCAAACTACGTTCTTGATCGTCTTCGCACGTTTACCTTTAATCAAATAACGTTTAATTTAATTAAATTCTTGCAGGTTTCTAGTTTAATTCATTTTTGTCTTTCAACAATGATTCATAGAGTAGAAGCACAGAATATATTTGAGAAAAACAAGAATATGCTGATTTAAAAAACCGTCAAATAAAATCGGAAACTCTAGTAAGACAATCAATGAAGATTTTTCTTTCTCTTTTCTCTTCACATTTTATTATTTATCTCGATTTTATTAAGAAATCCTTTGCTATTGCTTGTAAAACTTTTGAAGCAATAAATGTGTTTGATTACTTTTTAATTTTCTTCTCACATTGATGGGAGTGTTGATCATATGAATCATAGTTATTTTAACGTGTGCATATGTTCTGCTATCAGAAAATCAATAATATGATGCAATACACTGTAAACTTTTGAATTCTTGACATAAAGACGCTGCCACGCCTCTCTATTCATTTGCGAACAAGGTACGAGAAAATTAGATTTTTAGTTTAACTCAATAATGAATAAATAATTACCGAAATCCAGTGTTGACTTTGTTTCGGATTCGTTGAAGCTTGCTGGCGAGCAGCAAATAATAATAGTAGTTCGAGCGTTACCACCCAATGATTCTTGCAAAATTCTCGTAAGCTTCGAGTCACGATATGGTATGTGAGTCTTGTTGCCATCAGCAAGAGCTGAAATAACGTTACCAAGGGCCGAAAGAGATTTGTTAATGTTCTTCGCTTCGTCCAATACGGTTCCTTCGGCTCCAGTTTTCGAAACCTTAAATAAAAAAAGGAAAAGTAAATCATCGAAGAAAAATCATTGTGTCAATCGGAAAATACATTTTAAAAATGAATGAAGGAGTTTACCTTTTCCGAACCAGCCAAATCGACGAGGTACAATTTGCCTGAGAGTTTCTTTTGATTTTCTAGATTTTCCTGCTTGACGTTTATCAGAAACACCGAATGCGATCTTGAACTGTGTTCGTTCATGTTCGTCACAGCTATGTGACGATTCGATTTTCCTTCTTCTATTACTTCGAATACTTCCTCAGGACTCGAGACGAATCTTTCGGTTGCACCTTTCACGAAGGGCACACGATTTTTGTCCTCGTGCACGCTCAGATTGATCTTCGATACTGGAATTTCGAACAAAGCAAATATTAGAGCCATGTGAGAAACTTTAATTCCAAAAAAATTGCTTTTTTCTTTTTTCTCCCTGTCACGATGGAGCGAAAATGATGTTAAACAAAATATGCAAAAAATCGTCTCACCATCGAGTAAATCTCTGATTTTGTCCATGTATATTTCGAAGTACGATACTTTGATGTGAAATTCCAAGTTCTCTTCCATGCCATAAATGTGATTGAAAATATCGTTGACGATTCTCGGTATTATTCCCTGTTTGTTCGGATCCCCTATTACACCTTCCATCGTGTGCGTTTTACCTGAAAAAAAAATTACAATAACCAATTAAAAAAGTTGTTCCAATTGCAAAAAAACGTTTTTCAATGTTTACAAGTTAAAAAAAGAGCCAAGTACCTGACGAAGTCTGCCCATACGCGAAAATCGTGCCATTGTATCCTGCAAGTACATCGGTGACGATGGACTTTGCAGCTTCATTGTATACCTTGTCTTGTGTTGCATTTGGTTTGAATACTTTATCGAAGAGATATACTTTGCCCTGAAAAACAAATTTATATATTTTATTCACAAGTAAATCGACATGTTTATTTACAAAAGTTAAGAAAGCAAGTGGGTTGGATTTCGTTGTTTTATTCATTCGAATTTATTCATTCAACTTTTTTAAATTTATTCATCATTTTGATAACTTTTGCGATCCTTTCACTGTTTCTGTTAGAGTTAGTTTTTAAATTCCCGTTGAAGATTATTCAGTTAACGAGAAAATCATTGCATGTGAGTTTTGGACTCTGCTACAAAAGATAAAAAAATTTCTTTCATTCCGACGAAGACGCACGATTCCAACGTCAACTTCATAAAAAATTGTGAATTAAACGCACTGGAATGTTTTCAATGATTTCATTCGATGCTAATAAAAATATTTTTCTTGTTTTTCACCCGATTTAATAGTTCTATTTTCGTCGAGGATCACTCATAATGTACGCCGTTGTCAAGTGGTGTGTACTTACTGGAATAAACGTTCGTGCTAAATTACGACTTCGGGCAACATTTCGCGTAAAATTTTCATGTCTTTTTTTTTTTCTTTCTTGCGCATGCGATAGTTTCATGAAAAATTCCCATTTAATAACGCGTTATAAAACAACCCTTGACCGGAACTTTTTTTTTACTCTCAGTTTCGGGAACAATAGGGGGCAGAAAAAAATGAGAGCAACTCCTCAAGAGATGCTTTGTTCCACGAGACTCTCGCTGGTCTCTCCAGAGGATACGAGAGACATTTAAGATCAAAAGCCACGAGATGAATTTATTATTACAGTCGCTGTGGCGCACGTAGACATTTTTTTAGAAGTACATTCTTCATGACAACCAACGCAAACAAATCTCACCGAGAGTCTTCTGGTCGCAAATAAACTATTTACTTTAAAAAGTCGACAAATAAGGCAGCGATAGTAGGGCAAGAAAAGTTAATTCCAATTTTAATTAAAAATACAAATATTAATTCAAAAAAAAATGTACAATAACAATTGATCAATGACAGACAATACAATCTTCGATAAGAATCCAGTGATAATCCAGGAAATAGACAAGATCCACCAGAAGATCTTGATACTTTTTTTAGTCGAACAACAACTTTTGATTCATGTTAAGAACAATGATAGTAATTATAGATAATGAAACGGACTAACTACACCGATAGGTCGAAATTGTTGTGACGTCTATTTAAAGGAAAAAGACTTTTTTTTAAATGTCGTGAAGATAAGAATACTATCACTGTATTATATAATGGTTTGAAGAGACATTTCCAATAATCACTTTTTATCAGATATCACGAAATTTAGGGGATAAGTTCCAATATTTTGCAATGAATCAGATTAATTAAAAACTATTCCAAAATCACTGTTTGTATTTTGGTAATAAAAAATCAGTTTTTTTTTTTATACAACAAAACATGATTGTAGTTTTCTACGCTACATGTAACCATTCAGCTTAAAATGGGCAATTGAAACAATCTTTAGAATTTAATCACAATCGGTGGTGAAAATTATTGACAAAAATCTTTACATATTGATTCGGATTAGAAATTAATGAAAAGCGTTGTGAGTTTTTAAATTAATCTGTATTTACTTTCAATCTACCATCAACAACAATGATTAGTGATGGAGGAAAATGTGTTGTTTGTGTAGAACTTAAGGTGATGAAATTTGTCTGATATTTTTGATTGATAAATGGTCATTTACAAAGGAAAAGTTTAGTTTTTCTTAATTTTTGGACAACTTTTGTGCCTGATTAGGGAATTATTTGTTTCGTGATTTTTTACATCAGTGATCTTCAAAACAGTCTACAAAAGGAAAATACGAGTCATAAGCTTGCTCCATACTTCCTCCTCATTGTAATTGTCTCAAACTTTAGAGATGATGTAATCCAGACATTGGAGTGTATTAACTCGAGTGTTTAATTTTGTATTCTGTCAGTCTCACAATGTACCATTATTTTTCCTTATGTTTCAAGTTAATGATGTTTTAGGTTAATGAAGTTTGCATCGTTATTGCAACGATAATTGGGCAATGTATTTTGAATGATGTGGCAAAGATACAAAAACTAAATTTACTGATAAAAATGAGCCGACTACCAAATTGTTTGAATGGTAAACAGAACAAAAAATATTTTTAGTTGCACTCAATAATGCAAACTTCAATAATATTGAGGTTATGAAAATAATTTCTTGTCAGGATTTGGTGTGACGAGAGCCAAGACTTCTGTAGTACTCTGCGAGAAAATTCTGAAACTAGGGCCACGATTCACATTTGTTTTCTAACATATTCATGTTCTCCAGCCAGTTAGATTTTGATAATTCTTTGTTTGACAATAAAAATACTGTTGCTACAAATTTATAGATTTCCAATACACAATAGAACAATAAGGCGGGTAATCAAAATGTAATTAGAAAGTTTCTGTAAAGAGTGCAATTTGCTATCGAGGCAGAAAAAAATGAAATCATTGGTTAGCGAGAACCTCAGGCCATACAGTCAGTAATATCTTATCACTTCAATGCTCTAAATTTGAATAATACTATTCTTGAACATGAAATGCAATATTAAAAACTGTAAAGAGCTAGAGCCTCCCATAACAAAGCGATGGGTGAAAAACTGCTTTGGGCAAAAAAAAATTAAGCATCGAGGACAGTGTATTCCGTCTAAACTCCATATACATCCTCCAATATAACCCAATGAGTCATCCAGGACAGTAACTCACATTCTATTTTCTCAACTTCTTCGAGCTTTGAGTGAGTGTCTGGGAATGAGTGAAGTATTCTTTAAGTGAGAAAAAAAAAACTGAAAAATATGAGATTCGCACTCCATTTGGCAAGCATATATGCATATAAAAGTACGTGGGCACGAGAAGCGATAGACAAAGATCATTGGACAAATAAAAAATCGATCGGTAACAACAAAGAAGGTGAACGAAAAAGGTAGTGTTCCGTGATCGAATTTCAGTCCGTAAAAAAAGTTCGTGAGAGTACGATATCGGTAGAAAAAAAAAAAGCAGCTGTCAGCTGTGTCCGTCGTTCCTGTCGTTTTTCTCGTTTCATTCCAGTGATTAAGTAAGAGCCGCAACTTGAACGAGCGACAAAATGCGAGGGCAGAAACGACGTGGGGAGTACGTGACGAATTGGTCGAAAAGAGTTTTTTTTTATATTCTTAAATGTAATTCTCGTATAATCCAAGGGAAAAGATTAGTCGAACACTTACCCCGATGGAAATACAATTCTCCTCGCCCCCCGATGGGAACTTGACGACGAATTTCGAGCCAGCCCTCTCCTCGGAATCATTGAGAGGCCGAAATCGACAGACAACTTTGATACTGTCTTCGGCAGCGATTTCACGTTCACGCGGCGTCGTCTCCATTGTAATTTCTTTTTTGACTCTCCTCGTTAAACGTAGAAAACGAGGAAAAAACCAACTCTTTCCTCGTTACCTCACACTAAACACACGCACACACTCACGCACGCACACACACACACGCACTCACGCGTTCACGAAATTCCCCAACCGTAAGAGGGGTTTTTTTTCGTATATTTCTTTTTGTTTTTGAGAAAATGCAAGGATTCTCCTCCACGACCGATGCGATTCAACGTTTCATCGAACTCGATGAGGGGGCCCGCGGGTGGGAGGGGAAAATTTAACGAATATCGTGGTGAATAATCGTCGGATTGTAGGTGGGCCAATCGGAGGTAGAGAGAAGAACGCGATAGTACCGCATCAAGTTCTCTACCTACTGTCAAGCCAGTCGGAGAGGCCTGTGGTTCGAACCAACACCAAGATGGCCGCTGTCTTTCACGTTTGACCGAGAAGAGAGGGAGGAGGCGGAGGTGGGGGAGAGGGGAACCGACAGCGGGGGTGCGGGGATTTTTAGGATCGTGTATAATTCGTATAACCCAAGATCTTTTCTACACGCGTGCAGTGAGTTCAAGCTATACTCGTATGTGGGTGTTGAAAGTACGACTTTTTCGATCGCCCACGTTTGTATACACAAACGTCAAAATCCGTAATAATCCTTGCGTTTATTCCAGCTTTTTCCTCCCAAAACTACGACAGGGATTTTGTTATCTTTTCGAAAGCTCTCTCGAGATTAGGCCTCATTCAAGAGATAACGGACTATATATCATGGTTTTTGTACGTTTCGTTGAGAAAATTAAAAAAAACGGGATAGAATAGAAAGAGAATCTCGCACGAACGCGTCGGCAGCCATGCGCGACTTGATGGGCTATCTCCCATCTCTCTCTCTCTCTTTCTTTCTCTCTCTTCCTCCCTCTCTTTCTTCTACTCGTCTCTCGACCTAAACTTTATAGAATTACATTCCAGTTTTTCTTTTCTACTATTTTCTCCTACAGTTTGAAAGACTCCTTAAAAATTTTAAGTACTACCTTTCGAAACTCCTTCCTGAACTAAACACAAATATTGTCTGTCTCTTTCTTTTTTCCAATGTATGCGCTCTCAGAGCGCCGGTCCTTTCCGGACTATTCTACACGATTGAATTTTACGTCGGTGTGATCTGTCTGTTTACTTTATACTTTATACGCTTTATACACACGTATATAGTTTTAACCACGAGACGCACTCTAACATATCGTATTTCCTCTTTCCCTCTCTCCCTCTTCCTTCTTCGGGCCTCACCCTCACCATGACCTTCGCTCGCTCTTGCAAAATTATTGATTTCCGTGAATTCTTGGATTTTCTTATTTCGGATTATATATAATTAATTCATATCTGTGCTATACGTCTATTTATTGTCTAAGTTAGTCGTATTGACAATATCAATGTTATTCATTGATGCATGCCCTACTATCCAAATTATACGATGTTGTTATCCATAAATCCGTATTATTTTGAGTCCGTTGCGAGTGAATATATCGAAGGGACGAAAGGCGGAAATACAAGAGAACTCCTCTGGTAACAAAACAGCGACGGAACGTTACCGCCCAAAAAAGTTTGAACTCATAATACTGTTTCAAGTGCAGTTTCGTTTATTTTCGAAGCTTCGCTAAATCTCGATGTTCTCCAAACAAAATGTTGCATCGATGATTATTCTTTATCATTACTGACAGCTGATGCTGCCAAGCAATCAAATTCGAATTTCGCACTGCTTCGAATTCGCTTGGACATAAGAACAGTGTTCATTATTTCTTTGTCAAAAGAAACTATACTTATTTGGGAAATTGAAGTAAACCGTATATTGTATGTGATTTGAGGTTAACGTTAAATTACATACATGACATTTTCTTTTTTAATATTCATTAAATTATTATTTTTTCACGAGTGATTTTGACAAGACTTGAAAACAATGAAGCTAAACAGTATTTTTGTTTCAGTGTGGCAACGAGTGTTTATATTACTTTCTTTTGATCAAAACGAATCCCCAGCATGAAAATTTGTACACCTTCGCCCCTCCCTAATGGAGCGTAACTACGCGGTTTTTGTTAAATCGTTCGACTTACGCCTTTTTAATTGTTAACAGATATTATAAACGTAGGTATCCATCGACGTATATTTAGTGCGGTTAGTTCTTAAAATGGAAGTTTGATGAGCTGCGTTGCGGCAGTCACGAAGCTCAAGGTCACGGGGGCATGTCCTTATAACGTGATATAATACTTTTCATTCAATCGGTCTCTCTTTCCCCTTCATTCACAGATTTGTATCATATTACGGGATTTATGCAATTTTACGACATTATCGATTCATCGGCCAATTTCCACGAGCACGAAAAACTTTCTCGAGTCGTTTAATATTTCGTTCAAAAATTGGGCGACAAATTTGAAAATTCGATATTACAGCTAAACATTCAGACATAATTGTATATCGCCAAGGATACAAAAAATGTAGTTTCTTTTTGTCGTTTGTTGAGAAAATAAAATGTAGTATGATTGAATTAGGAAAATGATTTTACTAGGACGTTCTATATAACAAAAATGCATTTATTCATTGCAACAATATGGTATTCGGGATAAATAATTGAACATTTTTTTTAACAATCGTGTATACTATAATATCTTGAGCAGATTTACGAATAATCTACTCGAACGTTTTTTTTTTTTTTGCGAGTAATAATATATTCATATATTTTGTAGATTTGAAAGTTTTCCTACCATCTAAACATGACTAGACTTAAGACTGAATTGCGAATGGTGTGAAACTTTCGTTGGCTTTTTTTTTTCAAACAAAAGTACACGATGCATTTGCGCTCCACTATTGGATCGACATACTACTTTGAATACTTCATTGTACGATGATTTTCATTCCGAGTTTATCGTGAATAATCGACGATTACAGATCGTAATGTAAATATGAAAAATAATAAAAAATTAAAATACGAAAAAAAATCGTGAATTGTGCTCCGAAAAATTCGTCGACGATTCTCGGTCGTTCAAACCATCGTACGAATAATGTGGAATGGTGATCTCGTTGCAAAATTTTCATGTTTCGTTCGCTCAAGGGGGAATATCCAAATAAGATTTTAGAAAACTCACAATTTTTTTTCCTTTCGTCCTTAAAGTTTGTAGAATTATAAGAATATTCTGTGGAAATTTCATATTGAAATTCCAATGAATTTATTTATGGGCAATTTATCGGAATGCGGTAGAGCGGCCGTTGCACCACCTAATCTGGACTCTTTTGCTCAGCAGGTAAGAAGGACCTTTTGTGAATTCTAACGGTTCGTTTAATTATTATCTTGTCATTCAAAGACTATAGAAATTATGGCCGATTTACTATAAAGCTGACGGGCGACCAAGTTCTCAAAGGCATCATTTTTTCCTTGCCAAACTTCAAAGGCGATTACCTCGAAACTTAATATTCAAAGACGGTCCCCAAAATGTTTAGGAAACGGCTCAACCGATTGCTTCCAAAATTCGACGGAACATTTTCGGTCAAGTTTTCTACTTTCCAACTTTAGATTTCTTTTCCCTTCATTACTATTTTGTTATCAAGTTGAAAAACTAAGGTTGAAAAATGAATCAAAAATTCAATCGACTGTCATTTCGCATTAATTACGTTTTGAGAATATTTTTGAATTTTTCGTTACCGATTAATCGAATGCTTGTAATCTTGGGACCGCAGACCGTGCGAACGAGAGACATTTTTTCTTTCACAGTAGATATATATTTATAAATAAACTTATCATAATACCTCGACATTTTAACTTCATAATTTAAAATAAATTCGGATAAAATCGAACAAATAGTTTTTGAGATAATAATTCCTAAGAGTCATCTTTTTTTTTCGCTGACTAATCGGACGTTCCCCTTTAATATCGAAGTATCCTAGAAAATTTCTTTATAACTCGTTTGAGAATGTCTGTTGGCAAATATGCTTGAGATATTAATTTCCGAATATAAATTCTACCTGCTCATATTAACAACAATAGATTAAAAAAATTTGTAACATTATGTACGACGACGTGAATATTCGCTAAACAGCATGAACATTTTTCCCCCTTTTTTTTCATCAGCTCAAAAGCTTGTACTTTGTTGGAAAAAAGTTTATACATGACATTTGGATTACATGGAATATTATTATCGTAATTTTATTACGTATTATGCGGTGATTTTGTTTTTTTAATCAAACACCTTTTTTTTAGCTGTTATCAACCCTAGAACCTCACAATCAATTTTTTTTGGGAGTAAACCAGTTTAGCATAAAATATTTCTTCGTACACATTAATAATGGTTTATTATCAAGCGGTTTGTTTTCGGTTTTTTGATAACGAAGAAAATTATAAAGTTGCACTCGGTAAACAGTTCATTATCAAAACTCAAAATTCAAAATAATGATTTAGAAAACGTGAATGGTAGAGAATTTTTTCATCTCGTGGAAAGACAAATAAGTCCATCGTGGGGTTCTAGAGTTGAACTTGAAAACGAATGCTCGAACTTCATTTCGTGACTTCCTTAACAGTGAGGTGTATTAAATATCTTATCTACGAGACGAAAATTTTAATGAATCGAATCATAATATTATTATCGCGGATACATTCATATTTGAATATAAATATATTTATATACTTCGTACAAGTGCTTATTTAGCAATAAAAACAAGTCCGAATAAGTGAAACTTGTTACAAATATCGATGTACGAACGGGTACTCGATTGTGGCAGTCTGGAGCATTGCTGAATGCGTTTTTGTCAAAAATGAACTTTCTGCGATTGGATTCCATCGAATATATCAAGCTTGTAAGCTCGATTTTAATCATTTTTTCTCTTCCTACGAAATAGCAATCGTAAAGCATAGGCGCAGGGACATATTTCGTTTTTTGTTGTTGTTGTTGTTTCTTAAATATTTGTGGCCGATTATAATTATATCAATAAATCGTGATCGGCAAAAAAAAATGAGAATGAATTAGATCTATAATCGTATAAACTAGATTTTAATTTTATCGAACTTGACACGCGTATTAAAGGCTTACCACCCACGGCACTAATTTGGGCGTATGTACGATGGTGCGGACAATAAAACAAGATTAAAAAAAAAAAAAAATTAAGGTGAAATAAGTTATTAATTAAATACTCGAAAATATATTATTTTTAAAATATTTCAAAAACTATAATTAGCGAACGTAAAGTTCATACTATTGACGGAAATGATCGATGAAGTATTTCGAAATGAATCATTGATACAATAATGCATCGAAATAAATCTTTGATTAACCAAATAAAAATCGTAATAAATTAGCAACCGTCCATTGTGAATTTGTATAACGGCTGGGTATCGACCCGTACATTGTACATTTGCTTCTGGTGTTCTTACAAACGAATTTTCATATTATAAATCATTGCGTGAGGTAAAAAGAGGGCTTATGTGCATTTTAAAATGGCAATAAAATTATATTCTACACGATTTAACTCTTTTGCCAACATCCGATACATATTTATTAGGGCCTGTCATTTTCGATTTTTTCTTCTAAGGCTACTTTCCAAACGTACGAAATTGGAGTATTTAAAAAAAAAATCAAATAGGAACAAAACGTCAATCGTTCGAACTTCGAGTCAAGGCATTCCTCATCCTCAATTGTTGCAAATTGTTAGTATCTATCATTGTTAATCTATTATTTTCAACAAATGACACATCTTTGTTTAATAAACATGGGACTGAAAAAAATGCATCTAACATTTAAAACCGTAAGGCAAATTTATTATGTCGTTTAAAAAAGAATAATTAGTCACGATAAAGTGAAATCGTTTGTGAATTATCATTTTTAAAGCTGGAAAATATTGTCTTCACTAAATTGTCCAAAATCGAATTATATTTTTTGTGAATGGAACTAAATTTCCACTCGATTTTAACGTATATCCAAAATACGATTATCATAAGCTTCACAAGAAAATCTGAAAATTTGTTAAAACAGTTTGAAATGAAAATGATTGTCCAGCATTGAGAATCAAATTTCTTCATCATACAATTCTCTACAAAATAGTCACCGCTTTTTGAGGACCGCTTTTCAACGGTGTGGACGGTAAAAAAAACTCAGTATTTTTAGACAGTAAAAGACGAAAAAACCGCAGTCGAAAATGACATGCCTTAATCTATATATATATTTACATCAATCGCTTGCTCAGTCGTATACTACTTTTTGGACAGAATTTCTATTAACTTCGAAATCGAAGAAAAATAGTGAGCAAACACTCCGAGAGTATAGTACTTTAACAAATCAACATTCACAATTCCGATCTAGTGGCACTTTTCATCAAAAAGTAGCATGTATGCATAAAACATAATACAAGTCATGACTCATTATTTGTATTCATATATATAATATATATAACAAATGCGTGTCGAAAGTGAAGTGTCATTTGTGTTTTATTCTCTATTAAATATTTATCATGCTGTCTAAAGATAAACAAATGTATAATTTATCGAATGAATTATCTTTTACGCATGTTAAAGTGTCAGCAGCCAAAATGGAAATTGCCAAAAAATATTACAATCTCTTCTAAAAGGAAAATAAATATTGGTGAAGATATATTTAAATGTAAATAAATATTTGCTTTTTTTCCCTTTAAACAATAACTATTCGTTATTTCGTTCTGTTATCACTTTGAAAATGTTCTCTCGCACAATAACGTAATCTTAAAATTATAATCGAATTAAATACTTATGTACACATCGATATCTACATTTAATCATTTTTCGACTAGCTGTAAACCTGTTTGGAGAGCATTCGAACGAATGTTATTGTATACCCAGCGACTATTATTGTAAATCACGGCCATCTTACTCTATTCCAAATGTATTTGTTTCCTCAACTGCCAAAAGAAGTTTCTCGTATAAAATTTCAGGCGTCGGATACGGTGGTAAATCCAATCTGTTGAAACACGTATGAGCTCTGTAAGAAAAGAAAGCAATTCAAATTATGAATGAGATATAAACAAGTTGATCAATACGACAGGGAGGTTTTTTTGTTTGTTCTGTAGACGAAATTATAATTGTATGGCGATGAGAACAATAATCTAATGAACATTAAATGTCATAACGAAATAATCAATTAGATGAAATATTAGCACACAACATTTCTCAGTTTTAGGCTCTTCTATGGAGTGAAACGTCAGAAAAGTTCTCGAGCCAATTATTTTCCTTCACGATGGCGTTTTGATAACAAATTATTTATCAACTGGCGACGAATTAAGAAATAAAATTCATAATTCACGTTGGGATTAACCAGTCCAGCAGTCAAGTAGTTTTTCTATCAAGAGTTTCATTGGTTATTTTTTTACCTTGGCAAACTATTGGGTCGTCCCCATTTTTCGATGCAGAATTTTCTCGGTCCCGTAGATCCTCGCAGCGCTGCAAAGCCTTCGTAAGGAATGCTCGAAGTCCCAGTGACAAATTGTAAAAGCCGCAATCTCTGTTCGTTGGTAAAACGGCTGATGCTACTCCAGAACCACTCGACGACAGGATGTCCATCGTGATAACCACTGCGATATTCCGTGTGTGCCCTCCAATCGTTGAGATCGATCTCAGCCGCACCAGCAATCACCAATTCCAATTCGCGTGCATCGAAAACCGAGACTAAGCGAGGCTCAACGACTTCGTAGAAGCCTCGTACGAGGGATTCAGTTTGTTCGGAAACGCCACGTTCAAGACGCCATCGAACGACGCGCTCGATATATTCCTTTTTATTCTTCTCCGTAACCGTGATGTTTCGACCTCCTGGTTTAAGCTCGCGTTCGGCAACTCGTCCCAACAATTCTTCGGTAACTGAGAAAGTCAATTCCAAGGGTTCGATGCTTATGTCTCGCTCCTTTATCCACATTAAACTTTGATGAAACTCCTGATCCAAACTCTCCAAATCACTCAAACTGGCGGGTACTCTAAGCAATGCTTTGTAAAATGGCCTGGTGAAGAAAGCGTCAAGCAAATATTGGTGTACCAAAGCGAGACCCAATACACGACCGGAAAATCTGAACCAATCGTGATAATTGTCAACAAATGCTGACATGGGTGACACTTGCACGGTGTAAGTGTCGTTCGCTGAATATTCAAATAAACCGTAATAAGGATTAAACAATTCGCGAGAAAGATGAAAGAAAAATTCACGTGATGGTCCACCGTAGTCCAGACCCTCTTCGTGATCGAATATCACAACGAGCTTCCCCTTCTGAAGATCCTTTTTCGATGCTGCCATTATACGAGTGAACGCATCTTCTAATAAATGCTCTCGTCTTATGTGTAATCTGTGGATCGAATAAAATCATTTAATGAGTTCATAAATAGTCGCATAATTATCGTTTCATAATTTGTAAATTTAGTTTCAATACCAGAAGGTTTGTTTGCTTTTTGAAGAGAAACAACTGTTTACGAAACTCACTTCAATTTTCCTGGTCCTTGACCGAAACCCTTGCTCTCGAGTTTCCGATAGAACGTACGAAGTTTCGCCTCAAAGTCTCGTCTGTATGGAGCTGGAGCTCTAGCCGAAGCTCTTGCCAGACCTGGCGAAGCGTGAGGACTTCCAAGAGGAGATCTCCCAATGTTGCCTGGAATGTACGACATAATTTCCTGCTCGAACAAACTGTAAAAAAAGATGGTTAGACCTTTACGTTTGCGATCTATATTTGTCTGTTTTCGAACTATTATATTACGACAATTACAAATTATCAAAAAAAAAAGACTAAAAACGTTTTCATTCAGTGGGGGGAGGAAAGAGTGAAACTGCGTATATCACCTGAGTAAGAGTGCCAAAGGTACATCGTGGCCTAAACGTTGCAAAGCTGCTGTTCCCTCGACTCTAATTGTGTTGACTTTTTCTCTGAGTGCAATGTTTTGTCCGAGAGCTCCATGACGTTCTTTCAATATGTCCATTATATTTGGTTGTCTCAGAAAAGCCACGACTTTGTCATTGTAAGCAATGGGTATTTCTGTCGTTGTCGTAACGCCTGATTGTTGAGGTCTCGGTGGTGGTACAGGAGCTTCGTCGAGATGAGTCCGAGGGTGGGTCGCTTCGGTCGGTAATCTCGGATCAATGAAAGACGTCGTTTTTCGAGCATGACAGATGAAGAATTTCTGTAAAAATGAAGGACTGTAAGTATATTGAGTTTTCCACAACTCTCTTTCATGCAATTATCGTCGTTGTTACTATTTTAGTTGATTTCGAAAGTACATGGGCCACGAAAATGTCGACGTCTTATGAATAAAGAAATATTTGAGGATTGTTATAGGCAATTCAATTCCAGCCTTGACTGGGTTTTGATTGAATCCGATCTTTCAATTTCCCAAAAAAGACAAGAGATTAACTAAGTTTTTGCGCGGATTGAAGTTTATTTTGCAATTTTTCTAGAATTGAACTTGGACGAAGTCAAGAGCACACAGATTATATTCAGTATATTAGAGTTTTACATGGAACTAAATTGTTGTTTTTACCTTGCCAGTGCGATCTAGTTTGGATTCGTATCCCCGAGGAAGATCCTTAGTCGGATCAGCAAAATAGTTGATCAATGCAACCAAATCTCGATTGTGTTCGTATCTCGGGAAAACCATAGGATCGCGCCGAATCCGCCCAATCATGTGTTTCAAGCTCGGATTACGATTGTAAAATTCAAGAGCGTCCATGTTGGTGTGAAGGACAGTGAAAAAATCGGGTCTCGATAAGAACAATACGGGGCTGATGTTAGCAATGTCAAATGATTCATTACTAGGACCAACTCTTTCGCTTGGTCCTTCTCCATTTTCTGTCTGGCTCGCATTAACCACACTTGGAGTTTCTCGATCTATATTGTCCGAACGTGATATCGTACGACGGACGCTCTGGTATCTTCGATCAAGTTGCTGACGTCTCATTTCGCAGCCTGTGTTACGCGGTGCCAAACCCGGACGTTGCCAAGTCGTCGTACGGTTTACATGATCGATGTAAAAAACACGACCGTGACTATCGATTCTTGCTTCCCAGGCTGAAAAAAAAATTATATAAAATGAAATAGCAAAGAATTAGATGTAAATTTTTTTCCTTATTCACACGATATAGATTCTGTTTGTTTTTCTTCAAATTAATTATTTTTTTTTCAGACACCAGTCGAAAAAATGTTGAATATTTTTCAAGACATTTTGGATCGGATTCTTACATGGTGGAAGAGGCTCTTCTGACGTTAAAGATGCGTTCGAAGGAGGACAGACTGGTAACGGCCGCGGACGATGAGTCGGTGTTGGTGGACATTCACCTTGATTTATAAGAGCGGATTCTGGTCTCATTAGGGGCTTATGAGTTCTTGGAGTACTCAGAAGTGCGATGCTTTTCGTTATAGCCGTTCGAGCCTATTGTGTCATGAAACATTTTACTATCAATAACCGAATACCCGATATAAACATTGCTAACAATTTGTTGATGTTTCATAAGCTAGAATACTTTTAAGGCTGCTGTTTCATCGACGTCAACAATTTCGAAACCAAAACAATCTTCCGGCCGACAAGGTGCCGAATGTTTTTGGTGGTGTCGCGTTGTCGATTCCGGCAACCCGTCCATCACCGCGTTTCGTCGTTGTAAAATTTTGTGGGTCATTCTCGGTGGCAGAGGCGGAGGATTCGGATACAGAGTATGATAAAGTGGTTCTGGCGCTGACGGACCACCTGTACTTCTCCATAATTGATAATATTCAACGGGCTCCTGACGCTCACGTCGATGAACAACTTTGCTTTTCTGAAATGTTTATTGATGCATGGGGATTTTTTTTACTTTTCGATTTTTCGTCATTTGGAAATAATGATTGAAAGAAGTGAAGATATTAAAGAGGAGACAAGAGTATAAAATCATTTTTGAAATTAAATAAATCATTTTTTTCCAATAAAATTAACGTGTCCTGTTTAGTGGCGGAAAAAATTTACCGTTTTACAAGCTGATTTTTGATGAGGTTTCGAAACTCTTTGAGATTCCGTATCCGAATTACTACCCTCGCTGCTGTAAGATGATCCTGGCTCGATCTCAACACCCGTTGATTCGTCCAAATCATGATCATTGACTGACGAGCCTTCTGCCAGTGCCGAAGCATTTTCCGCCAGATCTATTCGCTGCTGAGCTTTTGCAACCTGCAGCAAATTAACAAGACTCGGAAGTTTAAAAGGTTTCCTAAGATTCAACGAGCTGGCATCATCTCGCGAGTTTCCAGGCATATTTTCGTTGTTTGAAGAATTTGATGAGGACGGCATGGAAATATCCGTGTCGACATTTTTCCCGTTGGTGCTCTCGCATCTAGCAGCTAATTCGTAAAACGCAGCGTTTGATCTCTCACCCTCAACACTCTCCGTCGAACTGTGAGGATCTTCGAGCGACAAGGAGAGCACATTATTCGAACGTAAATCACTACATTCCTTTTCGTAATCAGATCTGTACTCGACACTGTTACATTGTCGATTTTTCCGCATTGATTCTTTCTTTTTTATTCCGCATTTACCGGACGAGGAATGTTTGCGAGGACAATCGAACGATTGAGAGTAACCTGGTGATTCGTCGTTGCAAGTATCGGAAGGACGAACTAAATTTCCCATTAAATATCTACGCGATCCCAACACTCGTTTCGCATCTTCCAGTCCATCTACTTTTGATTCGTCCTCGTTATAATATTTCGAGGAAGATGCCATACCGTTGAAATCATTGCTATCACCGTTTTGATAAGCGTATCTCAGATTTTCCGCACTATCAACTTCATCTGGATCCGAATCCCTTTCGTCAAACTGCTCAGCCTCCGGAGCTGACGAATTTGCTATTTTCTTTTTTCTCTTTCCGCACAAGCCATCACTTTCTGGGACCCTTGGAATCCCATTTTCAGCTGTAGAACACTCTGGTAATTGTGCTGTACAAACTCCATCCGTCGAGGTCGATCCTATCCCGTTTTCAACTATTTCTTGCTCCGTTTCCAACGATTGCGCAGCATTACAGAACGTCTTTGGCTGTAGTGATTTTGCTGTATGACCATTTGATAGATTTTCCTCGTCCGTCCCACAACTCGTGCTTTGCTTTGGCAACATTTTGATAACATTTAATCCTTCACTCTTTTCCTGGCTCCCAATGAGTGATCAAAGCTGATTGAATTTTTTATTCGTTAACATCCTGGGCTCCTAGAAAAAAAAAAAAGTTTAAGTAAAAAATGTTCCTTCAACCGACCAAGTTCTCAGTTCTAAAAATCCTGTGGTTTTTTCATTCAGTATTGTTATGCAACAGACCAGTTTGCGCCACTAATTCATCCATTTGAATGTAAATTGACCACTTCATATAAAAGACTGCAGTAATTATCAAAAAGGAAAATTTCAATCATCTTCTTTCCATACATAAATACTGTACTGGCCTTTTATATGTGTATCAAGAATTATCAAAGATGAATCAGGGTGATAGTCATCGTTCATGACATCATGATTAACACGTTGCAAGAACCATGAGCCTTCATACATTATTCATCAAAGCCAGGTATAAATTTAAAGTATGCGACCACATGTAGTTGTGACTACTAATAAAGATTAAAGTATTTTGAGCTCAAAGTTGAGACTAATTTGAAGAATTACTTGAATTAATGCAAATTTTAGAGTTTCGGCGATGCCTTAAACGTTTGTTCAGTGTTTAGGAAAACTGCAATAGGAAATTGAATGAATTTTTTGCTAACAAAAGCCAGTCAAAATGTAAAGAGAAAAAAAATGGAATTATGCTGAGATATCTGATTTCTTTGAGCTGTTTCATCCTGATAATAAAACTTATATACCATCAGAAAAATTATTTTCCATCGGAAACACAAACTCGCAAAAATCTTTACTGGTCTCAATGAAACTGAATCTATTCAGATTAATTGGAAAAGTAGTTTTTTCAGGATGTTTAATTAACGTTTACATGAGTTATGGTAAATTTTTTCCAACTGTTTGTTTTTTTAATTAGTAAAATCTTTAGAAATCTAAATTTTATTGCTTTGGAATTGAAAGATTTATCGCATACGGCCTTGATAAGACCTCTTGTTAACTCTCTCCATACATTTTTGAGGAATGAGAACATACAGGGTGATGAGTAATGCAGGTGTGTATAATACTTTTATTATAAAATATTATTTCTTAGGGATATTGGACAACGAATGTTTATTCATTAAATAGTAACATGTGCTGTAGAAAAGTTCAAGTTTTTGAAAAAATTCTTTCATATTGTTGGATTGCTTGATAATAAAAAAGAGCATAAGTTATGAGTGGCGCTGCATCAAGTAATGAAACTTCAAGTGCATGATTTTATCCTAAAAATTTTATCGATAAGAAATAGAAGGATTATGAATTTACAAAAAAAAAAAAAAAATTGTTTGTCTTAAAGATTTAGACCGGATGATTTTAAATCAATCGGAATCATTGAAATATCGTCGATAGTAAGAATGACTGTTCGAGTGTGTTGATACTGCAATGGAACAAATAAAACGGAAACAACAGAATAGCGAACGTCAGCATTGATGATTAAAATAATGCAGTTGACCAAGCGGTTTTCATTGGACAATTTTTTCCGCTATCCTGAAGTGGAAATTAATTCGTCGGAATGCGAAAAAAAAACATCCAGAATGTCAAAATATTATAAGGTTGGGAATATAACACTTACATATTTCTCCATCGTATTTCCATCGATTCGCGTAAAAATCACGAAGAAACTCTCTTACAGTAGACGCGAGTGACACGAATTTGTGTGCAATAAAATAATTGTTTGAATTAAATTCTGATTTACTGATGTTTAAAGGTGATTAGGTGCAACGATTAAAGCGATATATATTTGACAGAAGGATGTACCCCAGCAACTACCGGACGAACCGGACCTAACGTGAGCCTAGACCGAAAGACTAACTTCACGGAGTTTTATACGAAAGTGTGTTTTGGTCGTCAATAAAATAGCTTTTTGTACTGGAGCATTTTTTTTGTCCTTAATAGTTTTGTAAAATGCTTGAAACGATAACAATATGTGACAGACGTAATAAAATATGCGAAAAGGCAATAAAATCGGATTAAATATTAATATCAACAATGATTTGTGCGATCGTTCTGAAATCAATTGTTAAATTTTTCCCAGCTTTTCATTTCAACTTTCATCATTAGACGCGGATTGGTGCATTGAAAGATATCCGGTACACGATTTCTCATCGTTTTAAACAACTATTTATAAAAATAGAATATCATTCGCTTCGTGACGGTTTGTGACATTCAAATTGGGGAAAAAGCCGAAGAATTGAGGCGGAAGTTTACATTTTTTTTGGTAAACACGCACGCGCAGTGGGCGCAGTCTGTAGCAGACGGGTCGGACGTCATTGCAGCCTTGTCGTGGGTCACGTCAGTACGTCAGTCACCGGTTGCGAATACCATTGACTGGATGATGCACTCGGTATCCTCGGCTAGGTATGGAGCAATGCAGCTGCTTACGCAGTGTTGCATTCGGTGAAGATAAGACGCAGTCGTTACTGAGTGATATTAATTAATATTGAAGCAGCCGATGTCAGTTGAAATCCGTGTGCTCGAACGTTCGTTATAAAGTGAATATCAAAGAAAATACATTCACAGGGCGTAGCTAATTACCGTATAAACAAAAAACGCCAAACTCCCTTTCACCTCCATATCAACTGACAATAACACAAAGTTGTGGTATAACGAATAAAGATATATGTATAGCAGAAGAATTCATTCGTTAAAGCTTCCGTCTTGTCGTTCACGGGGGTGAGGGTAACGGTGCGATATAACGATTCGAATTATATAAAAAAATGATTCATCATTGCGTGCATCAAATATTCACATGACAAGTAAGCAATTTTTTATCATGGTAGAAAAATAGTTGTCACAAAGAAAAAAACAACCGATATTTTTTATCTTGATTGCATAGTCAAATATGAAAAAAATTTCAATAAGCATCAATTTGCATGACACGAGCAGTATTTTCTGATCGTTTACGTTATGTGTAGAGTTCAAGCATCAAAAACTAAAAATTTGATCTACCGAATGATCAATGATGAAAAAATTGATTCAGGATTGGTCAACATTATTTTAAGTTGAAATACTTTTGAAAAAGATTTTGTTCCTCTAATGACTCAAATAAACAAAATGCTAAAAGAACATTTTTATCACGAGCTCCAGTTTAAAACAGAAAAGAATTTATGTTTAAGTTTTTTTTCATTTTCAGGAATATCACTTGGCAACAAGTTTTTATAAATAATTATGGGTGAATTTTTGGGCATTGGGGATACCCCAACCGACAATCTCTACCTTGCATTGATTCAATGTTTTGCCATCATATTGTGCGGGTAAATATTATCATGAATCATTAACATACTAAAGGAAGAAATCCTTGACATCATCAATCGAATATTTCATTTTTATAGTTACTCAGCTGGGAGATTGGACATCATTACAAAATCAGAGGCAAATGGTCTGAATACGTTTGTCGGGACATTTGCTCTACCGTCTTTGATATTTTTGTCCCTTGCCAAGCTTGATTTTTCTCTAGTCAATTGGAGATTTCTTTTGGCTGTGTTACTGGCCAAAAGCGCAGTATTTTTCGTTGTTCTTGCCATATCAATGATAACAAACAAAGCTTCCAATCCTGGTCGGGCAGCTTTATTCGCAATCTTCGCCACACAGAGTAATGACTTTGCTATTGGTTATCCCATGAGTAAGTCTTGCCAAATCTTTTATTTATAAAACCAGTGACATCTTGAGATTTTACATCATGTTCTTAAAAGATCCTGAATTCTCTACACCATTTTGCTTTTTTCTAGAAACTTTTCGATGTTTATCACTTTCAAACATACTTTTGACATTAAATTAATCGAAAATGATGTATGTAAAAGAAAATTAATAAAAAATGAACGTTATGATCGTATTATCTGTCCTTAAACTTCTCTGACTTCAATTTTGGTGATAAATGGAAAAATTTAGAAGCTCGACTCGTAGCCCATTGATAATCGATAGGGATTGAATTATAGAAAACTGATTGATCATAATAAAATAAAATATTGACATTTTTGTTTTCAGTTGCTGCACTTTATGGTGACACACATCCCGAGTACGCAGCATATCTCTACCTAATGGCGCCTATTTCGCTTGCGATATTGAATCCAATAGGTTTCGTACTTCTGGAGATAGGAAAACGTCGAACGAGTGAACAAACGACGAGTAGATTGTCCCTCGTTTTTTCGATATTCAAAGGGATAGCCCTGAATCCAATATTATTTATGACCGTGCTCGGTATAATTGGGAATCTTGTGTTTAGTCACCAAGTACCAAAAATGCTCGAATCTACACTCGAAGTTTTCGGCAATGCGTTTTCAGCGAGTGCTTTGTTTCTTCTTGGTCTCATGATGGTTGGAAAAGTTCATACTCTCAAGGGTGTAGCTCTCGTAATACCGGGTATTTTGATATGCATCAAATTACTCGTTCTACCGTTGGTCATAAGAGAATCAGTAATTTTACTTGACGCTGGAGTTAACGAAACCGATACGAGAGATTTAAGCACCTACGGTTTTCTCTATGGCACAATACCAACTGCACCCGCACTTTTTATCTTCACGATGCGGTACAACCTCGATATCGATCTCATCGCATCCTCGATGGTTGCTTGCACATTTTTATCCGCTCCTTTAATGTTTATCTCGGCGAAACTCATCACAGCCATTAACGATGGTGTTACTCCGAGTAAATATGCACGCCAGTTGAACACGTTCTCCATGGACATTAGCGCAGCTTCCACAGCTGCCTGCGTATGGTTGATCATTTGTTTCGTTCTACTCGAAGGGAAGAAGTACAAGAGAGTCCTTCATCGATGCACTCTTGCCATCGTTGTTGCTCAGGTTCGTAGAAAATGAATAGAATTCAACATTCAATGAAATCGAAATGGAATTATGATCAGGAAATACTTTAAAATCAATTTATTTTTATTTTTTCTACGATCTGTTGGACTAACTTTTTGTTTAGTTTATTTCTATTAGACTTAATACAAACAGTGCATTTTTTCTGTTTTTTCTTATAATTTTCAGCTTGCTGTCTCGATCGGTGTGATAATCTGGACGAAGTTGGATTCAAGTAGCACCGGCTCCGTTCTCTGGTATAAAAAAAAGACTGATGGAATTATCAACATTTTCCTTATTCGTTTTATTCTGATAGTAATCAATGGAAGTTTTTTTAACGATTTTCCTTTTCGCATCGTTTAAAGGTATATTCAATTTGTCCTGATAACTGGCGGTGTATACGCGAGTCGAGTATGGACGGCTGCACTGGCCGCTTCACTTCTGTTTTTGACTGCGCGTTCACAAACTTTCGTGGAGGGTTTGCAAAGATGGTTTATTCCCGTGGCCTGGTCGTAAGTTCATACTTTTGTGTCGTGTTAATTTTATTTCATCTTTATTCATTAATGATTTGATAATTATATTTCCATACAGGGTCCCTCTTCTGATTGTTGCTGTAATGTGTCTGTTCGTAACACCGAAACAACCGGCTAATTTTGATCTGAGAAATCCTAATTTTCAATTGGGAAGAGTTCAAGCAGCAATGTCGATACTTGTTTTACTATTTTGCTTTATAGGTAAGAACAAGTTGATTAGAAAAAACAAAAACATAACACGAATCAGAAATGATTTGATTGAAATACAACACTTGTGAACATTCCTATTTTTCATCCATTTATAAATATCGTTTGGTTTAAATTTGCGATTCGCGATCGGAATTCTGCACTTGGCAATTGAAGAAAATTTTTCAAAACTCCAGCCTAATACGAAATTCTTAATTTTTACATTCCAATAATTCATTTTTTCTTTTTATTTTATAGTAACGTTGGGCTGCTTGATACTGCATCAAAGATATCAAAGGCGAAACAACGTATACACTGACATAATAACAAGCACTGAAAATTCAGAGCAAACAGTTGTCGTCAATAGGAACATCGTTGAAAATCGGAATGTCGTCGACGTCGAAGATCTTGTTTCACCAACTAACAGTTTACCAAGGTTGATTAATTCGTTCTAGAATATTCCAAAATTGATTATATTATTAAGAAGAAAACAAAAATCATTGCTAATTTTACGATTCCAGTGGCAATTGTGGTTTCGACGGAGGATGTCGTTTTCCACATGGTTTGTGTGCAGCTAACGGAACGATGGGATCTCAGCAGAATTTATTGTCCGAAATGGTGGTGAATACTGTTGAGACTGATGATCCACAAGTTCTTCGGCATCTTGTACTTTTAATACTTCTTCTGTGCTCAATGTTCACCGTGAGTTAGACGTGGAAACAATATTCATATTGACATATTTTTAATACTCTTTGAGCAACTGGAGTTCTTCGAAATTGTAGAGTTCGATTTTTACAATAAATATTTCTTCAACAGGGTTTAGCTTTGAGTATTGGAATGTTGATTATGGAACAATTGACCGGAGTTTATGCAGAGATGGCATTCTTAGACGTAGCTCTAAATTTTGGACAATCTTTAATCGCTTTTGCCATTTTCGGTCTGGATCCAGGACTTGGTCGAATCGGCAAGTGGATGAAGAAAACGTGTCGGGAATGGCGGGAAGGTAATTTAATAAAACTGTTATTAATTGTAATGATTTGACAAAAGTAAACAAACATGATTTACTATGAAACCGGCAAATATTGAAAAATATTCAGCCATTCAACAACTTTTGTTATAATCTGGATGTTTTTTGTTTGTGTAAAAAAGACACGTTTTTAACTTCCTCATTTTATTGCAGCCCGAGAATTCAAACTTCCGGATGAAGATTCACTGAGCATCGAGGCACGATTTATTCGGGATCAATTCAAACAGTGTCATTTGACCGAATGTCGGAATCGAATAGCGATGTGTCGTAGACGTTTGTTGAAAGTTTATCAAGGAGCATTTACCGGTTGTGATCTTGTCGATTGGCTTATTGAGGCCGGCCTCGCTCAAAGTAGGGAAGAAGCGGTGCGTTATGGTCGATGTCTTCTGGAGAGTCGGGTTGTAAATCATATCGATGGAAATCAACACTTTCAAGATAAAAATTTATTGTATACTTTCAATGCTTGAAGGTAGATTTTGATCAAAATCACGTACAAAAAGATTCCATTTTTCGGTAGCTACTTTGGATCATGAAATATTTTCGAACGATCTCATTTTCACAAATCTTGCCAAAGGGAAACCGATTGCAGAATCAAAGTAATTAATTAATTGTTGTACCAATGAAAATATCCGTTGAAGTAGATTTTAAACAAATGTCATTACAGATATTTCCGCTATTTGATGCGGATAATTTTACTTTTATTTTATTGTTTATTTATTTTCTTGGGCTCGAGTCATTTTCCGTCTACGAGTACGACGAGAGTTCTTCGATGTTTTTTGCTAATTTTCTATGGATTTTTGTATAATGAAAGAAGATGATGGTTTATTCTTGCACAAAAAAACCGAAAGAGATATTCGAGAAATTTCTTTTCATCGAGTCTGTTATAAATTATTTTGATGAATTTTTTGTACATTAGTAAATATGATCTAATTTTATAGGAAGAGCTTCAGGGATTATTACAGAATATCACAATTACAAGAGATTTTTTTTAAGCTCTCAACAAATTAAACATTTTCACATAATTTATGTTTTTGCACGACTCGAAAACAATCGGCAGCAAATTTATCGGACGTCTTGAAGAAACTTATGTATTTTTTCTACGTGGTTTAAGTTTTAGAAACTTTGTTATCGCCCTACGATCAAACAATGTTGTATCGTATGTTCCTTCGAGGTTGGATCTGTTCGACGGCAGTGTAAAAATTGAAATTAACGTGTAAGAAGGTGCGAGCTATTTCTCATATTTCCGACAACTGCTGTGCGATAGATGAAACAAAAAAAAAACAGATTTATACTTAGTTCTATAGTAATGGCTGTGTTAGCAAACGGTTTATGTTGTTGTTTATTTTATAAAACTGTACACTCGATCTAGAGAAAAGAAAGGTCGTTCTCGACCACCTGGTGCATGACATGTTGAAGGGAGGCTCCAAAACTATGCGTTAGTTTGCCAAGCACATGTAATAGTATTTATTAGTTATATATTTTTGTGACAGATAAAAAGAAATGTTCGAAAGTATCGAGATGAAGATTGAAAGGGAATAGTATGGAAGAGAATTTAACGAGTTGTTTCTAATACAGGAAATCCCTTGTTTCGTAGTTTTCTTGACGCAACTGCGTCGACGAATCTGACGATCGTTAAAAACAAAAATAGGACAATATACAATGAAAACATAATAAAGCCAGAAGAAATAACGAAATATAAGAGATTCTCATGGAAAGAAAATAATGAGATAAAGAATCATGATGAATAATTGTGGAATAAGCATATATTTTATTGCTGTTTTATGAGATGTGTTGGCCTCTCGCGTCACGTGTATTTTTGCCAAAGACTTTAACAATAAATACGCGACAGTACAAAATAGAATATGCCTTCAACTTCTTTCCCATCCAACGAAGATGGGAACTAATGATTGATTCATTTCTTGCATGATACATAGTGTCGAATTTGTTATAATCAGAATGGCAAATCGTCGTCTGGATCTTCCTCGTCCAAATCGTCAATGCTGTCAGGTTCGTAAAGTATTTGTGATTCATTTTGGGTCGTTGCTCCAAGACTGTAAGGCAATGGTGTGTTTTTTCTTTGCTCTTGTTCCCGAGCATTCATTTCAATCCTAAAGGTAGCCTGAGGTTTTTCTGGTGCATGTTGAGCACTAGGAACATTCTCCAAGGCGCTATGAGTCGGAACTGTTTCTCTAACGATTTCGTAGGTGTCCGAAATGAATTCTTGAAATATGTGGGCTCTGTGATTCAAAATACCTCCTCCTTGTTTTCGATGGGTCAATAAAACTTCGTACTGGATGTGGTCTCTTTGTGAGGTGTACGAATGTAATTTTTCCAAACGAACGTACGTCGTGCCAAGAGTTTCAATACGGGGGATTTTGGTTTGACAAAAATCTCTTCTGTATATACAAATCATTTGGGCACAACGTGAACTTAATTTTTCTACAAAGCGCAATGTCTTCGACAAACCAACCGATAGCATCAGAGAACTCAAGCAATCTATGATCACTACCGAATTGACTTGAAGCACATTCCCATTTACTATACGCTCCAATCTTGCCAGATCATCGTTATTAAAATCCTGCACAAACACTGTGTAATAATCGTGCAGTTTTAAATCAACATTCTTGATATTTTCTGTATATTTTTCATAGACACACGATGGTCCGGAAAACAATAAAAATTCCACCGTATTGCCAAGACCTTTGTCGTTCCACATTTGCAACCAACCCAGAATAAGGCTTTGCGAGCGCATCACATCTTGTCCTGAATTTCAAACATTGAAATATTCAGATTATGGAATACAAAATGGTAAGAAGCATGTTCAACATTTATAGAATATCAGGCACACAAATGGCCATTGTGAAGGAACATATGACAGAGTTTGAAAAAAAGAAGAAAAGAAAAAAAAGAACAGGTTACACTACGAGATAACCTTAATTTCGGACATTTCTCTAACTTTTCAAATCTTTTAAAATTCCCATAAGAAAACTATTATCATTGATAAAATGTTTAACAAGTTATGTCCAGCTTTTCATGGTTCAGTTCACTACAGAGTGAACAACTATAGCAAAACAACTACGCTAAGTCACTATTTTATTGACTTTTTAACAGATTTTCGTATGAAACGATTTTTAAAGAAATCACTTAGGAAAGAAGGCGCTTTTGGAATTGGTTCACAGAATTCGTACTCGTTTCTATTTCAATTAAAAAAGCGAATGTTAGAATGATGAGTACATGTTATCGTGTTTAACCTACCTTCATCAATAACAATGAATTTCGCTCCCGGAAATAAGGGTAATGTTTTTATTTGAGCCATTGTTCCAATATGTACGATTGTCTACTTTCGTTAATTTCTTATTTCTTTTCTCTTTCATACGTTATTTTAAGTGTAAAAACAGTTTATATTGTGCCGCACAGTAAGCGAAAAATGGTTGTACAGGAATGCTGGGACAGCTATGAAACACTGGCCTGTGACTTAACGGACTTTTTTTCAAAGTTTGTTCGTCGATTGTTCTTAATTGTTTAATCAATTAGAATGTTTAATGTATTTTTCGGGAGGCAGAACTAAAAAAAAGCATTGAGTTAGCCAGATTTTATTTATTATTAGATTTCTCCTATAATGAAAATCGATTCCAAATCTTTTGAAAACCGGACATTCTTATCCGGATGATTGGTTGATCGTCGTTTTTATAAAAAAAAAAACTAAAAGGAATAGCTTGTTAAAGTTCTCCGTATTCTGACATCACCGTGGAAATTCGGTTGGTAATTTTACCATTCAACAATCACGTGAATATGGTGAAGGTGACAATCATGTGACGGCCCCTTAAATAATTAGCATTGCAAGCAACGCAAGCTGAGAATCGAAGCTTTATGATTTTACCACTCGCGGCGCACTGTTCCACTTTTACCACTCGTCAACACATTTATAGACATACTTTTAGTGTAATATCAATAATAATACCGTTTGAATTTGAAAACCAAAATGTTAAATCGTTTTTTAACTTTAATTTGACGAATAATATAAATAATGCTAATACCACACCAATTTTTCGAATAATTTTTCTTTTCCAATTTTGATAGTTTTTAAGAATTTGAAATTAACATTCCTTGTAAAGTTTTTCGTTCAGATTTTCTTAGGTTCCCCTTTCAGCGCATTTTTTAGTTTTCTTTGTTTGATGTTTTATTCCATCATAGTGTTTCTCGAATCGTGGAAAAAACAAAACCACGTCATTTTCTCTCCGGTATGATTAAAAATTTTGACACGTGCAAAGAATTAATAGTTGGTAGATTATAAAAATTCTCAATGATGAAAAACTTAATAAGTCACAGATACAAGCACGTATCATATTCCACGGGTGATTTGACGGAAGTAGTAGTCGAAAAATCGTTGTACATTGCGCTTCGAAGACGGAAACCCGTTTTCGTGTTTATCGTTCATGGAAAAATCAGTAGTTTACATAAAAAGTTCGAAAAAAAAAATAGCAAGCTTCAAGTTTGGTTATTCTAATATTCCTGATAATATTCTCAACATAACACTTTAATCCATCATTCATCGTTGAGATCATTTTTCGATGACTCCTTGAACATTGCTAAGTTGGGTTTATGTCAGACCATCTTTCATTACAAGTGATATTCGATAATCTATTATTGGCATGACTAACCAACAAGCAGTTACGAGGCAGGACTCGGACAGGAAGCAACGACGTAAACAAGCGAATATTTACTTCGTAAACAATTAACATTCGTATTTTAACCTTTTATCAACAATAATAAACAAGCAGGGCTTTCAGGATCGTCCAAAATTTATAATAAAAAATACATTCCGAATGCAACAGTAACGCGCGTGAGGTTTATCAATATCAACAACATGTATATATGCAACGAAAACAAACGAACGTTCCGTGAAATCAGTGTAAACAACTCGAGTGGACGGGAACGACTAAAAATAGACAGGACAATGCTCATTCCAGAGATGCTCAGCCCTTGAGTAGCCTCCCAGAACTCGCGGGGAATATCCTCTCAATACGAAACGCTATGCGAAAATAATTCAATTCACATGCACTGTGTTTTAGTCTGTGTCCCTGTGGATTCGGATAAACTGACGCGTTCACGCATTTTTTCAATGCCTCTTATTATATATATATATATATATTTATGTGTTTGAAGCGGAGGTCGCTTCACTGTGTTTGGTTCTATGAGTGTGAGCACATTGCTCGTTCGTGTTTAATAAAAACCGGTGAAACTAGCGGAAATTTTTCAGTTAACTCTGCCGGACCACTCAGCAATGAACTTTCCGGTTTGGCACAGGTTTTCGGTGTGATCCGTCGTACTTTTATGTGACGCATACGAGAGTGTTTTAATTTTGAAAAGTCTATAAATACACTAAACGACTAATAATTGAATTAAATTAAAAAATTTGTGATATTACAACAGCAAATAAATATGAACAACTACATTTTGTCTTATTGCTGTGCAATAATTATTCCGTTACTGGGATTCCACATATCCGGCGTTCCTTTCGAACAAGAACTTTACGGTAAAATAATTATTTAGCTTACCTCACTTTTATTAAGGATCGAACAATTATCAGTTTAAAAAATCAATTAATCCTTTCTTGGACGTTAAGCATTCTCGTTGTATGCGCAAGAAATAATATTGACACACTCGTACGATTTTTATTTTCATTATTTCTCCAATACCGGATAATCGATCTTCGTTATTCATGGAATACATGCTTCCTGCATGTGTATATATAAGACATTTTACGTCCAGTTAACATCGTGATTTTCTGAATATTCTCCGTTCATACAAATGTTTAATGGTATTTTGTTGGGAAAAAAAATAATCAGGATACGAGTTTGTATTTTGGAACTTCGGATTAAAACATGAATTCAAAATTTTTAATAACCAAAATTTGATAAGGCGTTTCACGTAAAAGTTATTTTCGATTTGTACAAATGTTTTTGAATTCTTTTCGGCCATTCATTTGGATTTCCGATCGAAACATATATAAAAAACGTTTAGTAATGAAATATATTACGATATTTTAATTTGAAATATTTATGATGTGTACGTACATATAAACAAACACACGCAAAATGAACTTGGATTAGCGGATACAAAACACGAGGCTGCATAATTGCCCTGATAACGGATATGCGTTTACTTTGCATATTCTGACTGGTGGGCGTTTTTTTTCATGCATTTCACACTTTTCGTTTTCTTTATCAAGCCCCTTGGCAGCAGCTCAAAAAATTGCCTTGTTTTCAACGGTTACACATAAAGATAGAGCATTTTTTGAATATTCGCTAAATTCACTTTTAGGACTGAACTACTAAAGATACAAAAAAAACCATTAATAACTTTTCTGTGACAATTTTTATGCTCTACAAAATCGATTCTTTGCATTTTTTCTCTATTTCTCACCGTTATGAAAATATGCCCAGCACAAGCTCGGCACTTTGTATAATGAATGATTTGAAACGAGGGGGTCTGCACTCAGAACGAAGATCGATTAAAATCTATTAGGACCGTTTGTACTCAAAACCTTTTCGACCACCAAGTGCCACAGAACGTCGAGGCGTTTCTCATAATAAAAATTAAAGAAAGCTTAAAAACCAAAAAAAAAACAGGCTGCTCACTGATCAGGCAGACGGGCATGTTTGAGAGCGATGAAAATACTTTCTTAAAATTAAATAAAAGCCCTGTCAAATTATGAGACGAGAGAAAAAGTTAATTTTGTTCAACCACTTCCTTGTTGAATCAACAAGATGTTTATTTTTCTAAACATAATTTACAAACCAATAAATTGCATTAATTCAACTTCTGGTAGACTTAAAATTCCTTTACGAACTCAAGTTTACTTCGATAATCATCTGTCATAAGTTATATTCGGAGAAATGGAAGAGCGTGGAGTTGCGCCCTTGGGATCTTCGGGCGTACACGGGCAACGCGTTCATCCTCGTTCGTTCGTATTTACAAATGATGTACATCATATGTGTGGTACGTGATTTATATCAAGAGTGTAGAGAAAAAAAAATAGCAATCGCGTAAGATTCGGAGAAAGAGAATCAAGAATTTTGAAGGTATCGTTTGATCGCCTGTTCAGTTCGAACGCAATAAAAGAAGTAACACGGAAAATGAATGTCGGAGTCATTACTTTTATTATTAATTCTCAAATGTCTTTTGAAACAATGTATTTTCCTCATTCGTCGTCGCAAGAAAGGAATTGTTTTTATTTTTCATTCTTCGAAAAAAATGAACTATTTTGCTACAATCGTTCGGACGTTGCAAATACATTTTCGTATGAAGTAAACATGAGTTTTGTAATGAAGTTTTGTATTCAAAATCAATATAACAACGACGAATTTTTCGAGTCCTTGGCATTCAGAAACCAGGAAATGAGTGTCGAGCAAATTCCAGTGTTGTGGCCTTGACTTTGCCAAGTTTTATTTGCGAGGCAAGAGCGTCTTTGATTGAATCTCATGACAAATAAAAATAACATTAATTTTTTTACTGTTTCTAAAATCCACTGGTTCAAAAATTCAACCAATTTCAAAAAATCCCAAAGAGTAGTTAGTATCGAATTTTCCAAGCTTCCTAATGAGAGTTGTGGCTTCACAACGTTTCAATCGTTTTCTACGTTAGTGTATAGAGTTTAAAGCATTTTATACATTTGAACGAAAGCGTTATCGTTAATGATACGATGTGAAGAATGAACTGTCAGGAAATGATTATTACTTAGTAAAAATCACTATTAATCCAAAGTAGCAATTCTATAAATCTTATTCGTTTATTTTGGAGATTAATGAGCTAAAGTCCCTGAAGCTAAGGAACCCTGAATGCATGAGAATGAGGAAGATTGAGTTTGTTTATGTATCCACACTGCGAATTTGTGTTAGTGCGTGTATGGATGGGTGAATGAGTAAGAAAAAGCAAGAGTGGGATCGAATGACGCACTGCTAATCGTTAAGACGTTAATTTCGTCATTTTTTCTCTCCCAACGATGGCCCATCCATAAATTTCCAGATTCTCAAATATCTATACGGATGTAACGATAATTTTTGAATGATTGACGATGTTTTAGGCATTGCTCTAACCTCATAAATCACACATCTTTTCATTTCTCTCTCTCTCTCTCTCTCTCCCTCTCTCTCTTTCTTTGTTTTATGATATTTTTCGTCGATTTATTACAAATAAGTAGAGAGAACTAATGTAAAAAAATGATTTCCAAACTCGTTGATAAGCCGAACTTGAATCCCAGCAAAAACCTCAACAATCGAGTTTCGTTTTTTCTTGTTTCAGATTATTGTCCTCATGCTCAATATTATTACCTAATTGATGTATTCAAAGAAAATCTGCCATTTGTCGTCACTCCTTCAATTCAAATTCATCAGAAAAAAATGAGATCAGCGACCACAAGCGCTTTTTTAAACGCGATTGAATCATTAAATCAAACATAACTGTAACTATTTGAGGAAATTTGAGAGTTCCAAAAGAATTTTTGTTTGAAATAATCTGTCGTCACAGTTTTTGAAAATTTGTTGAAGACACGCTTTGGTGAGAAAACGACCTTAAGTCCTGTTTGAGCTACTCGATGTTTTTAACTAAGAACGTGGAATTTACGTTCTGAGAAAAAAAAAACGATATTAAGTTATTTTGACGACCGCAGAATTCAAGTAGAACTCATTGTCCCGTTCGAGCTATTCAAATGTGCGGTCACGCGGACGATTCTTTCCTTATAGAAAGGCTTGACGGACGCAGATAAAATGCAAGAATGTCTGCTTCGATATATTTGTGTCTGGGTCATTTACATTTTTGGTTTCTAAACACAGCATCGCTAATGTAAGAGTTGAAAACAATTATGAAGAGTCTGATTATTCCTCGGCGTCTTTTAGAAGGAAGTCAATGTCATACGGAGCATGAAAAGTCTGGGGTTTGCAAAAAACTGTCAGATTGTCCATCGAGACTGCAGGAAGCGTTGGAGGGGAAAAGGGGTGGTGAGGCTACAGGACGATGTGGCTTCGACGGTTTTATGGAAATCGTTTGCTGTCCACTAGAGGTTCGTGGAAAATTTAACGTTGGACCTGCGGAATTAGGTGAGTAAGATGAATAAAAGTTTTGAAAATCATGAAAAAGTAATTGCGAGAATAATAAACTCTTAGTCATTTTAACAGCATATTCGATTTATTTAGAGAATGTCAGCAAAATATACTGTTGACGCGATAAAAATTTTGTCATTATCAATAAATATTTAGTTGTCAGCATTCAAATAAATGAGTTTAAAAAAAAGGAAAGCATGACAGTGAACAATCGTCCGTTTGAGACTTTAAACTGCGTTTACTTTATTATGCAACAGTGTAACATTTTTGATTCGACATTTTTTGTAGCTTGTCAAGAATTGGAGAACGAGGTCTCAACAGAAATCACTTCCGATGACAATGAAACTTCAATTGGGGCTGTTGACGATGAATCAGTAAATCCCTATATTTTGGGTGGTTCCAGAGCTGCAGCAGGTGAATTTCCTTTCATGGTTGCTCTGGGTTACGAGAGTACTGACGGAGAATTAGATGATCCAATAGTTTATGATTGCGGTGGTGCATTGATCTCGTCAAAGTATATTCTTACAGCTGCTCATTGTGTCAGCAACGTCAATAATTTAGTTCCCAAATGGGTAAGTTATTGTAATCATTCAAAGTTTAAATCATTTAGTTTAAACGAAGTAACCACACACAAATATTGCTCATTTAAAATTTTAAAGGCAAAAGTTGGATCCGTGGATGTTCGATCTCTGGAAGGCGTAAAACTTCCTCTCGATCGTATAATACCTCATCCAAAATACAGAAGAAGTCAATATTACAATGACATAGCCCTAGTCTCTTTAAAGACCCCATTGAGAAGTTCAGCCCTAGTCAAACCGATTTGTTTACAATCGCGACCAATCCTAGAATCCCGTATCAATACAAACACGTCGTTCATGGTTATTGGATTCGGGGGTACGGAGACGGAAGAGAGATCGGACAAATTGATGAAATCAGCGAATCTCGAGTAAGTACTAAGCCGCTGCCGCGTCTCTTGAAAAATATATAAACATATATACTGCCTTTTCTTTTTTTAAGGCGTAAAAAAAGATCAGACAATAAATTGTGCCTGGGCACAAAGATGAGCTAAAATCAAGCGCAATTTAACCATAACTACAATTTTTTTTTGAACCTTTTTTGAATCTCTTTGATGGATGATTCGCCAAAATGAAACACGACGTAAAAAAGTGTGTCAAAATGATTCTAATAAAGTCTCCAGGTCGAACGGGTTCAATGTCCATTGAACGTTTAAAATCAATCGAGAAAAAAAGTATAATTTTGTGTTTCTTTGCAGTTTGGTACCAACCGCGATATGCAACGATACGTATGCACTTTCGAGCAAGCTCCCACATGGTATAGATGACACTCTGATTTGCGCAGTCGATCCTAATTCCACGAGAAGATCGGATGCGTGTCAAGGTGACAGCGGTGCTCCACTTTTGATGATATCAGACAAGGTTCATTCGGTCATTGGTGTTACCTCGTTTGGACAAGGCTGTGGTAGTGCAGCACCTGGTGGTTACACTTCCGTGCAAGCCTATATCGATTGGATCGAGTCAAAAGTTTGGCCAGAGAAAAGCAAATCGTGACCCTGCACTTTATCGCAGCGGATTTGTTCTCGTCTCTAGTCGAATTATCATTTTCTTCAACCACTGCGTTGATCGTTACAATTCATTATATTTCCACTCACTCGGACTTCTGTAACTTGAATGGGTATTCATGTATTTTGTTTTTATTTTTTATTTTATTTTTTACTACACATTGATCGACTTGATTAGAAAGTACACATTTGTATTATGTTTCTTCCTGCTTTGTTCTCTGCGACAATTTTCTTCACGTGTATAATATATTTTTATAAGGATTTCTAAGTTTTTAATCAGAGTGTAAACGTAGTTTCAACTATTCTACAATAGAGCCAACGTTTAGGCTTCTTTTATTCTTTCATTACGTCAATTTGTAATGAAACTAAATATTTTTGACTCGTCTGTGTTTCGTCATTGAGTCCATACACGTTGAAGAACGAAAGAAATATACGTCTTGAATATTACAAATATTCTAGAAGCATGTTGATGCCTAAACAAAAAATTTTTTCACGTCGTTAACTCAACACAAATGCCACACGTTTTGCCAAAAATAACTGGCCAGAGACCCACGGCGAACAGTAATGCTTAAAGATGTTTGGGACATATATTAAAAATCCTACCAAGTTTATGACATGTTTACAGATTATTTGCACAATTGTCCCGAGACTGGTAAAAAAAATGTCAAGACCTTACACTGAGCGTTTGGAGACTTATAGCGATCCTAAATTTTGACCAGTTTCCATGTAGTTGAATGGAAAAAGTATTTTTGGATGCATTTAAATAAGCAAAAGACGTTGATATAAAGCTATCAATTTTTTGGAAATTCGTATTTATGGAAAGTATAAATATAGGGACGTTAATTGACAACAGAATATTTGGCACTTACTTAAATATTCGAGAGTAAATGAATAAAGTTGAACAAAAGTGATGCTAGAACTTAAGTTAACGAATAATTGTTTTTTTTTTTTTTTCGAATAATTCTAGAAGCAAAAATGTTGTGTTTCTAAGGTGAATTCATGGCAATTTCATCCCTAAAAATTGTGATGTTATCATTAATGAAATAAAAAATATTGTAAAACGAAAAAAAAGTATTAATATTTGTATAAACATTTTGTGATCGCACGCGCGGAAGATCAAAAATAGAAAAGATAATGATCGCTTCTTGAATGATGGGTTCTCGAGTGATCGTTCAGAACTCGTAGGGGATTTCTCTCAATCGATTTACGCCATACAAAGATGATTTATTAACAAGTAGTTTATTTTATCAAGTCCATGTGGATTCGAATAAAGTTACGTGATTACACATTTTCAAATGTGTTCTCGTGTGTGTATACATTTTTATCGAGAAGCTGGCACATCTCTACATACATCGATTTGTGTTCCTAGTGGAGAAGTGTATGGTTGTATGAGTATGAGCACGCGAGTTTATTAAAAAGCTGTGAAACAAGCGGATATCTTTCAGTTCAGTCCGTCGAACCAGTCAGTGATGAACTTTTCGGTTTGGCACAAGTTTTCGGTGTGATTTGTTGTCCTCACATGCAACGCATGCGAAAGTGTTTTATTTTGAAATAATTTATAAATCCACTAAACGATAATAACGATCGAAATAAAATTTGAATATTTTCGATACTACAATTAAAATTAAAAATGAACATTTGCATATTTTCTTACTGTTGTGCAATAATAATTCCTTTACTGGGACTTCCTACATACGGATTTTCTTACGAACCAGACCTTTACGGTAATATAAAATAATCATCTTAGCTTACCTCATTTTCATCATTAACGTCAGCGTTATTATCGGTTTGCAAAACCAATAAATCCTTTCTTCGACGTTGAATATTCTCGTTAGATAGCTTCTTATTATGTGTGAGAAATAATATTGACGCTTGTATGATTTGCGTTTTTTTTCTTTTTCGAACAACGGATAATCGATCTTTAGAATTCATCAAATACATTTTGTAATGCATTTTAATATATTAAGAAGGCATCTCGTGGGAAAGTCTTATTGTCATTGTCCGAAAGTTTTTCATTCGTACGGTTTTTTTAATGATAATTTCGTGGGGGTGGAAATAATAAATGTGAGTTTGAAATTTCCAATTTTTTTAACCATCCATTCGAATTTCTAATCAGCTCGATGATTGTCTTTTTCTATGTCTCTTTACTTTAGATAATTAGTTGCTGTTAATATTTTTTCTTAAAAAATAGACTTTGTTTTAAAAGAAAATTAGGAACAAGTTCAAGCAAATTTTGGATTCTTTAGTGACTGAAGCCTAAATTGTATGATTCAAAAAGTATATAAATTATTGATTAAAAACCAACGATGCTATAAAAAAAAAGAAAGAATCGAATGCTTTGTGGAAAAGCAATAAATTGAAAAAACTGCAAAAACGACAAATTTTTTAATGACATAAAGATCCCTCGTGACGATAAATATTGAGGGTGTTACAATGAAACATCACGTGGATTTATATGAATACAAACGACTGCAAAATGAACTTGGATTATCGGATAGGAAACACGAGACTGAATAATTATGAGAATTGATAACAAAAAAGTGTTTACTTTGCATGACTTAACTGGTGGGTTTTATTTTTTATGCATCACACGCTTTCTTTTCTCTGTACTCAATTAAAATGACTCATTTTAATAGTCGTTTCGATCAATAATGTTACTATGAGATTTTTGCTGCATATTTTAATTGATAACTCCAAAACATTAGCTCACTTTTATGATTATTAGCCAGAACGGTGATAACCCGTACTGTTTATTCGAAGAGATATCATAAGCAGGCCAACATTTAACTCGAAACGAAAAAGTGATCGTGCTGTCAGATTTATGACTTAATGTATGTCTATTTATTGAGTGTCAGATAGTCGACCCCGCGAGCTTAAGGAAGATAAATATGCAAAACCCCCGAAATAGTTGCTTTAAACTTTATTGCTATATTTTTCATAATATTCTACGATTCATTATCGCTGAAATTTGTGAGGACATTAATTTGGAAAGATAAAAAATATAGACAGAGCTGATGTTAAAATCAATTATATTATTTCGTAAGATTGACATTTCAATATTGTCCAGGAAAACCCCTTTCGAAGAAATTCTCGAGGAGTTATCTGTGTATAATTTGTGTTTGTAATTGGTGTGTTTGAGAGATCACATAATTTTTTAGTAGCTGTTGCTCACGGAATAATCTTCCAAAGCTCTTGAATTTCAACAAAGCACGTGTGAAGGGGCGGCTGGTGATCAACAACGGCGTAAGCTTTGCCACGATCGATTTTTTTCATTGTATGCGTAATCGCAAAAACCCATGGCGTGTACGGACTGTCAGTAGGTTCGAAAGTTTTGTTAATTAAACTCGGCCACCACTTTGAGACGAATTTTCGCAACAATGCACAAGAGGGGAATTTGTCGATTAAATATTATTCTACAAAAAGTCTCTGGGTGTGTATTTTTTCCCTATACTCTTGAAGATAAGAAAAGAGCCATCAATGACTTTCTTAACCTCTAGAGGACCGGAAAACCGATATATCCGCTCGCCCTGTGATATGAACTTTGTATACAGTTGATACGTCACACCAGACACTCATTTGGGCACTTTTCAAGGGCGATTTCAACTCTCAAATCCCGATTGTCTAGAGGTTTAAAAAAATGTCATGCTCCACAAAATCGGTCTTGTATATTTTTGGACCTATTTCTACCAAATTCTTCTTCTATTACTACGAAATTTCCACAGCACAAAAGCTTCGTGCAGAGTGTTGCTAATTAATGACTAATAATAAGAACGTTTTTTGATCGAATGCTTATTAGACCTTTGACTGGAAATTCGGTCTTGAACTTAAGTTTATAAAGATAACCATCCGGCGTCAGATAAACTGTATACACATCGAGAAATGGAGGAGCGTGGAGTTACGCCCTTGGGATATTAGGTCGTACACCGTTGAGGTGATCAATGAGTCGTTCGGTCGGTAAAAATCCTACTACACGGTTTCCTCGAGAGGCTTGTTTTTTTTCGAGGGAAATATGAGTTACACGTTGTTGTCTTTTCGTCAGAGAACAACGTGTAACGTTTATTTTTCTCGAAATATCAAGGATGTGCCAAATGGAGTTTCGGAAAACCATTGTAAATTCCCAAAAAAACGTATCCATAGTAAATAGGAAGTTAGTAGGTCCCATTTGTTCATTTTACTCGTAACGAGTGAAAGGTAAAAAAATGTTGAACCTGTGAGATGGAGAAAGAATGACGTAGAGTTTCATGTGACGATATACTGGGAATTTGTGGAAGCGAATGTTCGTATGCGTGATCGAATAGGAAAGACAAAGAGCCGAAATGAAATGACGCACCAGTGCTTCATGCCAACCCGTTGATTTCGTAATTTTTTTTTCTGGCAAAGAATCGGAAAGTGTTTCCTCTCAACCGTCAAAAATTTGACGTTTCCGAGAGACGACTATTTTCAAAAGCGAGAATGTTTGCCTGGATAATTTTGAGTCCCGGGCATTTTGCACTTTCATTTCCTAAGCATAATCACGTTACCATACAATGGTTTGAAACTATTAAAAAATGTGATTATTATTCCGTGCCTTTTAGAAGGGAGTCCATGCCTACATGAGCTTGGAATGCTTGGGGTTTGCACAAAAATATCAGAATGTCAACCGAGGCTGCTTGAAGCGTTACAGGGTAAGAGAAGCGGTAATGCTTTAGGCCGATGTAGATTCGACGGTTTCATGGAAATAGTCTGCTGTGCAAACGAGATCAACAAAAAATTCAACGTACGACCCGCAGAATTGGGTAAGCAAGATAAATGAGCAGTAGAAACAATACACTTAAATTTATTTGTCAGCCCAAATTCTCGTAATGATCGAGACATTTTTCTATCAGTTTTCTAAATCGGAAAAATTGTCAAATTCGAATGAATTATTGCAAAATTATAATTCCGGTCTTAGTTCGACTGGTTCTGGGAGAATTTGTGCAATTATTCTTGTTAATTGAAAAAAGAGTTAAAGGGTCGATGAAAATTGAAGTGATAAGTTTTTACGTGGTCATTCAGTCAATTTTTCGCCAACACGATTTAACTTTTTCATTTCATCATTTCGAAGCTTGTCAGGAATTCGAAAACGAGGTCGAATCCGAAAACATTTACGACGAGATTGAAACAACAACAATTACTACCCGCGCCGCCGATGGCCAAAGAGTGAATCCTTTCATTTTGGCTGGTACCAGAGCTGCAGCTGGTGAATTTCCTTACATGGCTGCTCTGGGTTACGAAAATACCGACGGAGAATTGCCTGACCCAATAGTTTATAATTGCGGTGGTGCGTTGATCTCGTCGAAGTATATTCTCACAGCCGCTCATTGCGTCAGTAATATCAATAATCGAGTTCCCAAATGGGTAAGTTATTGCAATCATTCAAACGACTGTGAGTAAGCTAGAAAAAAAACAATCACATAAATTAAAAAAACAAGCTTCAAATTTGATCGAGTTCAAAAATGATGTTTTTCAATAGTTTGGTCGATACAGAAATTGTAAAGAAACGATTTTGATTCCCATGATTGACAAGAGACACTTGTTGCGTGAATATTTGATAACAAAAAAAGTACTGTTTTTTTGTTGTTGTTCTAAAGGCAAGAGTAGGATCCGTGGATATTCGATCCCCAGGAGCCCAAGAAATTCCTCTCAAAGATATAATACCTCATCCACAATACAGAAGAAGTCGAAACTACAACGACATAGCCCTCGTCACTCTTCAAACTTCATTGAGAAGTTCTGGCATCGTAAAACCTATTTGCCTGCAAACTCGACGCCTGCCAACATCGGATAATATTGATCCGAACACTTCATTCATGGTTATTGGATTTGGTGGTACGGAAACGGACGAGAGATCCCAAAAATTGTTGAAATCAGCGAATCTCGAGTAAGTACTGCAAAAAGCTCATAGTGATGGTTCTTCTTTTCACGTTCGATGCTCTAAGAATGTTAGAGAAACATATTCGAAAATGATACCTGGGTGATTTCGTTTTTATAAATCATTTTCACAACTGTCCCGAATCTGGAAGAAAAAATTATATCAATTCAAAATTTCATTAAATTTGCATTAAGTCAAATGCAGAAACTGATTCCGGATGCACTTACAATGGGAAAACACATTGGCAAAATGGTACCAATTTTTTGAGAATTCGCATGCTCAAAAAGACTTGATTCAAGTCAAAAGATTTCATTAGAAACACGAAAAAGTGAAGGAAACCAATAATTCTCTAATAATAACGGAACGGTTAAACTGTCTTATGCATAATTTGTTCACTGGAGGTACATTAAGTAAAATGAGCATTTGGGAACTTTCGTCTACGTTTGAACCACTTGACCATCGTCAAACACTATTTTGTGGGCACTTATCGTTTGTAATCGCTAAGAAAGTATCCCATAAAAGGGGGCATTAAATCGAAACGAGATTCAGTATATCTCATCGCTCATAGAAGAGACTGGCAAATCATGACTTTTTTCTTCTTTACAGTTTGGTACCTCCAGCAATATGCAACGCTTCATATCCAATTTCTAGCAAGCTACCGAACGGCATCGATGACACTCTAATTTGCGCTGTGGACAGTAATTCCACGAGAGGATCGGATGCGTGTCAAGGTGACAGCGGTGGTCCACTTTTAATGATATCTGGGAAGGCTCATGTGGTTGTCGGCGTTACTTCATTTGGTCAAGGATGTGGTAGTGTGGCACCTGGCGGTTATACTTCCGTACACGCCTATATCGACTGGATCGAGTCGAAAGTTTGGCCGGAAAAAGGAAAATCGTGACTGAGCAATAGATCGCAGCGTACTCGTGCTCGTCTCTAGTCGAATTGCCATTTCCCTCAACGGTTGTCTTTTTGCAATCGATTGTGCTTCCAGTCATTCGGATTTTTATCACTTGGATGGGTGCGCGTGTATGATTCTTTTTTGTTTTTTTTTTTTTCAATTACACATCGATGTAATCATTGAGAAGATTTATTTGCATTATGTTCCTTCCTGTTTTGTTCATCGCGATAGTTTGCTTCACATATGCTATACATTTTTATAAGGATTCATAAATTTTTATACAGAGTGCAACTGCGACGTTGCTCTTATTTCACAATAGCGCCAGCGTTTACAGCCTCCCTACCTCTCTCGCAACACATCACTTCGTTAATTTAAAAAAATATTTTTCTCTCCTCTGTGTATCGTCGTCGCGCACATACATGTCAAGAACGGAAACAAAATCTTTATGTTAACTATGAAAATATTGGAGGCATGTCACTGACGATTCCTAAACAACATTTCTTCTACTTCGTTAATTTTCACACATTGTCACACGTTTTACTCAAAATATCTAGGCAAAGATTGACGACAAACATTAATGCTTAATCCTATAAGTACAGATTATGTAAAATTATATACATATCGATGTCTGTATGTCATAGCAAATAAAAAGTTTCGAATTTCTGACGTCACATCCGAAAAAAATCGTATCTTTTACGCCCAAAAGAATATTATCAATATCAATTGATACAAACTTCAAAGAAATTGACGTTCGAATGGAGATCATAATGATAAATTAATACTTGTTAAACAAAACTTCTTAAATAGAAAAAGCCGAGTAGTCCCAGCCGAAACGTCAAAACAAAAAAAAAGCAATTGTGCAGAAAATCAGCGCGTATCTATTTCGATTCAATTCAACGGAAGCGGTATCAGACTCGCTGGATCCGTTTTCGATAAATTAATATAGAAGAAAATTGATGCAACTCGTCGATAAAGGGGGGGCAAGGGATATTTAATTTAATCATTGTTGACAAGTTTCTCGTCGAGTGTTATCGATTTTCGCATTTTTAGAATTACTTTTGAGGACCTATCAGGGGAAATACCTGAGTTATTTTACCGATACCTTTGGTACGACCTTCTCTGAACAACAGACTCATGCCGACGTGTATGTACTCTGGATGACCGACGAACCTGAACAGCACAGACGCCGTGTCGTTTGTCTGCATGCCGCTCTCTTTCAGGTCCATTATGCCCTCCATTACACAAGTTTGTCGAACGTTACCGACGTGCACGGTTGCTTGAAACCCGGGATATATCGACGTCGCGTGATAAACAACGACGACTGTTGCCTGAATAACAAAGTCACACACGTTAGCGATAAAAAAAAAATTAATGAATTTGTTGCAATATTTATCTAACGATTACGAAAGATTAACGACGTTCGCAACGTTTTTGTAGTTCTTTTTTCTAAATAATCCTTGAAGCTAACTTAAAAATAGTTAATTGTAAGAAATTTCCATGAAATATTTATTTTCAGAATAATTGATAAAACTCTTGGAAGTTTTTTCAATTGTTTTTGTTTTCGTTTTGGACAACGATTTGGTCAATTTATGGCTTTCGTATGAGGATTACATATTTACCTGGAAGAATAAAGTAGCTTGTGGATGATCACCCAGTGAAACCAGAACCATGCCGGGTCGAAGATGAGGTAAAGGAGGATCTCGTGTAGTCGAAGGTGCGAGCGTCAAGCTGGCGCTTTGCGAAGCTCGCACCAGGCAGCAGGGAGCTTTGTTGCGATGTAAACTTACTACTTTAACCGGACTAAATTCGCCGTCGGGCAGTGGTCCTACGAGAAGACGAGCACCAGGTGCGATAGCCCCTTTCACAAGTAATCCACCTAGCACCGGATCTGCCAGTCCAGCGACCCTGCAATACAAAATTAACTTTACTCGAGGAACAAAATATTTTGGACTTTTCAATTCAATCGATTGAATTGTATCAATTGCTGGATGAAACTCGAGTCTCTGAATATGGATCCTCTCAGTTTCAAATGTTTTAACTCTTAATATTTATTTAGGAGGGCTGTACAAAAAAAAAAAACATCTCGATCCAGAATCATACGCTTCGTAGTCAAAGAGAAACCGATTTTTTGACAATTACGAAGTTTCGAAGGGAATTCAGGTCCAATAAAATGACTGGCTGAAGAATATGTGTGATCAAGTTTTTACTAATGCATCATTATTACCTGAAGGTTTCGTCGATTTGAAATAGACAGGAACCGGGTTCATAATCCGAAGAGGAAGATTGCGATGGGGATAAGTCTCTGATAAATCTCGTGAGTTGTTCCAATCCGTCACCGGTCAATGAACTCACGGTAAACACTGGTATCACGCTCGATTCATAATCTTGAGGCAATTTGTTATTGTTGTTGCTACAGAGAACGAATTTTTTGCCACAGCCTTGAGCTCGACCTGCGATTTCTAGTTGACTCATCGTTTGCCCGGTGCTACAGAGGCCAAGATCAATCTTCGTAACGACGACAAAAAACGGAAGCCTCAGAGCCAAACAAAGTGCCATATGTTCCTGGGCGGCTTCGTTCAGAGGCGGTGCAACGACGAGCATCACGTGATGAGGAGAGTAGCCTGAAAATTCAGCGATTAAATTATTCAGCAACAAATAAAATGGAACGTCGACATTTTCCAATAAAAATTCAATTCGACGATCGAAACATTTGATAAGTCAGTAAAAAGTTTATGTGGTCTTCGTTTTCTAAAGAATGTTCAGAAACGATTCATACCCGTTAATCCAAGCAGTGTCGTTCTCAAATATTTACGATGTCCAGCAAGATCGATAAACGTGACTACTTTAGAGGCGTGCTCGCAAATTTCTTCAGCCGTTGTCATCTCGGCGTAATTCAGCACGTGACCGTCGTTGTCAAAACCGATGATCTCGTGAGAAATCGAAGACGTACGTCCGGTTCGAATCTCGTGAAGATGACGAAGCATATTCAGTCTGGCTCTCCCTCGGCCATTATCCAGCTCACCTTGAGTCAGTACTCCTACGTGAAAATTTATTGATTATTATTTCAAGAGTTTTTTATAATTATTTTACCCAAAATCGCGTTGTAAATAACTCTGAATATGTTATTGAAATATGCTCGAAAAAATGTGCCGAGACGTCTTTTATTTTTTGTGATTCGTTATTCAACAAACTGGTTACACAAGGAATTTGTCATTTTCGAAAATGTGTCTCAAAATATGTGCAGATTCTTTCGTTATTTTTACCTGGGTTTTCACAGCCAAAGAAATTCAACATAAGGCTAGACAGAATTTTAGTCTGAATGCCCACCAAATTCGTAATATTACGTATGATTTCCTCACCTAAAAGAGTTGATTTTCCTGCATCCTGTCCACCAACAACAGCCAGCCTCAGGTCAATGACGCTCTCTTGATCTTCTCTATCATCTTTTCTTAACTTTCTCACTAGGACCTCAGCTACGCGTCTTTCACCGTTAGAACTGATAATCTTATCCTTAATCTGCTTGCCCTTGGTGCTGGCAAGACGTTCGCGAAGTACTCGTGTAGTAGCTCCTAGTCTCGTCGCCATGTCTCGCAGTGTTTTCAGAGAAGCTTTCATTTCGTCTCGAGACAAACCTGCCATTCTTCCATTGTCCTCGACGCCTGAAAAATTCATGATTTTGAGTTTAGGGATTTGCATCTTTCTTTTTAATATTCTGTCAGATTATCAAGGAAAAAAGAGTTATTTCTAAATTATCAGCCAAAATACTGACTCGCTAGTAAATTGTTGTGATGATTGTGATTATCCACATATTAAACAGCATGATTTTACAGTCCGAATTAAAGTTCTATGACTGGAGAAAAGACGAAAGAAATAAAAGAAATTTTCATTGCAATTCCTTGGTACAAATTTTAAGCACTGGTTCAAAGTATTTGACAATGCCTGGTAATAATTTTTAATATAAATGAACGGAGTTTTGAAAAAAGTGTTGAGTCGAAAGGAAGATTTTTGGAAAACAGTTTGAAAAGTGAACGATGAATTTACCAATTTGATAGATGGCTTCGCCGTGTCCTTCTCTCAGTCTCCATTTCATTTGCGTAACTAAATGCTCGAATCTTTGACTTGATGGATTAACGAGCTTCAATTTGTACTCTATATTTCCCTGTTCAGGTTCCGGGGGTAGACAATCTTCATCGTCGGCTTCCATCTCTGAGCTGTCATGATCCGATGATTCTTTGTTAGAATAACAATCCCAATTTTCCGTTTGTTTTTCGTTCACCTCTCCAGGATCAAACAATCCCAAGAACGACTCCATACTCTGATGGACAATGACGAAATGAAGTGTAAAATATCGAAATAACGAATCTCGAATTGAGAAAAAACAAAGCGTTGTTTTTATCTACGATAAATTAGATTAGTCATTGTCAAAGTCTGGACAATGACTGGAGAAAATTTCATCAGCTTTTGCAAATCGATATTCACGTTCGAAGAAGTATGCATTTGTTACCGAAAATGTAAACTGTAAACACACACGTCAACAGTCATGTATACACCGACGTATCTATACGCACATGAAGTTTTTATGCTTATACACACAAAAATACACACACATCATTCGGTGTTTGGTTAAGAGACATCACGTGACTTTTTGACAGCTCAAGTTGCGATTCGTTGGATATACATAGGCACACTGTACAAGGTTCCTTTGTACGATCGAGAAAAGCGTCAAGAAATTTATTTATCATGAAAAAATATGCAATGTTATGTAAAAAGATAACTAAGAAAAAAACTAGAAAAATGTAATAGAAAATGTGGAATAACGTATTTTTGCGGAAAATAGCAAAACAGCTGGGATGTTTATGATGCACGAAAAGTAAAAGTGACAGCTGGTTGTTAAGGGTCATTGAAGGGTTATTTCGCAGATTCATTAACGATATTGAAATAAAAATATAATGTTTCAAAAAGAATTAACAGACTGTTACGATCCAGAGCGTTAATTTTGAAATATTTTTCAGACCTACCGTCTAATCGAGGTGAAAATGGTGTTGAATTCTCGGTGGGAAAATCCAAATTCAAATCTCCTACCCGATACCCCCGAAACAGTAACGGGCATCCATGTTGTCCTTCAGTTCGTCCCCGTAAGCCCGTAGCCAAAATTGTGTGTCGGGAAGTGACGCCGCGCGCGCTTGATTTAGTACGCTTGGCTGTCGCAAACGCGAAAGCGCTGCTCGTGAGCGCGATAATAACTCCTGCGTTGGCTGTTGTTTTTTTCGATTGTTTTTTTTCTTCAAATTTTGTTTTTGTTTTTTTTTTCTCAGAATCTAAAAACACACAGTCGACACTCGACATGCGCAGAATTTTGGTTCAAATTCGTGCGTTGAAACAGACGATTCTCTGAGAAATCATACGACCGTATGATTTATGCCAAATTTTGTGTTGAACGGATATATAGGGTGTCCCGAAACGAATTAGAAATTTAAACTTGTTTTCGCGTTCGAAATCCGTGGAAAAAAGTCTAGTCAAGTTTGTTTATCAGGCTTTCTTTTGAAGGGATATAAATTATTACAAATGAGGAGTGGGCAATTTTTCTATCGCGTTTACCGTCGAAGTGATTGAAGCTAGAGCATGCAACAAATCACAATGTTTATTGTCTCTGATTTATAGATTTAAAAAATTTCTTTGAGAAAGGAAAGCATTCAAGCATTTAAACTGTATGCGCAATGAACAATATAATCAAATAACTCGTCGGGCGAAAGCTTCACGAAAAGAAATGCCTAAACTTTTCATTCCTACTTCAATGAATATTTATGACCATTGATTTGAGCAACACCCTGTATGTGTAGGGTTGGGTGTTTCTCTTTTTCAGCCGCACCTTCAAATTTAATGACTTTTGATCTGTTATATCATAGCCATATAGTTCATGTATTCAAGACTTATAATTTACATAATATTCTAATAACACGTAATATATATATATATACAGTATCGTTGTTATGTACATTTTTTTCCGTTTTTTTTTTTTAAATATATATTAATTACAAAATCTATATTAACGTTGCATAAGCATTGAACCTGCGTCATTGAGGTAGGAGGGGTTCGCTCTCGGCTCTCGAGACGTGTTTCGAAAATGACGCGCACTCGTCGCTGCATGTTTTATTATGCTTTTCCGATTTACAGGGTTTCTCTGTTTTGACGAAGGTATCGTTGAGACAAACGTTATTGAGGCTGACAGCGCTGTTCGACAATATCGCCATAGCGAGATTCGGATCCATCGGTTCCATTCCATTGGCTGCGTAGTCTTTTGAGCTTTTTCTTTTCTGCTGAGTTTCCGTCTCGCTTTTGTTAGCATGTGCCGCTATCAAATCACAAGCTTTTCCGAGTATCACGAGACTCGTTAGAACTCTAAGAGCCACGAGAATCAAATAAGCGAGAATTAGCAGTATAAAGTTCGCTGGCTTTGCGGCTGGTGTTAGAGTCGTGCACAATACGCGACCCATCGCGACGCTCAGTGGTAATGGTATGAAACCCATGCGTCTTGCTACCAAATCAGACGGATCGGAGAATGCTGTATCCTGTCGTGTCTCGGCCATGTAATAAGCCAGACTCACCGTGTAATCTCTATAAACCGTTGAACGAAGCTCGTTGAATCGCGTAATAGAAGCGTGCTTCACCTGTGAAAAAAAAAAAAAAAACAAAAACCACATTAGACGATTTCACTTTATCGTTTGTACCAGTGCAAGAGAGTCAAGTGAAAAGCAGGATCCCATTTTTGTCAAAAACGTTTCATTTTTCTCGTAAAATCGAAGTTTGATCTTATACTCTAATGAAAGGAGAACGAAAAGGCTACAAGGCGTAATTTTGAGTAATTTCCGAATGTTCGAAGGGAAAATATGATGTTTGAAAATATGGGAACCTGAAAAACGGAAAAGTTAAATAATACTGAGTGTAACTTTGCACAAAAACAACTGGCAAAAAGGATAGGACACTGAAGACTTCGTTTGAATAAAATTTGTTTGTTTCCTGCCAAAAACAAAGAGGCCAACAACCATAAAATACATTCGCGATGCCACAGCGTTTAAATATAATGAAAATTTACTCATATATTTCCTCCAATCCGGTTCTATAACACGATAAATAATTGTGCATAGAACAAAAAATAAGGAGTCTTACCCAATCAACGATAACTTCGGCGATCAATAGCAATATGCAGTCCGGTAATAGCACAGTCAACCGGTCAGCTCGCCAAGCATATTCTTTCATAGTTTGAAGACTCACGGCAAGAAGTAGCATCGTTAAATGAAACCGTTCCCTCACGTCGTTGCAAGCCAATTGGAACAAATTATTTTTGTCGAATTTCTTGAAGACCGAGCCTTTCAATTCGACGAACTGAAAAGTCAATGAGAAATGCGCATTAAAAATTGAGAAATCCTCAGTACTGTACGATTTTGATGTTTTTCGTCGTCTTTGGTGAAATTAGAATCAGCAACAATTGCCAATAAGAGAATTTAAAGAAAAACAAAAATCGTAAAGATAATTTAGTGCGGAAAAAACTAAAAATAATCTCGTTCGTGACGTAAACTCACGTTATTAGACACCATTATAGTTAAGAGAGCCTTGTTGCTGCTGTTGATAGCCACGTTCAACGTGGTAGCTTGAAAAAGTACGAATATACTGTGCAAAACTGTAAAGATTGTGTTAAGGAACTGCAAATTCGTCAAATGTTTCGATTTCAAAATATCTTGCTCAACATTCATCATCAAAGGATACACACATAGCCAAGGGCAAAAAGTAAATGAGGGACAGTGCCAAGGTGTTGTCTATGAGTGGACTGTGACCTTGAGCGAGGCTCTGTAGCTGTCCACAGAAGAGCATCTATCGTGTCTTGTCCAAAAGCACTTAAAAGTCTATCGCCGACTTCCAACATATTGTAAAAGATGTATAATTTAATGACTGATTGACTTTTGACTAAATGATACATCATGGACGTATCTACTTTACAGGTCGCCGCCCAGCATCCTACCACCACTATTCCCTTCAAGAGGTCACACATTTCAGCCGGCCTCAAGTACCTTTCTGATTTTTTGCTACTGTTCTTCTTTCCTCTGTAAAAAAAAAGAAGCAAAATATGAAATAAACCATGAAAGTTGAAGTATTCCTGATTGTAAAAAATCTTTATGATTCCTTGCCTTAAACAATGTATGAGGGGCCTCGTTATTATGGCCCAAAGCGCCATCAAAAATCTTAACGGCAAAAACGTATAAACAAACAAAAAGGAATCTGCACACTGGAATGAATGGATTTCATTAACATTTATAATAGTGAACATTTGTAGTAGAAAAACATCGTTTAAAATCCGTTACAAGCAAAATACTTACTTGCAAAAATCCATAAGTCATAAATTTCTCAATCTCCTTCGGAATTGTCATAAAGGAATAAACTTTTTCCCTTCTAGCTGAAAATCTTTTCTCATCATTTTCCAAATGATAGCCTCTTGTGAGCTCAGTACGCAAAAAATCCACAAGCGATATACCTAAACAACATTTTTTTATGATTACAATAAAAATAGATGGTTTTCAAGTGTCTGTTATGTTGGAAAGCAATCAAAAATATTTTCCTCAATCATTGTTTTTCAACAAATTTTTACATTCTTGGTTCTTGTGGAAAAAAAAATGTTTTGCTTATTCATTATCTTCATTCATCTTTGCAATTGTCAATATTTTCTTTTAATGTTGGTTTATCTTTTCATTTTTATTTATCCTTGCAGCCATTAATTCTTAACAACAATATTGTGTTTATTGATGATTTTTTTTTATGTTTGGAATCGTTAACATTTTTTTCAGATATTTAGTTTTTGGTCTCAACCAGAAACTATCGAAATGTCATAGCAAAACAGTGTATATAAATATTAGTCTCTACTACAGAACAAACCAAAGTTACATTGCATCACAACAATGTCAACTGCAACATTGTAGAAAGATGAGGAAGCCATAAATATGCTGCAGTGTTTGTTTTTTCTTTTGTAGTTAAAAAATCGATTTTTGTTTGCAATTTCTAAGGAAGCGAAAGGAATTCGTGTGGACACGAATATATGAAAAAGTTGAAGTCATTGACTGAAGTTTATCAGCGTACCATGCTTTTTAGGTGTACGATGTTTATCTGACGATTGAGACTGATGAAAATGGGTCTGATCAAAGTTCAATCCTTCGATCCTGGAACCCTGATTCTTAGCTGGTTTGCTCGTTGTCCGAAATCTAATGTGCTTCTTATCTGTATGAGCGGATGTCCCGTGCTCGTTTTTTTCGAACTCGGCATTCATGTTTCGTATTTTAGTGTTATTGTCTTTCGACATTCTGACAGGATTAACATAACCTCATATTAACAGCTGTTCGTGTGGTTCAGCATTTATGCAATCATAAGATAATGTATTATAAATATACGTAACTGTGCAAAAGTCCAGTGTGTTCACCACTATTCTTACCTTTTTTCACTACCTCCGCACGCATCCAACACTTGTGTATTTTTTCCCACCCGTCGTCGGCGTGATTATTATATTTCATACATATACAAATCCGAAGAAATACTATTGTGACATGGTAGCGCGATTTTACACTTTTATTAACACTACGTGAATTATTTTGTTGAATCTCTTGGCTGACATGATCATCCGTTCGAAAGCTTTTGATTCATTCATGAAAAATTGAAGAAAAAAGTACGTAGTCCCGATTGTAAACTTTCCGTGACACTGCGGGAAAGAGAAAGACTAAAACCGAAAGAGAGAGCCACGAGAGTGAACGTGGACGACTGGATCGAACGATCGCTGGCCGATTGACAGTGTTTTCACACACGAGTCGCGCACACACGTACCGGATCGCCTTGCGTTGATATTATGCCATGAACATGGCGACATCCACGGGCGATTCGGCGGATGATCGTAATTCTTGCAAAATATTAATTATCGGTGGTGGAATGGCTGGTCTTTCAGCCGCAAATCATTTATTGAAAAATAGTGAAAATGATTTTCTTATACTCGAAGCGAGAGGACGTATCGGTGGACGTATCGTTGCTACGCCAATTGGTACGGATTATACTTAACCCCTTTACATCAAATCTATCACGATTCGATTTATTTACAACAATCTGTTGTTGTGACAATGTGTCGTAAAAATAAATGCATATCATTACAATTGCGGGAAACAAATTTCTGACTGTTCTGTAAACAAGTTTTATCCCTGTTTCAATGTTTTGTTGTTGTTCTGACGAATCATTTATTGATCGATTTGGCTTTAGCCACTTTTTGTTTACAAGAGCTTTTTGTTCGTTTTCCCTTACGTGATTCACGCGAACATCAAGTTGTATTTATGCATACATGACGTTTCTTCATACTGACAAAATGTCAGTGTTATGAATTATTAAATATACAACAAAATAGTACTTTTTTTTTCGTCATTTCATATGAAATAATCATTGTCAACATTTTAAAATCGTAAAAAATTGATATTCGCTTGGTTGTTGAGTTGTCATAAAGCTTTTCTTTTGTAAGTTTGCAGAATCAGGTCAGCTGTTTTGAGTCATTGCCCTGCTCGAAATGTAAATAGGAAATATCATTTTCCGGATAAAGGAATGATAAATAAAATTGCATCCTGACTCTCAGCAATAATTTATTCAGACAGTGAATTAAGCTTTTTTTTCAGATAATGCAAAGAAATAAAAAAAATTCAGTTTCACATTGGATTACTTGTTACAGGTGGAGAAAAGGTAGAATTGGGAGCGAACTGGATTCATGGTGTTCTAGGAAATCCAATGTTTGAATTGGCAATGGCAAATGGACTCATAAACATAATAAGTACCCCAAAACCTCACAAAGTAGTAGCAGCTATGGAGGACGGCAAGCAGCTGCCATTTCCAATATTGCAAGAAATATATGAGGCTTACGTGTGCTTCTTGAGACGTTGCGAAGAGTATTTTCTCAGTGCTTACAGTCCGCCAGACGGTATAAACAGTGTAGGAGGACATGTGGCATTTGAAGCTGATCTGTACTTAAATTCTCTACCGCCGGAAAATAGGAGAATAAGACAGTTGTTGTTTGATTGTTTGTTGAAACGAGAAACTTGCATTACCGGCTGTGATAGTATGGAAGAAGTGGACTTATTGGAAATGGGCTCGTACGCGGAGCTCCAAGGTGGAAATATCAGTCTACCGGATGGTTACAGCGCCATTCTTGAACCAATAGCTAAACACATTCCCAAAGATCGCATACTCTTGCGGCATGTAGTCTCGAAAATAAGGTGAACACTGATTTTCACATTCTTTTCTACATTCAAGCACTTTTTCTTATGAAATAAATGTTTAGGAAAGCATTTTCCTGCACCATTACGTATTTTATTAACGCAATTATTCACAAAAAATACGGAGAGATGTGATCATTCTCTATAGAGCGTGATTGTTTTGAAGTTGTTTGACGTTTCCTTTTCGCAATCAATTTTAGGTGGCAGGACGTTGATAAAAAAGAAGCTGCATCGAACGATCTGGAAGGTGGAAAAACTAGCAATAACGATAACGATCTCATCGAGGTAACGTGTGAAAACGGCAAAACGATAAGAGCCGAGCAAGTATTGTGTACACTGCCATTGGGGGTTTTGAAGGAGAAAGCATGTGAGATATTCGAGCCATCGTTGCCCAAGTACAAACTCGAAGCAATAGATAGACTGATGTTTGGCACTGTAGATAAAATATTTCTTGAGTACGAGAGACCTTTTCTAAATCCAAGCGTCTCGGAAGTGATGTTACTTTGGGATGATCGGGGATTGAGCGAGGATGAACGTAAAGATTTGAGTAAAACGTGGTTTCGTAAGATTTACTCGTTTACCAAAATATCGGAGACTCTTTTGCTCGGTTGGATATCGGGAAAAGCGGCTGAATACATGGAAATGTTAAGCACGACCGAAGTTGCTGATATCTGTACGAATATATTACGGCGTTTTCTCAACGATCCTTTTGTACCAACGCCAAAAGGATGTTTGCGGACGTCATGGCATTCCCAACCGTTTACACGGGGCTCTTACACTGCCATGGCAGTTGGTGCTAGTCAACTGGACATCGAAACACTGGCTGATCCTTTGGTCAGCCAAGAAAATCCGGCCAAAATACAAATCGCGTTCGCCGGAGAACACACTCATTCTTCCTTCTACAGCACTGTGCACGGAGCATATTTAACCGGTAGAACAGCCGCTCAAAGTTTGTTGGATTCACGAAAGACTGATAGTCAAACTCCTCTTAGTTTGAGCTGCGAAGACACCAGTGATCTCAGCTCGTGGATTCAGGGAATTTCACTGGGCTGAAGAGCAGGAACTCTTCAGCTAAATTTTATTTTACGAATTAACACCACCACGAGCCATCGAAAAGTGCACAGCGACCGCGAGAGAGAAGAAAGGGCGTCAATGCATGTTAGAAAGATGCAAAAAAAAAAGAAAAAAGAAAAACAGAAGAACATTCGTATTACTGCTTTATCAAGATTCTCGTAACTTTTAATAATTAATATTTCTTTGCACAAATCAAGGCCTATGTTTGACTTTCGTTCAACGGTGCTCCACGAGCAAACAAATTTAAAGATTGTTTCCGAAAATCGAATAATTTCGTATCGAATTTGTAATTGAAATCAATGGAAAAAAATCGCAGCCTGAAGGAAGCACAGAAAAATTTTCAAAAATGGTAGCAAACCTACGAGAATCTTAAAGAGGAAAAAGATTTTGAAAGTTTGCCCATTAATCATCGCTCAAATTCACACATAAAAGTGCTACCGTTTTCTAATCGCGTATCTCGTGATGGCAAATATTATAGGGTTCGTCACGCTTATTTGTCAGTTAGCAATAGCTGATAAATTAAAAAGACACGCGTACACATGTAGTTATATATTTTGTACATAATGAGACTCGTCTATTTGCTTCGCGCGATGTGTACATATCGATGCCTATTTAACTGTAAATCTATATGTACAGCGCCTCTAGTTTTATCTTCTTCTGGTCAAGTTGCAATAGGCTCGCTGATAGAACGTACAGGCCATTGACGACGACGAAAATTTCCACAATGTTTCTTATGCACGATACACTTTGAGATCGAGATTTCAATACTTTTTATTCGTACACGATCGGCGTCAGTTTGCTTCGTCGCAGTGACGTTCATCGAATTGAATCTAGTCGCGCAACTGCATGCTGTATTTCATTATTTAGATTAATAAACGTTATTGATTATTTATACTTATTTGTTATAGCAGCGATACGTAATAAAGAAAAAACCAAAAACGAACAGAAAAATAAGGAGAAAGGAGATTCTGGTGATACGCTATTACTGACGATACCGTACGAATATGCATTTTTTTAATTTTATTTATTCAGGCAATAAAATACATTGCAATTCATTTTCATTTTCGTACCCTCCAATGATGATTGGACGTAGAACGTTTAATCACGAATTTAATGTAGACGAATGAGAGATAATGTGATAGAGCCGCGTGACGCAGCCACCAATCGCCTGATATTCTTTTAGAAAGAATAATCTCACGAATAAACGATGAAAATCATAAAAACAAAACTAATGAAAAAAGCACAAAGCCTGAGAAAGCGGTACACACAATGAAACCGGATACCGAACTATACGACGTTTTGTAGATAACGAGAAATCGCTTACATTCGACACGATGATGTTTTCTCGTCCTGCATATTTGAACATTCAATTTTGTCACGACTTTATTATACATATTAGCCTTGTACAGACGATGAATAATAATTCATTTATACGCGTATAAGTGATAGAACATTTAATATGAATATAATGTGAATAAAATACAATAATACCTCTAACAAGGATTTCTTTTCATTATTCCAATACTTCTTTTTTTTTTCTTTTAAATCCATTCGTGACAAAGGCTTCGGCTCCAATCTTCAACGATTCAACATCGTTCGTGCACCCCATTCAAACAGTTTTAAATTTTTTAACATTACTTCAAGAAATAAAAATCTTAACATGTATTCGTTCGGTTGAAACGAGTCAAAACGTAAAGAATTTCTATTTACATTATTATATTTAAGTGATAAAAAAATATCTAAAAACTTTGTACCTCCATTATTTAGTTTTCCTCTTTTCAGTAAAATAAGAATAAACTAACAAGTTATGTACGTAAACAGGGATGAGTAGCAAATAAAATTCTTCGCTTAACGTAGATTCGTGCGCGCTCAAAAAAAAAAAAGACAATAAAGTCGATTAAGCATGATTACTGTACATCTGTCTGGTTCAGGACGGCACGATTTTCCCGTATCATTTAAGTGAATGGTTTTGCATCTTCCTTCATGGACAAGCATGGCTTTTGAAAATTCAGTTTTCCCCAGGTTTTCACTGTTTATACATTGCTTTTAGACCTTGCTTTCTTTGTATATTTTGCCCTTTATTTTAATTTCCTTATATGAGGATGTAAAGGGATTCTACGATGAGCGTCGGACGCACGAAACTTGGAATAGCTCAGCTACATGTATGAAAATCTTATCATCAACGTATAAAAATTCATCTGGCACATCGATAGATCATATTTGGAAATCATCAGCCGGTTGGCATTAAAAAAATATCACTTAATTATCAAAGCTATTAAGCCGACGCCTTTACCACTGTCACACCTTCAAAAACGCCGCGGTGCGATTCGCAAATAAATCCAAATAACGAAAATAAATGATTATGTGCAATTCCAATTGACACGAACTCCAGTGACCTCATTATGAAAATTATAACGATATAATATTTTTAGTTCCACTTATTTCACAAACTATTAAATATATATAGATTTATATATACATATATAAATATATATATATATTCATATATATTTATGAGTGGAATATATTAATAAAATATATTTAAAAATCAAACGTGTATATATGCGTGTTGTTTAAATTTCGACGTAGCTACCAGAGCAACGCTAGCGTATTCTACGATAAAATATCTGATTTTTAGGTGTCTTAAATATTTTACATTGGTTTATATTTAAAGTTATCTTATATAAATCGATAATAAAGTTTTTCGTTTAAACTTTGTATGCAGGTATAGCGTTTCATTCTGAGGTAGACCAAATCAGCCAACTACTCTATACTCGAGAGAGATGCATCGTTAGTTATACGAAGCTCACTACCAAGAGCTTCAGTCACGTTATTTTATTGTGACAATTGTAAGGACCGAAAGAAAAACTTATGTAGTGGCTTCAGTAGTTTCAATTTTATTGGAATTTGTTTATCAATTCTTCGTTTCGTCGATCGGTTATCGATGTATAACGACAAGAGGGTTGATTTAATGTTCGATTTTCTGACCAATTCTAATGTTTATTAGACCGTTAATTATCAGAAAGACTTGAAACACGAAAATCGCTCGAAACAAATGATTCGTCGAATATTTGTCGCGTAAGAAATACAAAAAATCGATGATTCGTCCGTCTCCCAAGTATAGATCCGTTCGCAGCGAGCACACTATACACTACTCATAATTAATATTAATTAATAAATTACCATTAACCTTCTTTGTCGCTTTTTTGTAATCATAAAAATACAGCGGTACGAACGCACAGTTCTATCGTCTTTCACTCTCTGTACACTTATTAAAATAAATTTTGTAAACGACTTTTAATTTGTACTAAAAGTCGTCGATCCCACCGTCGGATATACCGGCTCTTATTTTGTCCAGTACTTTGTTTACAAAATCTGTCGAGTGATTTGCTATTCGCACCTCTGCAACAAAAATGAGAAAATATTTGATATACTGGTGATAAAAATTCTAAAATTCGACGATCCAGAGTCGATCGTAATTAACAAAAGGGTTAATATATTATAAATGCTTTACTTACTCGTAGCTGATTTGCACAACTTGTCTAATTGACGAGTTAGTTCTTCTTGAGTTTCCGGATTTCCTTCAGTCAATTTGATTGCCAGAGTCTGCTTAATCTGTGCTATTCCGTTAATAAGTCGTCCTGAAAATATTTCATTGTATCAGATTATCGGTAACAAATCGAATGGAAATAAATATTTAATTCGTAATGCAAGTTCGGTACTCAACTGTGCTCTTGTTCGAGGCCGTGGAGTTTTATTTTATTTGCTTCGTGCTGTGCCTTCTTTTTGAGCCTGCAGGCTCGCGACGCTAATTTATTTTTCTCCTTGCGTGTTTTCGGTCTCGCGGGAAAAGGTAATTCGGAAACTGGTGTCATGTCATTTATAACGCTCGATAATTTGTCAAGCTCCCGGCCTATGCTGAAAAGCTTTCGAGGATTCGGCGTGAGGTCATTACCATCACCTTTGCGTGCTTTGCCACTGTGCTTTATACCTCGGAGAGCGCAGTGCGGACTGAATACAGGGTCAGTTGCCTCGTTCAACACATGAGGATCTTCCAAACGTGCTCGTGCCACTAATCTCTGACCCTTAGGTCCCTTTGCCTGAACGTTGTACTGCCAGAAATACTTTTCCTTTTTGCTGTGTCTCTCACGCGCCGAATCTCCACTAACTTTAATACTGCCTTCGCGATCCTCACCATCGCTACCTCCACTATCTGTAATATTAAAAATTCCTTGATATATTTCACAGTTTCGAGTGCTTAATTTCTTTAATATAACTTGAAAGAAAGTAAGTGAGTAAGAAAAACTTATCTGGCAAAAAGAGAGTTTTTTGAAATTCTTATGCCATTTGAACATTTTTCGTTTGAAGCCAAGGTTTACTTTGTATTTTCTGATCTATATTGACGGTTTCTTCTAGTATTTTTATTTTTTTTATGTCTGATCGTTTCTACTAATGGATCGTTAGTGACGACTTTCTGGACTGACCAAATAGAAAGAAATGAATTACCATTGTCACTGCTGAAATCGTCGTAGTGATCACTGTCATCGTCGCTATCCTCGTAGCCCTCGTCGTGACTAAGAGGATCGAGATGACCCAAAGGATCGGGACTAAGTGCACCGCCCGTACTCAGGCTACTCGTCGAACCAGCTTCGACGGGGCCGAGACTTCCAGTGCTCGTCAAATGTTTTCGTGGTTCTCTGTGCGACCACAACAATTCAGCTCCTATAGATTGAGTAGGTGCTGACATGGATAGTCTGGAAGCTTTTAATTTTCCACGGGACGTTTCCATTGCCGTTACATCCATCGGATGATACACTGGGCTTGTGGGTGGATTCTCGCCTTTTCTCATCAAAAGCTCGTGAAGCGTAGATTGACCACCTTGACGTACTATCGGATGAGGAGACGTTGATGAGCTCGCTGTGGAACTACCTGCAACACAATATTTGCAATTACTTACAAGAACGCCAGGAAAGATCTTCTGATGGTAATAGTTTTCGTAATCCGTTTCTACTGATAAAATATTTATTTTCCTATAATTAATATGGTCTTTTGGTGCAAAGCATATTTGCATTAAACAAAACACTTTGCATTTTTAGATTTCTACGTAATTTAATATGAGTTATATTTTCGCCAGAGTCCTCCAATTATGAATTTTACAATGTTAAGAAATTCTTTCTATTTCAGGCATTTTTTTTCTGTGTAAATATTTTAAAAATTCGTCAATGTACTTATGACAAAGTACCAAAAAACGATTGAGTCCACTTTGGAGCTTAAAAAGCCAAGAATTTTGAAGCCATTGAAAAAAAAATATTAGTTGTTGCAAAACATGTAAAAAAAACAAACGTTGATTGTATTTGTTCGTATAACTTGTTACAGCTAAAAAAAATAATAGTATTTAATAGGAGAAAAAGTAAATGAAATACCTGCTAAATTACTTGTGCTTGGGCTTGGATAAGCGGGCGGGCTGACAGCTTCCAAATTTTCCATGAGGCTCAAAGCGCCGTTCATAAGATTGAAGCCAGAGGTGACGGTGTAAGGTGGACAGTTGCGATAAGTGACAGTGGCTTGGGGGAAGCTGCTAGGAGCAAAGACGGAAGTGACGTTGCTGAAAAGAGAGCCCCCTGATGGTGCAGCCTCTGTTTCAACTCTTAAAGGCTGAATTCTCTCTTCGGGTAAGAGCAAGTCGTCGAAATTCAGATCTCCGAGAAAGGTGTCATCGTTGGCATTCAATTCAGCGAGCGTCGGTCCCTGAATGAGATCTGCTTTGTCCACTTGGAAAATATCATCGTCGTCCATTTTAAAGGATATTCCCAATTGCTCAGGATCCATTTTGAAAGGGGATTCTGCCTGATCAGGCCTTACTCCCCAGGGGGAAGTAACTGCCAGAGGAGATGGTGAAAATTGATCATAAACGCCTCTCGCTCCACGATGACTTCCCGGAATGGGAACGGATGCTGAAGACGGTCCGATATCTTGGCTAGGTTCTTGCTTCACAACACCTTCCATTTCGTTGCTTTCAGGGTCGAGCAGATATTCCGAATAATTAGTATCATCCATAACTCTTTCTTGTCGTTAAAATTCTATCTTGATTTTGACGACAAAGGATGAAAAAAGCGCTTGAAAAATGTGCGCATTCGTAATTCGTATTTTATTCTTTTCTCACAGCTGCTCTTGCGACAGTAAGCAAAATCTACTGTATTGAGTGATAAAAATATTCAACAGTTGCGAGATTAATAGAACAAACGAAAAACGCGAAAAAAAATTCGACTCGCACACACCTATTTATAATTATCGTCAAGTACAATGAAGATCGTCGATTTATATATCATAAGAGACGTGAAAAAAAAACTCCAGACACTTTTTGTTAAAAAAGATTTTTACAAAAAAAAAGAAACTTAAAAAAACAAATAACGACTATAAACAGATGTTGAACCGAACTGAAGCTAATCACCACCGAGCAGGTTTATAAACAAGAAATAGCCAAAGGAGACGGGAGAGCACATGCGCCCTAATCACAACACAAACAACTCGCTGGTGTGTGATTTTGCCGAGAAATTCCGCGTGGGATGACGAAGAGAACTGAAGATTTTGTTCTGTTTATTTATTAATTTCCTCTCTAATCGTTCGTATGACAGTGCAAACTCGATGAACCTACTTCACCACACGAGAACGCAAGGTATACAGAATGCGAAACAAGACGAAAACACACACGGCACTCTATAGTATAATCTTTCATGCGCGCTTTGTAGATTAATCTCGCGGGCAAAACGAGAATTTTGTTGATTCGACGTGAAACGTCGGGTCTGTAGTTATCGATATATCTGATACATATATAGATGCATGTGTCTATATATACATAAATATAAATATATACGTATTTATATGTATATAGCTGTTGTTATCGTCGAATCACATCACGACCCTTGAGCATTCACGTTTGCCCCCCAAGAATGACCATGACTTTCGTCAGCAGAATTTATATATTCCGTATACTACTGCTGGCGAACATCCGCTTTCTTATATCCAAGAACAAGTATGATGATGAAGACACTTATGACTTTTTCAACGCTTAGCAATGTCTACGAGAATATTTTGCGAACACTATTCACGCAACACAATAACACGTTAAATGTGAGCACACACCTGACTCCTGCCCATCCGCGCCTCGAACAAAAATCTCAAAAGTTAAGCCAGAGAGGATGTACACACGAGGAATCACGAAACGTCTGTTGTTGTTTTGCCACGAGATCGCTGAGAAAAATATGTCCCCCGGCCCCTACCACACCGCGGCCAGTCCTCCCACCACGACCAACTTTTGCATAAATAGGGAAAAGGTCACATGATCAACGTGAAACGATCAATCGGATATGCATCTCGGCCAATCAGAATTGCGGCTATGCTACACCAGTACCACCTCCCCCCCACTACCTCTTCCACAACAATTCGGGTGGAACTGATCGAAATACACGATGTGCTCTCTTTGTTTGGATTTTTTCTTTGTTTTCTAATATGAATTTTCCGAAATCCAATGCAATATCGAGATAACGTTCTTTTTGTTTATTTGCAATCTTATTTTAGATCTCCCATTTGACTAAGAAACACGAAAGTAACTTTGTTTCATAACTAAACAACAACGTTAGGAATATGCAAAATTTTACGAAAATAAACAACGCACCGTTTTCTTTACACACACATTCTTTCAAATCAGAGTCTTTTCTTTTTTTATATGCGTCATTCTAGGGATATCGTGGACCTTGTAATCGCTCGCTTTTTTTCCACTGGTAACTTTTTTGCTTTAAACTAGTTACTTTTATCGTTGGCCCGCAAAATTTCAAATAAAGCCGCTCACTTCTTATCTATGATTGAAATTTATTTAACCTGATTTAATTATGAATTTCATGAGTTTCCGTTTGTCAATAAATACAAAGGCTCAATCCCACTCAAACCTGCTGATTTTTTTAAACACTGCATGTTCCTTCAAAACACGAACTTACAGAACTTCCTTTGCGTCATTTGACTCGCCGTAAAATTACTATGATTACAATGATTTAAAAGGCGATCCTAACCTCTAAAGAGAACAGACTGACGTTAGTGGAGGTTTTTAAGTTGGTGACATTGGTTCGCGTTATCCCAGCTGTTCGTGACTCGCAGAAAGCTTCATGCTAAGAGGAAGATTTGTGTGATGGCTGTGTTATCCGGCAACACTACTGTCTGCAAAGAAACACGACGACGAAAACACGCTGAAAATACGAGACAAATCATTTAAGATGAATCCTTTGTTATACAGCAAGGCTATTGTAGCCGCTAACGGTGGTATCGTCAGACGTATGTATTATTGTTGTTACCAATTAGTAATAATAAAGTGACATTCGTTCAAACGCGTTTAAATAATTGATTGGAACACCAAAAAAAAAAAAGTGATGATTCGGTGAATCTGTGATGCGTACACTGTATTGTACCACATCGTATGTTTATGTAACGTTGCCCAATTAATAATCCAAATAACATGTGCAACTTTAGGTTGTACTATTTATATTTTTGAGGGCAAATAAATTTACGAAAATTTTTGTAACATGTAGCAAGATACTCCACGTCGCATCGTTCCCTCATTTCTGATAACAACACAATTAGGTTATAGCCGTTTGTGTTCTGCATATTCGGGGGTTTTCGATTAAAGTGCTTAAATTTCAACTGACAGCTTATTAAAAAGCCAGTAATTGGATAAACTCATTTTTAACACCTCAATTTCGTTACTATAACATGTCTGTATCCATTTTACTAAAAATATGTCATTGTCTAATTCATGGAAAAACTGTGTACACATTGAACACATGTGTTTTAGAAATTGGATCAATTATCGTTTGTGTACATAATAGAAACAGATTGTGTAAGGAATGGATGGAAATGTTAATAATTAAGATTTTTGAGTCTATAAATAACATTAATTATCAAAAGCGTAAACAAGGATATTTTGTTGATATCAATTGTGTACTTTTTTAGGATACTACGGTCACAGATTACGTTATATCGACAGCAAACAATTGGGCACTCTAATTCCTTATTACAAGAAGAAAATAGATTTACGAGTTTCATTGAGCTCTGAAGATGACATCCATAGTCGAGTTTATCCGGCAAATGTTCTATATTTGCCCATACGTAAATTTCACTTTGATCCAACATGGAGAGGCCAAGAGCCATCTTCCAAGGTCGAGGAAACTGTCAAAAGTATAAAAGAGGATAAGGAACAGAAAACAATCCTCAAAGATGTGGCGCAACCCCAGGACAAAGCAATCGTTGAAAAGCGTACTTTGTGGCAAAAAGTAAAAGCTGAACTGGTTCATTATTATCACGGATTTCGTCTGCTTGGTTTGGACATAAAAATATCCGCGAAATTGATCTGGCGAGTGATGAAAGGGAAAGAACTGAGTAGAAGAGAGCATCGATTGGTAAACACAATGAAAACAGAATCCTTAGATTTCCATGAAACGTCAATTAGTCGGTAATTTTCTGTTTTTTTTATTTTTTCAGCTAGTCAAAACGACTGGAGACGTGTTCAGGTTAATTCCGTTCTCAGTTTTCATCATTGTTCCCTTCATGGAGTTTTTGTTGCCAGTGGTGATAAAGTTTTTCCCAGGCATGTTGCCATCGACGTTTCAGACTGCCAATGACAAGGAAGACAAATTGAAACAAGCGTTGAAGGTAACCAGAGTTACTCGTAAACGGAATTGCTTCACTGTTCACAGATATTTCGTCATAAACATCCATGTTTTCGTCGTTCCAGGTTAAAATCGAAATGGCCAAGTTTCTACAGAAAACTCTCGACGATATGGCGGTACAATCATCCGATCACAGATCAACAAAGGCGAAAGAATTCTCAGAATTCTTTCACAAACTACGATCGTCTGGAGAAGTTGCTTCGAACGAAGAAATAATGAAGTTCAGTAAGCTCTTTGAGGATGAAATAACTCTAGATTCTTTATCACGACCACAGCTCGTTGCTCTGTGTCGCGTAGTCGATGTCCAGACCCTGGGCACTACGAATTTTTTGCGATTTTTGCTACGAATGAGGCTCAGAAGTCTCCACGCCGATGATAGAGTAAGTTTTTTTTCCTTTTGTTCGAGTCGACGTAGGTTTGGTTGGATGAGCAAAGACTTGAATCGATTTTATTCTTTTACGGTTATAGTTGATCGACAAAGAAGGAGTCGACACACTCACAAGAGCTGAGCTGCAACAGGCGTGCCGAGCTCGGGGTATGCGCGCCTACGGAATGCCGGAAAATCGTTTGAGAGATCAGCTCGCATTATGGTTAGATTTGAGTATAAACAAAAAAGTACCACCGTCCTTATTGCTGCTCTCGCGAGCTCTTATGGTTCCTGATACGATGCCGATGTCGGATAAACTCAAGGCAACTATTTCGGCATTGCCTGACGATATTCTCGCTCGTACCAAAGGAGCAATTGGTGAGAAAGAGGGCAAGGTCGATCACAGAACCAACATTGAGATTATTAAAATGGAGGAGCGCAAGATCGAGGAGGAGCGACTGGAACAAAAGGAAGAAGGAGAAACTGTACCGCATCCAACAATACTTGCGAGTGACGACAAGAAAGACGAAATTACAACGGGCGACGTAAAAGTTCTTGAGCAAGCCCTTGATTCCATTGGCAAGGTAAAATTTTCATGGAATATTCGAAAAATGTTATTTTCTCATTCATTGTCTTAACGTTATTCAAAAATCGATCTGTCACTTTTGCAGGAGAAAAAGAAAATGTCTGTAGAGAAAGAAGAACTTAAGGAACTGAAGGAAGAGATGGCCGAATATCAGGAGGACATCCAAGAACTTGATCAAATGAAAAAAGAGGCGATCGGTCAATCGGACATCGAAGATCTCAAAGTTTCCAAGGGCGCTAAGAGATTGTACAACAAGGTTAACAAAATGATTGGCAAGATGGACGCAGTTCTTGCGGAACTTGAACAATCTGAAAAACAAGTCAAACAGAGAATCGATTCTCTTGCACCTGAAGAGAAACCGGATTCAAAGGCTGTCGAAGAGTTGGTGCGAATAGACGAGCTCATTGCTGCCATTAAACAAATTCACAGTGTACCTGACGAATTCCGGTTAAAACGCATGGCTGAGGTTTTGAGAAAAATTGACGACGACAGAGACGGTGCAATCAAAATTGAAGATGTTTTGAAGGTATGTTGATGTTTGATCACTCGGAAGAGTTGAATGATAGTTTGGATTTGGGTAAAAAATAGTTAAACCTAAAGTTCCTCTAAAAAAATGAAAATAACACGAAACTCACATTTTCCGTGAAATATTCCGTGAAAATATACAGCAGAATTTTTTCCGACACAACGACTGATCAAGCGCCTTAATCCCCGCCTTAACTGCAATAACGAGATCCGATAATACATTTATTTTCTTTAGGTCGTCGAGCTCATTGGCAAAGAAGATGTGAAGCTCAGTAAGAAGCAACTCAACGAGTTGATCGATTTAATGGATAAAGAAGAAGTTTTAGAGGTAGAAGATCAGATTCAAAAAGCTCTCCAAAAAGAGAGTAAAGACGCAAAGGAAGAGAAAGAGGAGAATGAGAAAGCAGCGGCAGTGTCGACCGTACCCGCGACACCAGTTACAAAAGAGGCTAAGCTTGGCAAAGAAGAATTCGACGAAGAGACGACCGCAGCTACGAAGACTGCCAGCGCATCATCGTCTTCCACGACACACAGTCGAGACGTATCTACGCCATCGGATAAGGAGACCGATTCGGTGCGAACTCCCCCAATAGCGCCAACTGTACCACCTCCATCGAAGAAAGCCGAGGGTTCTAAGCAACTATGATTTCCGCACAAGCCGTAAAAACAAACAAAAAATTCAACTGCATAGTCGAATTATTTATAAATATATATTTCAATCCTCACTTGAGTAACGTTGAAGAAACTTGATACCGCGTCCATCATACGTTAATATGGGTGTATTTTTTATCATTATTTTTTTTATTCCTTCATAAAAGCCAATCTCAGGCATTTTCAACAATAACAAAGACATCGTGAAAAACAAATAACGGCGACACTACTGAGGTAACTTCTGCACTACATGCCAGTCAAGTACTATGAGTACTAAATTTTCGGTGCTCTTATGTCCAGTTAAATGCACTCATTGAAGTAGCGAAAGTAAATTTGCATAGCAGTATGTTTCATTAACCTGGAAAAATATTAATAACAACAGATTTATGAAGCCATTGGCTGATGAATGTCAATTTTCTAATTGCACCATTTCAACCGATCGTAATGAATCAGGTCTCATTTTGTTCTTCAATAAATCCGGCGACGATTCGTCTCGTAGATTTCCTCCAAGCTTGATCGTTGAACTGTTGCAGTCAATTGTTTGATCATGGGAAACAAAATTTGATACAAAAATCGCTGTAATTTCAAAACAAGTGAGCTTCGAGAAAATCCACGCGACGAATTGGTCGAGGATCTTATGAGAAACAAAATGAGACGTTTTGCACTAAAAACGGTTGAAGTATTCCAATAAAAATTTGTGCTAGCATGGAAATTTGTATTTAGCGGTTGATGGTTCCTCAAATCTGTTGTTATTGATATTTTTTTACATTAATAAGACATGTTGTCGTACGAACACATTTACACTGGTTTGAATAGTGCATAAAACTGCGTATACAAGAGTGTTAAAAATTGAGCATTCATTTGTTTGGCATGTAGTACAGTAGTTGCCTGAAGCCAATGGGATTTGAGCAAAACTAAAAAAGTCGAAGCGACAACAACAATTTTATGCATTTTGGATTAATACTGTCCAGTCGTGTCATGTCAAAAATCTTTTACATAATCGAATGGGTTCGAAAATTCGTCGAAAAAAATCCCCCTATTTACGAATCCATGGGCAATCGAGATAATGAAACGCCTTCATGATTGCTCTAGTGACATTTGTTGGCAAGTGCTGGTCACGTACATACGTCACATTATAATCTATATAAAATGTAATAATTAATTTGAAACGAAAATCCGACCTGGCTTGAAACCCTGGCGCGGGGTGGAGGGGGAGGGAATACCATTCCATCTATCGAAACGAAAGCTTCACGAAATATTGCCAAGCATTTCTGGCCTTCGAAACATTTGATTTGTGAATACAGTACGTGGGCAAATAAACGAGAGGCGTATACGCACTATTATTTAAAAAAATAACGGCCTCGCGAAATTGTTTAGGCGAGACGTGATGTACAATTATACATATGATTAATATGCTTCATACATATATAAAACATAAGATAAACAGTCTACTCTATGTATGTAACAAATACTGTTGTATAAAAAAAAAAAAACCAAAAGTTAATATGCGTGGATGTGTTATACACGAATCTTTTTTTCATGTGACATTTGCAAAAAAAGAAGAAATAACAGACGAACGATAAAACGATTTTGTTCTTTTTCTTTTTCTATATACGAATTATATGTTCTACGTGTGCAATAAAATTGCCTTTATTTTTTTTGGTACGAGCGAACATTTGAAATTGGGACGACGCCAATTTAGGGAAATTTGTTTAACATTGTGTATGATCAAATAAATTGTTTTATGCTCAATTGTTGTCGTACGACAAAGTAAAGTCGGCTTTTTTTCACGATCTATTTATCGTTTGAAACGATTATTCACACTAATTGATTCGAGAAGTTATCGAATTTATGACTCATGTTATTTCCATGCCGCGAAAAATCGCTAAACATAATACATTTTTTTTTTCCTTCCGGTGTTTCAGTTGCATGGGACTTGTAACATTTATATTGATATTTATCATTATTTATTTAGCACGACATATTTTTTGTTTTGTTGCATTTTTACTCTTAATGACTAATTGGGCTATCACGTGGCCGTAGTACGACGCATGGGGACGACCGGGATGACCTTCGAGTCGAAATGTTTGTAAGCAATTTACATGGTGGAGGGGGTGGTTTAGGAGGTTGTAACACGTATTCAGCAAACTTCACGAAGTAACGCTGTGACGCGGCCGGCGGCGGAACAAAGAATTACGAAAAAAATGATTACTCAGCTCTGTCGTTTGATGCTTTCGCAAGCTTTGAACGTTTATTAATTTTGATTTGTTTTAATATTAATCTTTTATTGATAATCATCAATTGGTTTTTATTATTACCCGCGCGTCGGATTTAATTCTCCAATTAAAATTATCGATTGGTCTGATAGCAGCGCCGTCTGACGGACGCGTGAGTCATTAAGCGTTTCGCTCCAAACTCTAAAACAGTTCTCTCGTGTTTGACTGAATTTTCGATGGTCCGGCTAAACCGACATTTTGAACGTTCAGTGTCTTCTCGCATCGGATTACAACGATTACAATAATTACAAATAGTCGGTGTTAAATATTTATTTCAATCGATAGATCTCATTAGCGAGATTTAAAATGGCAGAGTACCTTGCCTCTATTTTTGGTACTGAAAAGGACAAGTGAGTTCATTCCAAACCCAAAATTCGCAGCCACGATTGTTAGTTCTCTTTTGTATTCGCTTTAATCATGCTGTTTTTTCTTGTTTTTATAGAGTCAATTGTTCTTTTTACTTCAAAATCGGCGCTTGTCGGCACGGTGATCGTTGTTCGCGGATACACAATAAACCCACGTTCAGCCAGGTATTTTGAACATCATGTTTACATTCCTAACCTCTTTCCTCGTCAAACGCTCGAAGTTTGTTCAGCAATTCTGTTTTCATTTAACTTTCAATGAATTTTCCATTCTTCATTTCATTGAGAGTTTTTTGTGTTCAACTTTTATAATCTTTTCATTCAAAACAATCAATTTTTTTATTTCAGACGTGTCTACTCCAAAATCTCTACGTTAACCCGCAGAACTCTGCAAAAAGTGCCGATGGCTCTCATTGTAAGTACAGTTGAAATATATTAAGCTGCTACAACCATGGAGAATTTTATACCTTCTGAATTTTGATTTATTGAGCAAAAGACTGCAAGAAATATTCGCAAGCTTACTAGCTTTATAAGAAATGAACTTATGAAGTAATGAAAAAAATGCCCACGATAAAGTGTCGAGTTCTAGAAATAACAACACCCCCGGTGTCTCATAATTTGTACCTTTACTTTCAATGGCTCTAACTCTGAAACTGGTTCGCAGAAATCTTCAGTTTTATTTATAAAAAAACTGCACAAGATGTTTGTCTGTAATTGAGAGTTTAACCAAAAAAATTCTTCAAGGAGTTACGAACCGACGTGAAGTTTGTGAAATTGTGAAATGCTCTGGCAAAAAACATTGATTAAGAAATTCGGCGTGAAGCCGTTATTGATGATTTTTATTCAATCTCTTAAATGATAGAAAAACAAATGAAATCGAATATCTCAAACATTTTAATGCAGAATTAAATAGTGTGATTATCATACTTGGACGTTTTTTGAAACTAAATATCAAAACTCTCGTTTCAATAAATATTATTTTGGTCTTTTCAACCAGTGGTGGCCAACGTTTCTGATGAAGAGATGCAGGAACATTACGACAATTTCTTTGAGGATGTATTCGTCGAATGCGAGGATAAATATGGCGAAATCGAGGAGATGAATGTGTGCGACAATCTCGGCGATCATCTTGTTGGCAATGTTTACATTAAGTTCAGACGAGAAGAGGATGCAGAAAAAGCTGTCAACGACTTGAACAATCGTTGGTTCGGTGGCAGACCGGTTTACGCGGAATTGTCCCCGGTCACAGATTTCAGAGAGGCTTGCTGTCGTCAATACGAAATGGGGTCAGTACAAATTTGAAACAAAATTACTCATTGAATCAACGATCATTTTTTTGTTTGGGTCCTTTACTATCTTCAAATTTTTATTCTAAATGATAGCGCAGAGCAAAAAATAATTAGAAATATTTGTTGAAAACACATTTTGGTGCTTTAAAAACTTTTTCTAGAATAGAATGAAAACATTTTGTCATTTTGAGTAAATCCCAAAATCGAATCGTAGTTCTGAGTTAAAACAATTTGATAGACTTTGATCGAGTCTGACATTTGCACAGAACAAAAAATTCTAGCTAAACTATTCTGCTGCTTATCTATTTTCACTGCAGCTTATTGTACGCTTGTTTTTCTTTGGCCCAAATTGTTGAATTTTTATTTACCACGATACATATTTTAATGTGATTTTTTTTAATACTGTGAAATACACTTCAGTATTAAATAGTTTTTATAAAAGCTTCTCGTAAATAAAATGATGATAATATTTCTTTCTTTCAACAGGGAATGCACCCGTTCGGGTTTCTGCAATTTCATGCACTTGAAGCCGATATCACGTGAGCTACGTCGTTACTTGTACAGTCGTAAAAAAGGAGGCAAAAGCATCGGTGGCGGTAGGTCGTCGCGTTCGCGTTCACGATCGCGTGGCCGCGACCGGAAGCGGCGTTCGCGATCGCGCGAGCGAAGATCCCGATCGAAGGAACGTCGCAAGGGTGGCGGTGGCGGAGGTGGTGGAGGCGGCGGTGGTGGCCGAGAGGACAAAGGCAGGGACGGACGATCCGGAAGATATTAAAATTTTGATAATAATTCACCAGCGTGATTCCACGATCTATGTCAAAATAAAGCAGTTTTTGTCCAGCTAATTCGTGACTTTCGGGCATAAGAATGTCCATCGGATGTTTTCCTTAGAGTTTCATTCGTAAAATCATTCCGATCACTTAATTCTACATTTTTTTGCCTCGAATTATGGAAAACACGCGATAATAATCACGACATCATTATTTTCATACTACAATAAAATAGTTTCATCAGTTTCAACAATGATAACGTAACAGAAGAACATTTTTTCTTAACGCAAGCCACACGAGTTTTTGGCTCAAATCGATCAAGTGTTTTGTATTTTTAGTCACGTGTCTTCTGATCAACAGTAAATGACCTTATTCCAATAATCCGAATGAGTTTAAATTTTAAACTATGTTGACGTTTGCATCGTTGGAATTCAAGCGAGTTTCGTTCATTTACTCGCGTGCCCTTTGGGGTCTAATGTGAGGCACATTTTATCGTGAAAATACTGCGTTTAAATATTCTTCAACATGAATTGATTTTCGACCAAATAACGAGAACGACGGCGTCGTTCTCCAAAGTGAAAGATTCACGTTTCGGTTTTCAATAATGCTCTGTTTTTGAACTGAGAAACGCTGGAAACCACTTCATCGAAAATATGAACAATGTACAGAAAATGCAGACACTTATAAATAAAAGGATGTTCTTTCGTTGCGTTCCAACGATGCCAACTTTAATACTACATTTTGAATTTCGTTTTTCCAGCAAGAATCCTTTTTCGTATTATTCCATAAAAACTTATCATGCTGTCCTGATCCTGGTTAGTCGAAACGACACATGTTTAGCCCCATCAAAGACATTTCTACTGAAATAACAACACGAGCTGCAGCAATACCCCCATTTCGAAGACAAGTAAATTCTGCCATTCGTAAAGATTATCCTTTAATTTCAATGACAAGTACTGAACATTTTACAACAAAAACGACCAGAGATAGCAGAATTAGTGGATATATTAATCAAATATTCAAGCTGGTTGTATTTTTGGCCCTGTGTACAAATCCTATTTCTTATTGTTGCTTTTGCTTGGAAGTCTCTCATAAAAATCGACGACGTCACTGATATAGTTTTTTAAAAAAAAGTTAGGTAATATTCAATAACAGTTTATCGGGCGTAGAGCTAGCGGTACTCAATCTGAAGTGATTATTTTTGATTTATGAGTGAATCTCACCGACGTTCTCACTGCTTTGATTATTCAAATATTAACTGATAAGAGATTTCAATTTATTTTTGAATTGATTAATATTAATAGGAGCAGAGGTTTTGTTTCTAAGAATATGACGTCAATTCGAAGGTTAGATAATAAATTATTCATTGCCGGACCTACAATTTATTAAAAATTGAATGATATTTCCAAGTGAAGACCTCGTAGAATCATAAGAAAAGAACTATTATTATTTCGTTGAAGACGGCGATCTAATCGAAGTGAGAACGCGTTTTTCAATGCTTTCAAATTTGTATGAATGCAAATATTGATATGGCAATGAAAAAAAAAAAAAAAAAAACAATAAAAAGAGCCATAAGAGGGATTCTACCTTGAATGGATTCTTAATTAGTGATTAGGATAATTCCGGTCATATGGGTCAATTATATAAATATATAAATTAGAGGTGTATTTAAATAATACAAATACAATAAATACAATTTTACCATCGAGTATGCTTGCCGAATGATGAAACGAAAATTATTATTTGATAAATTTATTTTCCGGTATATTGGAACAAACTGAAGAGTTCGAAGTAAACTTGTGTGGTATGCCTTTGCTTTTGTTTGTTTACATTCTACGCGTTCCCGTGAGTCCCGTGTGCTTGCTGCGGTTGAGCGTGCCGCATAGTGGGGGAACGTTCGCCGTGCCGGCTCGCCGCGCGGGGAGAAGCGGGGAAGTGCAACTGGTGGGGCGAGCGCGGGACAGTAGGGTGAGCGGGAGAGCGGGGTAATGCTATCAGTACGAATCGGGTGTTCGCCGGCGACGCACGGAGAGTGCGGTTTGAGCGTCGGTCGGTCAATTTAACGCTGCGCGTCATCGTTCGTCCTCGATACGGATAAATTTCACTGAACGCGAAAATCTTACAGTACGAGTAGAATGCTCCTTAATCATCAACGAATAAAAATAACTAGACAAACTTACGATCTTTTCTAAGATTCAATTTTTTTTTTAAATATAATAAAAACGAACGAAACAATTCTAATAAATAATGACTAATTTTATTGAATATATTTATAAAATCAAATACTTTTTTTTCATCATATTCTAAATTTTATTTACGAAGAAAGGCGATTCAAAAAATAACCGCGTTGACAAACAATCGAATGATTTATTGATTCAACCGTACATCGTAAATACTGTTTTATTTTCGCGAGCGAATGGATAGGCCGATACTACTGTGACAGACAGTCTAGTGACCCTTTGAACACAACTTTGAGATTCTGGCGAACGCTCGTGCGCCCGTGCGCTCGGCCGTACCCTGGCTGCGGAACGGAGTACTCAAGTTATCATGAGCGATTCGATCATCATTTCGTCGTCATGTGCTTCGGCGGTATTCATAAAAACGCGGGAGCAAGCTCTATTCGCTGTGTGCACACATCAAGTTCTCATCAACGTGAGAGTGTGTAGTCGTGTATATGCATACTGGGATATGTATGTACCGATTACACATTCTCACTTTGGTGAGAGAGTGTGATGTGCACACAGCTTATAAGCCCTCACGAACGGGTACTACCACGGTACGATACTTAGCGACGCATGACATAGCACGGAATTTTGCGACGGGGGTTTCTCTAGCTTCGTAGTGCTACAAGTAAGTTAGCACCTATGTTCGGCTGACCGTACGGTTCTTTTAAAACTCAACTTATGCTAAACATCTATGCATGTTTAGTTATACGTTGGCTTCTTCAAGAATTTTACCGATGCTATAATGTAGGAAGAGGCGAGGTCGCTCGTACGCTTGGCACTATCGTGGCACGCTCGGGTCTCCACGAAGTTGTGTTAGAGCCGTGTCGTTAGACTGTCTGTCACTTAGCATTGGTTTACATTCATTCAATTTTGTATGAAACTCATTTTTTTCACCATAAAAAGATTTCAAGCTCGAAGAAAAGATCATTCAATTGTAATTGTTTTGACCGCGCACAAGTTTGTTTGTCAACGTAGCCATTTCTCTAGATTATAAACCAAGTGTCTTAATAGAACTAACCAAATAATATTGAAACACTTTCGTTAAAAATAAAAATCGTACATCTACATTTTTTTTGAATATTTCGTCTTGGATTCAAAATTACTTTTGTGATTTAAAAAATGTTTAGTGTGAAAATTTTCGAAATCGTAGTTTACAGTGCGCGGATTGTGATAAACTCGAGTGTTAACTAGAAAAAAGAGCGTGAATAAAAAAATAATAAGTGAGATAAACTAAATCATTTGTGCGGGATTGACTCTGATAAATATTGAAGAATCGTTGTTATGGAAGTCGACTCCATTGATTGGACAGAAGAAATGAAACGACAAGATTTAGTGAGTGTCTTGTGCAATGGATCGCAGCTATGCAATACTCGAGACTCCCGAGAGATTTTGCCTCACGTGACGACTGGATGACGAGTCCCGGAAAGGTGGAACAAGACATCGAACGGTGAGTAAATTAATAATTTCAATAATTGCATTACTTTGCTAGCACGAGAATTGAAAAAATTTGGAGCAAACTGTAAGGCATTTTCAATGTTAATTTTCCACGTTCATCATCGACAACCATTTAATTTGGTCAAACAGCTACTGCCAAGTTTTAGTAAATCTCCGTTACACCTCCGACTGCACGAACAATGTTCAAACATATTGACATCGAATAATAATTTTGCACGTTGACGTTGACATACTCTAAGAGGAATACAGCTTCGATTAATTAAATTATGTGTGGAACGCTGCATATAAAAATTGTGAAGATTTCACACTCATTTGATTATTGTAGTCACTGCTAATAATCCTTAAAATTCGCCTCCATTTTCACTTTTCAACGTAAATAGCAACCGGATAACGGGTTGAGTAATACATTCTCCACCGACAAGCGATTTCGCGTCTAATAGACTTTTAATAAAACTTGTTACAAAATTATTAAAAAATTTGCTGCACTACATTAGTAGTGACTACACTAGTAAAAAACAGGATACATCACTGAAAGATTAAATTGCGACCCGGGAAACCACAACACGACCCCCAAGAGATGCTCAAAACAAAAACAGTTTATTTGACTTGATGTGGCTAACTCGGAGAGGTTTTTCTTACGGTAGAGATGACTCTGGTGGAAATTTGCTTGGTGAAATTTTCGTCGGTAGGGTAGGATTGTGGCAGAGATGGTTTGTATAGGGATCGATCGCTGCTGGAGTTTAACCATGACAGTGTCCAAGTCGTGGTCAATGCTTTCGCATCGGTGGTGTTTTTTGTGGTAGGAATGTTCTAGGGAAGAATTTATCCAGTAGAAATTTGTTTCAGTTTTTTTTTTTATAAATCTATCAATCGTCGATAAAATAGAATACAATTCCTCTTATCGTTTTCTATAAATCGTCAGTAAATTAAGTTTGATTCAATTTTATTAATTTTTTTCTCACGTATACAATTTTGGTTTTCCGGAAATTCATCCTTGTTTTTTCTCCATTTCAATATCTTCCGTGTTCTTGTAAGACTCCTAAAAAGAAATGCCTGCAGTCATTTCTTTTCATTTCCAACGGTAATTTTTTCCGTTCGTTGCTACCATCAGAAACCCTGGATAGAAGTTTCCCTGACTTACCAATTGTCGCATGAAGCATGAGCCACTTCATGGCTAAACGGTCACACATCCAAGTACTCACTTTGCCTGTGACACCTTAACTCGAGAGATTACCAACACCTCTCACGGATCGCTTTGTTCGATATATTTATTTATTGCAGATACTTGCACAATTTAACAATAATGAAATTGAATATAAGTCGTCGAAATAATCGTACAGAAAAAATAGCCAAGTTCGTGCTTGAAAATAGCTTTATCGGTGAAATAATTTGTTGGGAGTGTTGCACTCGGTATCGGGAATAATTTTTTTTCGTTGAGTAGAAAAAATTGAAAATGTTCCTGAAAGTCCTTATCATTGACCAGGAAAAATCTTCATTTAATTATTATTGCAGGATAAAAAAAAATTTCACCTTATTTTGACGTGAGCATTTTTGCATTCGAAAGCCCCGAAGTTACCGATTCATCCACTTGACAGTAAAATTCTTATTTCCAACCAAAATATGAGTTCGGTTCGAGAAAAAGTATCGAGTCAATATGAAAATTTTAATATTTCGGTTTATTTTTCGTTTGGAAAATAAACTAAAAATTTGTAAAATCTCAAATTATTGATTAATCGAGATATTTGTTGAAAAGAATATTTAAAGTACAAGAAAAAAAAAATCTGTAAAAAGTGTCATTAATGAGTTTGCCAGGGAAACTAGTTTATTCGATAAACACGAGTACAAGACCTTTCCCTACTTCACTGTCGTATTCGTTGTAGAAAGTGTACTCATATATATAGTACTAAATTATAAAGTCGTCAATTGACAAAGTGAAGAGCCGGAGATCTCAGTGTCTCGGTTCAGTCAGTCGGTATAATGACGTTGCTAAGCGTGTATCTGCCTGCGTTTATGTTGTTCTGCTTGCATGGAGGTATCATCGGATTTGCTTCAGAGGATAATGTCAATCGTACAGACGTGACAAGAATTGAAGGTTGCGACACGTGCGGACTATACAGGTACAAATAAGTCAACAATGTAAACAGTGAATTTTTAGTAACACTTCCCTTTTTTCCATTCGAATAAAAGCTTACGAATAAATTTCCATTAACGATAAGAAATGAGAAAATTTCTTTGAAGCTTTTCATTAATTTCATGTTAAATTTGCACGTTTCTAAAATTTAAGCAATTGAGGTATTAATCTTATTCGGTATTTTAGACTGAAAAAAATCAACACTACATTTTTCATTTGCTTTGACAAGTGCCCTACTCGAAAGAAATTCAATTCTTTAGTTGTTACGTTTTTTTTACACAGAATAGTAGAAAACGGTTGATATGATCGAAAAAGACGATACATAAATGTAGAGTATATTATTGACTCGGCGAAATCACAGGTGTCCCGAGAATACAAGCAAATGTCTCTTGGGATCAGTACCGGATTCTTGCGAGTGTTGTGCAGGTGGTTTATGCGCTAAACTCGATGGAGAAGCGTGCTGGAATTCGAGCATTGCAAAATTACCCTTGAAAGCTCGTTCTGAGGGTTATTGCGCACGAAATTATCTCTGTCAATTACGAACGGATTTGCAAGATAAGGTAATCACATATTCACTCAAGATTCTATGGAATAATTAGCATGATCTTTATTAGACTGTCAAATTCGATTCTATCGTTTTCCATCTTTGAATCGTCTCGATATGTAAGTGCCCTTGAAAATATCAACAAAAGTTTTCGAACGAACTTCAATAGAAACGTTGTCAAATACTGTATCGATTAATCGGCGATTTTTCGTTCTACAATTTGTCGTTACAAATATTAGTCTCTTTCTACGAATTGGAAAAATATTCATTTTGAAAAACTCGTTGAATTACTTCTTGTAATCGCATTATCGTCAGATCGTCAGTAAACTTTCAGTTCAGTGGCAAAATCAATGGTTGGACGAATATTGAAAACATTCATTCTAGAGTCGTCGGAATGAGAAAAACAATCTTTTTTTTCAATGACATTTTTAATGGGGTCTTGGATTTCATAAAAATAAGTGAAGGTAAATAGTGTCTGACCAAAGAAAAAATTGGTTTTAATCAACTCGTTTAATAATGCACTCCACACGACTCCTACACCGAGTTTGTCTCCGGCAAATAGTTGATTGCGACATGTCATGAGTTCATTCGTAGGTTGTTGGTGCTTTCGAGTGTCGCTGACCCGCGAGCTTCGAGTCACTTCTCATTTCTGTCCCTAAGTGTGGGTCGCGACGACTTGTTAAACGCGTCGCAATCATGCAATCAAACCACGTGCATGTCTTGTATGCAACCCCACATAAAGAATTCATTATTTTAGATCCTTTGTTAGGATTTTGAATCGTTTGTTTACAGACTCGTCAAATATCACGTTACACTGAGAAAAGTCGTTTCAGATTCCCAACTAAATCGAACAATTAACCTCAAAATCGATTTTTCCTGAACGTTAAACTTATAGAACGGGGTTGAAAATAACAGTAGCTTCTATTTGACGTAAAATGTTCCGCGTACGCGATAATGAGATTCGATTACTCGCCATTTTCCGATAACGAAAAGGACAGTACAAGTTTGAGGAGTTTTTTGATTAAAAAAAAGTAAACTACGTTTCTTCCGTTTATTTTATTGCTTGAAAGTTTCGTGAGTCAAGTTCGTGTCTGTCGACGCCTCGGAACGGAAATCGCCAAAAACGAGAATCGCAAATATAGGACTAGTTAGAAAAGAATTGATCCAAACAGTCTAGATAAATTGAATTAGAATTAGTCGATTAAAAATAGAATAAGGATCAACAAAATGAAGGAAAAGAGAAAATTTGAGATTTCGGAAACTACGTAGGACGAGCCCGAGGCAGTGTGCGTTTGCATGGAACAAAGCTCGGCCTGTGGCAACGATAACGAAACTTATGCGACACCTTGTGCCCTCCACGAAGAAGCTATGAGACAAAAAAATTCTTCCCTCAAACTTCGACATCTCGGACCGTGCGTGAGTCGACCATGGATCGTTACGCCCCTCAAGAACATCGTTACAGATTCTGGTCAACGGGTCGTGTTACATTGCGAGATTAAAGGCTTTCCATTGCCCGATGTGTTCTGGGAATTCCACTCGACCAACGGTCATCGAGTTTTAAAATTGCCAAGTAACGATGCTTGATAGAAATTTAAAAAAGTGGATCTAGTTTCAACTACTAAAGTGTCGAAGCAGTGTTATTTTTTTCTCGAATAGTTTTTGTGTTTCAATTGTTGTGAAAATGTTCGAATTGAATATTTTATTTTAGACAAGGAACACGAGGCAACGGTTCAAACGAGTGAGGGTCCTGAAACTCTGATGCGAACTTCTTGGTTACAATTGGCGAAATTCTCGGAAAATCATGTTGGAACGTATCATTGCATCACCAATAATACGATTGGTGATGCGAGTACAGCGGCATTCGTTTCTCTCGGATAACAGGTGGATATAGTTTTAGAATATACCATTAAATCCTAGAAGATATTATCGTGCTTCGAATTAGATTTTTATCGATCGAGATTTTCATCGATCTTTTTGCATTTTTATACTAATTTTTTTTCGTCTAAGATTATTTAACATTCTGACTATTTTTTTTTGGTCAAACATTGAGTTTTGTTGATAAAATTCTAAAAAATTGAACAGCAAAGAAAGAGTTGAAATAAAAACCATTATTAGAAGAAAATATCAACGGTAGTGAATTTTTGGTTGTTTTCGAAAGTCTTGCTGGCATCTATTCTCATCCAGTGATAGTTGATTAGTCATTTTTATAATATAACCAACAAACTGCGAATTAATTTGATGCGAATCCTCAGTTGGAACATTGATGAACAATCACAAACGTTTAATCAAGCGTAAGGGTGCGTTGGTTATTAATTAATTCAAATGAATTCATTGAAACTCCCCGGTTTTATTTCTCTAGTTATGACTCTTTCAGTTTTATTGTTTCTCTTGATTCCATACACATTGTTTCTCGAAAACTATTCTTAGATATTTGAACTGATTCTTGTAATAGGATTCAATAAAATTTATGTTCTTCATTACACGAAGAAGGTGTTGCATTAGAAGAAATACTTTTAACCCTAGAACTCAATCATATCTCTTTTTTTTTCACATTCATCGCATCCCTGGGGTCGTTAACGACCCCATGGTCTCATTGGTCGTAAAACCTTTTCTTTACAGCGATAAATAAACTTTTTAGCACATGGATTTTCTTGATTTTTCATAACAAATAGAATGCTACGTAAGAAATTCACTTTCCTCAAAGTTAAGTCAATGAGAAAGCCATCCAAGGTATTCCTTTTGCGAATGGACTCACTTTTTAGGCGTATAAGCAGGGTTCGCTACAATTGATCATAAATTATGTTGCGATCGTTTCTTGAGAAAAGGCAGTGTCAAAATTGATTATTGGTTTTCAAGGTAAACAGGTTACTTTGGTACGAATTTGGTTAAATTTGGCATCAGCTAAAAAACGCTTGTTGTGTTGAAAATTTGATTGAAACTGCAATAAATACAACAACAAAAGAGAAGATATTTCTTTACTGAGAGTTTACGTAACTTGACTCGATATCTTCAATTGGAATGGAATGTACTTCAATTTTATCGTGCGGTTAGATCGATTATTCGTAAAAAATTAGAGTTTGCAAAAGGAATACGTTGGAAGTTGAAGAATTCAGGAAATCGACAAAGACTCCATTTTTCGACGCTGGCGATGTATTTGACACCAGCGATGAGTTTTAGGGTTAGAAATATCAGAGATGAGTTCGTGAAGATCTTGATTGATAAATTCATGTAGAAAACTGACTGTATTTGAAACATTGATGATTCATTACAAATTAGTGTGATCGTGATACTCAGTATCTATCGAAATAATTCGATAGACACTGTTATTAATCCTTCGTATGGTTTATTCATCGATTTATGGCGATTTTTACCAACTGTCCCGTGATGGCGGCGGCCTAAGTGAAAAAAAAAGTCGTCAATGGAATGTATTTTTTTTTTCTCACGAATCACAACAAGTTTATTCCTAAATATTAAAAAGTCGTACTCAGGGGTCCTCCAAGTGTCACGATCGATGACCACGGTGTCAGGGCTTCCACTATTGACACGTCGAAATCAGTGTTTTCATTATGAAGGAATTAGTTTGGTTTTTTTTTTCAATTAAATATCATTTTGACTCACTTTCGAGATGGCAGCAGTGCCAAATCTTTTCCGGACGATTCTTTTCTGTATACAGACGCCAATGTATGAGCCGTTGGCGTGCTGAACATCATAACAACAGCACAAACGAGTGTCGAAAACCAAAAACCGTCCATCGGTCCTAAAATGTGTTGACAAAGAAGGGCTTTTATGCCTTGAAGAATATCCCACAGTGGACGACACTTCGCAACTCCTGTTCCCATTTCTGTTAGCACGTGAACCCTCCATTGATCCAAATAACCGCTTAATCGCTCGACATATTTTTTCGATCTCTGGAGACAAAAAAAAAACGCATGGAAATGGAAACGATTAAGCGAAGTTCTAGCTCGAATTGACAAAACTGGAAAATGACGTTTTTCTTTAGAATTTCGAGACCTTTGAATCGCGCATACTTTTCGTAAGACAAAACGGATTTCCATTTTACTTCAGTTGTGGAAAAATTGATAATTATAATATTGAGACTAGTTTTACGTACCAATTGGGCGATTTTTTCGCCTTGATTGTTGATGTAATACTGTATGGTCTTGAGATGGGAAATCGATTGATTGACCTGCCTTTGTAAAGGCTGCAAATGCAGCTCGAGGCCCGTCAGACGATCCACGAGCTCGCCTTGAAGCTTCGTTAGGGGAACGATCCTGCGGGTCATCATTAGGCGTATCGTCGACCTAATTTCTTCAAGTTTACGAGCGCTTCGACGATCGTTCAACTGTTTTGCGACGTTATAAACTTGGTCGGATAGGGCATTTAAATCCTTCCTCAAAATAGGTCCACGAATCTACGAGTTTAAAACAATTTTATGAATAATTGTCGATCATTTATTTTATTTTTTATATTTTTATTTTTCTGGCAATATAGGAAAATTTCCACGATTGAAAATTGAAAAAAAAACAATCGCCACGTCCAGGCGTTCGGTAATTTCTTCATTTTGGTTTTATTCACTCACCGTATTTTTGTGGTCAGTGAGATTCGGACCACAAGCGTACAAAAGAATCTGTAACTTCTCTTGTAAATTCGGTGTAAATATTTTCAAGCCCTTAAGATCCACCTTAAGTTTCGACATGGCGCTTGACAACCCGGTCCAAGACCAATGGGCAGTCAGTTGCTCCAGTTTCATCGAATTGCCCAATTGAAAGGCTGGATAGGCTGCTTCATTTTCTTGACATTTCCTACGTTTGTTTTCCATGTTATTAATGTATCGTTCGTTCGAATTATGATCAATAACAATGGACAACATCCAAGAATATATTACGTTGTGTGGTCGATGAATTATTTAATTTAATTATTTAGTTAATTTAGTCCAATTAGTCCAATTAGTTCATTTTTATCGAAATAAAATCCTCCATAGCCCCCCAAAATATTACATACACTGATTAATCATTATTCTGGACTTTTTATTTCGAATCAGCCAAAAATGTTGTAGAAAAATCAGTAAAAAATTAGAATTTTTTTTCGTGTTTACTACAGGATTCGAACGAATGAATCAAATGTCATTAACCGAGAGAAATGAATTAAGACAATCGGCAATTTTTGTGCCCGTTGTACACTGAGACGTCGGCCTGGTTAATTAATTTAGGACAATAAGTACTACATTTTTTCACAATTTGTGAATTAGAAAAATTTCTTACTCGAATAAATCCTTGAGAGGGGAGCTGAGCCTTCTTCCTAAGAATACTTTGCTTTCTAGCACCGTTTCCAAAGTTCGAAAATCCGGATCACTCAAAGGTCGACATAGCAACATTTCAGTGTGACTAGAGACTGCGAGTGCAGATATTAGGATCCCCCACAATCCAACAGAGACGACGCAGCTCGTTAGTACACCGCTGATTAATATCCAAAGACAATATGAAACCTTAGCATTAATCTTTACGAAATTTTATTCTAGCGCTAAAACAATTTAGTCCCATTTGAAATATTCAAGAATTATTCAAATCGAAAAGTCTAATCATTTCATTGCTGACCATAACAAAGTCGAACGAACTCTGTGTTCGGACGAACTGCAACGACAACAGAGAGCGCCAACCAGTAGAATCCAAACGATGAAAATTGCGAGTATTGTACCTTGAATAACAAATTTAATCGAAAAGTAGAAACGTTCTGTCAAAATATTTTCTAAAATTTTCACAGAATGTGAGATTTCAAGTAAAATTTATACACCAAAGCAGAATAATTTTTGTTTCAACTCTTCCGAAAATTATTATGCCTTGTAATGAATGTTGCCTAAATTTTCATACTCTGTAGAAAAAATACTTTAAATATTACTTGACGAAAGAGATTTTTTTTCTCAGTGTAAATGAAAAATTGAAGGTTGTTACGATTAAATTTCATGAAGGCACTGAATATGAATGAAAAACGAAAATAAAGTATTTACCCATGCCAACCAACCATCTAGTTTGTTCGAACGTCGTTATGTACGGGACGACATAATTAGTTAACCGTCGAGTTGATTCAAGATGTCTAGTCAATTCGGATCCACTTGATTCAATGTTTCTGGCTTCGTCGAAGATTCTCGCTCGTGCTGAACTGATTTCGCGACGTATACCTTGAAAAAAAAAAAATAATAATGAAAAAAAAATCCAAATTAGTCCGTAGACCGTAAATGTCCAGTGCACAAACTGCATAAAATGATGAATTTATATCAAAAGAAACCTTTTCGCTCTACAGTCAAATCCTGCCGATTAATTTTAAATGGATAAGGAATAAGATAAATTCGTGAAGAAAAAAGAGCTCAAGAGGCAAATTATTGCGGCTGCTATCGCTCCGATAGGTAATAAGCCTCCATGAAAAAGAAACCTTTAGGGAAAAAGAAACCCCGAAAAAAAAAAAAAAAATAAATAAGGCAAGCCTCGAAGTGAGAAAGAAAGTAGCGATAAAGAAAAATGGGAAAAGAACGGAGCTCTTCTGTAGCATTATCAGGATATTAGTATCGACTCATTTAACTCTAAGCTCTACCACGTATATGTATATTACGCGCCAAATCAATAGGGTGTGACCCACACAAACTTTTTTCATCTTTGCTTTAGTGAACAGTTGCAAGTGTGGTCGATGAGAGGACTTGGAAGAAAACTTAAAAAAATTCAGAACAGTGTGCAAGTTATCGTGTCGAAACTTTATTCATGTTTTCAATATTTATTCCCTGTAACCATTTTTCAATTAAATAGTTTTTCGAATATTGAATAAAATTTACTTGGTAAAAGGCCAGAGTTTAGAGCACGAAAAAATTGACACATTATGATAATTTTTTTTAAGTCAATTAAATTATCAATTGAATCGAAATTCCGTGGAGAGTTTATTATCGAATGATTAACAAACTATAAAAAAAAATTTGGTGGGATTGAACGTTTGTTTGTTTATTGTTTGTAAAAACATCGCTGAATATAATTCAGTGAAATTAAAAAACCATTCAAGTTTATCGTTTAGGATTATTATTTTTCATACGAATCTCTTCGTAAAGTTGGCTCTTCACGCGTATGATTTTTTGCTCTCATTTTCTTGAGATTTCCGGAGCTTTCGACGATTGAGAGATTTTAGCTGGACGATTTTTCCCTGAAACTTTCATGCTAGTCCGTTGACCCGTTTTTCAAAGTTACTATATGTTTATATAGAAGACATCCTGACCTCGCGTTTCTTATCTCATGCTCTTTCCATACATATGTATATACAGTTTATCCATACTGAGAAGGATAAACATAGCGAACAGAGAGAAGCCTCTAGTCCGCTTTTCCCTTCTATCTTACTTTCGCGATAATGCCTAACTCGCAGGTACTTTTATGCTGTGCATGTGGTTGTTCTCTTCTTTTTCTTTTTCACGCTTTTCTTTCTCTCTCTCCCTTTTCTTTTTTTTTCTTCTTCTTGTATATATTTCGTCTTTGAGAGTGGTTCTATATGTAGTTCACTCTTTTCTTATCCCCTTGACAGTCGACACGAATGACGTAACTCTTGGGTCTATATATTTGCGATTCGTACATCGAAATCTTGATGCCATGTGACAAAATAGCTACCACGGTTGACCGAATCTAACAATAAATAGACAAACGATTGAATTCGCAAACTTTATAGTTTTTTTTTTTTCACACGCTTTCAGTTATTTCGAACCATTGACTTTCCATACAATTCGAAAAATAATCAATCGATTTATTTTGTTCAATAAAAACCCAGAACCCTTTTTTTTCGTTTTTAATCTCTCTTGCTTCTCGTCGCCATCTGCTCACATGCGTTCGAACAGATTTTTGTTGTTGTTACAATGCCATCCCGTCACAGCATTCATCCGTAGCATGTTTCTAGCAAAACATTCTATTTCGATCGATAGATTTCTTCATTTTTTCCCCATTCTCTCATCAAAAATGGATGGAACAAGAAGGAGAATCTTTTTTTTTCGTATATTTGTACAATGCTTCCATGACCAACGGTTTTCGATATTTGTGACAACATTACAAGAAAAAATGGATCGTTTTTTGTGACATAAAATGTAAAATCGTTTTGGAGACGTAGAAAAATAGAGAATGTGGAGAATATTCAATATGGAAACTTACGATTTCTTGCGTCTAAAGTATTTCGGGCAACGTGATGAGGAACGTAGAGATATTCCCCGCGGGTCTGCCGTCCAGCTTCCGTCAAATTGTCCCTTGCGGTGTCCCGTAAACGTAGAAGACGATCGTCCCTTAGTAGCTGAAATAATACAAAGTACTATCGCACACGTTGGTATCGTAGCCGGACCGAGAGGAAACACGATTTTTGTTTCAGGGGGCGCTGGTGGGTTAAAAAAGCTCGGGTTGCACTTTGCACGAGGGACAAAAATCGAGTTTTTCGCACGATAGAATGAACTCGGATGAATATGTGTTTGTGTGTGTGTGTTTCTATGCGAATGTGTATGAACGAGTGTGTGCAACGCTCGATAGATAACGCCCGAGGAAGGTATCCTCACTGAGATTAGATCGTTTTGGTGCTTCTTTTCTCTCTCTCTCTCCCTCTTTTTATCTCTTCTTTTTTGGCAGTGTCGAAATATATATTTTTTTTCTCCAGTCTCAAGCTGAGTGGCAGAAAAGAGACAGAAGTATTAGAAAATATATAGAGAAAAACGAGTTTCCTGTGTGAGAGCTTTGGTGATTTATTTGTTGGCACCAATTACGTGAAAAAGAGAAGAGAGGTAGAGATTCGAGCGGATTTTCGTGATTGTAAATAGTGCTATGGGTGGGTGAAAGGTGATGCGGGAATCGCGTAAATACTCTCTCTCCTTTTCTCTTTCATTCATCCCTCTCTAACGATTAAAACCGTAAGGGTGTGTCCTCGAAAAGTTTCGAACCGTTTGCTCACCTCACCATCGCTCTCTATTCTCTCTTTTTCTCTTTGCTTGTCTCTCTTTCTCTCTCTCTCTCTCTCTCTATCTCTCTCTCGGTCTTTGTCTATTTATCTCCAACACTTCCGCTATATAGCAAGCGTATTCTGCCAAATTCTTCCACTCCGTTTCACAGAGATGAGACAGGGTGCGTGGTGACATAAACTTTAGTCTCTGTTAACTGCTCCGACATCCAATTCTACCGCGAGAACGATATGTACTTTGAGTATTCTCTGCTTCTACCCTTATGTATCTACTTGAATGTTCGAGGCGTTAGAAACAGAAGAAAATTAATACTGGACTTTGTTTACTTGTAACCAATCAAAGCTTTTTACTTATTATGTCTCTTCACTCATTTGTTTCTATGGTGATGGCGACATTATTAGCACCATTTCTTCAAATAGTCTACACGAAAGTATCAAATTGAAATTCGATAAAATGTAATTATTTCGTAATTGTGCTAAAACAGCTGCTGAACAATAGTCGAATGAGTGTTCAATTTTGACGATAGTTTTTTTTTTTTTGTAAAGTTTGATATACATAAATTATATAAATCGACTTTCAGAAGTTTCACGATTCAATTGATAATTTTGAATGGATAAATTTTATTTAAGAAATATTAAATGCCGATTACTTGCCATAAAAAAATTTATCGTTATTTGTATATTTTTTGGTTAATAATACAGTCTTGAATAAGATTCCACTGTACATTTCACTTTACGAGACGAAAATGACGAAAAAAAACTCACTAACAAACAGATGGACTGTCTCCTTCGAGTTAATTCTGAAAATAATCTTCTTTTCTTCTCTTATCGCAATAGCTTGTGATATTTTTCATTTGAAATCCCTAAACGTTCTTTCCACTGGCCAATTATCAACTTACCCTATCGAGACGAAGGGCAACCCCGAATCCAGAGGGATTGAGTGTTGCGCACAGTTGACGGTCTTGCATCGGGCAGTCCCTTATCGTATCTTCAAGTTCGCGTTTAAGATTATCCATCTCTCGGCTCAATATAACTCCTTGTTCGCTTGCTTTCTCGCCCTCTTTCAACAAAGTCTTTGTTCGCGAAGCAAGTTCCTGCGTTGCTGTATGAGAGATAAAGACAATTTTATCCAACAGGATTTTTTCGGTTGTGACAAAGATCAGGCCGCAGGCATTTTTCTCTATACACTCTAAAGCCTTGCAAGCGAATATTCAAGAGGTCGACTTGTACAGTGTTTCCTAAAAAATGGCCTTTAATATTACTGAAGCGGACGCGAACCAAGATATTCTGGAGAGAAAAATCATTTTCCATTTATTTCTTTTCTCCACAACACATAATTATCAATTATTGAATAATAGCTAATTACGGGGCTGGAAAAAGCAAGCTGTCACGATTCCTAAGACATTCTATAAGGCACCTGCGGTTCTTGAGTATCGAATTGATATGGTTTTATAAAAATTATCAGCCTCACGATCAGCCATTCGATCATAACTTACAATCTCGTGATAACCCTTCGTATTATCGTTGTATTCGTGTATGCTTCTAATCAGCAAGAGATCGCAAAATGTCGTTTGCTGTCGAAGACAATTTTTCGAAAAAGTTATTACAGTAGGGACTTTATCGATGGTAGAAAATCGAAAAAAATTATTAAAAAAAAAAGAAACGAGCCGAAGCGTACTGCGTAAGTCGAAGTCAAAAACACCATCTCAGTAACCAGTTCCAGCCCCCAAAAAGTTAAAGGCTCGACCCAAGTCGCCACTTTACTCATCAATCAACAAAAATCACTTTATCTACTCAAACAGGACTGCCATGACTGACAATCTTTGGGTTGAGGACAATGAGGCACCAGGCACCTTCATAGAAGAGCCCATTTTCCTCCAGCTAGTTAGAGTATTCCTTGGCAGTATGTACATAATTTAGTTAATATTCAGTTAGCGACTCGACTATGAACGTAGCATGTCTAAGTGATAGTTTGTGCTGAGCGCAGGTCACTTAATAGGCAAGTTCATAAGGGCACCTATCTCGCACGATATTTACTCTTTGGAATAGATATTATACATAATACGTAACGTATATGTATACATATACATAGCAAATTATATGTGCAAATGATACACATATGTAATATCATGTGGTTATTTGGTTATCGGGGCCAGCGGCCTTTATAACATTGGTTTAGGGGCACATGTACGTGAGCACAAAAAGCATCGATTATCGGCAGTCTATACTTATTTTTGATGAATTAATGAATTTAAGAAAAAAAGGGGAATGAATAAATCAATGGAAAGAAGAAAATAGAAATCAAAAAATGTCACCATTATTGCGATTGACTCGAAATTATGCACTGGAAGGTTTCGGGCTTTACGAATTTGGCATCGACCTTTGGACATTTTAAATTGACAGTTTTTTTTCATTTTTTTTATGGATAAACAATCACGAGAAGATAATCTTAATTCTTCTAATTTTCTTAATTGACCTTTAAATGAATGCGGAAATAGAATGAGCATAAAAGTCTTAATTATATCGTTGAAAATGCAATGTAGCGAATATTATGGATCAAATATTACGTTAGAATATACCCAGAATGGTGCCAAATGTATTCCCCAATAGGTGTTTCTCTCCAGAGCTTTTCGTGTAATAACTAAAGTCGTTATGATGCAAAACGTGGCATTACAGAACAACTAACATCGTTTAAACGAATAAAATCCATTGTCTTTTCGTGCCTTGGATTACCGACCATTACACTCTACAATCTGAGCGTTCAGTCTGACAACACGTGGATCTGACTACTAGCAAATTTATAAAATACATTTTTCTCGTGATTCAAGAACGTAACACATCCAAATATGTGAATCGTTCGAATAAATAACTAATAACAGTCCAAATACAACTTACGATTTTTTTATTCATGAAACAATCGTCGTGTTTCATTGTTTTTTTTTTCGTAAATCGTGTCCTTGATATTTCAGCAGTATTTGGACCATATTTGTCAATATTTTGGCTGCTTGCTTACGATACTATTTCAAGAAATACAAATTGAGTCGTAAAACAGGGAATCGCGATATCTTCAAAGAACAGTCCGATGTCCGTTTCGTTTGGGTCAAACGACCAGTCAAAGAAAACGGAAATTTTGTCTAACTTATCAAGCCTCTACCGAATAATACAGATAAATAGATTTAGTAAAATGAGTAGATATGGAAATTCCATTTTGGTTGGAAAATAGGTACGTGCGCAAGATTATGAGACAACGGCTTTTCGTGATATGGCGAAAATGCCCTATTGAGAAGCTCGTGGCACAAATTACTATCGATTTTCGTCGCTCTCATAACACATCAACAGACACGAGAGCACTTTGCGAATGTATACAATGTACGAGCCTACGCTTAATACAGGTTGTTTATGAATATGCAAATATTTCATCGTAAGGAGAGTTTGCCACTCTCGATCAAATCATTTTGACAATATTGACATTCGATAACTCTTTGACAACTTTGTCGAGTATTATATGCAAATACTTATTTGTGATGCGTGTGAGTACGCAAGTGCATCGTGGCACGTGCACATGTATCGGGCGTCCAAGAAAATAAGTCAAATTTTTTTATTCTGAGGCTAAAAAACAAGCTGAAGAAGTCTCATGGGTTCGTAAATTTGATCAGATTATTATTTCAATAATTATTATCATTCTTGGTCAAATTCTATTTTATACAGAATTATAAATTGGGGAAAAACTTGAATTTCGAGACATTTTTACCGTGCAAAATGTAAATTTGGATGAAAAGAAAATCGAATTTTGTATTAGTGTTGAAAAAAATTCTATTTCATTTCAAAAGTCATTTCAAATTCTCGATCGCCTCTGTTTTTATTGATCGAACGTCAATTTTACATCGGTTTCAATTCTCTCCAGCACCTGGATCGAGACCCACCCTCATTTTGATAATATCTGACTTTCTCAAGTCAGCGTATGGACCAAACTATAGCAACGTCATTTTTTTGAAATTTTCATTCTGAAATGTTGAGTCTGAAAAAAGTATACTTCGAATTCTGTCATTCACACGCATAAAGGAATAGGGTGCCAAAAAATGGTAAAGATTTTAAAGCTCGTTTATGCACGGATAATATTCATGAGTTAATAACTATTTTGTCATTAGTGCATTGGAGCATAGGAAAGAAAATTAAGAGGTATTTTTTTTTTGCAAAAGTGTTGAAAAACTTTATAGGATTTTTGGACCATCCGGTATATTTGTACGCACATATAAATAGATAGAATGATCATGGTGCGCTGTGTGTAACGAGAGATCACTCATCCGTCGGGTTGCGTGACACATCGCTCAATAAATGTCAGCGAAAAATTTACGATATACTGTGTAAATGGAGGGTACCTCCGAATATATTTATATATACGATGAATATATATATAAATATGTTTGTATCCATGCCAGTAGGGTGTTTGATCATTACCGTTTGCGACATCGAGTAGTGCATCCAGCGCAACGTCTAATCCAGTTTCTGTCGCGAGATCCAGTTGGACAGGTTTCCCAAGTAATTCTTCAACATCTACGAACGTCAAACATTGATTTTCGTAAATTTCTTGCCATTTTTTTTCGCTATCAATCACGTCGTTAATTCTGAGTTCGTTCGTCCTAATGCATGCATTAATAAAAATGCAATAATCGTTACTATTCGTCAAACGGAAGCACCCCGAGGAATACATTGTAAATATTGTCACGTTCGCTCGTTCTTCATTGCTAATAACTTATCTATTCCCATAACGCGAATCTGTCTATCGTTATCACAATCTGATATGCATAATCGTCGACGGCAGGGATCGCGGGTTGCACATGTACGTTTTTTTAAACGCAATTTCGTAACTACTGTTTTTAGGCAAGAAAAAACATCAGATATGTTTGGTCAATAAATATAAGAATATTTATTCATCAAATATCCAAATGAAAGGTAGAAAAATAAATAAAACAAAATAAGTGTGCAGTCAGACAATAGGAGCGTGACCAAAAGCTATGAACTATCCTACCAAAGAAGATCGAATAAATTCAAACCTCCCAAAAAATCTAACGAACTCATCAAACTGGTGGAATCGACGGATTGAAATTTGTTAAATTTCTAAAATTCTACAAAAATAAAACAATGTATTGCGAAAAAAGGAGATAAAAAAAACAAACGAAAAACAGTTTCAAAACAAAAAATTTTAGTTGCTCTTTCAATCAGAGTTGTTTGATTCAAGATTAAGTGGAAAAAGTAACTGATTTTTGACAAAAATCTGATGTTAAAACTCTCCGATCGAATTAGACCGTAATGATCGACTGAGGATGTTCATTTTACTGATCTTTAGCTATTTTAACTGACTCTTGCCCGTTGCACTGATAATATTCGAGACCGAAAATTTCGCTTGCATTAGGGATAATGGATAATCGTTAGCAAATGCATAACGAGCAAGGTGTTATGCTAATATCTCTCGTTGAATCGTACCCGGGTTGGTTATTAACGGGATAGACGATACCAGAACCCATTGACATTCTATATATAGGGTTCTGTATGTAATATATATATACATGTAAATACGAAATATATGTGTGGAGCTGACCTATAATCTACATATAAAATACATATACAACATATATATATAGAGAGAGATTATAGGCCGACAGTGATAGCACTCATTAGGCTATACGTCTCGATCCCTTGGTTTCAGTAGGAGAGCATAGCGTTCATTAAACATTGAGACAAGCCTGGCATTAACGCCCCAGTCTCGGCTTACTGAATGGACAAGGACCACTAACATTGGTTCTGTCCACTACATATGACGAAGCAACTGTGTTGATTTCATCGAGAATATATCCCTTTCTCGAGGAAGATCGATGTGCGTCTCATTCATCGAAATAATCGTGTCGTTGACAGTGATTAAAGGCATGTAACGGGATATGTCTTGAGGCTGTATCGTACATATAGTTATACTCGAATGTTATTATCTTTGGGCGACTGAAAAAAGCAGTTATTTTTTGTTTTTCCTTCAAAAATGATAGAAAATCGTCAAGAAAATGACGAACTTTAAGAATCCTCACGATTGGATCTTGCTTATGAAACAACGAGTTTGAACAGTCGATTGTCGCTTTGTTTAACGCGTTTCTGAACGTCTAGGAACAAAGTTAAGGCCAGTTTGAAAGGATGATAGAGTCACTTATATACTCACTGTCGAGATCAGCGAGGATGGCTTCGCTCGCAACGTCAAGACTTCTGGTAAGACATCTGCGCATTTGGACGGTAGTACCGCTATGATAATCGCTTAGATCCTGTAAAGCCGTTTCTACAACGAGAGGGATTTTCTCGATCCCGGAACTACTCGCTTCGTTGCACACTAGGATGGCGACCATTCCGGTGCTATAGACAAAATGGCAGAAAGGGAGTGTCCACTTTGTACAAACGTATATATACTCGCGGAGATATCGTATCCTTAGTTTAACATGATGTGTACAGTAGTAAGAGCGAGAGAAAGATTTGCGTATTAGCCTCGGCTTTGGTAGGGAAATTTGGAAAGCATAAGACAAGGACTCGCGATAATTCCGGCTCGCGTGTAAGGAGAGAAGTGATGGAAATTGGTAGAAAGGAGAAGCTCAAACCTAACGATCATTTCTCCATTCTGTATTCAGTACGTTTATATGTACATATCTATGGACATATATATTTATATACATAGAATTAGGGAATACGTATACCCGAGAATAAAGACCGAGACGGACAGAAGGAAGGCCAGAAATCCGGGATGCTGGGATGGCTTGTAATCCCCTCTGATCGGACGACAGGCGAGCCAGAGCTCCGTGCCAGGAATAACGCACGCCAGAATACAGCAAACGCCTACTAGAGCTACGAAACCGACCTCCATATGCAGAGACTGGAACGTTTAAATGTATTATATCGTATACGAATATAAAACACATGTATTACATAGATGTATCCTCGAGAATAACCCAGTTCAATCCTCGGTTATTTACAACTGGGGCTGCAAAAATGGCCGAACTGTTACTCCATTATTTCTTGCTGAATTTAAGGAACCTTCTCAGTGTAGTATTTAAAAAAAATCTAGACTCTCGTACACCATTTGTTAAATTTTAGTTGCGAATTTCTTATTCTTTGGGTCAATACACGCTTTCTTATAAAAAAAATAAGGCCATGACCGGCTGAAGAGACTCGCGAAAATTTAAACACATTTTTCTAGACACATCGCTTTACAAAAGCGTTGTCCATCTTCAATACATCGTTTCCAAGTTTCCAACTGTTGGAAAAAGCCACAGTTTGACATTTAATTGAAAAATAGTTACTATTCTGTTAATTTTTATCGAAAAAAGAAAAAAAAATTGCCATTCTCCTTGGATTTTTCATTTTAGAGAGTTTTTCGAGGAGTAGGAGCGTCTATCATCGCAAGTGCTATTTCTTTTTGTTACCATTTCGGAGCGGAGACATTTTTTTATATAAAAATTCAAAGCTAAGCATTTTTTTAACTCTCAATGTACCGCATGATTCCATTGAATACACGAAAACCAATCGGACTCGTTATCGGATTCCATTAATTGCGAGAAAAAATGATGGAATTCAGCAATTTATACGCCTGTCACGCTGAGGACACGTGAACTTTGACTTTTTCGGTATATTCGGATCCACGGCGAAAAAAAAATCTACGTTGTTATATTTATTGTTTCTGCTCACCTCCGACACTAATTTGTAGGCAGTTATACGATTCTCCACAACGTCTCTCATCAGATCTGAAAAATCCCATCGAGGCTTTTAGGTGAAATGAAAATGCACCAAAAAAACGATAACGGTGCTCAATAATTTGGTAATGACTGTGAATATTTGAATGTTCGCACCAGGTGGAACTTCGTGGGGTTGAATGGAGCTGAGAAAAGGCTGTAAAAAATCGAATGCAAACAATCCTTTGTCCAAATGAAGAGCGGCCATTTTGTAGCGTTCATCGGGTGGTGTTTTGGGAAAATCTAGAGTAGGTTTTGCGTTGTCCCAATTTTCAGGTACCCTTGAAGTCTTGAGATGCGACATGTTTGTGTCTCGATTGTCCATTGTGACGGTGGTCGTAATCGTTCTGTAAATTTGTTCGTTGTTCCGGTTTTCGTCGTTGTTTTTGTTGTCATCGTTGTTTATAATGGCCCCATTGTTTCTGCTGTAATCGTTGTTTCTGATGTCCTCACTGTTTCTCATTTCGTCGTCATTTCTGATGTCGTCATCCCTTCTAACGTCGTCGTTACTTTTACCGTCATTCCTTCTAACGTCGTCACTACTTCCGAAGTCATAATTACTCCTGAAGTCGTCGTAGACCACGATATCATCGTTCTCACTGTCCAGAATACGACGAGCGTTTGCTTCGTTGTCATATGGTGGATGAAGAAACATCAGAGGATTCTCCGTAGTTGTACAATTGCAGTGGGTGGTTGAAGATTCAGGTAGAATCAGAAAGTCAAGTGGGTCTTGTTGTTGATCGAGGGAAATCGCGTTCAATGAACCGACAATCAACAGTTGTAGAAATCCTGGAACATCGAAATCATAGACGCAAGAGACTGAATGTTCGGTGTCGAAGGCAAATCGTCCGAGTTGCTAGACTTGGATTGTTTGTGCACAAGAAAGGGCGGGACGGAGTGAAAGTTGAGGCCAAAATAGAAAAAGAAATATAAAAATGAGGAAAAAAGAAATGCTGTCAACTGGATCGGAACGTTACTGTGTCAGACATCGATTTCGATGCCAGAAAATGTGGTACATAAGAATTAAGGAAAAAAAAATATTGGCACTCGTCAAGAATTTTCGGTCACGATTCACTGGTTAATATCAAACTACACTTTATATACAACAGTTTGCACATGCCTTGATTTATTATCGCCTTCATAGCTCAGACACTCGAGTTCACCCTCTGGTATAATTCTTTTATATAGTATAACACAATCTTATTGTTATCGTATATTGCGACGTTTTTGTCGATTCATTATCAAGGATAAAGCCAGCATGCAAAATACTTTAAAATTTATTCTATATTATCTTATAACGCGGAGTTATCACGGCTGGCAGTTATGTTGAACCCCGCGACTCCGAACAGACTGTCATTCTAGGGGATCGTTGAGGCTTCCTTGGAAACCTCACAAACTCGAGTGTTGTCGAACCCTGGTCAGTTCTATGTATATACATTTACATATACGATGGTATAAATGACATTCTGTATAGTGGGTCTCTCGAGAATGAAGAAAAACGAACAACCAACACGTATATCAAATGCTGACTTATAAAAAGGCACGAACCACGAAATTTAAAAGTAAAAATCCGAGCGGAGTTGCGACCTTTTCACTACGTGGAGGCTACAGCGAAACATTCTTGGCCAAATGGAGCAGTGCTCGGCCCTGACTCTTTTTGAAGTGATCTAAGATTCGTGGTTTTTATCCTTTTTTTTCAATTGTCAATGCTAAACAGCTAAATTTTTTGATGCAACATCGATGGTTTCAAAGATTCGTAAAAGGTAGAGATTTCATCGAAAAAATAGTAGAAAAATCATAAGCGAAGACGAATGGTGTTGTTGTTAGAAGTTCCATTTGGGTTGGAATACCTCATACATAGGAGATTGTAAGAACGAGAACGAAACCTATTTGCGACGGAGATTCGTGTGCGAGAAAAGAGAGAGAGAGAAAGAAAGAGGGCGAGGGAGGAAAAAGGTAAGAAGGCAGAATGAAGTAACTGGGTTACTCGACGGACTGGGGCAAACCGCAGTAGTGAGCTCGTTGTGCTCTTTCACTTCTACTTTGATTTTTTTTCAGAGGACTATGAAGTCACGTTAAGGGTCTTTTTTCCCCTCGATATACCTTTGCGGAGAGGGTTCCTAGCATCACCAACATTCTAGCAACGTCGTGGGTAACTTCCGGACCCTTGGCTCTGTGATGTACATTAAGACTGCTTACAACCCCTTAACGATCCTCAAAAACATTCGTTATTTTTATTTATATACATCTATATACTTGTATATATATATCTGCCCTGTTCTGAGCTCTTGTGCTTCAAATATCCTTCGCGCGGTAGACTTTCGCCTGAAATCTGATAACGTCTCGGAGCATGGCAACGACACGTTAAAAAGTTGATTCCACTCTGTCTCACTCTTTCTCTCTCTCTCTCCCTCTCTCTCTCTCTCTCTCTCTCTCGCTCGCTCTTCTTTTTTCTTACTTTTACTTTTGGTCTTCTACTTTTTCCACCACGCTGCCCTTTCCATAGCATTTTTGTCGTTCCACACTCACTGCTCAGCTATTGCATTCTCTCTTCTCGTCCCAGTGGATGGAAAGCTGACGTAACTGAACTAAGTAGAATAAGAAGTTTGAATTACTTCCTACCTGCCAGAAGCAGCTTTCGTGTAATCGACAAATAAGATCGTTTTTATACTTAATAAAAATGTTTATAAATTTTTTTATTTGGGCACATAGAGTATGAGGAAATATATGGTGATAAAAATCTCCTGGGTTTTTGTGGTTTTTTTCAAGGTGAAGAAAAAAGAGGCAAAATAAAATATCGTAATGGTCGAAATAGCAGAAAAATGATAATAAATTGGACAGCAAACAATATTTGGATAATTTTTGTAACATTTATGTAAAAATGACTAGTTTATTAAAGTTTGAACGTAAAAGTAGCAAAAATTTAAAAAGTGTATGTTGCTAGGTATGAATAAGATTGGATAGAAATCGTTGAATTCGTTAGAATAAATAATGTATTTTTTTGGATGATTATAACCAAGTGATTCAAAGTTAAGTCTGATGGTTCTTTTGTACTTCTATAGCTCGGGTACACAATCTACTATTTTCGTTTTATTACTGAACGTCAAATAGTACGAAGCTTGCGAAAAGCTCAAGAGACACCCACAATATAAAAGTCCTGGAATTTCTCAGCTCGTTTCACGCTCCTCGGTTACAACATCGACAGAGTTCAAGAGCGACCGAGACCAGACAAGGAATTCTCTCGTTCTGAATGCTTTTCCGAATACGCCCTTTTCGTGTCCAGTAGCAAAATAATCTTGCCCAGAGTACTTTCTTCCGTACACATATGTACCGTGAAATAAATGCTAGACCGTTTCTACGTATCGAACAAAAAAAAAAAACGTCCCCGGCATTTTCAGAATACAACTCGAATTGAAACCATAGGTGATTGGATGGAATCAAAACTTTTTAATTTCATAAGTGTCATTGAGATGTGCTCGAGCCGATGGATACAATCAAAGTCCAAATATGTGCTCAAGAGTGTGCAAAAAAGGAGCTCGATAATAATAACAGAGGGAAAGAGGGCTTAGAATGGGACTTGTTGCAATGGGAGGTGCAAAAACTTGTCTACTTTTAAAAAACCACCACGAAGAACAAGGAATTCAATTTTGATTAACGAGAATTCTAATTCGATTTAAAAACCAAGGATCAAGAGATCATTTCCGTTTGACTATCATATGACATTAATTAAGGAAACAGCGAACGTACGGTTTACCCGTGAAAAATGCTACAGGATTTTTCGAAAACCCTCATTTTATTTCTCAATTTAAAATGGACCTTCCCACCCTTTTCATCGAGAAATGACCACGTCATTTGATCCGTTGCACCGAATATCCAATAAATAAAAGTCGTTGAGGATTTTGGTCGCAAATTCCATTCACGAAAAGGCTTCGGAAGTGCAAGCTGTAGCGACGATAATATATAAACGATGGAACTTTTAGCTCAAGACTACGCTGGTCTTTTGGTATGGTCGCCAGAAAAAATTAGAGTGGACTTTTAGAGCCGAAGTGACGGATGGACGGCGAAAATTGGAGTCGACTTTGGCTCCGTTTTCTTCGAGACTGTTTTCTTGATGTCATCGCGAACGACACTTTGTCTATCCTCCCTGCCTTCCACCGGAAGGCAACATCTTGAACTTACATGTCATGTGTCAGATACCTGAGTTGACAGGTCGAGCATACACAGGTTGCCAATCCACATTGACGCCTGGCTCAAACTTTGTTTTCTCACATGTCCTCAGCGTCAGAATTTGCAGTTGATTTTCTGAACGAACAAGCTTTAATTCTGATCAACACCTGCTTACAGTTTCGCTAATTTTACGAAAATCTGCGTTCACAGCTCTGATGGATCGTTATAGAATTTTTTTCATCTTCAATCTAATCATTTATTAAAAAAATTATTGAAAATTAAAATCATATTTGGAAATCAATATTGATTCATTTATGAAGATCGATGAAATTGAAATTTTCGTGACATGTAGATTGTATCGTTGCTCATGTATAGGTACAGTTAAGATTTTGTTCAAAGGATCCTCTATACCCGGAAATAATCCTAATTACTTCCGCTTCGGTCGACCAATCAAGTCATCTTGAGACCAATACATTAAATTGAAATATTTGGAGAACACGTTGAGCTCTACATGTAGACTGTCGTACGCGTTAATATGTATATATTATAAATAAATTTCAAAACTTTCGACAATATCACAACGCTGCTGGTGCTCCTCTCGGCGAGTGGAAATGAGATCTGAGAATTCGGATATAACGTCCGTTCACGAAGTCTTAAATTAATTAGTCGCACCGAGATTCTAGAGTTTCGTACGATACAGTCTCACATAAATGTACTTAGTAAAAGTTACGGATAATTTGCATTGACTTTAGGAGTTTTGATTAAGTGAGAATAGTGTGGATGTCATTTTTAGAACTTTCCTTACATTTTTTTTTTTTTTTTTTTCAATTATTCAATGAGTTAATTCTCATGGTATGATTAAAATTCATGTCGATTTTAAGTTACGTAATAATTATTTTGTATTATAAAAATACTGATAATTTTTTGTCCTTGTTAGGCTTCATTAACACTCTAGGGAATAGTTTTTTTTTAAATATCTGGCTTCGTTCCGATGCGAGAGAATTTGGTGAATCAATAAATTGAGTATTTAGGAATACAGTCAAACGGATTTACCATATTTAATGATTTATGGGCAAATACGTACTCACATTTAATCAGATTAGCTTTGGAATTGCACACGAATATGGTTGATGGCTGATGGAGCCACTTTGTGAGCCATGTAAACTGATCGAAATTGCTATAAAAGCCGTAAACTATAGTTCACAATTGCATACAGATAGCTTTTGAGAGGTCCGGTCGGGCTTTACAGCTTCCTCACTGTTGTTGTTCCACCACCATACTCCCCCCTTTCATGCACTCTCTCTCTCTCTCTTTCTCTATTCGCGCGGTATCTATGTGTTTCTATAGTCACGTGAATCATCGATGCAAACGAGGCTTTGCAGGACTCGATCAGCATATTCCTACATATATCCATGTATATCGAAATCAGCTTATCGAAGTAGATAGCGAGGTGAGAGTTTCCCAAGGGCTACCGATTATTCTGATCATCGTTGATCTCGAACCTTATACTCTCAAGTTGACTCTGAAATAAACGTCATCCGCGTTGAACACCGTGATCTCGATCTTTAAGATTTGACAATCTCAGGCCATCTAGATCGTGAATTTCCACGGAAAAAAATCCTCAATAATTTCTGGTCTATTCAATGTGCTGCTGAAAATATATTCGTAAGCCTTTTGAGCCATACATTTTTCCTTATAGACGAGCAATCGACTTGAAATTTGATAGTCAGGCGTTTCCGGGGTTGCTAATTACGAATCTAAACTCGAATCGCGGAAATTAATCGTTTCAACAATGTTTTGAATTGAAAACGTTGGCTCAAAAGAACTTTTTTTCGAGAAATTTTTATTCTGCGACTTTAAAACACCCTATACATGATAATATGCGATCAATCTCGGTGCGTTACGATGTATATTATGCAAAATATAGTCATACACGTATGTCAATTGAACCGCGATAGATTGTGAATGCCGAGGGATCCTAGTGCTAGCTCGAAATGTGACCCTCTACGAGAACGTTGCGATAACATTCCTGACGATGTAACCCGGAAACATTAAGTTGCCTTTATTGGAGCTGCCTTTATTATTGGCTTCGATAACTGGCGTTCCAGTCCCCGAGGGACTCGATATATCCACATAATCGAGAAGTCAATAAATATCCGGAAAATGGCGTGTATACAGTGGGCTTTTTCCTCCTCGTTACTATCGTGCTTGTAGACTCGAAAAGAAATTCGGCTGCTATAACAAATTTAGTCTTTTTTTTATAGATACAACTTTGATTTCGGGAAAAAAAAAAACATTTTTTTTCTTCTTAATTATTTAGAAAACGAAAATATGCTGCTAACTATTACAAATAAATTGATTTGTAATTATTTGTTTTCTCAGACATTTTTTCACTTCATGAATGAAATCGTATGGATTCATGAGTAATTTACAACCAATAATATATTCATATTTATAATGTTCATAAAGATTGAGAAAAAATTGAGAGCCAGCCTAATTAACAGCATTCAATTAGATGCGCTGAATGTTTTTTTTTTCGTAATTTAATTATTTGGCGATGTGTTCCGAAACCTCGAATCGAACTTTTCGTAAAGATTGTACGCACAAAATCTTCTTCATGCCGTTCGCATGTAAGTCCAATTTATTGGAAAAGTATTGAGTGCGTGTGTGTGTCTGTGTGCGATCGTATGAACAGTTGGAAAAAAGAGGCTATGAATTTTAAGCTCTCCCATATAAGACTATCAAAAAAGAGCATCCACATTTTACCCTCGGCTTTCTCGTTTTTTTTTTTCTCCTGAGTCAAGAATACGCATTATGGTGTAAGTAGTTGTGGCATGGAATGGCCGGACGTGAAGGCGCCCTTGAGGGAGGATCGCACGATTCGCGTGAATCCGCGCTGTGCCAGTTTCTCTTTTTATCTATATATACGTTACATACATATTTTCATATATCTACAGATATATATTTTTCCATACATTTATAAAGCCGCGGGGTAAATTTTGGCTTTCGGACTATCACCCGCGCGGTTTTCCTGTCTGTAGTACCACAAGCTTTCGGGCCAACGCGAGGCTTTCGGGAGATGTTGGTATGGGCGCCGTAGTGGAGAAGAGAGAGAGTCAGTGCGTCGTCAGCCTCCGCATCGTCAACGACGCCAACCACTCGGTTGCGCGGTGCAGCGGCACACGCTCGAGAAAAGTTCCTTGTTGCGGCGCGAGTTATCCCGAAATCAAGTCCGTTTCAATGCCTCGAAAAAAAATACGCGATTTATAAAAATGAAATATGGTTTCATAAATTCGAAAACACACCATTTTTAAATTAGACAATATTACAACGCGTTTTTTTGAATGGAATAAAGCCTTGGACGTATAATCAAAAAGATATCGAAATCGTTAATAAAAGAGCGCTCTCAATTGACTCAAGCGACGAATCAATGGATCGATTTTTTGTTTTGCATCCGATCGATATTTCATCGAGGATTTACACATTTGTGGTCGTAGTTGATTCGATCTTTGATCTCGGCCGTAGTTCTTCTGTTCTGTATGATTTTTGTCCCAAAATTGCCGTTGAATAGATGAAAAAAATGTTACGGTGCGCATTTAGCAGCAACTGGACAAGTTGATCTAAAATTTTATTGAGTTCATTATTTTTCGATTCTCCATCATCAAGTGCGATTGGAAGAATCGCAATGAAGTTATAATCGACATTTCTGACACAAATAATTGAAGTTTGATCGGTGTTATAAAAGTTTGAATTCCCCTTTGAATCGGTCGTCAAGGGAGCTTCGATCGTACTATTTGTTAAAGATTTCGCGACGAAAAATCGCTCAACACAGTAGTTTCTGTGAAAGTGCAGTTTTTAAGTAAATATGAAACTTTTTCTCATAGTTTTTCTCCTTCAATTTGATCTCGGACAGATTTCCTGTATCAATGACCTTCTGTGTACTAAAAGCACTGACTTTTAGTCCTGGAAGGGCTTAACACGATACTGTGTATCGTTTTGCCCTGCAGGTACTTCGTTAAAAGTTTCGATCCTCTTCGCAACGCGAAACTTTGTTTCCTATATGCCTCGGCTCGTACGTGGATTTATATACAAATATATATTCATTTATTAAGAGCCGCGGTAGTGGCTCGACTTCAAGTAGACAAAAAAAAACAAAACAAAACAAAATAATCTTTTATAAACACGAAAAGTTGCTATTGTACAAAGTTTCAAAGTTATCGATCCGAACTGCGTTGTAATTAAATTATTCATAAAAATCCGGTGCGGTGACAATAAATTATAAAAACTAATTATATCTGTCAAAAAATTCAAAATTAAGATTCCTCGCAGTTTTATTTATCTCGTTACCTTGCCGAGAATAAAAGTCTTCATCACGCGTTAAAATAATGAACGTTCGAAATCCAATTAGATCGTGTAATTTTTAATATTTCGAATCGTAACAAGTGACGTTGTTTTCTTTTATTTGTTTGATACTATATTTTCGTTATTGTTGTTAGTCTATATCCTGCGTAGTTCGTGAAAACGATGAAACTGTAGAGTTGGTAATGGTAAAATAATGCAACCTGGAGAACGATCGAAAAATACGATTTAAATGAGAAACTATGAATCGACACAGATTCAGTGATGCTGTACGGAATATTCGTAAGGTCTGTATTTCACTAGATATTCAGCCACTGTAGAAATACAGTTAGAATGTACATGTAAAATTTATTGATCTGTTTTCCAGTTCGTCGAAGTCGTGTACATTTTTCATAAAGCTGATTTGAATCGAAAAAAAAGAGATTTTTAATTAAGTACGGATTAATTGGTTTAAATAACGAGGAATCATTATTGATTCAACGGAAGCGCACAGTAAAACTGTTTGTTTCATAAATTTTACATCAAAAGCCATGCCTCTATACGTTCGAAAATCGTTTATTAAAATTAATACTTTCAAACATCATTTGTATGCAAGATTCAATTTAACTTAATCCTTAATTCACAAAATAGTTGAGACACGGACGTTTCAAATTTCCTTCATGATTACATTTTTTTGCAACTCGTTATAGTTTTCCAGAATTCTTATAAAAAAATATTCGCACCAAATGTGATTTTATGGTAGTTCATTCCCTTTGTTATGAAAAAACCAAGAGGCTATGATGTAAATTAAACTCAATTATCGCATACGAAGAAGATTTTGCTCTGAAGAAAATATTGGGTTAATGAGTCACCCCACCGTGGGGTCTAGATTCGAAAAAAGGGATCGTAGGGTTCTAGGGTTAAATGAAAATAATGATTTTGACAAAAAAATATATTTCTTCGTCTTTGTATCGACACAAATTGCGGTGCAGTGGTATTTATCGGCCAACGATATATGTCACATTTTCAATATCACGTTTTCCATCATGCATCGTTTTATGCACTCGACTTTATGCAACTATCACAAACCTCGTATATCTCCTGACAACAAAGCGTATATTCAATACTTCATTTATACGTATTCTCATACGATGAAAATTCAATAGAAAAAACACACATGCTTGGTAGCCAATGTACAAGTAAATAAATGCGTGAACAGTGATACACGCTTCGTGTTTTATCGTCAACAACGACGGTGACTGACGTGGACGATAATTGGGCGAGTATATTCGCCTTCGCGCAATATGGAAATAATAAAAAATAGTGAAGAGGCTTTTCAAAACCAGACAACGATTAATGTTTTCTCATTTTTGAATGTCCACGAGAAATATTGTTGCAAAATTATTTTTTCAAAAAGTGTCATTTAATTTGGTAAAGATTAAAAATGGTTCGCCGTTGGAATTTCAGTGCAAAATTTATTCGGATTTTTATTCATTGTCCATTACCATGAATTTCAACAACGTTTAGTTTTTCTTGATTAATTAATGGAAAAATTGTGGACCTACAATAAAATCATTATTTCATTATTTCGTCGTTACCTGGTAATGAATATTCACGTGATTTTATCGTTGCAATTGAAGGGTCGAATATTCGGACATTAATCAATATTTAAATCGGTTGTAAATACTGGTAGGTTCGTAGAAAATTCACAGTATTGTTTGAGTTCAATGCGGATTGTTTGACTGTCAGTTTCATAGTAAGCAATTGAATTTATTTCCTCGTGCAATTGTTTGACACCCGATCATTTTGGGATCAAATAAATTTTCGACTTTTCAGCTCTTTCGGGTTTAAATTGGTTCGTTTTTTCTTCTCCGCAAGGCAGACTTTCATAATTATTATACAGAACAAAAAATTACATAATAATACAGAAAAAATAACAACAAAAAAGCTATTCTGATAGCACTGTTGGTTGATTAACTAGAAGATCAAAATAATTTACAAATTAAAGGAATGAATGAAAAATTCGTTGAACCGTGTTGAAATTCTGGTCTCGTCTCGATCCCATGTGCGTTTCGAACTGATGGAAGGTGAGACACTTCCCACTTTTATAGCGGTCCCGACGGCTTTCCTCAGCGGAGGCTTGTCCGCGAGGATGATGCTCAGCGAGATCTTCTGTTCTTGGTGAAATCATGTGGGAGGGAAGGGGGGGGGGTGGTGGTGGTTGGTGAAGGCTGAGCGACTCATTTGTCGAGTGTCTCGCCTTCGTAGAACGATGGAAAGAAAGAATTCACAATGTCGGAGTACGGTGTTAAACGCTCATGTGGTGTGATAAAAACGAGCACGAATACACTAGACTCTGCTGCTATATTAAAGACCAGACGTGAATTGTTTCGGAGATAATGGTGACACATGCACTGGAGATTATGTTAGCAAATTAAACGCGAATCTTGGCATTTTAATCGGCCATTTTCTTTTATGATTTCACACATTGTTGCTCCTCTGCTGAGTTTAAGGGGGAAAGTCCTATTAAAACGCACTATTTGCTCTGATTTTCAGTAATCAATTTTGAAGAAAAATGAAGCGAACGAATTTAATCGAAATTCTGATCCCAAGGTAGTGCACTAATTTTCATAACATTTGTCGATTTTTCGACGTCAGAATAATGTTTACATTCGACGCTACAAAAGCCCAACCCTAAAGCCTAGGCAGCGGTTTAAGTAAAATTCAAACTATCCAAACCATCGAATCTCAAGGAAATTCATAGGCAATGCAAAGCATGTTTCAATGAGCCCATGTAGTACAGCAATGTTGAAAAACTTCGTAGCCAAGGGCAAGCAGTCAACGAATCTCTTGTTTTTCGACTTTCAAACACGAACATTTTGTGCCTCGGAATTTAAAAAGCTGCGAAGAAGTTTCCTACATTCGTCTTTACACCGAACAAACGGAATGAAATCCCGAGACTTTTCTTTACGAGCATTTCATAGAAAAGGATGAATGTTAATTAGACAATAAATATGGCCTGGCTAATTATGTGGACTTTGACTGTACACACATCAGCAAATTCACTACCAACCTCCATCATCCCATAACGTGGAAACCGGAAGTTAGAACCGTCTTTCTTGGTACTTTACCGGTATACCTTTCCGCTCTTCATATGGTAAAATCTCTTCGTCTCCATGCATCTCTCTCTCTCTTTCTATCTCGTTTCTCACTCACTTTATCAGCATATTCCTGTTAGACTTGGTGCGGAAAGTCATCTGGCCGAGATTCCGGGGGTTGCAGATTCACCAAATGTACGTTTCCTGTCTATATACAAATATGTATATGCGAAAATCGACTGCTTTTAAACAAAAGGGCGTACAAACGATGGATTTAACTTGCGAGCATTTATGAACTGGGCTTTTCTGCTTTTGGATTATCCGTCCGATGAAATTTACCGTCGCTCGCCTATTTGCTGTAGATGCACAAGGACTGCAGAGAACTTTGCAGTCTAACGCGAGATAGACGGTTTGTCAAGAATTTAGTCCTGTGTGTGAATGGGCCCATACATCCTGTGGATTCCTCGTAGCGAACTTCATTCGCAAAATTCAATTCGACTTTTCACCGCTCAGCAATGCCAGCTCTGCGTGAATCCATTGACATTTTGAAGGGTCGATTGTATCGCACGAGTTTCGAATTATTCAACCAATGGAACTTGGCTCATCGTTATTAAAAAAAAGTTTATTCATTTTAGATCGATATTGTGTATTTCTGTAATGGTACATAGTTTTCAGTTTTAATTCTGTCCATCCAATGATTAACGTTCTTTGAAAAACAACGTGGCCCTAATGAACAGAGTCCATTAATCGGTTCATTTGACCGAAAGAAAAGTCAGAGAACAATTGAGCGACTACGAAATTGGAAAAATGGATAAATCGATCATTTCCGAATCCGTGTCCGCTTATTTGGTGTATGAAAAAACGAAAAAATCGGCGGAATTCAAAAGAATCATCATTTTTTTTATCGTAAAAGTGATGCGAAAACTCCTCATATATTATAACTACTGCTTTTTATCCCATTGAGGTATTTATAAAAAATGTAAAGCTTCGAGGAGCGTCTAAGTGGCTTTTCTCAAGACACCAAGCGTCGTGACGACGTTGAGTGAAAACTCCACTCCGCCCGGTTTCAACGTCATTAAGGCACTTTTGCTCGAGCGAGGAGCTGAGATACGATTAATTTTTTATCCTCGACACGGTAGTTGGCTCCTGCAATGTTTATGTACAGAGGTTTTTTGTTCAAGCAAGAAGGGCTTAATCCGTGTCTTTAATGAAGTTATTTCAGCCTCTCTGACTTTAAATACCTATTTAGACCTTCATAGTTGTGTCTTGTGAAGCAAATAGCGCAGGGATGGATCGCGAGCTCTATAAATACGTAAACTATATTTATATATTTACAAATTTCCACAGTAGCATTAAGGTGTACACCGAAGGAATGAATTACTTAGCTACGTTAAGGGCCTCGACGAGTATTTTCATCTTGCAGAATGAAGAAAAGAGTTTATAAACAAAAGTACCTTAAAACTGAAGAAATTGAATCTTTTTTCTTTCGAAACAGAACTCCGGTAAAAGTTAAATTCTCCTTAAAAGGATAAATCAAGACGAAACTTGAGTCTTTTTTTCAGGAACTCAGGCGACAGCTTTAATTGTATTTTGCAGTAAATATTTTTTGCAGATTCTATTGTTGGTTGGAATTCTGTTCTCGGATAACGTTTTCAGGATAGAATAACATTGGAACTGTTCGAGTTTTTGTTTTTTAGAATTTTGTACACGTATTTATTGATTCTTCACGAACGGGTACGAATTTTTTCAAGGACAAGTAAAAATGATAACACCTTCAGAGAGGTTTTTCTATTTACATATGTTTTTTCGATCGGCGACCATAACATTTTAATAACTAATAATAATAACAATAATAACAACAATAATAGAAAAAAAATAAGAAATTACTAGCAAATCAAATAATTGATGATAAAATTAAAATTATTGATAAATTCTATTTACGTTTATTGGGTATTATCAGAGATGGCTATGAAGTTCTCTAGTAGACAGACGTGCAATGTTATGTGAAAACGGTTGGAGCGGTGGCGGATCGTAAAGTCGTAAAAATACGATACCGGTGTAAAAAATGCATAAAACCCTGTTCGCGCACAAGATTCTCTTTCCGTTGTCTGTTCTTTATATAAATTTATTCATCTATATTCCATTGCACTTTTCGATGAGAGCGACGAACAAATAGCGTCGGTGTTACCAAAGACTTTCGTTTTATTTCACGATCATCGCTTTTCTTTTTCCAATGAAAACTTGTGCTGACTATATGCATACCGTAAAATGTTGATATTACAGTTTTTCTTATGGGACTATCGGAAGCAAAAAATGTCGAATAAAATTATAAGGTTCTTCAATTTTTATTACTACGGACGCACGAAAACGTTTGAAAATACAAATTCGTTGAAGAAATCCTGGATAATCGATTGCAGTCATAATGCAAATATTTTTATTCAAAATAATGAGATTTGTCGAATTTTCATTTGACATACACAGTGAATACGATTCATAAGACATTCTGTACTGTTAGAATTCGCAGGGTGATTGATTTCCTGTTTGAAGTTTAAAGTTTCTTGTCACTAAATGTTGTAGTTTTGTGGTAGCACCTGATACGAACTTAACTCCTTCGTCTCCATCGTCTAAGAGGCCTCATACATTGTAAAGACCATCATGGATCTTGGACAAATTTCTAGTAAGAAGTTTACTGCTCTCTTGGGAAGAGAAACGTGAATTTACGTCGAGGACGATCCTCGTCCTTGCACATATCACACGTGCGCAATGATTACAGCCTGTGAAATATTTGCGAGTAATGGAATTACAGTGAGGCCATGACAGTGTAAAAGGGGGAGGGGGAGATGGTTAAAGTTAGGAAATTTACGAGCTGATGTTCCGTAGAGGTACGATCGTTCGATCGGGCTAAGAATTATAGGTCTTGGCTTTTGCACTCTAAACGATTCGTCTCTAGTCACATTGACGGACCTTTAAATGTTTAATGGCAGTTTGAAGAAGGGCTTTCGAACCGTCGATCGAAATCATTTCGATTTTCATTCTCAATTGAGTTTTTACTTTCTATTTGGCATTCATTTAATTTTTATAAATAAACATGGGATTTATCGAGATGATTTTGAAAAAAGTGAACTCGAATGAGTGCCTCGAATATTATTCGTTCAATGGTCAAACAAATTTGACTTGCAAATTTAACCTTAACTTTAACCTTCACATTAAAGTCGAACTTGCAATGATCTTTTGCGTTTTTTTTCTCTGGGCTTGAACTTATTTTTTTCGCTTACTCAGACATGTTTGAGTTTCTATGTAGAAAACTTTTGACGATAAAAAAGCTGGCCTTCGGTTGAATTGCCTATTTACCCAAGCGTGTAAGACGAGATAGAGGATCGATAAAGCTCGTTTACAACATGGAGATTATTCGCATGGAGACCTTGCCAGCGGTGCAGATTTCTCGTGACAATGCCGCGTACACCTTTCGACATCATCCCTATTTTTCAGAACCCTCTCTCTTGCTCTCGCTCTCTCTCTCTTTCTCTCTCTCTCTCGTCTTCCTACACATGAGACACGAAACATCGCAGTGGTATATAATGTTCACGAACTTGGCACTTTACCAAAAACATTGAAAAATAAAAGCCCTGACCTTCTACATCGACTGCGGTGCTCGCGTGTAGTAAAAATACTTGAAATACGTTATCCCACCCACGTATTGCTTCCGTTAAGTTTATACAATTGTTTTTCCCAAATACATCAGGATCTTTAATCAGAAAAACAAAAAATTATGAATTTGACAAAAAATCGATTAATTAAATTCAATGGAAATTCAATAAATTAAAATTTTGCTCATTTTACACGTTCTATATGAACTTTAATTATGATTATTTTTCAGTTTTTTTTTTTTGTCTCAATTCTTTGCAATACCGTAAAAAATGTCAGACTATTCACGTTCTCTAATATGAACACTGTATTTCTTATATTTCTCCTCTCATCGTGCAATCAAGTTTTCACTACTCGACATAAATTCATCAAAATTCATCTCAGGTGTATCAGACAAATTTGCGAGTGTAAATGCAAGACAAATTTGTGGGCGTAAATAAAAGCTCGCTGGTGAAAATGCTACATCCGAGCAACCGCGAGTACACAGCTGAGCTTTTGCTAACCCCCCCCCCCCCTTCTCGTTCTGAGTTCTCTTCAGCAGACTTATGGGGATGTTCGTGTTCTCTTGAGCAACCTCGGCACGTTCAACTCCGAGAGGCTCTTTCCTTTCGGTTATGCTATATGGAGAAGACACGCGATCTTTAGATGTCTTTTCTACGATTTTGACTATATTCTTACAATTGAGATGGTTCTTGAAAAATTTCTTGAGAAAAAAGATATCAATAGAAGGAAAAAAGCAGGAGTAGTGAATATTTTACGAGGGGGGGCCTCCGGGGATTTGGAATAATATTTTTTCGAACGGTTACAATATTTTATTCTTCCATAATCCTGTTACTTGCATGAAATTATGTAAAAAACAAACGAAATAGTCAGTTTCGTTATCTCCGTTTCACAGAATCAAGAAAAAAAATAATAATGGGCCATTAAAGGAAAAAATAAAACGTAAAAAAAAATATGCAAAAAGAAAACAATAGAAAAAACAGATTTTATCGTCTCTTTGAGAAATGACGCTATAGAATGTGAAGATGAAAGAAAATAAAAGAGAATGTTTTGTGGTTAAGTATAAATATAGAAAGAATAAAAGGTGCTGCTGGTCGTTGTTTCGTGTCTCTTTGATATATACGTCGTTCATCACAATGCGTTTCTTACATAGCCGCTTAAAAGAAATCCTTTATTGCGAGGTGGAGTCTTAGAGTTTGCAACACTAGGAAGAGGAAGCTGGCGAAAGGAGCGAGAAAGGCGAAAGAATTGAAAAGAGAGCGTGAGAGAGAGAAAGAGAGAAAGTTTGGTTGGATGTTGGTTCGATGGATAAAAAGAAAGATGCTACGTGACTTTGTACGAGATCGTAGAGTCGCGATCCAGAAAAATTTACGAAGAAAGCAATAATGTATATCGAGTAGGACCTTGAAGGCAAAGAGCCCTTTATAACCCTGTTAAACCATGTATGACCATATTGGTTGGATTTTTTGCGAGTCTGCCAATCGAAGGTATGAAAATGGTTACGAAATATTTTGACATCAGACCTGTTTATTTTTTGTTACATTTCTTTGAAGAGATGTTACAAATGTTTTTTATCTTCTGTTTTTGGCACCAACAAAAATAGTTTTTTCTTCTTGTTATTCTATGTTAAAAAATTCTATGGGTCGGTAGAAAATTATTTTCCTAAATTTTGGCAATTTTTCTGGACTGTCGAGGGAGAGGAATTGAAATGCGTTCGATGTAAGCGCGATATGGATATTCCTCTTCGCAGTCCAAGAGAAGAGCGATAGTAATGAATGAGACGACCGCAAGATAAATTGACGTCGGTGCGGGCATCAGGGGAACCCTCGTTAGTCAAATAAAGGAAAATCTCAGATAGATGGTGGATTTTCACCATCTGCCTCTCGTCCATTCTCTTTCTCTCTTTTTTTTTCTATCTTTCTCTGATGTCTCCAAGCTTTTTCTTATTACGATCTCACAGATCAACGAAGATGGATATACTACAGGTATGGTAGATGAATTCTTACGAAGATTTATTGAAACCCTTCCTTTCTTCAATGACTGTGAACTTTTAATTATTTATTGATTCTAGTGATACTTTTTTTGTGGAAAGATCCAATTGACGCGTATGCCAAGACAAGAAATAGTGAAATTTAATTAAAAATTCCAAGGTTCAATGGACGAGGATAAAAATGTTTCGAACTTTTATTATTATTTAAATAATAAAATCATCATAGTTATTCGGTTGTTTTTCGATTTGATATCTGTCTGTTTTTTACTGCTTCGGATGATGTTTTCACGAGTCTTTGCGGCTACGTTCTCCGTCTCTCTATTTAAACAATTGAACAATACAGCTACGTATTGCTTTCATATGAATCACTGAATAGAACAATTTTCTATCGACTTCACTTTTTCATTTGTTATCTCCCGTTGTTTACGTTCAATTACTCCACAAAAAAGAACCATCTTTTTTGTGATCCTGACATCGCGGGACTCGTTCGTACACTCTCACCCATTCGAAATTTATATTTTCCAACAAACCTTGGTCGTACGAACTTTTGAAATGATTGTATTTCAACGCATTTCACATATATATTTCAAGTAATCAAGCACGTGGCAACGCCGAAACAACGATCGGCTACTTCACCTGTTCACCTCATTTTATCAGGCACAGGTGGTTGGCGCGTTGCTTCCCTGCGATTTATTCATCGTCAGGCTTTTCTCCATTTGCCTATTCTCCTCCTGAATCTTTCATTTCAGACACTCGTAAATTTTGTCGTACACACTGTCAGCAACAAAGTTCTTTATTGTATCGAACATATTTATTTTCTATTTTGTTTTTGTTTTTGAGGGACATTCAACCATTTTTTTAACCCATCAGTGGATTACATTTTCTAAATGAGACAAAATTCTTTGTAATCCATCGATAGTGACTAATGTTCAGTCCTGCATGATGGAAAATACGTTTTTTTTTCTTGAGCAAAATATTTATGAGGTTTCGATTGCGTTTTGTTTGTCCATTTTTTTAAATTGTGTTTAGTTTTCATGAACTCTGCAGATTATTCCATACGAATTATTCGATTGTTCAGGGACCATTTCGATTTCAGAGAAACTATTCACCTTTTTACGAAGTTTCAAAGAACAATTTTTCTTGAAAGTTCTTTCGGAATTCGTTGAATTGGGGATATAGGAGCAAAGTACCTTCGCAGTTTACTCTTTGGTTGGATAAATTAACGATATGTTGTTCGGCTGTACAGGTTCCTCTTTTGTTTTACGAAATAAAGTAAACACCGACGGATTACTCGCTCGTTGACGAAATTTTGAAAAGAAGCTTTATAACCGTAAATAGTTGTCTGAAAAACGTTTGGCAGTGTTGTAAAAAAAAAAAAAAACAAAAAACAACATAGCGAAAAATCTGTATAAGTGTCGAAAATGAAAGCAAAAAGGTATGAGAACGTGAGCAAAGGATTTCCCTCTGGTTTGTTTGCTCTCGAAAACCGTGCGGTCTTCGTGAAACGCCAGAAGCATTTCTTTTCCAGCCACACCTTCCCTCTACCTCATACCACTTTTTTTCAACCTCAACTTTTTTTTATTTTCTTCGTCTCTTTTCTTCTCATGCTTTTATTACCTTAAAATTCAGTATTTATCACCCTCGAAATATACACATTACGAATGTAATGTACGTAAAGCAGAATTCAATGGTTTTTGAGGCAATACCGAAGACACATAGCAGCGAAAATAACTTCCATTGGTGTTTATGTACGGCGAACTCCATCTTCACCTAACCCAACTGTTTTTCAAACCATTTGAACTTTATTTTTATTGCAGTTGACTTCTTTCATTTATCACAGTTGACAAAAATCCAAAAACACATTCTTTAGAATAAGGATGACAAGGGAGAATTTTATTTGTTGGAAATATTGTCATTTTTCTACCGATGCAAATGTTTAAATGCAATTGGAATATTTATTCCAATTGAAATTTTTTTTATGAGCTTTTATGGTCAAAAACTAGAAAGCGTTATCGTAGCTAATTTAATCGGATAATTAAGGTATCCAGATTTCATGGAGTACAAATAGAAACTGTTGAAGCTTTGTTCAAAATATTCTGGGTACGTACCGTCTGTCAGTACACCAGGGACTTTAATTTTAGTTTAACATCATCACGTGTTTCAGACTTTCAAACAATGTAATGAAAAATCAGGAATAATCTTTCGTTATTCATCCCATTTTCATAGAAATGACGGGTTCCATTTTTCTCTAAACGACTCTGTATCACAAGCTGAAATTTTGACTGTCTCTTTGCATGCTGGTGAAAGTTTGAACAATGCTCTGTAACAAGATACTCAGCGAGAAGATAATCGAAAATTGCAAAATTTGAAGTCAGGTAGATTTGTTATGGAATGCTCTCCACAAATATGTGGAGCTACTTGTATTCATGCTTATCGAGAAAAGAGTATGAGGTTCGCGCTGCCTCTTGAATTCACGAAATTTAGTTATATTCTATACCGCGCTACTGAACGCGCCAAGAGAAGTTACCGTTTACTCTATGCTGGAAATTCTACATCATCCCTGAATCCTATCGCAGCGTTGCTCATTCTTTATATGCATATATATAGGGCCTTTGAATATTCACGAGGGAAAATAAGAGAATAAAAGCAAGAGGTTTAAGGAAAGGTACAGAGAAACGGTTTTGTCTTTGGAGTTCGTATGTGTAGCCGTAAAATACTTTTTTTTAGTCACGACCTGATAGTGTTTAATGAATGGGGAACCGAGTCATCGTTGCTAATTGCAGCAACCTCGCAACGTAATTTTCTTGTCAAGAATTTGTCGTCATTCATAGTATTTTCAAAAAAGTTCTGCCGTTTGTAAATTTTCCATGCCACGGAGGATCGCACTTCTCGGTATTTCTGTATGAACCCTTCGAAATTTAAATTTGGGAGGTAAATCGGTGAGCATTTATAAATTACCATTGCAGGATAATGAACAATTTTTTTTCTCGATAAAGATACGTGTACGGGGTTTGTGTGCAGGGTTTTTTTTTTTTTTTTTTTTTTTACGAAAGATAAAGAAGAAAATATATCAAAGACCCAATTGGTGATAGATTCGAATGAATGGCTTATAAAGGGAGGTGGGGGAGGTATAAAGAAAAAGAGAAAAGTTTGACGATAAGCCTTTTCAAAGCACCCAATGACTAAGCTCTTTTGTGTGGCTTTACTTCGCAGTTAAAATGCTTCGAAGTTTGTTTCAATTTTTTTTTTGTTTGTTTCTTTTACACTTTGCCTCCTGTTTGCTCTTATTTTTTATTACAGCTTTTTGTTTTGAGCTTTTATTCATCTATTACCGCATCTGGTGGGCGTTTCTTCTTAACTCCTATAGAAAAAGTAGAAAGAAGTTTCGTTTCTGTGGTCGATTGCACATTTATATTTATATATACAAATATACACACTCCCACACAAGTATCAACGAACTTGCACGCACACCAAATGTTTTTCTTGCCCATTGCGTGGGTGCCTTTTCCGCTATGTTTCGTTTTTTATTATTATTATTATGATTTTTTTTTTACTTCTTTCACTCCCGAATCTTCTTGGCTGTATGTCGTTTCTGTCGAGGTTTCTGTCCTCTGTCTTTTCCACACATCTATACACTCTTGAACCTCCAGCCTTTATTTCCATCGTCTAAGAACTTTGCTTGTTTGTTCAACGTCTGGCCCATTGCGACATAAATTTATATCGCGAAAGCGTGCACCAAAGAGAAAAGGACAGAATAGGGGGTTGGCTTTGCGAAAGATAGTGCATGAACCGAAAGTATAAAAGGAAAGACAAGAAGAAAACAGAACACACGCACCAACCCATTCACCGCGAATATATATTTCCAAGTGAGATAAAACGTATACACAACATTCGTATACACAAAATTTATATATCTTTTGATGCTGCACATATACAAAGCAGCGTTAGAAAAAAAAAGTTCAATATCCGTTTTACAAACTCGGTTGGATCGTCCATTCTCAACTCACGTTCAATATTGAACGGATATCATTTATCTTAATACATGCCATTACTCTGATGCTCTTTGCTTTGGGGTTCAATTTAACAGAAAGCGCGCGTGTGTAACGAAACTTTGGGACGATAATATATTTGCATTTTTCTTTTATTTTTGGTTAACAATGAATAATAATCTCATATTTAAAAAAATGAATTCTCTAAATTGGTTTCGGTAACTTGGCCATTTTGCTGATTTGAATTTATATTCGAACTTTTTATCAATATTTATCTTAATTAAAATTCAAAAAAATTCGAGAGAAAAAAAAATTCTAGAGATCGAACAAACACCAGCGTTTCAAAAAACGTCATAGTTCCAACGCTTTTTTGCACAGGAGATAAAAAAGGCTCTGGTGATACCGGATATAGAGACGAATGAAAGGTTTTGTCGATGGTTTCATCGTGCAACGAACGCATAACAGGATGGACACGTTTTTTTTTGGTTTTTTTTTTGTTTCCTTTTTATCGTCTCACATCTCTTCATATCTCTATACCTTTCTCAATGCGGAATATGGCAACATTTACCTGAGAGTGGTGTGCTTAAGTTTACGTAACTCTCGGGGGAACGCTTTATCTCGTGTGGTTTAAATACTGCTAAGCTTTTGTATACGAGAGTTAAAAGATAGCGAAAGAAGGAAAGAGTCTTTATGAAGAGGAAAGTAGAGAGTGAGAGAGAATGAACTTTTAAAGTGTACCTTCGGCGTACCACTGGGGTAAACACCTGTTCCTGTTCACCAAACGAGCCTAAGCTAAATTGAGCCCACAGGCTGTATAACCTTCTTGTTATGGATGTCACCCTTTCCGCTTCACCGTTCACTCACTCCTACGGAATTTAAATGGGGAGTTGTTCCCAGTTTTGCTTCAATTTTGTAGCGAGACTGAACTGTGCATTGCAACGCATAGAACGCTTTGTTTGTCTCGCAACTTGTGTAAACATCAACCAGAATTGTGAGAGTCGCAACTACTGAAGAATTTTTTTGACTTATTCAATGTACGGACTGTCGTTGATCCGTTCACTTTTTACCCGAATGAGCACATGCGATATTTAGATTCTTCACATTTTGACTAATGGTGAATTGAAAATTTATGTTGTTTTTGAGGAAATTATAATCAAACGTTTCGGAAGTTCGAGGCTATGAAATATGAAGCAGAAGTTTCGAAATTCCTTTTTTTTCCAACTTCCATATCAATAGACTATTTTTTTTTCGTCTTTTTTCTTTAGAATGCCCATGGGGTAAATGGTAGGTGGTTTTTTCGGTCTCTTCGATCGCTCCTTGAACTCTTTCAGACCTTTCGTCGGCGTTCTCCCTGCTTCAAACGTGTGTATAAATGTGATCGACTGGATCGTAAGATTCTCGAGTGTGCGTGTGTCGAGAGGATCCCCGATGAAGTCGAAAAAAAAAAAACTCATGTTATCCGATTTGTTGATCCAGGACAAAATCGAGTGGAAAAGAAAGACATTCCTTTGCTTATGTGTCTCAACTTTTACGACGGCGGTTAATTCTCGAGTGGGTTGTACGATCAATGTTGTTAGTACTTGTCGATGTCGTCAGAGCTCTTATATACGACGAAAGAGAATCGGGTATTTTCTGATTTATTCCGGCAACGTGAACTTTAAGTACAAATACAACGAATCGGCAGATCTTTATAAATAGCAATGAGCACCATATTTGCTTGAATCTGCCAACAATTCAAAATGAGAACCTGCACAATTGACCTTTTATATAGATTCTGGCATTGACCATTTTCGTAATGAATTTTATACCATAAAATAAATCCGCGAATATGTAACAGAAGAACAATCAATTAAAATTAAAATTAAAATTAAAATTAAAATTAAAATCGTAAGCTTGGAAAATGTAGTCGCGTTTCGGAGCATTGTGAAAAAATATGACGAGTTTCATTTGACCCTTTTTCAATCTTTCCGCAGTCTGTCCAAAGCTGTATTGAACGTACGTATATTTAAACGAGCAAAAGGGCGGGATTTCGTTAATTTTTCTATTGCAAATTCTATGAATTACGCCTTTTGATGTTTAGTCACATGATAATATATATATATGTATGAAACATACGTTAGTATATATCTACATTTATCTGTCAGATGGAACCAAGAGTTCAACGTGACGAGCCTATCACGTCTCTTGGTCGTCTTCATCGGTATCCCGAAGCTCTTAGCCCAGTTTCACATTTTCCCTACTTTTGCCCTCCCACCATCAATGGCTATAAAAGTGTTTCATCGTGACGACATTCGCCTCAAACTCGTGCATATACTCATCACGTTCTCGACTTCTCTCTCAACCTCTTTTCATCACTATACATTTGTGTGTAACGTGTACGTCGTACACCATCGGACTCTACTAAGAGGAGAGAACTATATCCCTAACTGTATGTGCTGAAGAGCACTGATTCGGTCTCTCTTCATACGATCACCACATCGTGAACCCAGAGGGTGCGCGGGCACGTGACGAGTTACATTATACCTACCGGCTTCCTTCAACCTTTTTCCTTCATTTCTACCCGTACGATCTCTTCTCAATTTCGATCGAACGCTTGCTTCGAATTATTTGCCAACCCGCATTTACAGGAATACAACATCGTTATATTTGGGTTAATCATTCATTTCTCCTTAGTGTGGAAGTGGATGAAAAAAAAGGAAAAATGTATTAAGTTTCAAGTGTCAAAGGTCAGGTAGCCCTTTCACGAGTTCTTTCATTCATTCGCACTATTTCTATTGATCTCACATCGGTTTTCAATTTGTTTTCTACGTCTTTTCCTTCCGTATATTCTTATGGTAATTTTCTCATTCGTTTTCCAATGGTGACGTTGTCTCTTTATCGTTGGTACACTTTCTCAATCGTTTTCTCATTCGCTCTGTTTCCTTAACCTCTTGTTTCGAAATGTCGTTTGAAAAGAGCGCAGGTGGCTCAAGAGCTTTAAATTTTTTAACTTATAATAGAATTTATGTGTCTCTGTTTTACGACCATAATCTTTAGGTTTTGTCATTTTTTTGTAGGCTCATCGATATTTCGGAGGCCATTAAATCTATTATTTGGCCCGTTGGTATGTTTGGCGTAGCGAAAACGCGTAACAAACTCTTTGGCTTTGGTACATAATTCTCGTGTGCAAAACTAACCCACCGGATTTGTCGCCTCGTAAATCGTAGATCGAACTTCGTACTTGGAGAGCCACAAAGGCGCGATCCGAAAAAGATTCCCCTGGGGACATTTTACAACCCCCGAGAGGAAAAGAGTACGTGGTAGGGTTATATGGAGCAAAGATGGAGGCTGGAAAAGAAAGTCGAGGGATCGTGAAAGACCGAAAGGATATTCACGATATCGGTGTTCGTTTGATGATTTCACGAAACGAGCGTATCATCCAAAGGGATGGAGATACGCCTTTTCCCAAAGACATAAAAAAAAAAGAGAACGATCCGACGCCATTACTCCTAACGACGTGTCGTAACTCGTGGGAAAGAAGTTCGCGACCCCTTTCTATAAAGAACCCTCTGTTTTGACTCCGTGAACGTGAACTACTGCCGCTTATCTGTGGCGAAGAGTTGTCAAGCAAAATACTGTACGAGGGAGAATGGAAAAAAAATAAAAAAAAATAAAGAAGGAATGCGTACAGGATATATCTCGTATTTTTTGGCTCATTATCCTTTTCATTTTCCTCTCAGTTTCGTTCTTTTTCACAACGTACATAATCCGAAATTCCATTTTCTTCACTCCAGTTTTTCTTTTATACAATTATTCGACGATTATCCTCAGATTTCGTATACAGATGCTCTCAAACCTAACACTGTACCGTGGTGACGAACAATCCATTACTTTATTTTTTTTTAAGAACTCGCTTTTCCATTAATCATCGAGTCTATTGATTTTTCGGAGAAAATTTTCATTCAACGATCCATTAAATTCAATTAGCGGTTTTGGTCGGGGTCAACATGACCCAATAGTGAAAATCAAGATTCATTTGGTTATTGAAAACAGTGGCGGTCGTAGTCTGGATCAAAAAGTTACTGCATAGGGTCATTTTGACCCAAACTGAAACCACTTAATGGAAACAATTCCCATTGAATCATCAAAGTTTATGATTGAATGGACATAATCTCCAATATGAATTGAAAAAATAACGATTAATACGTTTCTTTTTCATTGAAAAGCAACGATTAATTTAATCCTAAATCTCCTCAACGAACTCTCCACAAATAAAAATGATGAGAATTTAAGATTCATTTATTCTGTGATTTTGTTTTTTTTTTTCTCAAAGTTTTGAAATACCCAGTACAGTGGTTTATGAATAGTGACTGCCTCAGCGCCATTCATGAAAAATCCTAATTTGACCATCTAAATGCATCCGGTGCAGTAGCTAAAGCGTCGGAAAAGTTGGCGTCGTTACTTGGAGACATTTCTGACATAATAAAGCCATTTTGACTCACTCCTTGTATGGCTCATACCCTTGTGTACATCTCTTTCTCCCTTCGTTCTTATATTTTAAACCAACTTGAGCTTTTCTCTCAAAACTCAAAACTCTCGTTAGCTAGATAAAACGATTCAGTGATTGGCCACGTAATCGAGCAAAAAACAAGCAGCCGTAACGTGCTAGTAGCTCCGTCGGTACGAAGTATTAATGCTCTCACGGGAAATCTTTAAGTTTGGGCCATTGACTGTGCATCAGGTGATTTACATTGAATCAATATGCATTAGGCGTCTTTGTAAAAAGCCTGCCAATTCGAGTGAAAGTAATAATAAAGTTCAATAACTTTGCAACAAGTCGATCGATTAGATATTCTTCATAGGGAAACTATTATCGTTGCTCAAATTTCAAAATCTTCGGCTTAAAGCTGTAGACTTGACACAAAAATCTAATATTTCACTTTCCACGTTTTTATATTTCCATAATACTGTACAATTTTTTGCTACATCTTCTTATAAACCTTTTTCTCTGGTGATTTATTGGTTCTAATATTTCTAACGAATTGCGCGCAAGTGACCACGAACAGAGATAAAAACTTTTCGAGGGCCGGATTATTTTGACTTATCTCAGCAAGGCCGAAAAACTCTAGTCTCGACCGACCGATAAACACACTTGGAAAACATTAATACGTCTCTACTTCAACTGTCCTTCTTGGCTTCGCTTGCTCAATCTTATTCAATATTGTACACGTAAATGGAAGTAAATTCAGTGTGAATGGAAGTATTGTTCAAAGAAAAGTTGTTAGTTACCTTTTTCCCCGACGTCTCGGAAACGAAATGTTTATCCTAAGCCATCGTTTTTTTCTTACGTATTCACGAATGTCCCAGAATCATTTGGAATCCGAAAAACCTAATATTCTTTTATTAAAACCGTAGTTCAGAAAGCGAAAAACCGCAAAATAATAGTGTTTAATAATTGAAAGTCCTGAGGTTCCAGGAAAAATTCAAATTTACCAAAAGTATCGCTCGCAATAATTGAATGAATCGATTTGATCGATATTCAATCATTTTCACGGAGTAATAAATATTGACTGTGACTTCTTTGACACCCTGTCGATGTGTATGGATGCAGGCAGGTAGACGACGTCTATCCCAATGATTTTGAGATCCGTGTATACTGGCACCTACGAGTTATTGCACCTCGTTCACTAGCTCGGAATGTAATTACGTTTCCGATTTCTCACTTCTCCATGTCGTGTGTCCATTTGAACGTATATATACATAGAGGCAGCTGTCTTCCTGAGTTTGGGACGATTAGATCCGAACATTCAGAACCTAAAGTCAAAGTAGCGAGCTTCTTGAATCCCAGTCAAAATTCATCCTTTTAATTATGGTTTCCTCGAGTTTTGCTACTTCGAAAACTTGGGTATTCCATCAATAGCGCACTTTTCATTGTGTGGTATACGAGAATTGTCTCATTTCGCCAAAGTTTCATATGCTGAGATTCAGATCGAGACGGTGCATCAATATCGAGATTCGACACTAACCAACGTTGATTTCATTATAAATTATAAAACTTCAGCGTCAGCACGTGTGGAACTCTATTGATGGAGTAGTTCGAGTTAAAGGTTTGAAACACAAAACTGAGAAATGAGAATGACGTGCAACTGGGGTCTGAAGAAATACGAATTCGAAGAAAGTTTGACAAATTTTTTCGATTCTCTATTGAAACTATTTTCTTTTTTATCGACTCCGAAGAATAAAAGTTTTTGGATCATGAATTTTAGGAATTCATAAACAATAGAGTTTCTATTCAAGCTTTTGTCGTTGAGGTGAAGCGATTTTTATTTGTTTCAAGTAATTATCAAAATTCTGACTGTTACCAAACTTTGAAACAGCGCTGTATCTGTAATTATTTCGCAACAAAACGATTTATATGCATTTATACATAAAACTAAGAGCATGGAAAGTATGTCAAAGAATAGGAGGTCTGGTGGTGCTACGAACATGTCGCTGAGAAAAGCGAGAGCCAAGAAGGATATAGGGCTATTATAAAAAACATTGGAACGGGAGAAGGTTTTGGTGAGAAAACGAAGCAATTCGTATTCACGACGCAGCCAGGCGAACGAACGGACGCTCGGAAAAGGGCGATGTGCGAGAAAGTTAAAAAGAGAAAGAAAGAGAAAATAGAGGTAGAGAGAAAGAGAGCACAAGGCGATGCATTGCATAGAGAAGGAGTGAGTGGGAGGATGGGTTTAGGAAAGTCGAGAACTCGCGAATGGAATATGAATAATCGTTTTCATGATGTTTTTTTCTGGTTTTGCATGTGCTGAGAAGAATGCGAGCGGAAGGGATAAAATCGCGACTGGTAGGCGAGCACACATACGTATATACACATATATTAATGATAAGTTGGAAGCTTTCGATTAAAAGGGCTTAACTATACAGCAGGTTTCTTGAAAAATTGTACGTCATTCAAGCCTTTTTTATTACCAGCCCATGATATATGCACAAATATGTATATCTGCGTATTTCTTGACTAGAATGTGCAAAAAGGATGCAATATATGATCATAGAGAGGGCGTTTTTGAACGAGCGACCGGCGAGCTCACGGTCGTCTCGTTTCTGCTTGGCAGATGCCCTCGCCTCCTCGACGCCTCTTCTCTCTTATGCCACTGAATCAGATTCATTCCGGATATGTGCACCAGTGGCGAGTGTTTGAATATCGGATGAGATAGATGGATTGACAGAAAGAGTCAGAGAGAGAGAGAGAGAGAGAGAGAAAATTTCTCGAGTATGATTCTCCGGTAAATTGAATAGCGTAAAATAGAATTGAAGCCCTTTATAGAAATAGGAAACGATGGTAAAATTTTGACAAATTGGTTCTATAAGAGAAATTGGGATTAAACGAGGATTTGGCAAACTTGTTAATTTGTGTTTGTTTAACTCATCACGATACGATGGACTTCTGCGGACGGCTGTCCTACCAGAACGTGTATTTTTCCTTGTGAAATGCTTTCTTTGATTATTGACAGCAAATAGATAACGAAAAAAATATTTCTCTATGAATGAATGACAAATTAAAGAGAAAGGATGGACAATTTTCACTGGCCAATGAAATAAATGTAGACACTGTGTTGATTGAAGTTTGTCTTTTGCGACGACGTCATAAACAACATGTCGAAATATCCTAATTATTTCTTTTATCCATGAATCACCTATTATTTGTGAAAAATTTATTGCAATCCGCGTCATAGTTCTTGAGGTATAAAAGGCAAACGGACTATATTTATGGATTTACCGAGATCATATTCTCGAACTAGTAGAAAAATTGGAACTCTAATCACTACTAATTCTCTTTGTTTTCGAATTATTTTCACACTGATAGTACATTGATTCATCCTCTTTTTCAAAATGACTGGTGAATTTCCAAAGTTGGATATAGGTCGAAAAATTCGATTTTTGTTGATGTTGGTGTTTCCGTAATAAACAATTTATCGGAACGTCATACGGTCTACATTTTAATGTGATTCATGCGGCTAAGAGTCATTTTTTAAGCAGAGATGTATAGGGAGAAAAAGAGATGAAAATAATGTATGCTTCATTTAATAATTTACTCTATTTGTTGAATATTAAGTTTAACAAGGCTTCAGCGCAATCAGCAATATGCATTCAGCCATAAATTTTTCTGCCCCAAAGGGCTGTATAATAAACTCATTCTACCTCCGAATTTCCATGTACGAGTGAGCCAAAAGTTTTACTAATTTATATATATTTTATACATTTATGTGGAAGCCATGATTTTGAACGTGGATATAAATTATTTCTGATGATAAATGATGCCTAAACGAAACGGACATACTGCAGAGACACGGGAACGGTATAAAAGCTTCATGTCTGAAGTCCAAAAAAGAAAAAAAAAAACGAAAAAAAAAACATGAAATTTCGTACGTTATCACGTTATGTTTTTTTTGTGCAATTAATTTTTTCCACGGCGTACCGATTTGGTGAAACACACACACATACAAAGCCCACCTATCCTACTACAATTGAATTTCCGTTGGAGTCTCTGTTAGACCGGGCTTTGGCGACGACGTGGAATAACGGGGTCACCGCGACTCTCATTCAGTTCAACCGGCGGAAAAATAAATTGCGATAAATTAATCATCATTAGCCGCACGAGCCACCCCTCTTACATTTAATGACACTGCGTTTTCGGCTGTATTATATTTTTGTCTAACACACCGAGGTCCCTTGAGTAATCGGTCTCTCATAAAGCTGCTCCGAATTTTCATCCTCTGTTAGTTTCAAGTGTACTAGAAGTTATAGTGCAGGTAGTTTACGAAACGTGTTAGATTTTAGTCCATGAAACACGGCCACTTACTTCTTATTTTTCAACCCCGTAATAGTATCCGTTCAGAAGATATCGTGCAATTTTTTCGATACATGGACTAAATAGACGGTTAAACAACTTATTAACTGATAGTCCAACTTTTCACTCGTTTTATAACGTCTTAAAAGACGTTGTTCGTATGAATCTTGGTCACGATCAAGTGTGCAAAATCATTGTACACAAGTCTCGCGTTGTACCTCTGGATTTTGCATTATGCCACGTAACTCATCGTAATCGACCATGCTATTAAGCTGTACTCAGTACATAACGATTCCTGGGGCTTACAAGACGATGAGGGAAAGAGGACCTTACATTATAAGCTACGAGTGTGAATCTGTGTGAGTGTGTATTTGAGTATGTATGCATCCACTTGTACCGTTGTCGCTGTCTCGACCGATTAACGCTCGAATTAAGCCCTAGCAATTTAGGATTTAATGCCATTAGCGTGAGAGCACTGTACCACTGTACAACGAGAACTATCAGAAAGGTACCACAGTTTCTGGCTCCTCATAACGACAACAGCCGCACGAAGGGATGTTCCATTTCTAGTATATTTCACGTTTTACGACGTTGATGCTGACTGTGCGCGATCCTTGCCTCATTATCTTGAGAAATAAAACAGAAAAGAAAGAAGCAACGAACGAAAAAAACAATGGCACGTAGAAACACTCGAATGTGACTGAGTATATATTTTTTTCTTCTTTTTCTGTTGCAGATAAGTTTCGTTGATAACGGTGAAAGATGAGATCCACCGAATGGCATAATTCGGCTGATGCTAAAGAATTTTACACGAGCAAATCTCTCCCGACCACAATAAACAAGCCTTCGACGAAGCGGGAATGACCCAAATTTTTTAATTACCTCACTCTACTTCAAGTATGGCGAATATAAAAGAAAATGGAGTGAAAAACGTCGGCCAGTTGTTATTTCCACGTTGAACATTCGGATCTTTGAGAGATTGACTTTTTGGACCCAGCATCAGCTTTTGGGTTAATTCGCGTCGATCGTCAGAATGTCGAGTACATTGATGAGATTGGGATTGCCGTCAAAGACGACGAAAACGTCGGTTGCCGTAGAGCTCGCCGTGGCCGCTCGAGCGACCGGCAATACCGACGGAAGCTCCAGAAGTCAAATTAGCCTTAAAAAATTTTGCAATGTGGCGCTTGACTCGTCGTCTTAGCGAATAAAAGAGCATTAGCAGTGTTTTGTTTTGGCGGTAACGGAAACGAAAGAGAGAGATCAAATATTAAGAGAAATACAGTGAGAGAGGATCGTTTGACGATCCTCCGAAAACGCTGCAATCACGAATTCGTTTATGATGTTGGAACATCAAACGCCGACTCTGGTGCCACCAGCTCTGAACAACAGTAGCTGCTGGCCCGACGGCTCAACTAAAATGTTATGGACTACACCGGGACCTGGTGAACTATTACGGGCCGCTCTCATATTAATGCTCAGTCTCGGAATACTTTTCGCTAATCTTCTCGTCATTTTCGTCATCAATAGTCGACGTTACAGCAAATATATTCATGCACAGGTAAGCTTAATTCAATAATGAAAAATCGATACAAATTTTACAGGTTTGTCATCGCAGATTGAAGCAAAATCCATATTTCCATTAACACGGGGATTATTGAACCTTTTTTTCATTTGAATATTGAAAGGGATGAGCCTGCGAATGGTATCATGATAAAAAAAAATCTTTCACGTTATAAGATCAACCCTGCCTAATTAAGATTTAATTCACATCGTAATTACTTGAAGGAGTGGGAGATTTCAGTCTATCAAATTAATATCATTTAATTAACTGTACGTGTTACGAGAGTTGTTTACTTTTGAATGCAAACCAAATTAACATGTACTTTAGCCAGGCTCTTGTTTCGAAAAGTCGTAGACAAGACAATTGTAGGGAAGAGACGTGATGAGAGAACAAGAGGTGCAGAATTTTCGAACACACAGATACATAGGCAAATATGTATATGTAGAGAAAAAATCTAGATCTTTTGCTGTTTCATCAAACATATATTTACATAGATCCTTCGAGAGCTCCGAGCATCCCCTAAGCAATCGTGCTATGAATTCGTTAGCATCAAATTACACACTTGAGACTGGTATTCCCATTGTCATTGGGCGCAGACACGAATTGTTCTTTGACACTTCGTATTACCTCGAGAATGCAAACTCCTTCATTTGACTCATTAAAACTTCCTATATACCTGACACATCTTCCTCCGCACGTATTTTTATATTCAGTGTAAAGAGCTTTGAGCTTTATACATGCACCTTTGTTTCATTTCGGAAAAAAGGACACTGCACATTCATGAATATTTGAGTTCTTATATGAATAAAATATTTAATTCAGTATTTACTGTTTTTGATTATTCAATATCTTGTCGATTATTTATGAAAAATGAAAATAAACGAAGACTCGTACTTTTACAAGTCACTTCAAAACTTTGCTGCAACTTTAGAGACACCCCAAATATTTCAGTGTATCTAAATCTCTGTTTATAAAATCTCTCTCTCCCTCAACCCAGCCAAACGATTGCTCTTACTCTCATGAATATGCAAATATCAAACAGCCTATTAAATAGGTTGATATCAAAAACGTCTATCACGAGCAAACTGCGGTGTCTCGTTCCTCAGGGCTACGAAACATTCCATTTAGTCTCCATTTGTTTCAGAGGTAGAGATATTTGAATAACAAGATTCATCGACTTGCTCAGGCACTTTTTAAAAACCCTGTTGCAATGCGATCGTCTTTAAAGCTGTATGTACATTTTTTTTTTTCAATTATTGCTCATAAATATAATGAATTATTTCTTCATTATTTCAGCCTAAGTACCTTTTGACGAGCCTCGCTAGCAACGACCTCGCAATCGGTGTCCTCGTTACGCCGTTCGGATTTTTACCCGCCGTGTATGGCTGTTGGCCTTACGGTGAAGTCGTCTGTCAGATTCAGGTGAGCGAATAATTTGGTTGATGAAAGTAGAGAGAAAACAAATTTCTTAAATTTGATGTGATACGAAAAAATGGTCTAGTTATTTGTCGAATAATCGTTTTTTTGTATAATTATCATTCGAAATTGATGTTCGTGACGTTTCACAAATCGCTGCATCGTTTTAGGTTTTCAACCAATCGCTAATTAATAACGTTCTGAGCAAAAAGCATTTTTCTAAAATTTTGTCTAAGCAACAAGTTTTGAATTGTTAGCAAACAAACATGTTACAATCAACGTACGACAATGTTCGGGTTTCGGTTTCTAGAATTTTCGATGGAAACCCACGACTCAATTGTTACTTTAGCATGGCTGCTTAATTAATTAGAATGTCTGTTGCCACTGGGAGTCGCGGTTATTCCGCGTCATGTTTCAATCACATTCGTACACGTAATTGGTTTTCCTTGTGCAAGACTTGTGTTTCATGTGTTCGACGAAGTGAAGGAATAGTCGTGATAAGAAAATCCCAAACTGCCAAGGCACGAGGGGTAAAACATGAAATATTTCATCGTTTATTTTGAACCAGCAGAAATTCAGTAATGTTTGTTTACTTTTATTATTTGTTAGTCATTAATTTGGCGAGTGTCACACTTGCGCGAATTACCGGTGCAGCTTGAGACCGGCCACTGACGAACTTCCGGTTATTTTCGTTCCTTTTTACTTGATTTTCTTAAAATTTATCTAGTTCATCCTCCGAGAGCCCAAAGGCACTCACACGACGATATATTTCTCAGGCTCCTCCATCCCTCACTATCTCAAACGTATGTACATATATACGTTGAAGGTCTCTTCTCGTTGAGTGTACAACGAGGGAAAAACTTTCCACTTCACCAGGAGGCGCCCAAGTGTGTCCTCTCCACTTTTGCCACAGACACACTTGTTCCTTTTTCTTTCTACTCTCTGTCCTTCTAGAAGTGATTTCTTGTTACACTCTTCCATCGTCGCGTGATTGCTTCTTCGCTCTTTCTCCAGCTTCACGTTTTTCTTTTCTCACCTTATAAAATGAATGTTTCCATGTCTCAACTACCTCACAAGAGTACACCGCTCATAAAAGCAGAAAATATTGCACTTAAGCACGAACGCGTGCATATATATTGAATACGGTCAAACTTTACTTATGTTTCCACATCAATAAATTCCGTGTCATTTTTATTCCCCATTCTCGATCTATTTTATAGTCATTTTTATTCTTACGCAGCTATGATGACGAAACTTGATTCCTCGAACAAAAAAAGGTTGAACGTCATTTGTAATAGTACGGGTTGAAAGTTATATTTTTCTTCAGTTACTTAAATATCTTGGTTAAGAATTTATTTCACAATGACAGACGAGAAAAATATTGATGTTTACCCTCAATCTTGTCTTTAAATATTAGCGTCTAACAAAAATATTCTAAGCAGTCTCGTTTTATAAAATATCATCATATTTCAATATCCTAATTGTAACAGAATTTACGCCGATAATTTACGGATTATTTTTCGAAAATTTTATGCACGCGCAATAATTCAAATAATGTCTGTCTGTGTGTAGGTTTGGGGGTTGGTTGTGTTTGTAGATAATTGAGAGTTCGAGATTAAAAAAAAAAAAAATGAAGCCATGAATTTTGTATGATTGTAGATTGTGTGTGTTGTGGATCATTTTTAAATGGAATATCATTTTCGCAGTTGTTTTTGTTCGGATTGTTTTACGCATGGATAATTTTTTCATGAGACCCTCTTTTCAAGGTTATTTTCCTTCGGGTTATATTTGTTCCGATATTTTGAACTTTCACCTTCAAATATCATAGTGATCACATACTTTTTTTTGTTATTCCTATAATTGGGTGAAGGTTTTTTCTCGTCATTTACTTCCGTACGAGCAAACATCATTTTTCCTTATTCCATGGTATTCTTTCAGTTCATAGATATCTGATCTGTATGTGTATATGCTCACAAATCGATGTAGATGTAGTGTTAGTAGTGGTGCTCGTTCAAAACGAGGCCAGAGGCTGATCCTGTGGCCCTTCGGATTATTGGAGCTTTTTTTAAATTCTTTTTTCATTTTTTTTATATTTTTTTTTTTACACTGGCTACGAGCCAAAGCTCGCCCATACTTCTCGACCATTCTCGAGCATTTCACGCTTGCTTTATGGTCTCGGCTCTCTCCGTGCATCACAGTCCGTCGTATATAGCGAAATCCTCGACTCAACTCTTCTCGATCTTCCCTTCCGTCTTATTCTTCCTCTTCTTTCTTTCCCACAGTTTTTCCGCCTTCTCATTCTCTTTCCTCGTACATCCACGTAGCAATATCCTACAAAAGAGCTCGAAAACTCACTCTACCCGAGTTTCTCAAGATCATCTGCTTTCCTAAACAATCTCAGCTCGTTTTATTTCGAATGATGTGGTTAAATTATATCAAATTGTACACAAATTGGGAAATCCTGATAGTAAAATAATAATGGTTTCAATTACAGTTAAATAACTTCGCCCCACTAGACAATAGAGTGTTAAATTTTAACAATAGTTGTATGCAAAGTTTATTATAAAAAATTAACAAGTTCACGTTGTATTTCGTATTTAAGTGATAGATTTGCAGAAAGATTAACTAATTAATGCAGAATTTCATGATTTCATGTTTTGATGGACATTTCTAGAAAACCAATTCTGTGCTAAGATATTTTGAAATATTACTTGACGAAACAGATCTGTTTCTCCACGTTGACTTAATTTTATTATTAAAATCCACAAGTCGGAGTTTTTCATTTTTTTTTGGTATTCAATAAATGATGAATACAGTGTCGTGTAAATATTAAACTTCCTTATCATTCATATATGAAGTATTGACTATTCATTAAATATGTAAAAATTCATGTATATATAGTCTCACAGCAATGCCGATGAGCTGTTACGGATCGCGAGTTAGCGGCGATATTAAATATGAATACGCTCGACCAAGCAATGGAGATTAAAAATTCCGCATAAACTCCCGTGTTTTATAAAACTGCAGACCGAGCATCTCTCTGTCCTGATATTCGATGTATAACATATTTATATATAGAGAAATATCCAGATGTATAAGAAAAAGAATGCCAGAGAAAGTTCACGATTAAAACGAAATTTTTGACGCGAGATTTCCATAGAGAGATCCGTACATGCAAACTTCAATGAATCACTGAAAATCAACCCAACGATTTTATCACACACATACATTAATAATGTACAACAATAATGAAAATATTTGCATATCTAATATATATTTAGCACACAAACAACGAATCGTGACAGAAGATAATTTATGTCATGTTTAAATACTTTTTCTGTACGTTTTATCTCCCATTGAACACGGTGTCATACGCTTTCATGTGTATTTAGTGAATTGAAGCACGGAGTCAGCTGTGTGTACGAATTTGATATTTATGCATAGCTACATATTTAAAAAATCAAGGGGAAAACAGCTTGCAGTTCTATAATTCCACGATGGCTCATGGGACGCGCGATCCATACATTAAAAGTATTACGAAAGCAGGAGAAACAGCATTTACTTATATTTCACTGTATATCGCGAATCATAACGATACCGAAATAAGATATAAATTGATCAGAAACTTTAGATCTGGTATTTTGGATTTTTTTTTCTTAGGATTTTATAATTAATCATCGAAATAATTTATAAATCATTCCCTTAATACTGCGAGGGAAAAAAAAGAATTATTCTGGATTGGGAATTCAATTAAGGGAGCATAGAAAGTTGGATGAGATTGAAAAGATTTTTTTTAATTACTATTTTTCAGGCGTTACTGAGAGGAGCACTGACTCAGCAAAGCGCAGTTATCCTCGTATGCATGGCGATCGATCGTTACGTTTGCATGCTACATCCCCACCGATATCATCGACATTCTTCCAAAAAGGTAAGTTTATATCAATTATTAGCATGCAAAAAAAAAAAATTAAGATCAAACTCACGTTAACTCTATTTTTATGGCAATAGTGAAATGTATTTTTTTTTTACATTGACGATGAAAGGGTCTGTGTCAACTTTCTTTGGTCTGTGCCTCAATAGTAAATGAATAAATACTTAAACGGATCGTTAACAGGCTTAGGGAATCGATCTTTAAACTTGAGTCACATTTGCAATATTCTGCTAAAAGGGAAGTTATGTTTTTAAGCATAAAGCTATTTAGAAATAAATGAAAAAGTTACTGTGGCTGCTCGATCATTTGAAATTGAGCTGGAAAAACGTGACATAAAATGTTCGAAAAAAATCTATGGTTTATCAACCATTCACCCAGGTTATTTTTATATTTTTATTTTTAATCTTTCGAAGCTGGATTCGATGAGATAGATTTTAAAAAAAATCGCATTAAATTTGGACAAAGTGTAATAGTCTTTTGAATGTCTGATGAATTCGTTGAATGAAAATTTATTACTGGAGGTGAATTCTCCAAGGAAACAGCCGCAAGGGTGAAGGTACTTCTGTGCTAATATAAACTATTGAGGATGTATTAATTTATCGTCAGAGTTACGACGTTCGAATGCATGAGAAATATAGCCGTTATATGGCTGGATATTGAAACTATGTAATTGATTCTACGGGAACGCTTGGATGTCGATAATAATATTGATATATCCTGTAACTTATCATATCAAGCTATTCCATTCAACATTGGAAGTAATTATTTTTCAATTGCATTTAATGTTTTCTTTTTTCGTTAACGCTCATCCTCCATTTGCTGTGAATTTTTGTCAACGCCATAACTTCCAGCTTTAAGGTAGATTGAGTGGTTAGTTGGGGTCAAGAGGAAGAGAGAAAAAGAGAGAGAGAGAGAGAGAGAGATTGAATAAAAAAATGCTCTTAGGTGTCCTGATTTGTGTCGAATATTCACATTTTTCATTGCGATTTTTTCTAATTTGCCTCCATCGTGTTGAATAATCAGTTGAAAAAAAATTTGAGCTAACTAGGTCAGTAAAACTTGTCAGTAGGGCATAATAATTTTTCACCGTCACAAATAAATGAAAAAAAGGACATGAAATCATCAATCAATCATATTGAATGATTACAACGATTGATTGATTGATTGCATCGAAATGTGTACTAAAAAATAACATTTTTTAAATCACTTTTCAACGTATGCCTTCATTTTCTTTCTTGTTTTTTTTTTCACAATACCTAACGGAAAAAAAATTTATCCTTTTATATAAAGTAGAGTTGTGTCGCGTGAAATGGTTTTTTATATTGTTCATGATTGTCGACCATGAAAAGGTCCTAAAAATTTTGAGTTGTCAAAATTCCTGTTTCGTGAATTTATTTGGACGAGCCATTATTACGGTTTTGGTGATGGTTTGCACGTGCCGGTTTCACTCGTCCGGGGAGTGTGAGAATGTGTGCTGTTGACGCTAAAATATGTTGCTTGCCCTCCTACCGCCCAGACTCTCTATCCCTCTCTCTCTCTCACTCTCTCTTTCGATCCCTACCTTTCTGCCTTTTTCTCTTCCTCTAAGCTGTTAATTTTCAAACCCAATGGAATTATCACGCCAGGGGATGTTATTTTGGAACTCGTAAATTTTGGGTATTACCACGTATTATGCATACAATGTTCCTCCACGTGTCTACCTTATGAAAAACCGTGTTGCACTGCTTATTTCTATTCTTTCATCAGCCAACACCGACCCGCCACTACGCGCTGAACTTTTCTTTTCGAGTATGATATTAAAAAAGTAAAAAAGTATAAAAGCCAAGTATGAACGAAAGAGAAAAACATGAAAACTTGCGCTGTACATTCTACAGTAGACGAGATCCAAATACTTTTCATCTTCTTTCCAAAAAAAAAAAAGCAGTTGAACGATTATGCATTCGAAATTTTACGAAAGTCTCATTCTTGTCAAGATAAGATATCACCTGAATTCTTTTGTCAGCATTGAAAATAGACTTCGAAAAAAATGACTGAATCATTGATATTTTTACGAGCTCACTTGATGCGTATTATTCATTTTTGTGATTTAAATGTGCTAAAGTTTTGCAAACTGCACAAAACGGGTTTGGATTTCGTGCAAAAACTACAGAACAGATTTTCATAAATCTTCCACAGGAAAGAAGCTCCGGAATCAGAATAGGATTTAGATTTTATTACGTTCTGATGAATTGTTCGTTACTTATTCATATTATTCATTAAAAAATGCGGAGAAATTGAAAACACGTGTTGGAAATTCAAAGATAATTAGACAACTACGGTAATGAGCACTCGTTCGAACTTTGAATGGAAAACAGTAACAACTATTTTCGTGAATAGGTCGAAATCAAAAAAATTCGTTACTAGTTATTGTTAAATTTTGGTAAATTCGTATATAATCGCAGTTGCATTGACGACGATGTTTCTAGACGCGGCCAAAGCTGTACGAAAATATAAACGTAATTTTAAAAAAATGTTTGCAAACGATGAATATATAAGTGAAAAACTCAGTAAAAATTTAGTCTCCTCAATCGACCTGGTTCTTCATAGTTTCCCTTAGCCCTCGCGTAAATACGATGCATTAGTGCATGAGAAAAAGGTGCCTGCGGACAACACTCTGGGGGTTTAACACAAACAGGAACAGTGGAGTAGGAAAAAGTTGGGTTAAAAGTGATGAGATGGGATGGTAAAAACGCACAAAGACACGCGAAAATAATTTAAAAAATGATATTACGGTGTCATGATGTCACATTAAAGTTCCGTTTACAATGCGCGATATTCAAATACCGTGAAATGCTTTAAGTGGCGAACACATGATACTGAACGAGGCACAGATTTTGTACATTCATGCAGTTGCATCCATTTATTTTTATTAAACTCTTGGAAAACAAGGGAAAAAGTCGAGTATGAAATGTTGAAAGTGCGCCCTGTTTTCGAATATTTTTTCATTTTACTTTTTGAGTAACGTTGTGAATTGAAGGTAAGGACGATGCATCCAAGTTGTATATTATAATGAAGATAACGATGACTGCGCAGTCTGGCGACACAAATTGAAACAATCGTGCATAGGTCGATGATTTACCCAGGTTCTTTTGTGGGTGAAAAAAAAAAAAAAAACCAGAACTTGAAGCTGTCATAGACATGGAAAATGACTATCGTAAGCGAGAACGTTTATATTCACTCTTAAAACAATGGACGCGTCTCGTGCATGCAGCAGCGAGTATTATTCCCATTTTTTTCTTCTTCCCGTCCCATAAATACACGGGTATAAATATGTGGATCGTTTGAAAGCGCTTGATTACAGAATGGTTGGTCAAGGAATATCAAGTGGAGCAACTTCTTTTTGTCCTTTTTTTTGTCACCGTATCTGTGCTGCGATATCAGGTTATCAGTGGCAGCCAAATTGGCCCGTTCATGAGGCATTACAAGGAACCAACGTGCTCTTCCCTTATCGCGTCTCTTCTACTTATCGTCCCATCAGATTGACTGTCTCTATAATCCGTTGATATCCCTTGAACGGCGCCTCGAAGGCAAACGCGGACACAGACTTTCGTCTTTGGAATCTGCTGGACCACTCGATCGCCAGGGCTTATTAGACAAGGCTTGTGATAGATTTGGTACGGATTTTACTGCGTAGGAGTGAAGACTGATGATTTTTCAAATTCATATTGATCGTGTGAGATCCTCGAGAATGTCGTCCACGATCATTTTTTCTTAAGACAGTAGTTTAGGGTTTTTGCACCAGGGCCAAGCTAAACTGTGGAAATTTCAACTGACACAGGTGCATGATTATGTTTTCATTGAAACTCAAAATAACTTATTCAGCGAGTGGCTCAGTGGTCACCCAACCAAGTATCAGCCTCACTCGAGCCAACGCCGTCCTACGATTTGTATTTCTTTTTTTCCTCTTTCCGAAAGTCATGCAACTTCAGTCGATCTTGTTTTCTCAAGACAGAGGCATTACGTGATGCAAATATAATTTCGCAACTTATCCATAATCCTGAGCTTTTTTCCCCGTCATAAAATCAGCAGAGAATAATAATCATCCGGGTTGAAACTTTTATACGCGATTTTTATTTTTCATCTTGCACACATATTCATCCCTTGCACAACCCAGACGTGATTCGATATCGGACAAAAACTGCCGACGGAAATACGAATCTCGGATTCTTCTTCGCGTCTGTCGTTATGCGGTGATGCAAATTGGAAAATCCGAACAACAACCTCGTTCGCCGGAAGCTCATCCCACTCTCTTTTTCTACGTACACACACGCATCTGGGAATGCCATATATTGCCATATATTTTATATTTACATTCACGATGAATTTCGTGACTTCAATTTACATTCGGAATAATATTTCTAAGCGCACGAAAAATTTGAAATTTCAAAACTTACATTTGTACGGTTTTCTTGCACGAAATGAGGCAAAGAAATTTGAAGAAAATGAAGAGTGAAGCCGATAGCGATAAAACGTGTTGGCCAAGAGCGTTTCGTTACAATAAGCAATAATTATTTTTACTAAACTTTGTTACTAAATTTCCAACAGTAATATTATTAAAAATCAATCATAGCACTAACTGCAGAGTAGGTGAATTTATTTTTGACAATTCTGTCGATTGTCTGTGGAGGAAATGTTCAATCAAAGGAATTAATTTCGAAAAAAGAGATGAGTTAGACCTAAAAAATATTTATAAAGTGTCGCCATTCTTCATTTCCGATTTTCGTTGAAATTCCACAAAATTACAAAAGAAATAAAATCACGACTATCTTTTAAGCCTCGAAGAATAGCAAGGATTCCAACCATTTAGGGTCAGCATCGGAAGATGGACAGTATAGAGACGTTAAATTTTGATCTCGAAGTAGGACTAACTATTCCACATGAAAGTTCGAAGCTCTTCGTTAAATCTAACAATGGCCATTGCAACCAGTTTTAATCCTGTAGATACTAATTGGAGAAATGAGATTTTATTGCGGACGTCGTGCTCCAAATTGTTCTACCTTGTCCTGTATGAACGGCGAATCGAAATGAAGGGGAATTCGACATCACCTCGAGTGATTTTTGTTCGTGAACATGTGTTTTTTTTTTTTTTTTTTTTTTTCCTAATCACAGTAAAGCAAGGGACTAAATATGTAAATAATTCTATTGGATGAACGGAAATCGGTGGTGGTAAACCACGAGAATACGTGCGGATGTTATTCGTGAACCAATCCAGTTATTCACCGAAATTTGGCCAATGGTTTGATTCCTTCCATTCTCTCAAATCCATAAAAGTTTATCCATGTATATTTTTACATATATATGTATATCTATGTATAGGAGACAAAAGAGAATGAAATCACAGATATAAATAGACCTCAAAAAGCATTACCTAACCTACTGCAAATCGAAAAATTCGGCTGATCTTTAAACTATCGATTTACTAGTGAATAACGACATTCAGCTTTAAGAGAGAAAAGCTATATAGCGAATAAAAACCACCCCTGTACTCTCTTGGAAAGTAATCCTATAAGAAATAATAGAAAAGATTTGATAGAGGATTAAAATGCAAAAAAGGAAAATACAGGCCTGTGACGCAAAAAGAGACGATTCGTGCTTTTTCATGCATTTTATAACTAGGACCGAGAGTGGAATATGAATTAATTGCTAGACGGATATTTGAGGGGGTGGGTCGATGATCGAAGACTTCCCTATTCCGGTAAATTGAAGACCGAAAAATTGTGTATCTGGCTTTCCACGGAAATTGGCGCAGTTTTCGTTAAGAAATAATTGGAAAATTTGAATTTCAATGTCGTTCCATCGTCGGTTTAACACACAAAATTGAAGTTTTTACTTTTTTAGCTCAATCTTGACAAAGATTAACGATTCTCCAGTAATTAGTGGATCATTTTGTGCTTAGTCTCTTTTTTTTCATTGCTTTCTGTGAGAAGTGAAAGTTGTCGTGACCATTTTGTAAGCGCGTAAATTATGCTGTAATCTATGATTATTATACAACTTTTTTTTTGGCACGGACAATGAATTCGATAAAATAATAAATAGTCATTTATACCCTCGGGCTCCGAAATTGGTTGTGCATTGTTCAATGAATTATTATTTATGAACTCGGGGCTGTTTTTCATGACCAATACCGAGAGGACAACGGCCTCTAGTCAAATTTTATCTCTTTTTTTCCTTCTTTTTCTCATGATTATTTGACATGAATTTATACACACGTGTACAGATATTAATAAATATCAATATATAGGTTTTCGTTGTAGGCTTTTCTAATGGTGAGTTGATCGATGTAATACGAACGGTATTGCTACTCCAGGGAATTTGCTATCGCAACATCGATCATTTTCCCGTTTCCGACAGACTGCGTGGACCTCCTACTCTGGTTTACGTTTATTTCCATTTTTTTTGTTTGTTCTCCAGTACACGAAAATAAAATAACGTCACTGTTAATTTATATTCTTCTTATTATATCGGAATTCTACTTTGGAAATGTTATTAAAACAATTTTATTTTATGAACGAAGCCAAACCGGATGGATTGTTTAAAACCGTAGAGATGTTGAGGGCTTTCGTAGGATCTAGGGAGGTCAAAAAATTTGCTGTTTCGAAAATATTCCAATTCGCCTGAAATTGACCTTTTTTTTGTTACGCGGTAAGGGAGGGGAGGAGCAGCTTGACTTCTCGGAATGTCGCGGCAAACAATAACATGCGTAAGGGGGAAATTCGTCCTCGGAAAATTCGTTCCTGGAAAATTGAAAATGGAGATTAGATTATATTCATTATAATTGAAAAAAAGAGATGAATGTTGTTGATAAATATATTATGTGTAAAAATACAACGATCACTTGGAACTGAGGCTCATTCATTTGTACGTGTGTTTTTTTTTTGGTCAAATTGCAGTATTACATGCGGCAGGGTTGCATGGCTGTCATGTCTACCACGTGGATAGCGAGCGTAGCAATATTCGGCAGTCTAGTATTGCCGAGTGGTGGTTACTACTTCAATGGTTCGGGTCTCCTCGCCTGTGATCCATTTTTTGCCAAGGCCTCCTTTAGGTAGGTACGCAATTCTTTTTTTACAATTTTAATAGACGTAAGATTTATTATGAACAATAGCAATTAAAAAGAAAACCAATGAATAGTTAATGTAACATTTTCTGAATATTTCGATGATCACTGAAAATAAAGGCTCCTAATTTTCTGTTTTAATTACTTTTTTATGATTTTCTTTCAGAATTCTGGCATGTTGCTGTTTTTACTTTCCTACGACCATGGTCCTGATGTACTGTTACGGATCTGCTTTTCACGTAAATAAATTGCGACTAAAGAGAGTCGTGTGCGTGAACACACCGGAAGTCGTCAGTGGTGGTAACATCGAGAGAGTGAGTAAAACAACTTCTTTTTTTATTAAAACAACGTTTGTGATGAAGGAACCGAGGAAATGAGACACTCTCTCATAATGTGGAAAATATTTTAAAGAGATTTAGTCAAAGAAAAAGGTTGAGGCATGTTTTGGTCTTAGTTATGAAGTAATTTGCTTAATATTTTTCGTATAAAAATGTTGTGGCAATGAATTATTCTGTGATTGAATATATGTAACGAGGTCAATCAATCAAGCAGTTGATTTAATTTAATTACAGCTTTTTATTCTATTTTTATTTGTATATTTGTTCCACTATCATGGCCCTCACGGTTTTGCTGTCGTTTAGCTTTGCGCAATTTTTATTTTCAATCTGATACGCACTCAGTCCCTTAAATACTTAACCATTTCGTGTATTCGTAGAAAAGTAGATTACTGGCTAGAATGAAAGGGTGCACTCTCTGCATCGACCAACTCATGCTCGACGTGATCTTTCTCTGCGGCTTTAAAGTAGCTTCGCTCTGTAACGGCAACCCTCTTTTCCATCCTTAATCCCTTGCACCTTTCTCTCTTGCTGCCTTTGCTAATTAAGGTTGACGGCTGTGCTAGGGGAGGCAATTAACTTACCGCGATTCAACGTTAATACCCATCGCGATCTGAGCGAAGGAGAAGATGAAAAAATACGTTGAAAATATAATGAACATACAAGGCGTTATTTTATTCACGAATTTAGCCATTTGTTAAATTTCATTTTGGTGACAGTAAATTAACTCTTATTGACGAAAAATCAAGATCTGCTATCGTGTTATTCGAATATTTAATTGATACAACCTCGTTTTTTCAACTACAAGTATGAAAAAAATTGTTTTGATTTTACATTCAATTGTCGTTTTTATATCAATAGTCTTAAGTATTATCTTATCGTTGACGACTTTAATGAAGCAGAAACGAACATAATATCTGTAGTGACGTGAATGAAGTTGCCTCGATCGACATAACTTTTCGTCAAGTTTTCCCTCTCGGGCAATGTTGTCCTCCAGCAGTGACGCCAACACTGTGTATTCATCTCGTGCTCTATCGCGTTTACGATATGGATAGGTACGTTGTCACTTACCGTGCCATGCCATTCCCCTGTGCAAGTTAACTTTGCTGCAACTTGCGTCTCGTCAAAGTTTCTATATGGATAGATATCGCTGTCACTTACCGTTTCGACCTTGATACGAACCCGAAACTTAAAATCTCTACGTTTACGCTGAACAGGCGAACACTGACGTGTAAACAATCACGCGTTGTTCATCATTGATCTGAAAACTCAACCAACTAAACCTGAAACAACGGCAAACAATTTTTTATTTATCTGTATTTTCATTGCAATTACTTAACAAGTCAAATGGAAATTCCAATTGTTGACGTCTTTGTTATTCAAAGAATTTTCAATTAAGAATGAATGAAAGGTACGATCGTAGATAAAGTTGCTCTAAATTGATGCATTTTTTTTTCCAATTTTCTTTCACCAGCCTTGGAACAATTCTACCAAAGAATCTGTAAACATTGAAGTCACTTGATAGTATTTTTAACACATGTCTCAAAAATCCACGAACAAATATCCTTGCCATCTACAGAATTGTATATAAATTTCCGGAAAACTGAGGACACTCATAATATTGCACACAGATCCATCACAGAGTTTGCTAGAAACTTTTCCAATAGTGCAGAGACTACGTTCGCTAGATTTGGCAAGCTCGACTTTATTTTCTATTGCGTGTATATATGTGTAGATTGTATAAATGGTAACATGCGCTTTTCATAACAGTGTATTAGGTAGTGAATTTATATACGTACTTTTATGTACATTATATACATGCAAGAAAATGTTTATATACTCAAATATATTGGTTAAATCGTAGCAGCAATACAGAGAAAATCTGGACATGACGATGTCATACAAGGCTTTGTAGATGGCGTTCCAGTTTTCACTGCAAACAATATATTTTTCTCTGGCGTGCTTCGCTTATCATAAGGAGACTGAAAATCACATTTATCTCGTTCACATTAGACAATGTATCCCTTAATGACGTAGACGTGTCCCTTAAAACGTTTGTGTACGTAATTCGTGATACACGAATTTATAAATCGACCAACTCAAAATGCAGCTCGTTCTGTCTCGAATTTTTGACCTCATTTCTACGAAGAGACACTTATTCCATATACACTCATATTCTACGCTTCACGATTATGTTATTTTTAAAAGTATTTGGGTCGGTCTTCTCCATTTTTTTTCCAGTTCACAGACTCGAGGACAAAATTAATAAGTTCTTTGACTCGTGAGCGAGGTTCGTTGCTTTCCGCTCGACCCGGTGCAACGAACTTGCACACGGTGATGTTGTACCTGATGAGAAATTTATCGATAACTCTCCGGGGTATCAGTTTCAGAATTCTTAATTAAGAAAAAAATGAAACAACCGTTAACCGGATCGGTTGAAAAAATGGGTGAGATCGTGCGAACAAAAGGTTTCGTGACAATTTAGTTTTATTTATTTTTATCATTTAGATACGATCGGATAAAAAATTCTCAGAGGCTCTGAACAGGAAATATTCATCGCCTAATATTTCGTTTCTCTTGTTATTACTTTACTGTCGTCTCTTCGTATAAAAGAGGCTCTGAATGAAACGTAAATCGCGTTACTCCTCCGCTCGATCAAGTTCTTCATATATATTCTGTATGCCGATAAATTGATTTTTCAGGCCCGTTGGTTCGCTCGTAATCAGTAAATTCGAGAATTTTTCGATCGTTCACGGTTCTATCACTTTTTTCAGAATTTCTAGCCAGTTTAATATATAGTCGTGCTAGCAGCCCCACGATGCTGAATTTATAGGTTCCGAAATATCAATTCAATCGTGTCTCTATGTACACGTTGTAAATGGACGTCGAACTGAAAAGTGTAAGTCAAAATGTACCGCGTGCAAAGAGAAATTCATGCATTTTATAGTTTTTTTTCCATACGGAGTGTCCCAAATGTCACAATCAAAATTTGTAGCATAAATAGATCGTGAAATGTTTGAAAGACAATTCTTTATTTCGTAAAGATTTCATTGACAACCAAACATTAAATCGTTTCACTGAAAACGTCATTTCTTTAAAAGAGCATTTCAGTTCCATAGTCTATTCTTACTCCCACGATTCTCGCTGTAACTTTTGACATATATATTCGTATCGATAACAAGCGTTCTGACCCCGACGAGAAAAAAATCATCGCTGTCGATAATACACTATTGGTAAGGTGTCAACTACGTCCCGATGCATCGTATCCCCACTTTACAAATATACATTTTTTTATGATATTTTATTATTACATTTGATTTAGTGAAGATTTATCATATGATATGATTGTGTTTGGTATGGTATAAAGGTTTATCGAGTAATATGGTGATGTATGTTTCAATGTGATGATATATGCTGTCATATGATGTTGAATGGTGTGATATGATGGTACATGGAGTTATATCTCACCAGACATAACGTAGATAACTGGCGATAACTGGATATTATGGCACATGGAGTGATATGTTGATTTATGGTGTCTTGTGATAGTGTATGGTGTGACATGATGTGTATGGTGAAGGTACGATGGTATATGGAGTAATATGTCGTTCTATGGTATGATGTGATGATATATCGTGTGATATGGTGATTTATGGTGTGACATAATGTCGTATAGGTATGATGTGATAGTCTCCGGTTTGATGTGATAACATATGGTGTGATACGATGATATACAGTCTAAAATGATGGTTTTTCTAGGAATATTGTGTTTCAATGGCAAACGCGATTCCGGAGCTTTTGTTTTACGGATGTATATGTTTTTGCAAATATTTTGAGGTCGAGTCACATGTTGCATAGCCCTTTTATCGGAGTATTTAATTCTTATGACTTGCATAAGATTTTTAGGACACCCTGAATATTATTTTACAAGATATAGGAAAAACCACTCGCATGCTCTTTTTCCTGTCTATATACTCTCCATGTTCACCACTATTCCGGATCCGTCGTTAATTCAACTTGTTTCGGCGTCCACGCGTACTACACTTTGTTCACGTTTTCCTATCTGGCGAACCGCTTTTTCCTAGATAAAAAAAAAACGATAATAACAATAACATGCGTTGGCTACACAAGAAAACACACGAAGTATGACGTGCTTCGGAGGATTCGAGAAAAACGTGCTTCACAGAGAAAGAATAGTGCAGTCGGGTTAGCAAAACCATCAGCACGATTCGAAACTGTAGGTCTATTGGCGTCGTTTTCGCTACATTTTGATCCAAGAGCTTTTTCATATTCTAGACTTTAATAATGTTTGCCTCTAAATGTAAAAGCGACTTTTCAAATTTCTATTTCGCCTTCCCTCCATTCACCTCTGTTTTTCATCCTATCGACGATAGTAACTATAAAAGTGCCTCAATTCGCTTGCGGTCTCTTTTACTCTGGCCGTCCTCCATGGGGGTTTTCTACTCTCCAATTTTCGATCGCTCTCGCGTTTCACCTCGGAGCACCGATTTTCATATTTCCAACTGATTTAGAATCTTTAACGAATCATATAACCGCTTAATTTTGCTTTCGGCAGAATAACTATTGAAAAAAATGAAAAGAAAAACAGCGAAAAGGATTTGATGCCAAAATGTTTAACGGGAGTTGCAAAATTATTATTTCACATGGTAAATTAGAGAATCTCTACGAATATTTGAATTTTATTCAATACCGAAAAGTTTTCTTGTTGAAAATCCGGACACATTGATAGCTCTTGGTTCATTTTTTATGAAACAAATACAAAGAGAGAATTCCTCCGGGGATGTTTTAATCAATCTTTGCGACCAATTCAGGATATTTCTATTTTTATTGCCGCTATAACAGCTCATGGACCGTTTCGGAAGCAACGCTTTTCTCATCGTTTTCCATTCGCTCGGGGCGGTCAAGTGAGGTATTTATTTACATATAAAGTCGTGTCGATGTTTTTTTTTGTTTTTTTTTCATACCGTAAGGGGAATTTGACGTTTTCGGAAAAAAATCGTGATCAATAAAGAGCGAAATATCGAAACAAAACACTAACGCAGCTTTCGTTTAGATATTTACATATGTGTGAATGTGTCTTCATGTGTATGTACAATGTACTTTGCACATGTGTGTGTCTGTGAGTGTATGAGTCTTTATAATTCAGATAAAAGTAAACGAGCTACGGATCTTCGGCCAATTACCTCCAGAACGTTTTCACAATTTAAGAGACGAAAAACGAGCTATCAAATGGCTCGGGAATGAAAAGTCGTTTGAATTGAACGAGATATAAACTTCGTGAATTATTGTCCAGTCGTAAAGTCCAATTTTCTCATCGTGTCTGTGCTGTTTGCCAACAAAATTTGCAAGAATACATTCAACAACTATAGTTCCTCGTAATGCATGATATGACTGAATAAAAAATCAGATTAAGCTTTCATTGAGTGACTTTTCTTGATCACTCTTTGCTGATACAGTGAATTCTTGTAATATTTGTTTGTTCAGATTAAAGGAGGACGTTTTTCCTGTCTGACGTGTCTCAATTAACAACGAATGTTCTTACGTGGTAAAGCCAAAGCGTCTTGCCACAAAGCGTTTTCCGGAAGATTTGTAAAAAATGTTAAGGTCACATATTGAGGCCACTGTCATGAAACCACGTGCAAAACTTCATAAGGATTCACCGTTTGGTGTTAGAGATATTGGCAATTGAAGATTTTTCAGTTTAACACACTTTTTTATGGGGAGCAGTAAATTTTTTCGTTTGATTTTCAATTGTAGAGGAACACATGACGAAGTATGTCTAAAAAAATAGTTTGTAGACAGTTCTCGTAATTGATCGTAATTAAACAATATAAAAGTAAAATAAAAAACTTAAATAAAGCTATCATTTCATTGCTATGTTTTCGGTTCCTACCATAGCTTCAATTTATCACGTTGGGTTATGGAATAAATTATTGGAGTGAAATAATGGCCCCTTTTTATAGTAATAACAATTATGTTTAGATGAACGCTTGAGTGTTCGTTCTCAGAGTGCATTAAGCATTCGATCATTCATCGTCTTCAATCAATCTTCGTATCGTTAGTCTTAGTAGTTTCCTTGCTCGATGATAATAATGGCCAGAATGTCGAGAAGGAAAACGTCGCTTGATTTATCAGGCTGAAGCTGTTATCATACGCTGTACGCGATTGTAGGGGAGTCAGGGGCGGTGACATTCTTGCGATGGCAAATATCGAGCGTTGCCATTTTATGTCAAATAGCCATAAAGCGATGAGATAAATAAGGAGAGAAATGGATATTCTAGCCTTGGAAATTCTACCTTGCTATAGTTCTCTCTCTCTCTCTCTCTTTCTTTTTCTCTCTCTCTCTCTCTCCCCCTCTTTCTCTGTCTCCCTTTCTCCCTTTTTCTCTCCCCTCGGGGACTGACGAAAGCGACGATGTGGCGCGAGTCCGATCGACCATGTCCTTGTGTAAAACTTGACGTTCACCGGAAGTGGAAGGAGGTCCTTGTCTGCACCCTCGGTAGCAAGGCGAATACATAGGAAGGAGACAGGAAGTAAGAGAGAGAAACAGAAGGGAGAAAAGTGAAGCGGGTGGGTTAAATGGCAGGGCGGTAATTACCCCAACGTACCAGAGAGACCAAGCGGTTAGGCATCGGCCCCGGTGAAGACGATGTAACTTCGATTCCCTTCCTTTCCATCCTCGATCTTTGCGCTCACCTTATTGCCACCCAGCATCCACGATGACGTGAACTTCCGTGACTTCGGAGATCGAAGATTCGATTTATGACTCTCGTCTGCTCCGTTTCGTCGCTACTTTGTTTTATTTTTCCATTACATACCGCACGGAATCGTGTTACCAATGAACTAATGAATGCTCTCTCGCTCTTCATGGTTTTTACATCAACCACTTGTCCAAATGTTTAATTTCCTGTTTGTTTAATCATATTTTTCGAAAAATGTTACTACTAATTTCTTTAACTTTTCATCATTTTGATTCTCTTTCGCTTCAGTTTATTATTGTTATTATTTCGTAGTAACATTGCGATAAAATATCGTACATATTAAAAAGCGTACCCATAAATCCGAGGTTTATATGCGGTAAAAAAAAAACTACGAGCACGGATGAATGATAAATGGGACGAGTATCGGAGTAACGGAGCGAATATTAGGACGACAGAAAATGGACTTGCTAGCGATAAGTTTCTATCATGTTCGTGTAACAGAGAAAGTTCTATACACGTGGAATGAAAGGAAAGTGTGAAATGTGAGGCCTGAGTTGTTAAGTACATATTAAACGTGTAATATGAGGGATAAATGGGAAGAAGATAGTAGAAGGATTCTGAATGTAGCTACGTATAAAACGAGGAATCAGGAGAAAAGCTGAGCTACGACGAGGCCTCTTTATCCAGGATTATCCTTACGGTGCCAATGTCTATTTTTATCCCTCTCTCTCGCTCTCTTTCTCTCCTCTGTTCTCTTTTCCTCGCATTAGACTTCATCTCTTGTGCTTTTCTCTGAGCCCATTCGGGAGTGCGCATCCATCGTTCTCCTAATACCTTTAGCCCTTTCCAGCAGTCTGCAAAAGTGCATCACCGGACGAAGAGAAGAGGATTCTGTGAAGGATGTACTTGTGGTAGTTCGTTGGGGTAAAAAAAAAAAAATTGTGCACAAAAAAAAAAGAAGAAATGTTTCAGAATACCCGAAAGGATTTGCTCGCAAAAACCACACTCTGTCAACGCCGAGTTCGGAAAGTTGCGAGGTACATTATTCAAGAGTACGAGCACCGAATTGCTCGGGGTATAACGAATAAAACAAAATAAAAGAGACAGAGAGACTACTAATTTATACGAAATTGAATTCGTTGTTCATGAGACGCATTTGCGATTCATCATGCATACCAAAACTTCGAGACGATGCTATTCACCGCATTTATTCAATCTCCATGTGATCCTTCGTTTCTTTCATTTTCGATCTCGTATTGCTTTATTTTTCTGACATCCTAACATTTACATTTGACAGATTCAAATTGAGAAACATTCACGGGTTTTGAACGCATTAATTTTGCTACTTACGCTGCTGCTGCTGTTCATAGAAACTTTACAAGGCCGCTTCGATTGCTATTTTCAATTCTTTTGACTACCTTTTGCAAAAAAATCTCTTCACAATATTTTATTCTCGAAGTTTGAAACGCAGCATCCCTCCTTTTCGATTTCCTGTCCCTTACTCTTTCTGCCTTTCTCTCTCCTACTTCTTGTATTCAATTTCGCTTTTTTTTTTTTTACTTTCGCGAATAAGGGATGAGAAATAACATGGAAACATTATTGACCCACGTGTATTCTTCATGCATATATGAATACATGCATAGTTATGTTCTTTGCACATTGCATCCTGGAGTATATTATACACATATAGAAATTTGTGTAAAAGAAATCCATCGAACAGTTCGAACTCGCGAATATATATATATAATGGTCGAGTGAGATACATAAATATATATTAGAGTACAAGTTCGTGTTATAGATCACTAAGATCTTGACGTCTCGACGTATGACCTCCTGCAACGATTGTACTTTTATATTTCATGTGCCCTGCAGCCAGGTCTTGTGCACATTCGAATTTTATTCCTTACCTCAAAGTTTCCTTCAATCTCCTAGCACCGCGAGGTTGGTAGTTTATATATTCCACTTGGAAACAAAAGAAGTTGAAACAGGTTATTTAAATGCACTCGTTCGAATTACCGAATTGATGGAATTTTTTAAATATCAAGTGTTCCTTTTGTAACTCGAACGTTCAAGAATTTTGAATCGAATGAGTTCTGACCAACCTTTCGATCTACAACCTAACGAGTATGGATGCTACCTAAAAATATTATTGCGGTGACAGCACCAAGTTGAAAAATGATATGTTTCTTAACAGTGATTATTAGTAATCTCTGTTTATGATCCTTCAGAAATATGTTTCGAGAACTTTATTGAAAATTTGATATTTCAACTGTTCGTATTATGTTGTTCATTTTTTTTTCGCCACACCCAAAATATTGCCATCCCTAGAAAGAGTGAAAGAAAATAGAGCAGCGGAAAGCTGGTTGACTTTAATTATAGAATGGAAAATGAGAGCCAGGATGATCTCGAGGGTGACGAGTCTGCCGAAAAATGGAGACAAAGAGTCCCGTGGGATTATAAAGAAAAGCTACGATCCTCATTTCGTGTCACGGTAAAACATTTCCACTATGAGAATGTGGGCATTATCACGAACAAATGGCTTTACTAACTCGAAGCAGGAAAAGGGAAAGGGAGGGCGAGAGAGAAAGAGAGGGAGAGAGAGAGAGAGAGAGAGAGATAGAAATGGTGGAAAGGACGAACGAGGAACCGGAAGACTCGGCGGCCATCACGAACTTTCGTAATCCTTCATCCAGGCTAGAAAGTCACGAAAACAGGGAGAAAGGATTCTCAAGAGTAGACGTTGCGTATACAATATTTCAATAGGAAACATCGCGATTCTTTGTTGCATGCTAAAGTATACGTTTGCATGAAGAATATCATGAGAATGTGCATTTTTTATTGCCTCAATCTTCGTTTCGATCACATAAACCTAAAATGCTGCACTGTATGTTTAGTCGTAGAAAAAAATTGTTTACTTCGTAAATCATTTTCGTAACATTACTTTCAAATTTTTAGATAGTAAGTCCAAGAAATGTTGGTGGTTGCACGCTGTAATACAAATTTACCATCAATTCATTTGATATTTGTCTTAAAATTTGCATCCAATCATTGTCAAAATTGAATTCTAAATTTGAATAGTGCGAAGGAACGATTATCAAAATGGTAGTAAAAGAATGCGAAAGTTATTTCGTTAAAAATGCCGAAAAGTTAATGAGAAAATACGATTTTGAAAATTCAAGGTTCTAAAATGGGAAGAATGTAAATAATGCTCTACGATAATGAAAAATTCCATTTTCAAATGATAATTACATAAAAACATAGCACGTACGAAGCGTGATACAAATCATTGCGTATTCATTTGGAAGTCAAGGGAAATCGCTGACACAAGTATAATTAATGTTTCATCTCCTCCTCCCACCTCTTTTTCCATCTGCGTTCCAACGAAATGACCATTCCTACCCTCTCGTATCTCGTGCGGGATTGCCGTCATGGGTTTTGCAGCTCGTGGCACACGAGAGACGACTGTCGACCTCGGCATCCCGAACAATGGCGGCGATGAGCCTCGGTTTCATCGTGATGGTCACACCGTGGACCATCCAGGAAGTTGTGGCAGCCTGCACCGGAAGCAAACCACCGCCGTTTCTCGACTTCCTCGCAACGTGGCTCGCTCTGTCAAACAGCTTTTGGAATCCTTTTCTTTACTGGCTACTCAACAATCACTTTCGCCGTATATCTCGAGAGATTTTCTATACCAAGGTAGGGCGAAAAAAAGAGAAAACTCGTTATCAGTAACGAAAAAAAAAAAAACAAAAAATAGAAAATTTCAAGAGCAATTTTTTACTGACTTTGACATTCTTTGCGACGTTTTCCTTCAAGATTCTATGCAGACAAAAACCACTTGGCGAAAAACATCATTGTTGTGCTACCAGCACAGGAGGCTTGGACGTTTGTAGTATCGGAGGATTAGATTTATCAGGTAAATTTATTATTTTTCATAGTTAGCAACTCTGTTGTAGAACTTGGACGTTTGTAGTATCGAAGGATTAGATTTAACAGGTGAATCTAGTATTTTTCCATAGTTAGCAACCCTTGCATAGAAAATGAAGTTTTCAAGTTTCTTGACGATTTAGTTTCCAACACGGATTATCCAGTAGTCAATGATTCAGTATAAAACGAACAACAACAAATTTTGCATGCTTCCGGATAAGAATGGAAGATGATACGTGATTATTGTTAGGTATAGAAAGATGTTCGATGGATCGATGTTCAATGGCGAGATGCTCGACGCCATCGTTGGTAAATACGACGCCACCACTGCCGTGGGAAACCGGAAGCGCGATCTGCAACGAAGCAACGTGCACGTGAGGAAGGGACGTCGCCACGCAAACCGAAGATCCAGGATCTCCGGACGATCACAGTTAGTATCGCGTGGCGGCGATGTCAGTTACCCTCGAACTAAATTCACCATCGATTACTCAACGTAATGATGAACTCGCGATCGATGTTAATACCTCACGATCTAATAATCGTCGTCGTAATCGACATTCCGAAAATTTGTACAGTCGCTTATGGATCGCTGGCCGATCAACTGTCTGTTGTGACTTTTTCTTTTCTACGAGCGACAGTAACTCCGTTGAACGAAGGAATCATGAGCTTCGACAACAACCTTTCGAGTACGCTTCGTTCGAAAGCATTCCTGATCTTATCAATGACGTTTACTCCGTCTAGGGTGCGCCATCAACGAACTTTTTAAATGGCCATTTCAACATCAACGCGTTGAACGCGAACATACTCTTTCACTGCCCCTCTCACCTGCGATATCCAAACTCGACGAACATGAAAATCCACTAAATGGATGCTCCAGTTGTTCGACATGTAAAACACGAGATGGATAGGTCGCCAAACATTGTCCAGGTTTCGAGGCTTTTCTCTAAATTCATTTTTAACACTTTTTTGTCATCAGCCCATGAATAGAAACATTAGGAACTGGCAAATGGCAAATTTTCAAAAAGTTTTGTTTTATGTTGTCAAATTTTTATTTGACTCAACGTTAAAGAAGCCTCGACGTTACTCACGAAAAAAATAAGATCGTGGAATTCGAGGGATGTTCATTAAATCATCAACGACTGGAGCATCAATTTTGAAAAAATTGAAAATATAAATCGAGCCATGTGGGTTCTTCATTCATTATTTTAATTGAAAATGTAATATTTCGAGCGTGCTCCACGTAAACGCTCCACTTGACTCGTGTATGAAGTATCGAAAAATATTGGCCGAAATTCAGAGTGAATAAAAGTGGCGAAATAAATGCTACAATTGTGTGCAAACGAGCATGAGTGCTAGTGCAGCAACGACACGAAACAAATGGAGAAAACATTTGATGGTATATATTTATGGAATGTTCTCTCGGTTTGCATTGAAGCCAAAAAATGTTGCGCTCGATATATGCGGGTACGGCCAGCAGGGTCAGCCAATGTTGAAACTTTAACGGCTCATTCAAACGAATATTTAGTATCGAGGAAAAAAAAAGTACCAAAGATTTTTCACGATTTTTTTTTTTTTCAATCGATGAACTTCTCGAACCGGAATATTTGTTTCCATTACGTTTCGTTTCACGCGGTGAAATAAAATCTGTGGTGATGTACGTTGTTAAGAAAAAAAATGACGAAATTGAATTTTGCGTTTTTGGAATGCACTGGAATTTCTCCTTTTTTTTCTGTGACGCCGAAGTACTGGTCAAGTTTGGAACATAAAAAATCTGAAAATAAAATTGGACGATTTTGAAAATGCAGAAAATGATAAACAGATTAAAATTCCTTTTCATTCCAACTATGCAAACTGCAGTATCATAAGAAATTAGAAATTGTACCATTTATGAATTCACGTGAATCTCGAATAAGCAATAAAAAACGTTTAGCAAGATATCCCAATTTGTAACTTTGTTTCTATTTTGTGACTACATTTAATGCAAAATTAAATGAGATTCAAAAATGATCATTGCAAAACTCGTTGTTCATATGTTTTCGAATGATTGCTGATTCGTGTAATTGTAAGAGAAATAAAAATGTGAATTTGAAAGGGAAAACAGAAATTATGTCATGCACAAACTGCAAGGAAAAAGTGAAATTGAGAATGTAAATTTACAGCAGTCGAAGGATCAATCGTTGGACAAAACCATTGTGAAATATTAAAATCCATTTGACAAGTATGAATCGTTTTATAACCTGAAATCGTGAAGTTTCAACGCTGCTCATAAATTTCGGTTGAAGTCAGGTCTTTTGTTTCATTATCAAATTGATTATTACATTTCCACTCGCTCAGTCGTGGAGCCAGTCATTTTTCAACAGCCACAAACTTGAACAGCAGTTTCGAAAAATTCATTTTTTATCACAACGATACGTTCGTTGAAGATCGAGGAAGAATTCAATTTCAAGATTGATAAGCATCCGTAGGTTAATCGAACTCATAGAAATTAAGTGATAGTTGATAATACAGTTTTTCTATAATAAAAAAAGAAAACGTTGGAGAAGAATATAAAAATTTTGGGAGAAACAGAAATGTCGAAAGAATCGAGTAATTATTTGAATAATTCACAGAATTGAAGAAAAGATAAGAATCCATTTTCATGGATAATTTCACAATCGATCCTGAAGTTTCCTACGACACTCTAACTCTGTTGATAAAGGTCAAGTGAAAGAATGTGATACCAAGATTTGTGAAGACATAGGATTCCAACTGTTACCATCGAACCTTCTGTGTTATTTCTCTCTCAATTTTTATTTACCTTCGAAGAGAAACGATTTTTTTCACGTTTCGAAGTTGACCATGACGTTGACCATCATTACGAGTTATGAAAAAATCGTCAACGAGACACGGGAGAAAAAAGAATCGTTTATGTCGAAGGTATCTTGAAAATAAAAATATGTGTAAGAGGGAGTTTCGACGAGCAATTTAATACGAATTTTCGTAATCCGCATACGCACATTGAGGATTAAGAAGAAGAAAAATGGAATAAACTTATTACCGGAAATGTAAACGTTCACCGATAGCGTAACTTAGTTATGAATTAATAAATTGATTGATCTACATCGATTGTTTCATTTATTTTCTAAAATCTATTGTTATTTACATTTTCTTTGTTCTGTTTTTCTCATAATTCAAATGGTCATCAAAAGACGAGAGAGCTTGTCAAATCTTTTGTGACCAACTGATGGCGAAATAGGAATCGTGCTAAAAATAAAACCATTTTCTTCGTACACGTTTGTTCAACCACTAAGGAAACACTTTTTACAAGTGACCCTTAAACGATTAGTAACAATTTTTCACTGGAACTTCTTCTCCTTCGCTTGCACGCTCGTTTCAATCATTCTTTTATTATTTTATAATATGTCTACTTCCGACGTGGTTCAATTAGTGGACTTATTGGATTATTATTTATTATTGAACATCAAAGATGGTTGATTTTTTTTAATTTCGTCCGATTGCGAACATCTCCACATCCTGATGGTATGTTTGGTCGTGAAACATGTATAAATCGTCCTTTAAAAGAACAGGACGTTTTCAGCTATCGGTAATGTCGTTAACAAAATTAACTGTCAAGAAAAAAATTCGCTAAGACAAATAAGCGACTGTATCAGTTTTGGGGTGAATTTCCAAAAACTCTAGTTCACTTTGGTTCCGGGTCTCTCAGACTCAGGAATGTGTTTCCACAGTTAAAAAAGATGCACTTAACGAAGTTGACTTATTGAGGACTTTTGCAAAGGCGGAGTTAATCAATAAAGCCAAAAAAATCACTTGTTTTTTCATACGTTTTTATGAATTAATTTTTCATTTATTTTTCTTTGATTTTATCATTTTTACAGTTTGTATTATATACATACAATAGATGATGTAGTACTAGAATTTTTTTGAAAGTGAGCTTTTTCAATTTTTGAATGGCAATTCGGTATAAAACGTTAACATTAGTTTCATCAAACATGAATTATCAATTAATGTGAATTACTCTGATATATTTTTGTTGAATTTACTAGGCTACTTCGTTTCTTCACGGAAAAGACTTGAGAATGAAATTTAAAAAATAATCATCTCCGATGTGAATGCATCGTATAAAATATGAATCAAAACAGAAATATTTTCATCTCACGATCGTTTATTATTGAAAGCAACTGAATCTTGAATAATTATATTTCAAAAAATATTTTAGATTTTGCCAGAATGTTGGTTTAACTGAACTTTGCAAAAATCCTCAACACAAATTGTCTACTATGGAATGTTGGAACGACGATAGGCTGGAGACTCAAAAATAAAACAATAAATCACATTTATCACATAAATCACGTTTGATTTACAATTGTGAAAAAAAAAGTTCAAATAAGTTCTCCTAATTTTAACAACCAAGAGTAAAATCAATACTCGTAGATATTTACAGACCAAATGTAAACTAATATTTTTTGTTTTTCCGAAAATCGATGAAATGCCACTTCGCTGTTTGATATTATTATAGAATGCTCGATGTATTGGTGATACATCGAAAAAAACGGATACATAATCAAATTAATGCTTTTTTTTGCCTTAACACGGTTCAACCGTGTCATCATTATTCTACAAGATATCCTCCTTCTTCTCACACGCAATCTTTCGCTCTCTGTCTCCTTTTCATTCGCATCGTCTTTCGCTCTATTTCGTATTTTTTCTTTGTTCTCTGTTCTCACGTACTTTTGTGATTAAAAAAAAAGAAAAGATTATTTCTAACATCGATGATGTACAAACATGTTTGTCTCGTCGTAAATGACTCGGCCTCGATGACTCGTAAATATACTTAATACGTAAATATTTTTCATGTTTTTTCTCGTGTTTTTTCTTTGTTCGTGTATGTGTGTTTTTTTTTTTTTAACTGTTTTTGTCCTCATTTCGTAGTTTCCTTTGTTTTAAAAATTATTTACAATCGTCGTTTTAATTCTTCTTTAATTATTATATGTAGCTTACGAGTTTTATAACATGACGTTGTTCTCGCTTATCACTAACGCGTAACGCGTTTACGCAATTGTTCATTTGGATTCATTTCGATAAATTCGCACTCGCAATCCTCTCCTCCAATTTATATGTATTCATATAATATATACTTTTTAATACACGATATGACTTTTACGCGTGCGTTTTTTTGTTTTTTACTTTTTTTTTCTCCAGAGACGTTGTGCAAATGTTTTGGACATTTGTCATCTCATCTCCGTCTACACTGCATCACTTATAATCACCTATTCCTTATTTATCATGCGACTGACCGAGGAATAATCATGACCAGAATTTAAAAAAAATATGTAATTTTTTTGATTAAAACCAAGCTCTTTGTAAAATAATGATTTTACTTGGTTTTCAAATTTCATCCGTATTTTCAAAACCATTTTTAAACCAAACTTCGTGGTCAAATATTCAGACGTGAAACTTCACAACGTCTGTTTCTAAAAAATTCTACAAATTTCAACATGATTAACACATTTGCAATATCCTGGGAAGAAAAATGCATTGCAATTCTTTTTTTACATTAACTGCGTGGTTCAAAATAATTACAATATTTTTTTTTCATTCGGTAAATGGATCTAATCCTAAAACTGAAAGACCAATAATCAGATTCGGTCAAGATTTCGAGTACAAAAAGGTCGGTGACAGTGGATGAAAATGAATTACTCACATCCTTAATGTTGGTGGAACAATTGAAGATTTTCTCGCATTCGGAGTTTTGCCTGCTTAATTTGATGAACTTTAAAACGATTCCTTCGCAGAATTCGTCACTCTTTTGAATACAGTAATTTCTGAAGAATCACAACTACAGAGATCGTAAAGACTATAAAAAAATAAAAATACACGAATGCAAGTAATTTATTTAATCTCGTTCATCGAGAGAACGAATTCAAAGAAAATGGCCAAAATTTCAAATGCTTGCTATATTCAAATTTCCAAGTAATTATCGTTCCATTTGAAGTGTGAGAAAAAGTCTTATACCGCAACCATTAATGGGTTCAATAATGATAATTTTGGGAAAACACTCCTCAAATGGATTGAACAAAATCACCTCCAAATCATCAATTGATGCATTATTCTTCAAACGATTTTTCTGTCACAAATTATACTCAAATCCGGACCGACTCCGACTTCCGTCAATCAGACATGTCCCAACGTCCTTGAGTTTATCATGAAGCCCAAATTCGTGTCTCCTCGGCAATTCGAGGGTTGGGGGAAAATTTCGCTCAAAAAAATGTGCCTTAGAAACAGAATTAAAACAATTCAATTCAAAACTCATCTGATTAGAAAAATTGAAAAAAAAAAAAAAAAACGTAAGACTGTCCAGCAATAGAGAGCAACGTGAATACTTAAAATGTTCAAAAAACAATATTTTTCTTATTCTAATGAGTGAAGCAGAACTTTCTGGTACAAATGACGTCGTGTCTTGGATCCATTTCCTTCTTCTGTTTTTTTTTTTACCTCCAATATTTTAATAAAATTATAATATTGTGAAGCGCGTGTCTCGTACGGACTGATTCACGATTATTCCAATTTTCCAATAATCACAATTTCCTTAATAATCGCATCATTGTTACGAACGAAATTTGATATTTTCCCCCAGGGAGCACTTCGAGAACGCAGACTAAGGTAATAATATAAATATGTATATATAATGTATACACGGCTTGTCTCAGGTTAAATATTTCGTGATGTGATCTCAAGTTCAGGATGGAACTTCGAGTTGGAAAGACTAATACTATTTTATTAATCGAATCTCGTCCAGCTGAACAATCATTTGTGAAAGTGGCTAAATCGACAGACTTCCAACTGCGTCTACAGTCAAAGTGGTTGAAAATAGAGAAAAATGAAATGAAATTTTTCTATCTTTGTCAGTTCAGGCCTAAAAAACGATGTGAAAGAAGACTCGACCAAAAATGTTGATGAATATCTCGACTCGAAATTTCGTCCTGAACCTAATTTTATGTTAATGATTATTTAACCTGAGTACATTTTGCATATATCTCCTCATCGGGAACACAGCAAGTTTTCAGTTCCAATGGAGCTTTTTTTTAAACCCTTCTGTCTGTGTGAATATGTTTGTGTGTGTGTCTGTTTCCTTGTCTTTTTTCTCGTTATTCGGAATATACAACACTAAAAAATTAGCTACACTCAGTCGGCAGATCATCTGACAACGAGAAGTATTATCGACACTGTTACGGTGAATATACTCGAGGCGAGTTGATTAGCAACTCCACAGATCAGGTTGTCTCGATGGTAATAAGTTGCAGGTGGATGTTCGTCCCCAGGCTTACATCTTTCACCCTGAGCCTGCAGTTCAGCCTGTATATCAGAAAAATTTGCCAATTAGTTGCTTAACTAATATACAGCAAACAATTGTTCTGTTTATTACTTTTTTATTCACTGCTTATTACCTGGCAAATGTCTTTGCAGGGTGGACATATGAGAGCTCCTTTGTGAAGCCATTCGTTCTGGATTACTCGTATCGCTATTTCTTGCCCAGCGTGATAACAAGTGTATGTATAATTCGCTACCTGTTAGACATTTAAAAAAGCGTTCATCAGTCAATATAAAATTGAAGCTTTTCAAGAAAGAACAAAAATATAACAATTAGATTTAATTAGTACGAATTAGCGATGTACGAAAAATTCATTCGATTCCAATCGAATAATTGGATAGTTTAATATAATTATCAATAAATTCTATAAACGGGGAGAAATGCATTACACGGGTAATGAGAGAAACTATGAACTCACCATAATGTGAAGCCTGCCAGCTTCGCATTTGTACTGATAACATCCAGAACCCCAATGTTGCCATTGTCTTGCTTGTTTGCAAGTTCTCTCTTCCCACATTTGATTAGTATGATCAAAGCATCTCGAACGAGCTCCATATTTCTCGAGAGCAAAATTTTTCTCTGGATCTAGAAATGAATCAATCAAAAGACATAATTCAAAATGGCTAAGCTATGGTTTTCCACTTCGACACTCGGGATTCCTCCACTTGAATACAAAATCTGCGATAACTCACGTGGATTATTTTCCTCGTACAAACAGTGAGACCCTCGGACCACTATGTTCTTGGCACGCCACGTAAATTCCTGAATGTAGGGACAGTAGTCAGCGAGGGATACTGATCCACCATAATATTGTTCATGGCCCGGGGCAACGTGAGGTATCGAATCAAAATTCTGTAAAATAGACATTTTATTTATACGAGAATCCTGCAAAATGAGAATTCTATGAATTTAATATTACTCATTATTATTATTGTTATTCCTTCACTTCGTACGATTGTTAGAGATGTAAAACTTTGAGGGGAAAAAAACGAACAAAAGAGAAGTGCTCGGGTTTTTCAATTTCACATCATATTCAAAAAGCAGAACTTGGTTTTTTTCATTCAGGAATTTCTATATTGTACTTCGCAGTGGTATTGTTTCATGGAATTCAGAATTTACATCGCTCTGGGAGTGATCTATTGTGACGAAGTTGAAGTTGGCATCGTCCGAATAAAACGAAGTTCCGTATTTTACTTCAGCAGCAATTTAACAATTTTGTATTAGTACAGGAAAAATTGGGACGATTTCAGAAAATAAATTTCCATTCAGTGAAAAAAATGCTTTTCGCTCGCTTTCGAAGATGCAAACGTCATTACCATGCCACAAAAGTTTTTTGACCAGTTTTTGTACATTTTTTTATTTTTATTTTAGTTATTAATAGGAATACTGTATTGTTACCTGATATTTTTTTGGCAATGGCGAAGGATGTTCAATAAGATTGCACAATGCTACAGAACTACGATCGTCGGTACACTCTGTTTGTAGAGGATCCTGCTTAACTTTGTTGCAAAAAGGATGTATCGATTTGCCTCTGGAAAAATAACATGAAAATAAGAAAAATTAAAATCGATTGGGAATCACATTTAACGAGAACTATTTTAGGACAGATTTCACTGATTCTCTGATCCATACTTGATTCTTTCACTTACTTCTGTTCCCTCGAATCCCTTTTGTTTACAAATAAAAGAAAGTAACATTGAATTTTTGTTTTTGTGATTATCATTTAGTAAATTTCAATGTCCATTTGATTAATTATATTGAATTGAGTTTGTTGACACTTCGAATGGAGAAATTCTCGAAAAATGGACGTTGCATCCAAATGTTATTTGACTCAAACGAATTTCACGTTCAACTTAACAGAATCATTTTGACTGTAAATGACTTCGATTTCGCGAAGACCTATTGAAATCTTTTTGATTTTATATTAAGTTATTGTCTCATCGTCACAAACGTTCTTGATATGTTTCTAAAAAAAGGATAAATATTATTTCACAATGCTTACGATAATCGTGACGATTTTGTTGATATCCATTCCTTGCACGATTTCATAGCAAAATCACAGCCTAAATGACGACCCCAGCCGAGTTCTTGGGCCATTGAATAATTGGCTCTGTACCAGCCTGTGTCTTCCATCAACGCCAAAGTTATCCTCGAGTAAACGGGATTTTGGGTGTGAGTTCCAGTCATTGCCTCGTTCTAAAATAATATTTATATGTTTTTTCAAACGAAGGACTTTTTTTCTTTCAATACGTTCAAAAATTTTAGCCGTCGTTTGTTGTGTTCATTTTTTTTGTTTACAATTGAGGACTTTGGTCGATTTCAACGAATATGTTCATCAATATCAATTACTTTTTTGGATAGCGGAAAAAAAAGTGACACTCAACGCGTATTTTAATGATTCACTGTTATAATAATGACAGAAAACGTGAAACGATCGAATTTCACATCCTAGAAAAAAATTCGAATGAAATCGATGTTCATTAAATTGGAAACCCCTTGAAATTTGGATCGCTACCACTATTTGCCATCATGCGGCAACGAAAGATCTCTAAAGTTTCGCTTTAGTAATTAAAGAACGATTAAGATATCCATAGATCTCTTAAATTAAGTAGAATTCACCTCAAAGACTCGTTTTTCCCAGTGAGTCAAGGCTGTGCCGTCTTCCCCTTGATCCTCGAGCTCGGCACCTTCCAGATGGGGACACTTGAAATGTGCTCGTACTTCGTACTGGACTCTCGGCGTAACTATCATTTGCATCGATCTTTCAACCGAACCTCCGTGCACCTGCCACTGGGGTCTCGTCACGGTTCTTATCGTACTCTCACTCCACTGATGAGTTTGTAATCTATCGTGCGTTTTATTATTATTATCATTATTTACAGGTAAACTAAATTTACAGGTGAATAAAAATTCGTGTCATCGGTTTTGCTCTATAAGTTGAACTAAAAGTCGAATTTCTTTCGTAAATTTTTAAAATGCGAAAAAGACTATCCTCAAAGGTTTTTATTCTTTCTTACTTCATTTTCGAGCAAAAAAAAACAAATTTTAATTTCGAAAAATTCGAATAAACATTAAAATGGGCCAGTCCAGCAAGTTCAAAAACAAAATACAAACAAATGGTTTTATTATCGTTTAGATTAATATTCCGTTAAATAAGAATTCGAAGAATCTCATGCTGTTCGGTAGTTTTTATTATTGTTACGATAGTTATGCAAATATAATTCTTTCGAGTGTATAATACACGAAAGGAATCATTAAAGAGGAGAGAATCGTATAATAAGTTTTATTACAAAAACTCTTGAGAAGTGATATAAAGTGTAAGTGTGTAGCAAATGGTTGAGACATACTTTTCATTGAGGGGTGGTTTTCCCGTCTCGCTGCGTCTCGCTGTTCTTGGTTCACCGTTCTCGTCCCGGTAGAATGCATAGAGACTTACAGAGAAACCGAGGGCGTGGAGAATCTCGTGTTTCACGGTACTCAGGAGAGTCTCGAGTTCTTGGGGCTTCGTGCTGATGCTACCAGGGCACAGGTTTGCGTGACCGGCGATTGGCCTGCGATAAATCGAAATTCTGCAATATTCGCTTTAACTTGGTGCCACTGAGAAAACGTCGTGGACAAAATACAAGTTGCACGGAAATTGAAGCGTTCACCTCCACTTCTCGGGCTCTCGTGTCTGAACAATGTATCAACGATGCTTTTAATATTTCACGTAAAAATACCGAACAACCAAGTAGTCATAAGTTCTGTTTCCGCGTCTCTTATTATTGCGTATCTACGAGAATTCATATTGTTGCGAAATAAACATATTATTGTCAGTTTGCGGTTTCCTATTTTTTTACCGAAGCAGAAAAAAATAAAAATACGTTGATGGTAAAACGAACGGATTGGAGAGAATTCTATGGACAGTGTTTGGCTCCGATTATTTTCCAAATTAAGCTGCTTCGGGAAAGGACAGTACTTGGTTGGGCGACCGCTTAATAATTCCCCGACTCACGTATCGATTGCTAAGCAGTAGGCCGTTTTGTCTGAGTTTCTGATCGTGCTAACCAAGTGGACTTCAGTCAAAAAAATTCTATTTGAATCAGCCGAGTTCTTACAGTCTGTTTTGGCCTTCGTACATAAACTGGAGATATGATGATTGAATGGGCTCGTAAAAGCTCGCAGTGGTATTGGTAGAAATATGAATAACTGTTGGTTCAATGAAATTATCAAAAGAAGTGGTAAGAGTAACGTCAAACTGAATACTTTGTAACTGAATGTTCTTATGAACGCACGACAGCTGAGAATGCAAAATAATTTGATCACTTAGTGAGACAACAAATTGCTTCATTATCGTGCAATTAGTAAATAATTACTAATTATTTACTGCAGTTAATTATATTGCATGCATAATTGAATGTTTCGTTGTTAAACGACTTTTTTTTCCAAAGTTTGTGAACATGAAAAATAATGGTCCACGGGATGGGATATGGGTTAAAATAAACAAAAACTGTTTCACTACGGGTTGAGATTGGAGTAATTAACGTCGTTTGATGTGATCAAAGCGAAAGAGAAGGATAGAGATCGAAAGAGAGAGAGAGAGAGAGAAAGAGAGAGAGAGAGAGAGAAATATAGAGAGAAAGGAAAATTCAGAGGGAAAGGGAAAAATCCACGGAAAGATGAAGTAAAACGAAAGGAATCGGAGAGCGAGAGGTTCCCGGGTCAGGCTGCACAAGGGATGAAGGAAAGAATGGAAGGTAGTCGGAGAGGGAATGGGGTGAAAGGAGGGTTAGCTAGTCCCGAGGTGGGTAAAACTGATAATGAAACAACTTTTAATGAAGGCAAAGCCGGGCCACCGTTTCTCGCGTGTCAACGTTATAACAAAAAGCGCTTTAAACGCAACGACCCGTATAGCCGAGCCCTTGAGCCTTTCGGAGTAGCCCGCTTGTGACGATTTCGCGTTAAGCTCATTTCTTGAGACCGATCTGTGCCACCGAAACGACCAAGTCCAGAAAATTCGTAATATACAAAATTCTATGTGCCTATATTACAAATAGTTTTTGTTGCAAACTAATTATTCTTTTGGTAAAATGCTTAAACTTTTCATTACAGCTCAGCCGTAGATTTTTCACAAGGAATAATCATTAATTTGATTAATTTGAAAGTAATATGAATCAAAATTAAGTTTACGTGGAAGGCATCTCGTGATAAACTAATATTTATATTATTATGATTATAATAAAATAACGAAAAGCATAAAAAAGGCACTTCAGGGGCCAGAAAATGGTACAAGTGCGTCCAAAGCGTTTACAGCCAACCGGTTTGCCGTTCTGAGAATAATAAATCCATGGTCATATCGACCAAATCTTTCCGTTTGAACTAATTAATCCAGGATTGTTCACATTCACGAAAAAAAAAAAAACAAAAACAAAAAAACAAACCAAACGTTAGCAAAACATTGTGCACAGGGGAGAGCTCGGTCTCGGTGACTCTTTTAATTTATGATAATAAAGGTTTTCGCGTCGTTACATTTTATAATGAATATATACACTGGCTGTATCAGGAGATCTCGTTAATTCCACGCGACGTTACTTGCATGCAGTTGCACGTTGAGAGCTAATATATACGTATACACAAAGAGAACGAAGGAGAGTGACAGAAAACACGAGGCGTAGAAAAAAAAGGAAATAGGAATAAAAATCTAAATTTCAGCAGAGAGTGATACTCTCGCATGGATATTTTGTATCGTACATATATGTTCTACGCCATGGAAAAGGTCTGACATTACGACTGATGGTGAACAAAAAAAAAACCGCGAATGTAGTAGAACGGAATGAAAAGAACGGGAAGGGAGAATCCAGGAGAGGAAAAGAGCGAAAGCAGAACGAAATAGAGAGAGAAGGAGAGACAGAGGAGAGGAAAACATGCCAGAACGGTTCTCGTAATGATGATTTATATCCGTAGTGTATATCGAACACGACTGCACTATAATTTTCCTTCGTCCGCTCGTTCCTACACACTCATATATATTTATGTATATATATCATGTTTATGCATGTATATATTATTATCTATATGTATAGTGTCATACGTTTTACTCTTTGGATGTCATAGTATATACCGAGCATGTATTATTCTTTCGTTTGATCGATGAATACCAAAGATCGATATGACATTCATTACCCTCTGTGTAAAAGGAGTTGTGGTGACCCTCGTGTGTAACACCGTATGTGAGAGAAACGGTAACTGACTTTGTTATCGCGTGCCCGAGTACACAACATCGTCAAAAACGACGGAACAAAATTCAACACTCCCTCGAGAGCGACCAAAGACCCAGGCTCATGTTTTTTTTTTTTTTTTTACTCATTTTCAACGAAATCATACACTCGGCGAATGTAACTAGCGGCTATTTCGGGCTTTTCCCAACTCTCTGAACTAATAGCCTCGAGAATGGTAATCGACCATTCATGTGCAAGATTGCTTATTCGAGAAAGAATAATAATCATAAGCTGTTTTTTCGTAGAACCCTGCAATTTTGCACGAATGTTCTTGATTTCTTCGGTTTTACACGTTTCATTGAAAGCTCTGGTCATGCTTGAAGATCCGTCAAACGTACAATCGTGAATATAGACTTCAAATATTGGAAAGAGTCGTTGAATCTTATGATCAATCGAGAAAAGTGTTTTCCTTTTTAGAATTTTGTTTTCACGACGTTATTTGTATACGATTTATATTCTTTTGCACACTGATTCCAAAGCGAATTTCGTTTATAAACTTACCGATCCAGCGCTGCTTCCTGCTGACAGTGAGCTGCATACGCTACTGTCAGCCCTTTGTGACATCTCTCGGTTTGCATTGCTGACACATAAAACACGAAATCTGCTTCATTGATTCCCTCCCCTGCAACACTTCCCTCCGCAACCCCGCATTTGTGACCAGTCGCGTTACACGTTCGACACACCTTGAATCACAAAAATATCATTTTAATTAGCATCGTTTGGCAGCAATTCAAACAAACACAACATCAAATGTCGCCTTTGAACTCCTTGAAATTTTTTGAATCAGACGGTTATCAGCATGACTAAGTTACCATCAAATTCATTCGACACTTAAATTTCTGGATATTTTACTCAACATCGTTTAATTATGGCGTGTTATTGAGTCTCAGCTCTCTCCGGTCTTTATTAGCACCAAACTCGATCGTCACGTCGTCATTCCCTTCAGTTTGTTGAGAATGAAATTATATGGACTCACTCAATAGGGCCTATAATTAATATTGAACATGAAGCATGGTTTCTGCGGCGGCCAAGTTTGGTCTCAACACGTGATCGAGAGATGATCAATACGACGTGGGGGTAAAAAACGTTACAACTCTCATATTAAAATGTTTTCGATATAACGTAGCGATCCAGGCTGAAATAAAAAGCGATAAAATATGCTGCAACAATGAGGCCCTGTAGGGAGGGAATGGTAAATGTCCGAACTATTCCAAACGTCAGAGCACAAAAAATAATTAAAGTTCATTCAGCTAGGAACGGGATAAATGGAATGCCTAATTTATTGGTTTTTAACGAAATAAACATTTTAAACTATTCTTCGTATTGGTCTGGACCTCTATCTGAATATAGAAATTCATGATCGCCGTTTTGTCATAGACATGATGGGCAATTCGAATATGAAAGATACCTCGACGCTCTGCGCTGCGTAGCGATTGCAGTGACAAGCTTTAACGTGGGTACTCGAGTGGTCGCACTCAAATCTCATTATTCATTTGTATCAAATACAGCTTTTCAATTGAACCAAGTAGGAATTCTGTTTATTCGAACAATAAAAATCCAGTAAACGACCATCTTAGGAGAATAAATAGAATTTTTTTTGCTGAGTGTGATTGCTTCTCGGCTGGGAGGTTTATCATCCAGAGAGGATTTTCATGGCGATAATATTTATCGCTGAGTGTGAAGTCAATGGCTATGCAAAATAAAAGCGAAAGTAGATCGACGTAATTAGAGTGTAAGTGGGTTGTAATACGGTTACCACTGATGAGGAGCGTTAGAAGAAGGGATAGGTAATCGACTTTGTTCGAAAGAGATATTTTAATACATACATCAAGCCCTAATTGAGAAAAAGGCATTACCCACGCGATTCTTGACATTCAAGGTAATTGAAGTTACGCCCTTCCATTAATTCTCTTCCAATATTCACGATGATATATATATATATAGATATAGACATAATCCTGTTTGCCATTCTCTTCTTCTTACCACTTTCTACCTTGTTTTAGCAATTACCCGAGAATGGATAATGAGCAGAAGCAAATATTGAATTATCTTTATACCCGTTTCGTGCCTGACCCAAAATCGAAAAAGAAAAAGGTAATCGAAATACTTTCAACATCAGAGAAGAAGATTTTTTCAACGTAATTTCTTTCGAAACCGCTAATTGTTCGGAGTATTAATTTTTATGCATTTTCTGCAAAAGATTGAACAAAATATTTTCAAGTTTTAGTTCAGGCATATTTGAATTTTTAAACCTGAGATGAGAAGCTTTTCCTTGATAGAAAACTGTTCTATCACACCGCGTTCCAGATCCAGCATAAATGCAAAGGATCAATATCGCAGAGTATATAACTTCCCATATAAAAAAGCCATTATCGGTATTTTCCTATCTCGAGTAGTTCATTCCTGTAAGCAGATCGAGATAGAGTTTGAAAACGCTGGATTTATACGTAACCCTCAAAAATCAAGTCGCTATTCAATAAGCTCTGAGGATCTAAATTTAAAAAAGGCCCTGGTATTAACTTTTTTGCAGTAAATTAAAAACTCATCTACAGGATTTGCTTCTATGCATTTTCCTTTAACCTTTAATACAAGTGCGCAGGCATTTGAACTTTAATCATTAATAATCCACGACGAAGGAGTCGATCGAGAAATGGCAATGTATAGTAGACTTTTCAACTTCGAGATCGACCCTGAATTCAAGTTGACGGTAATGTCCATCTGTGGTGGAACATCTTTCACACAAAGATACACATACCCGTGGGCAAGGTCTTCCGTTGAGCTCAACACGACCGTAACATTAATCACGAGGACCTTAGGAAATAAGAGAACGACCAAGGGACGAGGCCGCAGCAGCAGCAATGAAGCATCTGAATGTACGAGGGTTGTGGGGACGAGAAGTAACGAATGGATCGTTCGGTCCGGCGTGTAATTTATTCGTAAATGTGTGACTGTGTGTCAGGAACCGGGACCATTACCCTCGTTAACACTCCGTGGGACGTTTTGTGTGTATATATACGTTTTACCGGAAAAGCGACGGTGGCAAGATCCCGTCGTCTTATTAACCGTCTCGCGAGAACGAAACTGATGTTCCGCGGCAAGAACCTTACGGGAGCTCCCGGGAATTCAGTGTGAAATGCCTTCAAGAGGAAAGAATTTGATGATAAATTTGCGGAAGTGAATTCCGTGTATCGTGTTACGAGCGCAGCCACATCAGTGGAATTAGCAAAAAAATTTATTGAATTTTAATGAAATATGCAGACAATTCATTCGGAGTTCTTTCTCTCATTATTTATGTGTTTTCTTTTCGTCACTTTCATCCAAATTTATAAATAAAAACAAACATCACTTTTTTTTGTTTAACACGAACCTTTGAAATTTTCCCTCCAAAAATGATGAATTGCTGTCTTATAATGGAATCTCATAAGAGAAAGAACATTTCAACATCATTAGGTTGCACACTGGTACAAACTGCACCCCTAATTGAAACAAGTGTTCAAAGAACTGCGGTGAAAATATTTGTTCAGCGCGGAATGAAGAATTGAATTAAAAAAATGTTGCGGCTTGAGCGATGATTAATTTATCCTATCATTCCAATGGCGCAGTGTAATGAATAACTTTCTTCAATCCGTCTGTATTCATTTAGTGATGACACTATCAAGAGAACCACGAAGTAGAGTGACTTTGAACTAAAAAATGAACACGCTTCTAATTACATTTTTTTAATGGTTTCATCGAGTGAACATCCTTTTCAACGGCTACCTTTTACAGGATTGGGTTAATAATTAAATCGATATCCGAGACGATATATTGCTGCCGTTGACGGTGAATTTTTCATACGAAAGCATGAAAATGTCGCTCATTAATCTTGACATTTTATAATAAGCCATCGGATAATGGACGCACGGGGGACTTCCTCGTTATACGCTTGTTCCACTGTAAATGGAGAGTTCCTGTGATGGCGTTTGCTTGACAAGTTCTTTAGTTTTTTCTCTGTCTATATATTCACGAGTTACTTGATTAATAATTACGATAAGACACCACGACGACGCAGTGCGTTCGTTGGGCTTCTAATGCGACGTTTGCACGGATCGATCGTTCCAGTTTTATGCTCACGCACATTCCACAAGCACTCATGAGTGACTCATACACTTTTCCGAATATATTTTTTCATTATTGGATGAAAAATTACTGAAGCATCGAAAAGTAAAAGTAAAAAAAAAAAAAAGATTTTTTTTTTTTTAATTTCACATCACTCAATTATTTCTCGTGGACCCGTGAAGTACATAAAATGTAATAATTAACCATGCAATCGAATAATTAAAACTTCTAAGAGATACTGAATAAATGAAGATGCTATCAGGAACTTCTTAGCTGTCATTAACGCGATAATGATTGTCGACGCGGTTTTCAAACAGTGTAAATTATAGAGAGAAAGGGAGAAACGCTATGAGAACCTTATTCATTTTAATCATCAAAGTTTTTGGAGGGATATCGAGGGGGTTAATTAAGGTTGGAAAAGCCTAGTTGGGTACGGACTTTGGATACATCTGAGGGTTTCTGGCTTCGGAGTTAATTATGCATTCGTAAGTGTTATCAGGGCATTAAGGGTTTATATACACCTAGAGGTGCCAAAAATGGGATCCATTTTGATACCTTTTTAGATACTTTTGTTTGTTTGAAATGACACATTGTTGTAAATGGAAGTGGGAGTTTTTTTAAAACAAAAATCAATCAATAAAAGCATTACGGTGTTCAAAGGTCTGACCGATTGAGAGGAAACATTTTTTTCATAATTGCAATATGTTATCGATTTGTCAAAAAGTTCTCGGAAAAACGAATTTTTTCGAAACTGCAAATATTCTGGTGGATACAATCAACAAAATTATTTGCCCATATGAACCAATTTTTTAGTCATCTTTACAGTATTTTCGATTCAACACAATATTTCCAGTTCCAATAAAATCCGTTTTTCCGTGATTTTATAGAAACAATATGTAACGATTACTCTTTGGAGTAAAAATCTTTGTGAAAACTGAAAATCCAGAAGTATTCCAATTACATGAATGTCTCTACAGTTCGTTATTGCTTCAACCGAGCGGCGAATGTGTGCAAAATAAAGAGTCCGGTCCTTAGAGAGTAGCCCTTGATCTTACTCACATGTTATGTAAGTCCTAAAGGAAATAAGTTATGTGCAAAGAGTCCGGAAAAAGGGAATCCAGTCTGAAATATTCATTCGGTGAAATTCACCGGTAAATTTTCATTTTCCGGACTTCGGACCAGCATCCCTTTAAACCAGAGCACTGGGAGGATGACGCGTCGAATCCTAGTTTCGTAGGCTTGTCGAGAATAAAAATATGAGCACGACAAAGCTCCGTATACACGAACCATTTGCATGTATCTATACGTATATAAAAACACGCATCAAGCGTGTGTGTGTGTGTGTGTGTGCGGGGGAGGGGGTGTGTATTTCACATACACTGGAGGTTTGTGTTTACTTTCCGAGCGAAAACGCGACTCACATCCGGCTCTGTAAAACGAACCAACTACCGTTTTTTTTGGCTCTAGGTTTTTCCGATTTTGCCTAGTCCTCTTTGCGAACGTGATACAGTAACGTCAACTATACACCACCATTTTTAGTGTCTCTCAACCCAACAGAGTTAATTTTTGTAAATACGTTTAGTCTATCGGGAATGGAGGAGATCAATAAAAAAAGGGCGTAAACAAGTTTTATTTCGTGATTTGAAGTTCCTATTCAATTAAAAAGTCAATATCGTAGTTGTTTAGTGTTGGTTTTTTGAGTTTAATTATTTAAGACTGTAATCTCACCAAAACGTCAAAACTACGTGCAACATTTCGAGAGGTACAGCACAAATATTCACATTTCATGCAGCAACTCTAAGACTTTTATACGGATTTTTTCTTTTTCTTAATCACAGAAGAATATATAATGAAGTTGGTTTGAAAAATCGAAAATTTTCACAGCGATACAAAGTATAATATGCAAAAGGTGGTTATTTTAAAAATTTTAGATTTCAATTGTTTTCTCGATAGTTTTAATAGTTTAATGGGTTTAATAGTTACGTTCCTCATATGAGAAAACAACTAACATTGTTAGATTATCCTGCAAGTTTTATCCAAGGTTTGCAAAATCAACTGCATCAGTGAGTTAACTTTTGACCGTGATTATGGTGAGACTATATTTTGTTAATGCATAATTGTTATATTTCTGGACTTACATCGAGATGAGCGTCAGGTACAACGACCTCACCACACATCGTTGTTGATCTACAAGTGTCGATGCAGTGCGTGTGATGATCCTTTACAAAGACTTGACTGCTCTCACACTTCCTGAAATCATAAAAATGAGAAAATGGTATTAAAATAATGCAAATTATTTAAAAATTCTATTAAAATAATGCTTCTGGCGATTCCAGGTGTTCGTAAGGTCTCGAGTAGTCTGGATATTTGTGCCAATCGACAGTAGTATTCGCTATCGGATAAGAATTGCGTTGCGAATTGTTCGAATATGTGAATCTTTTAGTTGGGCGTATCAAATTGCCCTCGGTGAATCGTTAAGTTCTCATAGATCATGGCAATAGCGAACGTATTGAAAATTCTAATGACACCCAGGTTATTCAAATGTATACGTCTTGAATTCCTTTGGAATTCAGGAGCCTTGTATACGTGGACAAGTGAGGGAGTTGTGGGTGGTTGTTTGAGAAGCATTCACGTTTGGTCATGTGCTCCGTAACGCGCGACAACCAAGGGCTTTTATACTAACGTGCTATGACGCTTCCACCAGGTACACATAGTCTGCTCCTCGAATCTAAATCTTCTCGTGGTACGATCGCAAATTTCGTTCGAGATTTCGCGTAGGGAATACAGATAACGCAAATAGCTATACGGGATATTGGATAGAGATGGATAGATATAGCAATACGGAATTTGGAGTGGAGGAGGAGTGGCCTAGAGGAGGGTTGCAGCTAAATCTGCAAATCCCGTGCACACTACCAAGCCCACAGAGATCCCACGAAGCGACTAAATTCTCTACCGCGCTGTACCTCTCTCCTCTCTCCCTCTCTCTTTCTCTCATTCTCACCCCGTATCGTTTGCTTCACAATATATATAAGTTCACTGAAAGAATTATGTTTGCACGGCGCACAGTTAAAAAAAAGGACAAGGAATAAAATAGAAATTCGTTCTTCCTGAAATAAACAGAAAAGTTATTTCCGCACGAATACGAAAAGATGCCAAAAAAACATCAACATCCGGCTTAAGGCCTGTCTTGAGATCACGCAAATTTGTCATTTTTTGCTTCGATTCCGTGCCAAAATAGATTTGCTGGTGAATTTTGACGACGAAGGGGATTAAATACGTGAGGAAAACAAAATATAATCCGGTACGTCATTCGCATCAATTGGTACTCATTTCGAGCTGTTTCACTGTTTTCTCTTGGTTGTATGTACAGAGTTGGGCAAAGACATGGTTGAATTGGTAAAAGCTGAGCGATGCTTTTAGCTCGAATCCTTGTTGTCAGTCACGAACCACTGGTTTTCGAGGCGGTTGCTTGTCTTGTATGTGTGTAGTAAAGCCGAGAGGAACCAGGCGGTGAAAGAGGGGCTTATCGGTAATGCCCGACGCGGGATAGACGAGAGTACAACGTTCTCGCGTGTCCATATATACATGCTTTTCGAGCTTGAATCAAAAGAGCGTAACTCTAACAATTTGAGACACAAATCGATGCACGATGTGCCCTGCCTATTCGTAGTGTATATACATAAACATATGCGTGGCTTAAGTGGTAATCCTCGTGACGTGCGAAAAACATTGCGAATCAGGATCTCTCGACGTGCTATCAAAGTGAATACTGCGAATCCAAGTTTGACCGTATCTTAAGCCTTCGCTACTAATGGCGTTGTAATAAAAGGTTTGGTTGTGGGTTCAGGCTGCACAGTTGTGGCAACAAGCTGCGTTAATTTAAATTGTTTTAGTTATAGTTTCTCTTCGTTTCGTCACAATAAGCCCTAAGAAGAAAAACTTCGAAAAATTTATGTTATATACAAGTACCATAACGTTTTTGCCACACGGATGTGCATGCTGCGTTTGCAAATATGAAACGAGTTGAACGTTCGAGTGGTTCGGTTCACGTTATTACGGCGACATTCATTTCGTTTGAACAAAGTTTGGAGAACCTATAATATTATGGACAGGATTCGCAGTATTTTCATTTTCATAAAAAAAAAGGAATTCATTTTAAAAGTTCTTATTCCTTGTGATTGACAAGACATCGCCGACTGGATACTTTTTGCTGTGAGCTTATCTCATCGCTCTAACCCCAATTTTTCCCTACTTCCCTATTCCCGTTCCTGGTTCATAGTGAGACCCCCAGAGTAATGTCCATGGTGACTTTATAAATGTTTGGTATGGTAATGTTACGTCAGAAGTGATGAAGCTTGATCCAGATAATTGAATTGTTCGTATTACATTTCTTGATCTAATAATCTTCTCTTATCTTTAACGAACGAAAACAACGATAAAGTTTTCGATAATATCGCCAGAAGACAGGCAGACATTGAATGGTAGCTGTGGATGTGAGAATTCCGTAGATTTTATATAAACGGATACTAGAAAATAGTCGGACTTATTTGGCTGGCACGAGCCCGACCTTTCGAGAAAACGAGTAAAATGAATCGTGCGCAAGGGCAAAATAAAATAGAATAAAATGAAAAAAAAAGAAAAAAAAAACAAGTAAGCGTTTATAAACTCGAGAATCGGGTAGACGATCGCGTGACTATTAGATCGGAAGAATGGAACGGTTGGTTGCGCATGTCGCGGAGGATTCGATTGCAAGTGGAGAGAGTTTGAAAAGCATCCAAGCTTTGCCGCAGGGGGTTGTCTAAGATATATAAAGGTCTGGTCTTTGTGGAGGTGAGGTCTTTGTGAAGGTGAAGACTACCAAGTTTCCTTCTTCGAGCTCACTTTTCCCTCTTTCACGACGAGAACGTGGTTCAATAATGCGAGACTAGAGAACACAGGGAGGAAAAAGGATACGCGGTCCTTTGCATCTGGTACAAGGCGGGAAATCCTGGTCGAAAATCTGATCCATCTTAGCTTTTCCATGCTCCGTTCTCTCTCCCTCTTTCCTTTTATGGATAACAAATCTCTCGATCGCGAACGTTCGTTATTTTCCTTCAAATTGTGAGAAAATATATCGAAACGTAAATCGCAAAATCAATATATATACAAGAGGTTTGAGAAATCGGATGACGCATTCAGACGTGAAAATCTTTTAGAAATCTTTTGTATCGATTATTCATATCAGAACAATATATAAATATAGTTGAATAAATAATAAATAAATCAACATTGGGAAAAAAGGCAAGCAGTTTATATGACTCGACGGCCTTTGTTTGGGGCCCACTTTTTCTTTGAACGGTATCCATTGTGTCCATACAGACAATTTATGAAAAATTGAATCGTTCAATCCATAAGAATAATTCATCGAGTTTTATATTTTTGGAGGTCCGTGTTCCGCACCCTGGTCACCATACATTTTCACTGATTTCTCGTTTCCGCACTCATTTATACACTTGAATACCATTTGTTTTCTGGCAAGTTGACCTCGGGGTACGTTCTTTGAATGGGACGAAATTTTGTTTTTGCGCTTGGGTAAACAACCGTCTGAAGAGGGTCGGAGAAAAGCACACTGAAAAGTAGACAGAACGAGAGTGACGAGTTTAACTGTTCTTTCTCTTGAGTTAGGGTGAAAAGTGTGTTGTGCCAACGATGAAGAAGAACCACCTGCATTGCCTCAAAAATTTCACGCTTACGTATACAGAGGTATTCGTAAATAGTGTTGTAACGTGATACGGCACATACAGTCTAGTGAAATCCTTGGTCTCTCCACTCTGTTTTAGAAAGAAAAACACATACCAACACATACACGAAGGCATGCACATAAACAAGACATAACGGTAACGGGGTTATGGTTGCTGCAAGAGTCCGCGAAGCAAGGGAGGATGGTGTGGTGATGCTGCGAGCATAAAACGCTTCGTAGCCCTGAGCTCCTTTATGCTAAAAGTTTTACAGACGCGAGTCGTGGGCGAGTCGAGGGTCGTTGGGCGGACCAGAGGGCGAGACCCGCTGAATATTCACGCGCAATTTCAAGTGTCTTAGTATGCTCGTCTGTGTGTTTGTGCTCGCTGCCCGTTGGTGATCTCCGACTGTACGACTTTAAGCGGAAGATGAGGGATCTACGTAAATGTTTCCACAGAGTGTCCTAAAAGTCATCTTCAAGATTAACCTGTCAAATGTATAGATCGCGGCTATCAGAAGAGATAAGTCTTGGCTCATTTTTCATTCCGATGTCCCATTAATAATAGATTGACCCTAGACCATGAAAATTCTATTTTTTGAACGTACGTGTATTCAATTGTATCGCATCTCTTCGTTTCTCAATGACGAAGAGAAAACTCTATGAAACAAGGAAAAGTTTCTAAAAAATTCAATCAATTTTTTACTAAAGAAAATTGGGGGCGTTTGATGTGTCGACCGCGTTATTAAGTCCTATAGGTTTAATAACAACCAATCCGTTCTAAGCTTGCCTCTCCTTCTTCTTCTGGTTGACTCATCGGATTGGTTGTCGTGAATTGGTTGACATGTTATCGAGGGTGCAACGAAGAGAAAAATGACGTTTCTGCTTGTAATTTCATATTCGATCTATATCCGACAGATGGAGCACAACTTCTTAGACAATTTGTAAAGAATAAGGGAATGATGAGAAGGATAACGAAGAAAGAGTAGAATATATGGTGTAATGAAAAAGACGATATCGATAAGGCTCGAAGCTGAATGGGGTAAATGGTAAATGACATTGTGATTGATTGTTCGAGTTAAAGAACTGAAAATAGTTATCGATATATCCGTCGTTCTTTCGCAGTAAAACGGTTTGACGAATAACTATTAACCAGCAGGTAGTAGAAAAATGCTCAGCTCACCCTTTTTTCAGGTTTTTTTTCTTTCTACCTCTCTTTCATACTCACCTACTTCTCAAGTAGATCTTTTTTGCTGATACAGTCCTGAATAGAGGAAAAAAACCTCAATGTGGCAATGACTTTACAGCCAATGTCAATCGCCGAATGGAAAAGCGTTCATAGTCCTTGGAAGGACATTTATAGAGTTTTATCTCGAGGGAAGTCTCCGGCATCTCTGGCAAATAGAAAGGACAAGAAGAAAGGTTATACGTGTATAGATATCTCAACTGTTTTCGAACAAACGGGCGCAATTCCGATCATTTCTAACGTTACGTCGTGCTGGATAAGTCTTTCAGTTCCTTAACGATCGTTTTATACATTTTCCGATCCAAAAGCGAAAATACGATAGCTAGAAACTCGGAGGATATAGAATAAACTAGCAATGTGGTAACGTAACGAAAGCAATGAAATAAGCAAAGAGAGGAAGAACAAACAAAAAGCTTGTGTAAGAGATATTCTGCACGATTTCGCAGTCTCGAGAGATTCTCAAATTCTTTTTGTTTCTCGATTGTCTCGGTATTCATAGAGTTGAATTTTTTTTACTTATTATATTTCTGCATCTCATTTACGAGAAAAAACGAGACTAGATAAAGTTGTAAGTTAAATGGAATTCAGTTGATAAATAAATCACTGAATTATTTGTAATGCTAAATCGTTAATAGTTTCGTTCGTCAATATTTCATCGTCGAGGAACGGATGAAGAAGCGAAGAGGATCCAGAAATGCAATGACACGGTGTTTGCCACTGCACATCGTTAAATAAACATTGCTTTCACGGATATTTGCATCTCCTTGATATACACGAGGCCTGGACGATCAATTCGAATAAATATTGGCGAGAGCTCCACCGCTTCTCTTTCGCTTCCCACTTCCTATCTCTCTTTCTCCCTCACCCTCTCTCTTTTTACCTATGATACAGCGCTCGATAGCATAGGTAAATACAAATTTACCGATAGTCCCTGGAATTCTGATGGATATCGGAATGAGTCGATGATGAACTTTCCCTTGCCCTACCGTTCTGTTCCATCCTAGTTTCATCGATTTTCTATATCGAAGTTTTTTTCAATATAAAAATAAAAAAAACAACAAAATGGTTTTTTTTAACCATTTTTCAGTTAAGGTTGTAAGATCGCTATACTGTACAAAAGTGTCCATAAGTAATAAACGTGATTTTTGATATAATCAGATTATCACTTAACATGAAACATCAAATTTGGGGCAAAAGACTTTCTGGATAATTCTTTCAGCTCGAGCAATAGAAGAATAAAAATGAAATCCTTTTAATATCATGGTCGATATGTTTAAACGTTTGCCCACAGTATTTCGTAGCTCCACTGAAATGATAAAATAGATCTTCCCTGTTCGCGTAAGGTAAAGAAAGAACAAGAACGAGATAACAAATTTCCTTGCTATTTCCGCGAAAAGACGTTGCTAAGTGAAAACACGCCTTCAGTCAATCGTCGCACATACACGCCTGCACGTGCACTCATACATCACACTTACACACGTACACACACCTGCGTATATGGATGGCAAATACCAGGAGCGAGCAAAGTGTAAATTCTCCGTACACTCAACGGTGGTTGGAATTCGCTTTCCGCAGGGGTTTTCGTACCGTCGCATCCCTCTTTTCTTCACAAGTCGCATCAGTATAGTAGCAGCCACGAGGGCTGTTCTCACGGAGTTGATAGGGGTGGGGATTCTATCTCGAAATAAATAGGTTTCTCGTTCTCGCGAATGGAAAACGTTTCGGCATCTCTTCACCACCTCCTTCTTATTCGTTTTTCTCTCGTTTTACCCGCGCTTTTCGCTTTAGAGAACATAAGTTCTCGTTGGATAGATAGCAACGAGCAGTAGCTATTGTATAATCTATATGTACATAAAATGGAGTGAAAAAAATACGGAAGACGAGGCGAACTGGGGAGTAGAAAGAGAAAAAAATTACAAGAAAAAGGCATCGTGCACACACGGTGCACCATAAGAACCTCGAGTCTACGCGATATACGTTTATATAAACATATATATACGCTTCAGGTCGTCGATCCTTACTTAAATCTCCAACAAACGTCGAGAAATAGAAAGTGGGATCTTGCTCGAAAAGAAAGAGGCACAAATAGTAGAGGACGAGTAAGAAAACAGAAGAAAAATAACTGCTAGCAACAGCTTTGAAACCGAAACGGTAAATTGGCCAGAAAGCATTCTGGCGCATTTTTCGTGAGTGCTGTGAAAGCGAGTAGTGAAGGTGGGCGAATGGTCAGACGCGCGTGATGTGTGAACTGCAAGTGTGCTGCTGTTGCCGGTTACGATATACTTTTCTCGTCGCTTTCGTGAACACCTCTTCGACTCCACTGAAACCGAACTGAACATGAGTGAAGCTCCGATATTGTTTTTCATATTTTCGTGGTTATTTTCTTATTTGGGGCTTTACGAGATTTTCCTCTTTTTGAAGATCCAGATTATTCGCAGCTTTTGCTATTTAGGTATGTCAATTCAATAAGATATCGTGAATTTAGAACCAAGCACATATACGGATATAGGAAATCTGGTGCGAAGAGTAAACTCAATGAAGAATGAACTGGGTTGGTTTTTTGGCTTCTTAGAAATGTGTAACAAGTCATGACTATTTTTCTTGCATCGGAAGACTTCTCCATTTCTTGAGATCCGGTGGTTTGCCGATAATACGATATCGTTGGGAATTCTATTTTTCGATCGAATTTTTTTTTTTCAAATTTAATGATATCGATCGCTTGAGAAATTACACGTTTTAATAAATCCTTTAGAAAGCCCAAGAAGGCACGATAGAAATGTTGCATAGTCACTCCAATATCTCAATTTTCGACAATTGTCTGGAAATTTGTTTTTTTTTTCTCTTAATGTTCTTGTATTTTATTCTGAATATTGAATCATCGAAATCACACACTGGCTCGCGTATCAATCGCTGAGAGCGAAAAAGTTTGTCTGAATTTTTGATAGTATGCTAACGAATTGAAAGTGTCGCTGTGGGCAACACTTTGGGAGGTGCACGTCACAGAATCAGGCTTGAAGTAGTGGAATTAATTTCACAGCGATCTGGTGGACGAAAAATACATCACAGAGTTCTTGTGCGTAATCTCTTTACCCAGGGCTCTGCTTATTATATTGAATATCGAGTTATACAAAAAGACACTAAAGTTCGTTGCATCGAAACGATGCAAACATCGAAGAAAAAACGGATAAGATGAATTTCAGAAAATCCCAGGACGAAAGGCAGCGTTTATGCAGAACTGTTTGTTAAGAAATCATGGTATAAAGAGCCAAGGAATTGTGGAGCAGGCTGCGATGAAAAAAAAAAAAAAAAAATAGAAGATACAAAAAAGTGTGAAACAAATATTTCCGAGCGATGGAGCTCGCTCGAGGGGAATGCATATTTTTCTATTTCTCGTGTTAATTTATTAGATGCGCAAATATTGCGTATTATGAAAGAAAAAACAAATCAAGCCCATCTCGCAGTCTATAATCGAAGGGAAAAAAAAGTTTGGTCGAGCATTCCCAGGCGTGTGGAGATGGACTCTCAACGAGTTGAGTGTTACTAGAAGCCGTGGGACACAGGCGATAGTGGCAAATGCAAAAAAAGGGTACACATTGCATAGCCTAGATATATCTATACACTCAAAGAACAAGTTTTTTCGATGCAAAAATATACATCCAACCATCGGGCTGGAATATGTAAATTCATTGAAATTTCTCTGCTTCGAGCATCCCTCTCGTATTCGTCGTTTTCCGCACACACACCCCTCGTTCAGCGTATAGAGTATGCTCTCACTAGTCCAACATTTTCGAGAGGAAAACCATTCGTGAGGCTCCGATAAATAAACGATAGCCTGGGCTAGTCGTGTAAATTTATATTGGCCTCGTTGTATGATGCGATTCGGTCGGTGAATTCGAGAATTCCATTCAAATGATCCGGATATATAAATTTTTTCATATCTTGTGTGCAACAGTTTTTTTTTTTTTTTTTTTGGGTAACATGAAAATATTGATTTATTTCTGTATTTCACTCCCGACAATCAGCGACCACGATTTATTTGAGCTCGGAGCCATCGAGCTTCCGTGAGTATAAAAAATAATTTGAAAAAATACTCGCAATGATTCTCATCACAGAGTCCGCTCACAGCAGTCACACGCGAAATGATATTTTGTCAAGCGAATTGTGTATTTATGTATTTACGTGTAAATATTTGATCAATCTTATCTCATGAAAATATTTGTCACTGTCTCCCCCCATTTTTCTCTGTTCTTGGACGTAATATCTATTCACGTTAGCAACAGCAACACGAGTTGCCCGTTTTTACCTTCGCGTTTTTATTTACATTGTAAGAACAAAACCACTCGAATTCACATTCTGTAAACCCCTTGGAACCTCGGCTTTTCAAAATTCCAACATAATGTTGACTGGGACGACATCGAGTTGGGGAACGACGAGTCGCATTGTTGGAACTGTTGCATTTATTCGAATAATTTGAAGTCTATAATTTATTGTTGCATATGTATCTGTGTCTCGTGAACTTTGTCAATTACGAGTTCTATTGTTGTTGAATTATGGAATCCATGGAAATAATTGAGCGTCTAGTCTAGCATGGAGTTAATTGAATAAAAAGTATTAATTTGGTGGAGAACGATAATGCGTTTTGTCTATCTCTTAATAACGAAATTCTATAAATGTATGAATATGTCTCGAAAAGTTGTGACATTTCGAAATTTCTTAAATTAGGTTTCCATGAAGAGTTCATCTAAATTTCATGATTTCTAAGAGCAAGCTTGTTTTTCTTCGTTTTCACAAACCAGAGGCAAATACACAGTAATGTTCACCAGAAACGCAATACTTTTCTTGTGTCTATCTCGAACGTAAATTGATCGATTCCGAAACAGCGAAATTTCAATTTATAGCAATTAAATTTCATCATCTTACAAATAAGCCTGGATGCGTTTGAATTGAACGTGAACCGAGCGATCGGCAACGGGGTTAAAAAATACGAGACAAACTATTCCAGCTTTCTTACTAACCATTTGCTGTTTGACAACTCTCGAGTAAATTATCGTCTAGCAAAAAATATTCCTCGACGATATCTTGACAACTAATTCGTCTATTTAGCCCTGATCTCGTCTTCAGTGGTCGTTATCACTATCTCAGGGGTTCGCCTCTTCCGAGAGCTCGCACAATGCATGAAAACGTTCCAATCGATATTCCGAAATGAATCCAATGAAATTGAGCTTCACAACCTATCATAAGTCACAGCTGACACCTCAATGAAGAAAAACCATCCCCGATAGTCACGGAGCGATGTTGATTTTGAGTATGAAAAAAAAAAAACAACGATTTTCCTCGATCAACACGTGCTCCAAGATCCAATCGATCAGTTCAGGTTTAATCGAAACGCACTCGTGCTTATTCAGGAACTGACAAAATTTGCGATGAATTGTGATATTTCTGTTTCGGAATTGGTCAACTTGAGTCCGAGATCGATGAAAAATCAAGTGGTGCATTTTGCGTGGGCGTGACTGTATTATCAAGTTGGCAGAGATATCGCACGTTGAATTTGGGCGGTGATATATTTCACTGCTACGCTGTCTTGCTGCTCACGTCAGACCTCAATCGTCCTATAAGTTATATCGTCGTATCCTCGACGATGGCGACCGCGACAGGCATTCGGTCGAAGATATGCGAAGAGGGACGTTTGCTTTTTGGGTTCGAGAAAATGGAAGATTTTCTGTCAGTGAGATGCTGATATCTATGTGTATATACAGCGTCTAAATATATGTATATTAACCCGCTCATATATTTCATATTATTTCATATTATATGCAGACCACACTGCACCCGGAACAAGATAAATTACAGTTGGAGAGAAGCCCAAAGGATCTATTTCATTTGTGCGTGACATTTGAATGAATACATTTACATAATTTGATACGTTTGTGAGAAAAAACTGTCATCGTTATTACAGAAAGTTTCAGTTCCTAATGAATTTCAAGGGGTGTTAGTAATATTTATAATTGTATGAAAATATAGTACGTATATTTTGAAAACGATGTAAAAAATGCTTTTCTAATGTGGTCAAGAGATTCTAGGATACTGGGAGACGTGTTCATTGCGCTGCACCATTTTTAAAAGCCATTTTGTGACGTGAGTTAAAAACATCATATCATGTCACAGTATAAAAAAACAGTCCACATATGGAACGATGATAGTTGTAAAAGGCGTGGAAAAGGAATAAAATCGAAACGAGAATGAGTGAATGTTCCAATTGCAAAGTGTGTTGTAGGATTGATGCAACTGAGGTTGAATGGGACTAATCAGATTCGAAGTTTATGCAGTTAAGGATTGGAAATTCAATGCTCTGGAGCGATAACGAAATTATTTTCACGGTTAGTTGATCGTTGTAAGTAGAGTCGAGTTGTTTTCCTCAATTGCAATTGAAACACGACTCTTCATAAAGTACTTCAATTATTGAGTCAGCTTCCAAACGTCGCGTGTATAGACGGTTCTCAACAAAAACGGATTCGTTTGTGTACCGGACATAAATTAATATTTCCTACATTCAAGAAACCGTAACTAATTGGAAATAAAATCTACTTTTGTTTTCAGGATTGTCGAATGATATCGTAAAATGGATAATTCTCGAAAAATACAAATCTACAGGTACAAAGGTACTAATTAAAATAATAAATCAGTTTTTTCTGCAACAGAGTGTCGAATGTTTTGGTTTCAATGGGTTTTTTTTTGCACCGAATGATCAACAAGCTAGATGTTTTTGTAACCATAGTATGATTGATCATTAGCGTAGAAAATTCAGTTCTCAATTCAGGAGCAACGACATTGACGGTCCATTATAATTGAAATCCCTTCAGTTATTTTTTTCTTACGATTTCAAGCAAATCACAGTTATGGACTGTGAGCTAATCAATTAATATGATCATCTAGTCAACTACGCTCTAGAGATAATGAAATCGGTAATGAGTTCTGGCTTCAGAATTTCACAAACCTCCTGCCAAGTTTATGCGCATGAATTTTTGGACCCATTTCGTGCATGTAGCAGTATATATAGACGTAGTGACGCACGTATATTGCTGCGGGCAACGGAGAGAAGCAAAGCAATGTCAGCAGTACATACAAAGGGAGGAGGAACTTTACATGCTTTTATTGCAAAAGCTGTGGAACAAAGCACATATAGAAGGTTACATTAAAGCCTACAATTTGAGCAATCGTTTTGATGGTATACCACCAAGCAGGCAAGCAACGTTACACTCAAAAGCTATGTCCCCAAGCCTATTTTGAATTACAGCACACAGTTATATCGATGTTGATATTCAGCTGCATGGTTATCGGATGTCCATCATTACTGAGGCACATTGCGTACAGAATTCCCTATCATCAGCATATCGATTCCACGATTGTAACGGAATGCGTACATACGAAGAGTTGACTTGGGTCACCGAAACAATTCTATGGTCACAGAAAATTCTCAGAGTTTGCAGTGCAGAAATCAAAAGATATGAAGACTTTGAAAGCCAGTTAGAGTTCTGAGATCGAATTTAAGAGACAAGAAAATCAGAAAAGTTTTTGAATGCAATGAAAACATTGTTTGAATAAATATAACACATGTGAACCTACAAACTCTGATCGGTTCACATTGAATCGTGAATTTTCTTTTATTATTCACGTTTTTTTTAACTACCTTCCGACCAATGTTTATCTTTAAGTCTTCATTTTCATTACCAACAATATTTGCATGCAACAATTAATTTTCTCGTTATGTTTAAACATCCAGCAGGTTTTTTTATGATGATTTTTTCTTTTTCACATTATTTTTGTGTCAATAATAAAATATACTGTTTCATTGTCGTTATTAAAAATGTCGACTCACAGTCCTGTGCTTTGTTTCGGCGAAAAAGAATTTAAAAAAATGAATAAAAAAAACAACCGAAAGAGAAAGACAGAGAGAGAGAGAGAGTGAGAAAGAACGGAAGAATGAGAGAGCGATGTGAAGCAAAAGAAGAGAGAGACAGAGGGAGAAAGGGAGAGGCAGAGAGAGAGGTAGACGACTGCTCGAGAGTGCTTCACCGTGATATTTCAGAAAGCCCGTCCGCGAGTTTGCAATATAACCGGAAAATGCAATATTCGAATGCTAGCAGCACGCTGACTCCACGCGGCAATATTATACACAAATGAGAAACGTCGAGAAGTAGCATGGAGCGAATAATCATAATGATAATAAAAGCGTTGAAAACGGGCCGATACGGGGCGAGAATATATATAAACATATAAACCTTAAGCTATTAAACTTGATACAGTGCTTTAATAACCAATATCTTAATTGCATTTTCGCGCCTTATTGTCGTCAGGAAAAATCATCAAATGCCTTTCCGGTACTTTCCTCGTATCGAATGAAATGAACGGTCGATGCATAATAGGATAATGAATGAAAAAAACTCTTAATCGCCCAATTATTCTTGCTCCGCTATTTCGAATATCGAACAACTTTTATTCGTTGAAAGATTTGTTGAATGTGACATTAACCATTATCGTAAAAATGAAAAAAGCTGCGAAATTAGTTCAGCAGTTTGTTCTGTAATTTCGGCTGAAAAACATTGTTAATTGTTCATTTGTTATAATTGTTCAGAGTAGTATTAAATCATGTGTACAAACAGACGTCAGTTTGTGGGGAATTTTATTTTTCATTCAGCATATTCACTCGATTCTTTCGTTCTGAATGACGGAAAGAGGGTGCCTCATTACGAAATTAAATTAGCCGACGTTTTAAGGGAGCAAACTGCACGGATAGAAGCGGGTAAACAACATTTGGTGAATTGAAGAGAGATCGGACAATGAAGTCGTATGTAATGGAAGAAAAAAATAGTAGAATGAGTGAGAATGAAGGTAAAATAAAAGACGGGGGGAGGGGAGAGAAATACAAAAGAGAAATCCAACCACCAGTGTCACGTTATAAAAGTCCCTTAACGAGCTACGCCAATTAAAGAAAAGTCATCATTATACCTCCGAGGTTTTCCAACTACCATCAGGAGTACTCTAGACGCTTTCTAAAGCTCGCTCAACCGTACCCTCATATTCTCTCTCACTCATCCCCTACCCAAACCTTTCGTTTTCTCCCTCCTCTTCAACCCTGTTCTTCTGGCACCCGTTCCCTTAACGTTCTCCTTCTTTTCCCAGGAAAGTTCTCATTTGCTCCGAATGACCGAGACCGGGGGCTTTTGCTACGAGCTTCGTGGCAGAAAGGACGATGTATATATAGCGTATAGGCAGCCAAAAGAAAGCCACTGTAAACGCGCTGCTTTCAACGTGCTCGAGCGCGTATAATTGCGACACTTTAACGTAATTGCTCCCGCTATATATCTCTAATACCAAAGAAAGCTTTCTTACTATGTATGTGAAACCTTACCGAGGCCGGTGTCAATTGTAACAAACATTCCCATAAATGAACGTCATGCGTTTAATTGTTTCTTTAAACTATTGCTTTCATTACTTTACCAATTTATTTTCAAATAAAATTTCTCGATTACACACACTCATTGTAAACGCCACTATATATTCTTCCGTTATATTCAATGCAATGAAAAACGATACTTTTCGTTTTTCCAAGTTCAATTAGTTTGCATATAATTCATTTATTAATTGCCTAGTAACGTTTCTCTTTGATCTTTTAGCCGCTTGAGATTACGCAATTATTTTTCGATTTATAATAATGCGAGCTTATTGTGATCCATACGCAAGCGAATTTGCGTCATTGAACATTTTTATTACAATAGCATGCAGGGTTTTTCCTTTTTTTTTCTACTAACGAGTCATCAACGTCAGGTTTTTCAATTAATGTCCTTTCAAATATTGAATTTATGTTTAAAGTTTTTTTTCACACCTTTCAACCGGACTTTGTTTCCTCCTCAAAGTAAAGAATCGCTGGCGAGAGAAAACGTTTCAACAATGTGTGATATAGTTCTCGGTACAGACCCAGTTGTTTTTCTTTTCCTTTTGTTTTCATCCGTGAAACTTTGCCCTGCGTCTCCGTGTCACGTCTTTCTCAGAGCGACGAGAAAGTTGAACAAAGCGAGGAAGAATAGCAAAGGGATGGCAAGCAAGCAGGAGTACAGAAAAACGTCATGGGCGGGGAAGGCGGTAGATGCTGGTTTTCATCGCGTTACTAGGAAGAGGGAAAGCTCTGCTGGCACACGAGAGATTGTGCCTATATAGCTTTTATTCTTCGCACCCCCGCGTCTCGACCCTTTGATCCCCGGAGATCGCGCGCGCGGCACATTGCTCTCGCTTCGGGCTATTATATCGTGACCTGACGATAACGCCTGAGCAAAAAGTGACTCAAAGGGAATCCTGACTTAGTCGACGCGTCGAACCTCCTAAGACATAAAACAGCTGTTTTTTTCCGTTATTTTTAGTGCTAAGAAAAAAATGAGCCGTAATTTATTTTCATGCAACAACCCTTTGAAAAACGAACTAGCGCGATGCGACAATAAATGCAATTCGAAACAAAGTATAATCTCTTTTCTTTCCTTTCGTCGTTACAACGAACAAGATGAAGTACGAGCTGCCAGAGCGGCGAAAGCACCCGCTTCCAAGCCGAATAATCCCAAGGGAAAAAAAGAACTTTTTAGTCTCTCACTTGCGCTGAAACTCAAGCTTCGTCAAGCTCTGAGCATCAGCTCTCTTGCGTCTTGCTATTACACGATGAAAATTCGCTTCCTTCATACCCTCTCCTTATTTTTTCCGGCGTAAACTCAAAACCCCAAAAATGAGAAAAAAAAAAGAAAAAGTAACCGCGTTCTTTCTTATCGGAGCGAATTTATTCGAGTATTTACGACATCTCAAGTTTCATATAACCCGGGAAGCAAATATTCTTGAAAAACAAATAAAAAATAATGTGATCTTGGCTTGAAAAAAAAGGTTTATCAAAGACATCTCGGAAGGGTGGATGGTAAGAAGAGGACGAGGCATTTTGAAAGTGTGGCATGCACTTTGTGGGATAATTTTGGAGTAATCTTTCCACCTGAGATAATATTGCAGGCGGTAATTTTGGAGACTCTGCTACTCTTTCAGCTCGATTTTATTTTATCTTCATGCTCATTTTTTTCATCCCCTTCCGCCAGAGGGATAAAAAGCGGTAGAAAAAAGGTAAGGGGAGAGAGAGAGATAGAATGAAAGAAAACGAAAGATACCTCGTCATCTCTTAGAATGGTTGTCGCGGGGATAACGATTTCGTGAAGAGAACAATGGTGGACCGAAGAAATTGTTCGCAAAAAAAAGAACAAGCTACACGAACTTACCAACGTCGTCATCATCCACTTGGCGTTCTCACCGTCTTTCGAGATGACGGAAGAAGAGAGACTTTCTTTCATCGCCCGCCAGGCATTATAGCCCAAGGATATTTATGAATTGAGGACAGGAAATCTGCGGAAAATCCTGGCGGATTGGTGAACCCTCTCATGGTTTTAGGCCCCTATCTTTCAACGCGTTGCCATATTCCTTATTCTCTTTCTCCTCCATATATGACGATGACGGAGAGAAAGAAAAAATAAAGGAATAAAGAAAAATGAAGCGATATATTTTCTATCAGACTCTGCCACATCCAAAATCTGATAATCCTTATTGGATCCAGCGGACCGAGGGTTGATAAAGAGAACTCTCTGATTCTCTCTGTCACTTTCACGTTTTTTTCGATTTCGAGGAAAGCCAAAATGTTTCATCGACCAACTTCACGGGAGTTTTATTTTATCGATATGATGTGCTCTGCATTCGAAAGTACTTTATGACGATAACTTTAAGACACATCCGAACTACGTTTGCAATCTTTTTAACTATTTTTAACTCTTTACCCATAAAGGAACCCATAATAGTAATTTTCCTGGTTGTTTAATTCTACGTGATTCCTGAAAAATTCATAAATGTAAAAAAAAACATGAATAGAAATTACTTTTTAATTGCTTGACTACATCGTATAAATTAATAAATACTTTGTCATGAAGTGCTAAACTATTTTTTCCACTACTTTATTGTACTCCAGACTCTAACAGGATTCTTCAAAAAATTTCGTAGGGTAGTTTGAACCCTTAATTAATTGCATTCTATATTTGGCAATTTGAAACGTGTGAAAGAATATGTGAGCGTCGTTATATCCAAATATGAAATTTCATCCTTATGCTAATTATAAACTTCCAAGAAACGTCTCCATTTCGCAATGTATTGTTAAAAGAAGGAATTTCTACTCAAACTTTGGATTTCATTATGGCATAAGAACAGCCTCTCGTACATGTACCACACAGAGGTATTACCGTATATGGCTTTCAAAGTAATTACATTCCTGTCAGTAGAACTGTACCGAATGATCGATTGCTGTAAATGCTTCCTTGACAATGAGCATAGTTCAGGGAATACGCGTGGATGTTTCACGAAGTCTATAGCATCCCAATGGCACGTTACAATCCGTCCTTTGCAACGGAACCGAAACATTTGCAATTAACATAGATGCCTTGTTCCCTCGACAATGGTTGATCTTCATTCGTCAAATTTATTATATTTTTGCAGATTTCGATAGTGAAACACTCGCAATCAACTGTCAAGCCGAACACATTAATTAAAGCAGCTTAATATTCAGAGACGAATAAAATTGTAACATCCAGCGAAACAATAACAAACGATCAATTAGTAAATATACAGATTGATATGAAAAATTCTTTAGAATATATTTCTTCATCGAATGTTAATCACCTAAAGAGCGCGAAATATTTGAGACTATATTTTTTTACCTTTCGTATGTATCCAGCAATTGATTGCCTTCAAAGTCTATCGAAGTACATGACGAGAAAAATAATGCGAAGTAAAAAACGAAAATGGAAGGATAAGAAAATTGTATTTTAAGTTTTAGACGTGTCAGTCACTCAGATGTGAGTATCAAATACAATATTGCATATATACGCGGGAACGATTGAATGTATGGATAGTTTTGACTATATATGCATAAAAATGTATGTGTATATAGGACTATGTATTTATTTATATACATATAGTTTGTGTCAGACCTGCAAAGCGAATAATCTTGAAGCTTTCTTTCACAGACGAGAGGTGTTTCGCGTTAGTTAATGGATTTTAGAGTACCTGGCAACGAGAAAGAGAAAAAGGGAGAGAGAGAGAGAGAGAGAGAGAGAGAGAGAGAGAGAAGGGAAGGAGCGAAAGCACATCTCGCACGACGAGATTCTGCGCGAAGCTCTGTAAATTTTTACGATCCAACAGTAGAGTAAGCACGCCCCGTGGAGCTTTACCAGATATCGGGAGCGATTCTCGTACGATCGTAAAAGTAGTACGACGACGAAAGCTTATTCATTCGCAGAATGCTCGCGCCTGCTTCGATGTACGTATGCATATAAATGGCAGTGAAAAACTGACGATGTAGAATTTTGAATCGTAATCTGGTCGTATAAAAAGAACAGCAGAGCAGGAAGCACAGAGTGCTCCGAATAATTTTACATCTGGTACAAGCAGATTTTTTTATCCTCATTGGAAATATCCTGCAGGTATAATTCGATACGCGACTAGTCACAATTCTACACATTCTATGGTTAATGCGGGAAAGCTGATAAGGAGAACATTTCGACGATATTTCTGAAGAAAAGTTATGAAAAAATCATGTCAAGTCAAATAAAAAGTCAAAAGTCAATGACAGATGTAATTAATGTAAACTTTTCAATTTCGGATTTGAAACGATTGATAGTTTTAGACAGAACATCGAATCCTGTTTCTTTATCGTAACGCATGTCACGCCCGTCGAGTGAGGCAAAGCCATGGGAGTGTACTCACACGAGGGTAAGAATGTACGTTCGGGATTGAACACGGAGGGTTCGTCATGGTCATTTGGGATGTGCTCACCGAACCGTTACGAGAATAACGTCAAGGGTTTGAGGCGCCATCATTCCGAGTTACGATTGACGTCGCAACACCCCCGGCGTTTCATTAATTTCACGGAGAACAAAACGGGCGAAGCGACGGATAGGGCAAAGTACATCCGTGTCTCTTAAGCCCTTGGGAACGTCTCTCCCTTCCACGATGTCCTGTAAATTAGGGGGCGGTAACACAGGTCCCGGGACAGGAGTAATTAACACGGAAGCACCTAAACCTTCAACTGCGAGTACAGCACGAAACTGTCATTATATATATATACATATGCATTTATATGTATAGATATTTGATCGTTATAGACGTTACGTACGATGAATACACCACGACACGGTTGAGACCGAATTTACCAGACCTCGATGACATTGTTGTTGGTTGGATGTGCGAACGGTTCTGGGTGAAATAGATTGAGGGAAGTCAAGGGTGGCATCGTAACTGTCTTATTAGTATCAACCTGTTTTGTTAACTACTACTGGACAAAAAATATGATGAAGTTTTAATTATCAAAATTATGAAATATTTAAAAAATTAGGAGAACTTCGCAAAAATTGATTCGCAATTGGTGTTTTCATTTGTTTTCGTTCGAATTCTTTCCAGCTGGAGCTCGATATATTAATAAATAGTTCCATCAGGATTAATCTTCTGTTTTTTTTTTAAATTTACATTCACAAATTTTGAAGACAATCAGGTTTCGAGATTTTTTATAGTATCTAGAAGTAAAGACCTTGTGCTTTTTTTCTGAGCTGTTATGCCGATGATTGTTAAATACCGATTACAACTTAAAATCATATAAAATCAAAGAAACTTCTACAATTTGTCTATTATAGGTTTTCGCATCATTCAATCTGTGTCGATGCAACAGGTTGCGAAGAAAATACGAAGCGGAGCAAAAGCGTTATTTCGTCGTTATCCGAAGTTATTGATGTGCATATTTGTTTTCTTTCCTTTGAGAATTTATTGGCAATGGATAGATTTCATTCGAGACGGAATGAATATTATCGATAATAAGGAGTCCTCATAAAGGATAAATTTAGTTTACGTATTCTTGCGCTATTCTTTATGTCAGTCAACAACTCGTGGATAAAAAAAAAAAAAAAAAAAAAAAAAAACACATTTTTTTCTGTCGTGGCAGTATCGATTTTTCAAAGAAAATACACAGAAAAAAGAGACTCAGCAGAGATGAGAGAAGTCGTACGTATATGATATCAAAGGAGGACAGAACGAGAATAAAAGAGGGAATAAAGTAGGAAGTGGAAAGAGTTGGGAGAAGAAGGATCTTGGAGCTTCGACAATACGATTATGCCAGCCATTTTGTCTTGGAACTCTCGAGGGACAGGCGATAATCTCGATTCCACGCGAGTCGAGAACGATAACTACGTCGACTCTCCAAGCCCTTTCTTCGAGACCTTCTTATCAAATTTGACCGGGACTCGGTTCTCTCGTCTCGTTTCTCGTGTTTTCCTCTACAGGGTATTTCAATCCCAATTTCATTTTGTTGCAACCTCTTGACTTTTTTTTTTTTTTTTTTTTCAATTACACTATAGTGCACAATAAAAATGACCTTTGAGCTTCATTGAATCTTCGTAATCATTGTGAAAAGGACAGATAAACAAGAATTTTCTGGTGACAATAATGTAACTGATTTAATTGTTGTAACTAATGAGATTCGAGATAATCTTTGTTCAGTACTTAATGAGCTTTTCTATTTCATACAACAATTGATCCCCCTCAAGCTTGCTACGTTGGTAAAATTTTAAAAACACATTAACCCATAAAAACATCAAATTTTCAACGCGCGATAACCAATTTGTCGAGTTATCATTTCATATAAAGAATTATTGGCTGATAGAAACTATTCAAATACTTGAAATCGTTGCTGTGAAAAGCCCTTTACACATATATCCGTATTTTGAGAATCACTCAGAGAAAAAGCTTACGATGATCCCTGCGGGGTATGTCCAAAAGTGCTACACGAAATGCCTCCAAGGAGCGAGCTTTATCTACGTCTCTCTCGGTCGTCCAATATTGTTCAGTGTCCATATAGTGTAAATCGAAAATCCACCAAGTCTCGAAGCGCTCACATAGGAATACCACATACGCATGAAATCGCAGAATTGTTTAGACAGCTTTATTGTTGGACACGTATGTAGGGGATATGGAGAGGATTCGCGAGAGGAATTGACAGTGTTACGGGTTGCGAACTTTTCCCGTGGTTCATGCTCTGTCTACGAATAAAGCCGCGAAGCAATTGCTGTTGTAACTCTTGGTCGCCACACGTACAGCACAGGTTTGCTACTACTCGACCAATTCGCGGACAACGTGAGATACAAAATAAATACAACGAGGTATAACATCCTTCCGATTTCTTTCACTGCAATAACAGAATTATTCAATGAAGGGCATTTAAACCTGTTGAGTCGTTCAAAAATTGATGGTTGTTTCCAGCATTTCGTCCGGGGATCAAATTTCCATACCGGAGCATTGTGAGCCAATACGGTTTGGTCAATTTTCACGCTAAATTGTAAATGAACACTACGCAAGCACTCTACATTCTTTTTACCCACTGATCAACGTTTTCGTTTAATTTCTCGACTTTTCATCTTGTATATTGCGTGAAATAATCTTTCGATGAGAGCAAGAATGATGCAGGGTGAAGTTTCAAATTGAAAAATTCTCGTGGTTAATATTTAGTCCGGGTAGAAATAATAAATGAAAAGACGAACGTATACTCGAGAGTTGTTATGCTGCATAAATGTTATTGTCATCAATTTTCGTTTCTTTGAGAATGTAACAAGCAGTTTTTTTTCGTTAATGACAGAGTAAGGTGTGAATTACATTTTGTTTTCCAAGTTCTTTTGTATAGTACGCCAAAGAAAAAGACGCAAGTCACAAATAGTATAAAAGCGAGGTGATGTACATTGAGGTCTTTTTTCACCTCAACAGTGGGATAACTGTTTGCGTTCGAAGGGAATATGGAGAGTGGATATTCGAAACCACCGTTCCGACACCAAGCGAAAGCAACGAGGGTGAAACTCGCGTCGTGGGGGTTATACCGACGACGTCACTGGCGTATACATCCGCAATATGGGCTTTTTGCATCGAAGCTGCCGTAACTCAAGCGCCGGTGCGAGCACTTCATTGCAAGCATTTCATTTTCCTGTATGAGCACCCCCATGAGAGGGAAAGAAATAGTGAGAGAGAAATGAGAGAAAGAAAGAGAAAGAGCACCCTCACGTTCAACGACACACTGGAAGGTCGTAAAATCGTCTCTGGCCGCTTTTCACATGAAACCTTTTGCACCTTCTCTCATTCTCTCTCGGTCTCTCTGTCTCACCGGTTCTCTCTCTCTCTCTCTCTCTCTCTCTCTCTTTCTCTCTCTCTCTCTCTCTTTAGCTCTCTCTCTCTCTTTGTCAATCTTTCTTTGTTACATCACCAGTGCTTTCGCCTTTAGTACTCATCAGACCTCATATACATTTATATATATGTATATATGTTTGCGTAACGTCGTATTGGCGTTTCGGGGAACGCCTCAGTGAGGATTGTTCCACTGTACCTATCCCTCCTTTCGATCTCTTTTTTATCGAGACCTCTCTCCTACTTTTTCTATCGGGTGTTACACCTCATACACTAACTCTGCATATTCGACGGTTCCAAAGAATAAAAGAATGGAATGAATATATATGCGAGAAAAAGAGGTGAGAAGAAAGTAAAGAAAGATAGAAAGAGATTGTATTTTCAGCCTTTGTGCACCCTGAGAAATAATACATCGAATACTCGTACGAGTGAGATTCACCGAGATTGTAGAACAGGGATATATAAAGAAAAAGAAAAAACGAAGAAGAATGGGAGTAAAACATGTAGGCTAGGTTGAGATCCGATCAGAATATTGAGGCGCGAATTCCTTTCGTTTTCGTGTATATATTTGAAACGACACTACGAGGTGAACAAGGGGCGAGAGAAAACGCTGTATAAAAGATTCAGGGTAGCAAGGTTTGTCGTTGTCGCGTCGAAAAAATTTTCAGGCTTCGATGCCCTAAAAGAGACATCACACAAAAGCGAGGGATCGTGGGAGACGCCAATTCGTACACTTCCATGCGCCTTTACACGCGTCGTGGCACACACCTTTTACAAATTCAAGCTCTTTTCGTTGAATAATGGAGATTTTTACTCGTGCTTTTCGCTCTCTCTCACTCTCTCTCTCTCCTCTTTCTTGCTCTCTCTGTCTATCTCTTGGTCTCTCTCTCTCTCTCTCTCTCTCGCTCTCTTTCTCTCTATCTCTATCTCTTTCTTTTTATACATTTACAAAATTGGCCACACCAGAGGGACCCGAAGCAACTTGCTTACTCTCGCATTCCAACTTTTACTCGTTTATGTTGTCCATCATCTTCTTCCCAGATTCATGTTTACGTATATGTCCTGTAGATCCTTCAATGTTCATAATTTATTTTTATGGAACAATTTTTGTTCAAGTATACATTTGCTGAATGAATCTAATTTGCTAATGCAATCTGTGAGATATGTCATTCATAAGGGTTACTCAAAGTAGACTTCTAATTATTTCAAAATTCAAACGAAGGAGTACGATTTTAAAAAAATAACATAGAAATGATTATTCAAGAATATTCAGGATGTACCTTGAAAATGTTACTAATACAATGAAAATTTTAAAGATTCTTTGTAAAATTGTACAGTTATTACACAAATTGTTATCTCCATTGGTTTTTATCCTTAGATTATCGTCTGAGAGCCAAGGAGAAGAAAAGTTTTAGCATCTTTTTTTTTTTTTTTATGCACCGAAGAGATAAACAAGCAAACCTAGTGAAGTTACAGATGGAAAATATGTATCCACTTATCGAAGAGATTACGTACAAGGATGGAGTATATAACTTTTCTCGTGCTTCATCTTTTCTCGACGTCGTACGCGTCACATTTCGTTCTTTTTTTTTTCGATAGAAGCACTTTTTCATGTTCGATCAGCGTTACTAAACATTTACTCAAAAGTTAGACAGGCAAATGATTCCTACAGAGCTCGAAACTTTTTTGCCCTTGGATACACCATACCATCGTTTTCAAACAAACTATTATGGTATGCAGCATGTCAGAAAAGTGACACCTTAAATTGGCAGTTTGCGAAAGCATTAATTTGTTTCTCAGCAATTTTTGTTCTTTCTGTCAAAGTTGATGATATATTAATTAATAAGCAACAGACTGAAATTACCGATCAGGTCCATAGGAAAACGAATATTCAGAGAGCAATATCGAATAAGGTGTTGATCGAAAAAATAATCATTCAATAAATTATAAGATTTTATAAATCAAAAAATTGATCCACCGACATTTTCATGGCAAGACATGATCCTTTAGTTATACTTATTTTTAGAATGTCAAATTTGGTATATCCTTTAAAGGTGGGACGTGACTTGTAAGATATCCTGAATATTTAATATACTCCATAGTTGTTATCTCGGTGTCGTAATGGATGTTGTCACTTCAACTTGGCTGGTTGAGTGAATTTTTCAACACGCACAAGAAATTCGAATCGATGGTACACATGAGACACCCCGAGTTGCTCAAACATTTTCGATCGATATTTTCTACTCGAGTAATGGCCAGACGCCGTAAGTTCGCCGTAAGTCGAAGTTCTTTGGTCGAATTTATTTCAGGCATATATACAAGACATTTCATGAAGGTTTGACCCTCCAATAATCTTAAAATGTCTGCAAATTTTGTACACAAGTCACAGATGGTGAAGTATATATGGCCGTGGCGGTAGAAATGATGAAACAGGAAATGAAGTGCGAAATATATTCTATTACGCATCGAACCAAAAAACAGTATGTTTGAGGAAATTATTTTCGACTCCCTACTTTTGTTGGGTCAACATTTACTCTTGTATTTTACCCACATGTGCGATTTTCACATTTTAGGAAAGGATGAGATACAAGTAACCGGAAATAGCTGCGCAATGTGACCGAAGCTCTAATCGTAACTCACGAATGTCTGCCCAGGGTTTCCCTTTTCAAGTTTCCGTATTATGAGCTGAACGCTTTAAAGTCAAATATTCATCTTAGGAAAGTATACAATTCGGGCAACCAGAAATAACTACGTAATGCGACTGCGACTCTAATCGTAATTCATAGACGTCTTTTGCTAGTTAATTTTTTGATGTTCCCGTATAATGAGTTCAACGCATTAAGGTAGTAGTCTCGCCAAAGCGTTGACCCATTGAATTCATTCGATTTTACGAACAGACATCTTGCGGAATAACTCTAAAATATTTCTACAGATTTCTTCATTCATTTTCTCCTCAATTCCAGAGATATTTATGACGAAATTTGTCTAAAAAAATCGAAATTTTCGAACGTTCAGTTTCGGAGATGCAACGATACAAAATATAATCTTCTGACAAGGGAAAGGTGGTAAATATCTTGGACTCTAAATCTCGTATTATACATTTATCCTGAAAGTTTATACGTTTTTACATTCCTAAAAGATGAAAAAACTATATTCATTGGATTACTCGGCAAGTTGCGTGTGCAAGTTTCCAAAAGTTAACCGGAGAGTTAAGTTTTAAACGCGACTACTTCTGCGTTAAAGTCAAATAGTACAAAGTGATATTCGACCTAAATGACGTTGATAAAGAAGTAACATTCGTGAATATTTATTTGAATATTTCTGAAAATATGATTCATAAAAATAGAATTCTTCAATTTAATCTGAACCTCGTGTCTATGTTTTCTGATTGAATCGACCTGAACCAGTTTTTTGTTCTCCATATACCCAACAGATCGCAATGCGATTCGATGCCACAAAGAGAAAAGAAAGGATTTTTTCCAATCTTATGGTGAGTGTAAACGTGGCTGGTCCATGAATCAAACATATATGTATACATAACCATTATGAGAATTCGGTGTATTGTATAGAGTAGGGTATTGTGTACCGGTATTACATAGTATCACGATTCTCTATGGCGGTTCTCTGGTGTGTACCAACACGGTGTAAAGAGGCATTTGGTATGCTTGACGTGGCATCAGTTCTGTCAACATTGAAACGTGCGGCGTGGACAGAAAGAGAGAGACAGAGAAATTGACGAAGAGACAGATAAAGGGAGAAAGAGAGAAAAAGGGAGAGGGAGAAATCCATGGGGAACTCTCTCGGATTTCTGCGGATAATATAGGACTGTTTAGGAGATGAGAGATTGAGTGAACGTGACGTATATAATATCTAACAGATATTGCAAAAGTGTCAACTATATGTGCACGTAAACTCGTAATCTATTGATATATACACGTCAGTTTAAAGTGTATAGAGTGAATTAAAGGCGGCCTTCTATGAGCGCAATGTGTTCTAGATCTAATGCAGCGCTATTGCGGTTAACTTCAAAAACCACCTACATTTATGAGGTAAATAGAAAAGCAAAGAAAGAACTGGGAAGCAAAAAAAGATGGGGAGGGTGCTGAAGAGAGCCAAAGAAGATTGAAGAAGTACCATTTCTCATATTCGCGTCTCTTTATGACGTTTGCACCACGTACTGACACGAAAAAACACTCGAGTACATATATGTACAGATCTGTGTATGAACATATTTACGGTGAAATATGTACCTCGCGGAGGCATTGAATTGGTTTTGAAAGCACACGAGTATCATACAGAGAAGCTTGAGTGAATGAATATGTCGATGGAAGTTTCGAGTATAGTGTTTTTCCTTGTGATGTGCGGATTTTTCCAGCCTTGCTCGTATACGAGAAGTATTAAAACGTCTCTTGTCAATTTTCCCCTATAATCGCGTCTTAAATTGTTAAGATAAGAAAAGCACCTCGTAGATTCAGAGATTCATGTGAGGAAAAAAACTGCAGAAACTTATTCCCTTTTTATTGAAATACAAAAAAGGAAACGTCTTTCAAACGTGAAAGAAAATTCTTCTTATTCGTCCTAAAAAACCATATTGTTCCTGGCCTCTTTGACGCTTGTCAATCCACCATATCAACCTTTACGAAGATAGAAAAATGTTGGCAAACACATCGACGGTTTGTCCACAGAGAAAGGACCCGAATGCCAAGGATTCAATTCTTCTTTCTTGACCCTTGCGTTTTTCACAACGAATTTCTCTCCCTCTTTCCCTCTCTCTCTCTTTCTCCATCTCTGAATCTCTTCTTTGGCATTCACATGTGTTTCTAGACATTCTTCGCGTCGTAATAGAAACGAGAAATTCCGAGAGGAATAAATCTTTCTCCTTTCATCATTGTTACAACAGAATACTTCGATTCGTACGAATGTGATGAAAATATTACTAAACATTATTAAGTACTAGCGGATAAGTCATTTTCCTCAAAGATCACCAAAACTATGAAACGGATGTCAATTTTTCCTATTCACGAAATAAGAAATAAGGAAGCTGCTGAAATAGAGGAGAGATTGCAATAATTCACGATACACATAAAAGGAACCACACACATTTTCTCACTGCTCCGCACGATTCTCGGGTTAATTATTCCTCCAATGTGTCAATTTGTGCGGAAAGTTACGCTACCAGCGCAGGTTATTGGTAAACTCCGCACTGTGCTTGATTCCCTTTGACAAAGTTCAATATCATGGCGTCCCACTCCAATAACTCTTCGTTCTACGCATTACAACCCTGGTATTAAACAAGCTTTGAGCTCTATACGCAGTCACCTCAGTTATGAACCTAGTGGAGTTGTGGCGATAAACAGCTCGATATCCAGAAAATCGTCATATTTAGATCTAAATTAGTCACATTAAGCCTCTTTGAATCAAACCAAATGTAACATGGTCAAAAGACCTGGAAAAAATTGTTACATTAATTTATGTCAATAATCACTCAGGTGTTTCCTGTATTTGGTATGAAAATATTTTGATAAAACGATCAACTGTCACTCGAGAAAAGTTTTGAAAATCAGTAAGTCAGATGTTTCGTATTCATATTGAATGATGAAATAACTTTCCGGAGAGTACATGCAGACTCTTCGCTATTTTCACGTTCTTGGTTCGCACCTTTCGTAACATAAACACAAACATTCTTGATGCGTACTCTTGTTGATCTTTGGTAAAGTTGTCGCGACAAACTTCTGACAGATACAAGGGTTACTGTGTGTGTATATGCTTGTCGATAGACGTGTGTGTTTGTTCGTGTGCATGTGTTGCTAACAACATGGTACGAGTGATACGATGCATGGATGCTCGGATTCTCAGCCTTGGTCCTAATATACGCGGTGTACTGGTGTATATTATTCGTGGTATCTACTGGTGATGTGTGAGACTGAGAAAGGGGCTGAGTCTGGCGACGGCACAGTTTCCAATTAATTCCAGTAATTAATGATGCCACAGATTCCTGGTGGGATGAACGCCTGAGCGGAGAGGAGAGGGAGGGAGGGAGGGACATGAGGAAGAGATAGGCAAAACCATATATAGATCATATATAGTTCGTTGTACGGTATATGAATTTACACTGAAAGGTAGACACAGACATTCCATGGGTATATAGGTATATATTCTCTCGCATGGCCGCAAGCTTTCCAACGGGAAATCAGTCGGTCGAGGTCACGATGAGAATTAATTAACGGCTAACAGCTTCGCGGATTGACACTTATGCAAATCGGTGAGTTACGTCTCTACATAATATATATGTTTTCCTTCGCATCAGCCGATCCATATTTGTGTTTCTGTATACGTATGTATATATAAGTAGGTTTATGGCAAGGGAAAGGATGCATCAGAGCGAGGATTGCGCAGATGTGCGAATGAGCCCAAGATATCTGTCTGGCACTAATCTATTCACCGGTGTGCGATAAGGGTGTTGCTGGGTATATGAATCAACAGCAGATATGGATATGTTGTACAAGCCAGAGCCACTACGTTTAGTTATCATCTAGTTCTATCGTCAATATTGGAATTCTTATTAATATTTTATGAATTCTTATTAATATTGTAATGAAATCACGGCTCGAAAACGATCTGGCTATGAAAGATTCTGTTTTTAGTCTTTATGTGGTTAGTGACGAAAGAGAATTGATAGTTTATCATTTCAGCACGTGTACGTATAAAGATTCAAACTTTTAGTTCAATTGAAATGATCATTTTAATTAGTACATTCGACTGGCGGATAAGATGACTGAGCTTTTTTGTTGTTGTACATTCTTTTTCATAATTGAATGAATAACTAATGGAGCATAGTGATGGATTTTGAATAAGTGATAACTTAATTAAATACAGTGTGGACGGTGTACTTTAGAAAGTAGATTAAATCGCGATAAAGAGGTTTTCATTTTTCTTCGTTGATGCCACACTATTTAATTACCTGACTTGTTCTGTTAATGAGTTATGCACTGTGGCGAGCTGACGATTGTGTGCAGCAAAGTATAATTTCCCTTGGGAAATAGGCGATGGTCCTTTAAATGATCATTGCCTGTCCGTCAAAGCAGATGAGTCGTCTTTTTCTCGTATTCATTTTAATTTATATACATATATTCTTTACACGTTTTTCAGTGTATTCTTGGCTCATGTGTTACCCTACAGGCAAGACCCTACACACCGTATACCGTCGTAAATCTGCACGGAGACACGAGACAGACGTATCAATTTGTCAACGTTCTCACGCACTTACACCCGCGCATGTTGTACGCATTTGCAGTTACGACGGATATTATAGCTGTAGCCGAAATGTCCTCGACGCTAACGTTACCAGGAGAAACCGGAGAATGACTCGAGCACGACTCATAAGAGTGATATACCCGAGAGAAAAAAATTAAGTCAGAAATATGGAAACAAAGTTTTACACAAAAATAAGAGAATGCAAATTAATGCAGAGAGATCTCATGGTATTATTTGACTTGGAATTATATTGACAATCATTTGATTGATCAATCTAAACAATCATTAAACAGACCAAAAAAATTTTTCGGCAGAAATATGCAAAAAGATTATCTATTTGTTCAAGTCGAATAAATCATAAATTTTTATCGAAAGAATAATAATTTTGTAATTTGAGGATTACACTAATTACGTGTCATGTCAAATCCTCTTCCAAACTTCATAAATAGCCAGAGACAAGAAAAAGAATACGGGTAAAATACGAGGGTTTAAATTGACTTAGAAATTTCCACGTCTGTTCCCTTTGAAATGCCGAGACAACTTAAGAGATCTTATATATTTTTTCCATTTTGCTACGAAGCCTGCTTTTTTTTCTTCGTTTCGTTTTTTTTTTTTTTATAGTATATTCACGTATATGTACGAAACGTTATGGAAGATATCGCCACAGAAGCAGCTGGCAAACTCCCTCATCTCGCTTCCCCTATGCCTCCACATATACGGTTCGTACTACTTATCGTTTTTATTTGATTTTTTCTTTCCACCGTTCTTATGCCACCGTTAAATATTTCTGGATGCTTTCATAACCATCAAATAAATACGAAATTTTAGGAATTTTTTTGCAATTTTCGATAAAACAATTCATGGCTTTTTTTTGTGCTACTTCGATTAAAAAAAATGATGAGCTGGCTCTATAATGAGCATAAAAGATTGAATCTCGAAAACATGTGGGCATTATTGGAACTCCTCCTTTGCTCTGATGCGAAAATGATTTAATAACATCAGTCTAGTTACCGTGAATCGGCGGAATTCAGGCCAACGTTGGAACCACAGGTATGAGACGAAATATCAAAACAGTAGAAAAAGCAGCATGTACCGTAGCGACTTTTTCAACATCCGGTAAATCTAATGGTTCCATGAAATAGGAGGAATGGATGGGTTAGTCGGCTATCATAGCCGCTGTGTTTTTCCGCACACTTCCTCCTACACCGGAAAATCAAAGATCTATAAAAGTTTGGATGAAAAAGTTGGATGTTGGACCACGTCCGCGAATGGTTTTTCCCAGCGAACCGAAATACGGAGAGATAAGCGCATTTTTTTTCTTGTAGTCTTCCTCCCTTCTTCGTGGGGTAAAAGTTTCCTTTGGTTCATGAAAAGTCGCGAAGTTTGAGAACGCTCCGGTAGTTTGGGCCTGACGGATTCCGTTAGAGTAAAAAAAAATTCTTTCTCTTCCAGTTTTTTGTTGTTTGACCGTTGTTGAAGTTGGAAGTACAAATAAAATAGAACGCGTCCGTATCCCCAATAATCAATCAGTATTTTCCCCCTTCGCTTTATTACATACACATTCGCTGTATATGTACATAGACCGAATTCTTGACGAGGTTTCGTTGAAACGAAATAGCGACCATGTTAGCCCGTCGAGCAAACGTATTGGCAGGCTTTGGCAATTAAACGAAGATCTGAGAACGTCTACTATTTTTTTATGTCGAGCAGAATCTCCCCCTGCTCCCGATCTCTCCCTCTCACTTCTGCTATTTCCTCTTCAATAGTATTGGGAAAAACAACGCACGGTTCTAATTGCTACAGAGAAATGATTTATAACGAGCTCTCGTAACAGCTCCAACCAATATAAACGGTGCACGGAGAGAAACAACGCGCGACGTAACGATTAGTAATCAGTTAGTGGCGTGTATCGTATATGTCAAATATTTATGATTACATTTATATATATTCGTATATGTGTGTCGATATAAAAACATTAATGTGCGTATAAATATTTATACGAGTGAAAAAACTCGAGAACGTGAATATTAAATGTCACAGGGATCTAAAAAGGTTCATGAATAAACATTGTTGAAGTGGCAAATTGTTGGAGATGCAGGCAAACTTTTCCCCTTAATAAAACTGCCAGGATATCCACACAAAACCGACACTTGACTCCCTCGTAAATCGAGCGGGAAGAGAGAAAACGAGAGATAGAGAGTGTCCGGAAAAGAATGGAGAGCATGAGCGTGAGAGAGGCAAAGACAGGAACTATAGGTTTTGACGACAAAGTCGTTATTTTAACGAGTGTCCTTGACGACATCGTCTTGATCGTCAATCGAACAACCGTCAGAGTTACGGACCTTTGGCTTTGCATTGGTCCTTGTACGTAAAAGATGAAACAAAAGCAGAGGTGGATTTTTGTGACATACACCGACAACTCGAATCATAAACAATTGATTGATTTTCGTTTGACTATTCGATTAATTTCTTTTCATATTGCTCAGTCTTTTGATTAGTTTCGAAAAACAACCTGACAAATACACGTGACACGAAGAAATCACGTTATCATTCTATTCAAACGACTACTATTGTTGAAAATTGATATATCAACATTAACTGTCATTTTTTATACATAGATACGCGAGCGAAGCAATGACATAAAGAAATATTGACTTGATTTTTAAATATTCATGAAAAATTCATCATCATATTTTCCACTTTCGTCATACGATAAAATATCCTTGCTAAATGTGCGATTTTTGCGATAAATGTGCGAACTCCAGAACGTACTGACAAACTTTTTGATTTCTAATGTTTTCGTTGGGATTGAAAACAGGGTTAGGATAAATATTATGAATTATATAGTGATTTTGGTCAGTGTATGTGGGAGGAAACTTGTTGCGCTTCACGCAAGCTTGTTTATAAAATATTGATTGAAAAGTCCATAGACCGAGAGCCAGTGAATATTCATTAGTGCTTGGTTTATGATCACGAACAAAGCACATTCCACGAGCTCAATCGCAATAACAAGGAACACGATACGTCATAGAAATTTTGTTGAACACTCACGCGATAGGGTGAGCATAGTTTTCCAATAGTTTCGGAACATCATCGTAACAATAACAATAACGTCTTAGAATCGGAGAAGATGAGATATCGTCGGGAACGTCGATATCGAACGACGATATTTGAGTCCGAGTATAGTTGCGAACTCAGCATCATTTCATTAAATAATCTCACTAAGGATCCCTTTCAACTCTGAGTTACTCATCCTTTTGGCGCGATTTTTATGCTTCAACAGTTGGCGAGTGGATGGAAGAGGGTTTGGTTGTTTCTGTTTGGCATTAGTTAAATTATATCGGAGTATCGGATGTGATGTATAAAAAAATACACAGATGAATGAAAAAACCTGTTCAACGGTAATGAAACATAGTTTTTTTTACGAGAATAGTGGGAGTAGAGAGAAAGTCGAGAATTTGGCTAGATGAGTCGGCAAAAAACGTGCGATTTGCGATAAGATATAGCGAATGTAACGCCGGGATTTCTCTGAGATGGAGTAGACGAAAGGGCTGCGAGGAAGGGTTGCGGTACATTCGCGCAGTGCGGGTATCACTACGTAGGATGTTGGGTCCCGCGTTCTATACAGCAGCACGAAAGTTTTCGGAGCGTGATAAATTCCGAGTCAGGGAAGCGCGACATGCGGTCGTGGTCGTGGATGAAAAGTTCGAGGCGGTTCGCAGGGGTAGATTTTATAGGGAGTTATGTGGAAGAGTAACTTTATATTGACTGTTGAAATACGAAAGGGCGTAATTTGCATGATTGTAAACACAATAGGAAGCCATTCTCGTTGGAATTAGTCAACGTATGGTGGAAACGAAATGTTGGAAGGTAAAAATTTCTGCAGCTAATATATTCCTGGGATGAAATGAACTATGGTATTCCTCGTGCGCATAGTTTACTACTTTACAGAATCGTAGGTATACTACCAGTGCTGCGGTATAAATTAATCTTTCCATCTCGAAAAGGGAATCTGCGTTTGATGTGACTACAATTATTCCAGTACCAGCGTTAATTCGCCGCTATGTCTCTGATTGCATTCTTTCCTGGCAAAAGTTTGTTTGTAAGGGAAGAGAGATTGTTTCGAGTTGAGCCACAAAGAATTACATTTTCTGGTGGGAAATCTGATAATCGTGATTTAACATAGAAAAGCGATTGCCAAGAGCTGACTAGAATTTATCCCAAGCCTGTTTTTTTTTTTCTGGTCATTAATCAGAATAAATTTACTAGAATCATATAAATGTCGAATATCGAGCGAACAAGTATTCAAACACCGATGAAAAATTGTAAGGTTGGACATAAAGCTCGCAGGTGAATCGATTCTAGGGAAATGGAAATGGCAAACTCGTCGAAATATTATTCTCGGGTGCCACGACCAGAGAGCAAGGGAGAAAGTCCCATCAACACAATCTCCTGCTCCTCGTACTATAATAATATATGCCTGCGTATCTACGTCGGTGATAAATCAAACGGTTTATTTGGGACAGTGCACTGGTAGACACATCTATGTATATAGAAACGTAACTGAGGGAAGAGTTGTAACTGTAGGACCAGGAGGAGCCTCAAAATGAAGCAGAAACGGGGATGGAGCTAAGCGAAAGGACCTCTCATGCCGACAATACAACACACAAATTCGTGCTCCATACATATTCAGTTCCGTTCTCCTGCTTAACGTTTCGGTCTGTATGCAAATGATAGCGATGTACGAGCAGAAAGAGAGAGAGAGAGAGAGAGAGCGAGAGAGAAAGGCAAGTTCCTTTCTCATGGCGTTGGCACGCGCTGCATCCTCCCTTCGTTGACCGAACGTACACGTCATACTGAATCCTTCTCTACTATCCTTACGCATCCGCATCAACGCCATGAAGTATGAGTTTATGGTAACCACGCTTTAACTCATCCCTTCAATACATGGGCTTATCGTATTTGCCTACACGTGGATACCATAAAACTTCAGATTGATGCTCGGAGAGTTGCAATAAGGTCAATTATCATGTTGCTTTCAACATTTTGCAAAATGTCAGTTCCTACGTTATTATGTCGAACTTTGATTCGTTGAAATGGAGCGATTTTAAAAATTTGTTTTTATACTTTAAAAATATTGTTCGACATTCGAGTATTTGACGACTTTGGTCCGCGAATTACACGATTTAAGAAATGAGACGGTCGCAGATTTTCGAGGATAGCAGTTTTAAAAAATGTTTCACGATTAGTTTTTTCCCTGTACTAAATAATCTTGAGGAAATGATTTATCATTGAAAAATAAGAATACTTCGCGATATACGGGCAAGTGCAATGAGAATAGTAAAATCTAATATCTTATAATTTTCCTAAAAATCTGAAATATGAAAAGCTCGACGTAGAACCTTCCGACGCGTGAAATATCGCTATACGTGTTAACTACATTAGGAGCCTCGTCTTACCTATTCAGTCGAATGGTGTTCTGTGTCTGGCGTACCATCAGTGCTCGCTCCCAAAAGTGTACAGCCTCCGGTAGTACCGTATTCTGAAAGCATAAGACGAGAACATAGGTTGAGTACGAGGAGTGGAAATAGCGTGCATGTGCTTAGAGAGCAGCAAAAGAGCTGCGCATATATGAAGCAGCGAGGAGATATGACGTGGGTGCGAAAGGCTTTTACGCCGTTGTAATTAATGGCATCAAATGGGACGAAAATGGGTCATATGGACTGCTCGTACAGAGCGTCTTGGAAATCGTTTTCAAGGCTGACAGTACAGTTGAATCTCTAAAGTCATAAAGAAAAAGTCTTTGCCGAGATTTTTTTGCCGTTCACCGTTTTCAGGCAAAATAAACACGATATCAGTTTTTATTTGTTTTTTTTTTCTTTTCTTTTCTTACAGGTTTACAGAATTTTTGGGGGTGAGTAATATGTCGAGCCAGATAGAAATTACTGTCAGCACTGACTTGCTTGTGTACATTACTGAAAATTTTCTCGTGGTTCAATCGGAATCACACAATGCCTCGAATGTGGATTCACGTCGAACAGAAACAGTTTCAAAGACTTTTTGTTCTCTAAATCGTGCAACTTTATTCTAGAATTTGAGCGAGGATTGTGTTGCAATCTGTGCGGGATTTCAATACAGTGTGAAATGTATTGTTTGTTTGTGATCAAATGTCTATATAATTATTTGAGCCAATTTGTGAACTAATTCAGAGCAGCATTCCCATGCGGCGCAGGAAAATGAGAGATAAACATTGAAGTACACACGGAACTGGAGTGTATATGTAGACCTGCCCGTGGACTGTCTAATGGCGCATGGAAATGTGTGCTGGTTTATCGATCGTTTTCGAAGCTGAAGAACGCATGTAATTTGGCAAAAGATCGAAAAAGCGAAGTATCCAGGGAAAGAAAAAAGTATTGGATGCAATTAATTTGTTTTTACGATGTAAAAATGAGAAATGTCACTGCAACTATCGTGCAAAGAATATTTAAAAAGTGTCTTTGACGTAAGCAAATTGGTTGCATTTGCTTTTCATATAATCAGCGAGAATTGTAGTTCGGTCGTGAAACCAAATGAAAATATTTGATGGAGAAGGCCGGAAATTTGAATAAATATAACGACTTTAATTCCCCGCATAAATAACAGTGAATAAAAAAACAATTTTTGTAATTAAAGCCACGACGGGTGTACTTTTGTTTCGATATAATTTAAGTCAGCTTATTTTTTTTTTTCCTCGATAGAAAAAGTTCAACGACCCGTGGATGGTATTCATGAAAATAGCGGAAAGCTATATATATGAGATTTCTGGGTAGAGTGTGTTGTTTCTATGGTTGGCACTGGTGCATGCGTCTCGTGTCATTGTTTCGTGACGAAAATAGGGAGAAGAAACAATAGTCAGGTGCAAGTGTGTGCATATATGAGAGAATGGCAAAGTATATGGACGGGATTTTCTATGCACTCGGGAGAGCAGAAAGAGAAAATAGTCAAAAGATTAGGGGCGTGAGTCGAGGAGGTCTGATTCGAAAGTTGAAGTGAAGAGACGTGAAATAATAAAAGTCAGGAATGATAATAACAATAATAAAAACTCTTTTATATATGTGTCCATTATGTGTGTATGAGGTATTTTGTGTATCTGCAGCTATTGAAAAGTGCATTTAGTAACAAAGAAAATAAAGTCCATCTAAAAATATAATCGCGTGGATAAATTCTCGAAATTGAAAATAAAGTAAAAATTTAACTAAATATTAATTCACATCATTTATTGCTATATCGACGATAGGAAAACAACGACAGAATTTGGATCTCTTTTGTATTAATTCAGCCCGAGTTTCTTTGAGGGCAAATAAGCACGTCTCGTATCAAGCGACATTATTGAATCGACAATTGTCAGAAAGCTCTTGACATATTTCGATTTCGTCTTTTATATAATTTATTATGGAGTTTTGAACACTTGAAATATCCAAAAAGGCTTATTCTGTAGCGAGTCTCCTTTCAGCTCCGTACACGATGCCTGCTGTTAACTGAGGAGTCAAAAGCCCTTGTACTCTTTGTAAATGATATCTTTTTATTCCGAGACTTATTATTATCCTTGACTTTTCACGAGATCTGAAAAGTGTGTCATCTTTCAAAAAACTGAGATTTTTCAATGAAAAAAAAAGCACTTTCTCGTGTTGAAAGAAAAATGAGAAAATCTTTGAAAAGAAATCTTCTTAAGGATGATGCGAAAAAGAGTCTTATGTTCAAATGTTTTTTTTTTCCTTTTTTTCAATGAAATACTAAGGTAAAGAAACAAGATTTGCCCTTTTCCCGAGACAGTGACCGACGAATGCACGCAGTAGCAAATAAAACGACTGGTATTACTTCCAGCTGCCGCGGAAACAAATGATTTTAATTCCCTACCCCCTTAAGGTGGGGAAAACAGCTTCGGAGCAAAGCGGGGCGGACGTCTCGTTAATAACCGTGGAGCTAATACGCGAGTCTCGTACGATAATTAAAATAGCCCCTCTGCGCTTAACGATCCCGACTGTCAGACGTTTTTCACTCTTGTCCATGGTACAGATTTTTTTATTTTGCAAGCATTTTATCACGGACCCTCCGAAAAAGCGTTTCTATACTAACATTTTTATATGCTCCATCGCATTTATTATTTGAATAAACAAGGCTACGTTGAAATATTGAAGGTTTCAAAAACTTCCAGGTCACCTGATTATTTGACATTTCGAAATAGAATATACAAATAAACAATGTGATGCTCTTATTCGCCATTTCAAGCTTCAATATTCGAAAAGTTGTTATTTCAATAAGCAAAACTATGTTGAAATATTCAAGGTGTTCCAAAAATTCTGACCTACCTGATTATTTGACATTTAGAAATAATACAAAAAAAATAGTGTGCTCTCATTTGACATTTTAATTTTCAAAAAGGCCGATGGTATGAAAAAGCTCAATTATTCCCACGGTATTTTCGAAAAACGTTGAAAAAGGCATGACCGTTGTTACAAACACTTAAGCAATGGCAAAAAAGCAATATTCTGAAAAAGTTACGTTGCTAAGTTAGCAACGAAAATTTTAAAATTTCGCTATGAAACTGTATACCGTACGTAATTTTTTAAATAAATGATTGACGAGCACAACTGAGGCTCGTTTAATATTACGTGATAGGTTATCAAATAAGGGTCCAGGTTTCTATAAAAAAAAATATAAAAAAACAGTACAACCGACTGAAAACATGTGATCGATAGATGACACGGGATCGGGAGAACATACACAACCGGAATCATTCGTGTGCAGTCATCCGAGGGTTTTGGCATCGAGAGGAGATGCGTTTAACCACGTATATAGTCAAGTATATATGGATATATATATCGGATTGTGCAGCTTTGGGTTGGCGAGTGATACGTGCCGCTGAGTATAACGCACGGTCTCCGTTCGGGGTTGAATGTTTAGAGGCATTTTGTGCGCCGTTACGCTCGATTTCCGCGATGAATAAATCGATGCATGGCGATTCTCCGGTCTAGAGTTCTATCGCATCAACTCTCCTGTGTGCTTTCCCGTTTTTCCCTCCATCCCTCCCTTCCGTTTGCTATAGTTTTCGAGTAGATGCTAAGGGAATGAGAAAATGAGAGAAAAGGGAAGAGGGAGAGAGAGAAAGAGAGAGAGAGGCATGCGAAACGGATAAAATAAGAGCTTTTTTTTTACCGCAGGCCTGATGAACTAACGAGCGTTAGGGTCGAGGAGGAGAACGAAAGCAGGATTCCTGGTACGACCCCGACCGAATATTTCGGTTCATCTCTCAACGGTCGAGAGGTTTTTTCGCTCGGAAACTGTTTCAGAAGCTCACAAGAGAAAGAGAGTGTGAGAGAGAGGGCGGTTGATAAAAAATTGCGAATGTATGCAGCTGTCGTGTAACGTCGAATAGAAAAAAAGGGTTGTGACAACATGACGGTTATTGTTGACACGGACTAAAATTTTCCTCGACCTCTCTCTGTTCGTATATACGTGGGAGGAAAAATGCTTGGCAAAAAATTCTCTCGACCCTCTTTATCACGCCGAACGCGTTTCTTGCTAATTCAATTTGTGCATCGCCCATTTTTCTACCGCAGCTAGCGATAATGACATTTCGCTAAAAATAAAAAGAGCTGAGAGGTGGAGATTGCGAGAACTCAATGCTCGCTTGAGGCTACGTGTATAAATAAATAAATGAAGAAAAATGAAAAGAATTTAAAAAACGTCCAAATCGTCATACTGCCTGAGGGAATTTTGTTCGTTTCGCAATACAAACCGTGAGGGTATAGTTCTAGACACAAGCGAAGGAGAGTAAAAAAGATGAGAAGGAAAAACGGGGCTATTTGAAGAAAATAAAATGTATAAATTCACCTCAAGAGACAGCGAAAATTGTGTGTTTTATCATTTCTACTTGAAATGCGACTTTTTATCAGAGGAAGAAAAAAATAATTGTATCGTGTCCCGAAACTCTTTTTCTTTCTCTTTCTCTTGTTGATGCTGTCATTTTGCCATTGAGTTGGCCATATCGTACCTACACAGGCGACTAATATTCACCGGCTTCCTTGAACCCGGATTAAGCTTCAAAGAGATTAAGCATAAAGTCCGTTCCAAAAGTGTTGCCTATATATAACGCTCGTGACCGGTCCCTGAACCAAAAAAGGTAACCCGAAAAACTCGAGATATTTTCGAGTGTATCCACCGGGCAACGTCGCCAATTTTTGCACGTATACATCGTGCGCGTTTTGTGATAAGAGCCGGTGGAAAATACGTGTACGAATGTATGCTCGGGGCGAAACTTGGCAGGATATTTCGAGCATGTGGTAACCGTAAAAAAAAGGCAAGAGCCTTACGCTCAAAAAAATCACAGAAATCAAGATCATGCCTTGAACATTTGCCGGCAGTGTTCGTGGTAAGAAGCCAAAAGCACGTGATAACGTAAAGCCTTGATTTCACCGGGGGTCAGAAAAAGAAGAAGTTGAAAGAAAAGAGAATGCTTCATGCTGAAACTAAATGGATCCACTTTTCGACACAGTCACGAAAACAGGGAAAAGAAATTACGAGCAAATTGAGCCCAAGTTAGGAGTTTAGAGAAAATCGAGGTTGATCAATAAAAACTTTGAGGGAACAGTGTGAAAAAACTGAAACAAAAGTGATTGAATAAGAAATAGGGCAGAAATAAGTTTGAAAGGATAATAGACAGATCCCTTAATGGGATTTTACCAGCCAAATGGGTTTTTCAGATTCGATTCCTGAGATCCCTGAGGTCTCCGTTAAGCTGAAAATACTCGAAATTATAAAACTCCTTAATAATGTAACAGAATGCACTGTAAAAGTGTTCAGACAATGTCTGTGTTTGAAACTTCGCGTTGGTCTATTCTTCTGCCACTCTAGGAGATATTGGAGTTGATTTTATTTTCGACTAATCCTGTTATTCATAAAAACTGGTTTCGTCCGTATGAACCGTATATACAGTATTTTGGGTTTCCAAATTCTATTTACATTCGATGGGACGATACCTTCAGACGCGTGTTCGAATTTAATAAAAGTTATTTTTAACAGACGAGTCTAGATTTAGTACTACCTGAAATAATTGAGGGCGTATTTCAATTCTATAAATTTCGCATCATAAGCGCTCCTCGCTGGGTTTCATTTCATTCAATAACGATCTTTCCTTTTTCCATATCTCTTGTGTATCATATTCCCTTCTGGCAGGCACGAGTTTCAGCAATAATGTTTCGCTCTGACACCTTTTCGCCCTTTCGCCTCTTCATCCTCGTTATACAGTCATCCCTTTTCTCTTTCCTTTTCCCTCTCCTTTTCTCTCTCTCTCTCTCTCTCTCTCACTCTCTGTTTCTCTTGGTTCTCTGCTACTACTATATAATTCTCACCGAAGCGTATCCGCACAGGTTCAGCGAAACACCAGAAGCATCAGCAAGCATAATTCGACTCTTGCTGTTACAGAAGCAATGGGGCGCAAAGACCAAGCATATGGCCTGGGGCATCATCAGACGGTGTTCCTATATGTTTATCACAAAGCGCTACGGTACGAAACCTTCTCTCATAATCAGCAAGGACCTTTTATCACAATATAGCGAACGCAGCCCCATGAGTTTATCAGTACGCGACGCCTAACCCTGTTTGAAACGCTGTCAAAAATGTTGTAGGCTTTTCCTTTAAGAGTACATTTTACATGTGAAAAAAAACTAAATCGTGAGGTTGCAACGAAAATTTATAATATAATGATGAAAACTTCGTAATTACGTTCAGGGAATCTGTGATTGAAGAATTTTATCGATAATTGGTTAAAAAAAAGTGAATGTTCGAGAAGAATACCATTAAGTTTTGGAGTCTATATGTTTCACAAAAATTGCGAGACTTAAAAAGGACGATTTTGTTTAATGTAGAGAGTAAAAAGATTTTTTTTAACGCTGCAATTTGTACGTATGCCTTTATTTCTTCAACCCACGACGAACGTCCGTTCAAATATTCGCATTAAATGCAAATGTTCCTCCCTCCTTTAGCGCACACGGATATTTAAATTTCAGATGCAATTAGATTCATTTACACGGCTAGGTCGGCCGACAATTATTCCCGCCGGTATATGTGCAGAAAGAAAAGGGAACCGCGAGGGGTGTGCTCCGGTCACAGGATGAAACGGAATATTTTTCTTTCTTTCTTTTATTTTTTCTTTTTTTAATTCTTTTTAATTCGAGAATAAATCGCACAGTGGCTCACGCGTCAATGCGTGCACGACCTCGTTACGATGTTCCGCTGGCAGCGAGACTAAGAGGGCAATCTCGCGAACGACTGTGCTGTATCTAACTACTTCTCTCGCTTCTGCTAATTCTTTTGTGTCTTTATGGTCACTTTTCTCGACTCCGAGACGGCTCATTCAGTTGATGAGTTTGCTTAAGCATTTACGATCTCGTTAACTATCTCTTTTTATTAATCGACACTCACGTATCAAACCAGCTCTTTACTTTCTTTGTGGCTATTCAGGAAATGTCAGCAATGTTTCAATTGAAAAGTCCAACTTTTTTCTTATGAAATAAAATAAGAAGAATTCTCCGAAAAAAATTGAGCTTTCGTAGAACCCTTGTGTGAATAATGAATGATAGTTATCCGTAATAATACAAACATTACGTTATAATGTAATAAATCCAAAGATTTACTCGGGGAGGCTTTTAATTTTAAAAAGTCAGAAATTGCTATCCTCGTAATTGCAATCACAAATATTCGAAAACAATTCTTTCATACTTGTGTAGTTTATACTTATTGAAACGAGAATATGAGAAATGTACAAACAAATAACGTAGAGAACAATGAAGTGGAGAGAATATGGGCAAGGATTTACCTGGAAAAATACGAGAAATGAATTCCAGTGAAGGTAAATGATCGTTGAAAATCTCAACGGGATCCTTGCAATGTTATCTCACCCGGGCGTATGTCATGTACGTTTATTACATAAAACTAGAGAGAACATTTCTGTGGATGGCAGTCCAATTAATTTCGACATGAGAACGCATCCAATTTTCTTCCGATTTAATCCCTTTTGGTGCGTGCGTCTACATATAAATGAATGTAAATATACGCGCGTGTATGTATTTGTATCGAATTTTTCCATCGTTCGCTGGATCCTACTACATTTTCTTTGGCATTTGAAAGGTGTCGGAACTAGAATAAATTGATCAATCGATCGTAAGAGAACATACGAAGAGAGGGTTTGCATTCAGCCGCCCTCCGGATGCTTTCATGTGTAGTTTGCTTGTTATTGTAGCACGCCCTGTTTCTCGTTAAACAATTTCTTATCATCATAAAAGAGAGTTTTCTTTGAGGACGTGTATTTGCCTTTCTCCACCTACAATCCTTCCTATCCAATCTCTTCAAACGAGAGAAAATAAGAGTGAACAACAACAGTAGACGAAAATAAAATAAAATAGAAATACAGAGAGAATAAAATGAATAGGTACAGGAGAGAAGATATAAATTTTTCTTCCAAGCATACACGAGTTCAACGATAAATTTGTCTAAACGAGACCCATAGGAAAAAAGGAATAAATGTAACGGAGCGATAATGGAAGCTCATTCTTACGTCGATATGAGAACGAGGCGTTGAAAATAAAGGATCCCATCAAGACTGCACGAGAAAAGCATCCATACCCTCGCCGAGTGTATGGAGTTACCGATAAACGGGTTATATCGACGTGCATTGTTCACGGAATGTGCCAGTGGTTGACAGTTTTGCGGCCATGTAGCCTCCTCGATGATGCTACATTCGTATTTCGCACACAGTCGCCGCAGCCTGGGAGGATCCTACTACCTACAACGAGTGTAACATCCCTGGAGGCGAGGTAAATGCACGATTGTGGTGGCATGAGCTTGCAGGATAATACAGAGTGTCCGCAAAACGCCTAAGGTTTTGGAGTAAGTCCAATTTTTTTCTCGAATGTGTTATCACTTTTTTCTAACTATCTCAGGATGGCAGGGATGCGATGAAAACATTATTCAGCAAACGTAGGACATCCATTGAGTCCTTGAGACGAAAAAAAGCTGACGATGTTTATCAATGGATGAATGGACATTGACCATGGACACGGAAGACCAAGTTGTCAAGTGGGGATTGAAAGTAAATGAGGGATTATCAATAATAATTACAAAAGAATTTCGTCACATACTCGAAAGATTAAGCGCAATCGTCGCGTACATGAGGTTACGAATAAAATGTTGAGCATACACTTCACAACGAATAATGAATAAGTGAAGCAATCATTTCGATTCAGTAGGGTCTATCTGTAGGGCGCTTATATTCGTAGGGGAGAAACGTTACGAGATAGTATATAGAGAGGAAGATCCGCTTATGCGAGGATAAAGTAATTGCTGGAGGCGTAACGCGTATGTGTCCCGAGGACGCGGATTCTCAGGAAAGCAAATGAGTTCCGGGGGAGAAGCGTCGGAAGCCCTCAGTTGAGGGCTGCTTAATTGCGCGAAATTGCGAGAAACGTGAATGGAAGCGGGGGCTTGGGTTAGAGGGCGATGAAACGCGCCTCGTACATGACTTGGTACGTACATGACTTGGTAAAAAGAGAGAGAGAGACAGAGAGAGAGGGAGAGGGAGAGGGAGAGATAGTGAAAAAGAGAAAGAGAAAAAAATAGAGAGATAGTCAGTTGTAGAAGAGACAGATGGATAAAAACATCTATGTAGGAAAAGGTACGAGAGAAAGAGCAAGAATTGGTGGAAGTATGTGCCGTGCATACACGAGTGCTTAAATATGCTCGAAGGCAAAGCCTCTGCCTTTGCGTTAGCACTACCAGTGCTGGCACTACTCCTGAAAATGTGTACGAGATCTCTACTCTCGAATGAGGGGCGATATATAGACAGTCAAAAGGAAGGCGTATGATGAGCATCTCTTCTCCGTGACATATATGCAGCGTTTCCCCAAGCGTTAACAACCCTCCTATCCAGATATCACATTCACACACATTCATGCACGTATATGCATATAGATATTGGAACCCATTGCTCGGGGATATAGGGATATCCGAACGAGCTAGCAAGCTGAAGCGATAATTCGAGCGAGGAGAATCGAGAGAATCCACCAAGACAAGAGAGGGTTTTGCGTGGGCTCCGCGCCTGACACTCTCAGATAAGACGAGAATCGCTCGGAACCCTTCCAAGGAGATGCCTCGTTAACTTTATAACTCAATCACAATATAAAAAATCCGTTATCGAGGTCCTTTGAAAAATACTTTTTGATTTATATCCAATTTACAATTTATTTATGCATTAATAACTCATTCTGTAACGAATTCATATCTAGACGAGAATACAAATCATTGCTTTTTTCTCAAACCACTGCACTCGTTTTAACCGTACTTTTGTTGAAGATTTGTAATAATTTTGTTTACCTGGTGAAGCGTTTGAATTTTTATATACGAGAAAAGTTATGGAGTTAATTGCATTCGTGATTCAATGAAGGATAATTAATTGTTGGTATTTTACTCAAGAATACTCCGGGAGGAATACCGCGCAATTAACCCCCAAATGGTAGATACATTATGCGTTCCGTTGAACTACACGGTGGGGATTGTTTGGTTGAAAATTGTTGCACCTCGCTCTCAAGAAGCGAAAGATTACTAGGAAGCACTGAATGAGATATAGGTAACGGGGGTGCATCGTAAAACTTGCGATGAAAGTGTGAGGAGGAATTAAGTTGTGTAGCAGGAAAGAGGTAGCGAGTCATGTTGAGCGAGAGAGAGAGAGCTTTTGTGGTTGCACAAGAATTACGATGACCAGGGGAATAAACATGAGTGTACAGGGTGTCCTTGAAGATTTGAAGGAAAATTTCATGAATGGTTTGTCCCGATAGTTTGAAGAAAAAATCCTTGATTATTTGATGACCATGTGGTCGCAGAAGTTATAAAGCTACGCATTTGGGGCTTGGCATTTTTTTCTCGCGTGATCAATATATTCCCATTCCTAATTGAATACAATCAGCGATCGGATTAAATCTATTGAAACTTGCCAATCGTGTGTTGAGAGGAAAATAGCAGATAACTTTCTGTTATCGAGTTGCATTAAACAACTCGACTGATCCCTGCCTGTTGAGACACCATGTACAGAAGCTTAAAGTCTAACCATAGACAACACTTGGGAAAAGAGTAAAGCTTGCGTTTCGACGTAACGCGGGAGTTATTAGATGAACCTACAGCGAACTAACAACACCGTTTAAATTCATTTAAGTGTATAACCGACTAAACGCCTGCACAAGGAGAGTTTGGTGTTCTCGCAGACCCTCAGTGCTCATCGGTTAGCCCACACGTACCACGGTATGTGCGTCGATGGTCAATGTATATGTTCGAACACGGACATATAGCTTACTGGATACCTATTCTGTGAACGTTTCTACAAAGTACCCCTCTCCGTGGGTGAATGCGTGGTTCTCGGGTCGATAAGATTCATTGGTGAATTGCACCAATGCACAGATTGAAGCCCGGGAACTTGAGTCGAATTGAATGGCTTTGAATAGGAAATTCCTCCACCCAGGGACTCCCGAAGTTCGGAGCTGGATGTTCAGATCTGGTCGCCAAAAGATATTATATTAAACAACGCCTCTGGTCAATGAACGGGATTCAATAGCGCCATTAATTATTAGGCTCTGTACGTTTAGAAATACTACGTTGTAGATTCTACTTTGAGAAATCTATCGTTCCAAGGAGTTACCGAGTTGTGCTCAATAAGTTACCGAGTCTGGAAAATGTTGGTTTTAAGCTGTTTTTTAAATATTGCATTTCTATTTGAATTTAAGAACAGCGTACGTCTGAAGTTTCATTTTATCAGATATGGAGTGGTGCATAATCGAACAACTGCGATTAGCAGAGAACAATCTAAAGGAGCTTCCTGTCGCACAAAGTTGAAAGGTAAAAGTGTAAATATGCTTGCTTCGCTCTAAGCCGCTGCTTAAAGCGACGGAACTTGTACCAACAACAATGAGGCGATGTTACTTAATGATGTGGGTGTCTTCGTTGCCACTACTTTTGTCTACAACGGTTTATCCACATTGAAGCTTTTCCAACCCGGACTCAAAGTAAACCTTGTCATCCCTATCCTGGTTGTCGCTCGTGTCGCTTTCTACACAACGATGCCCACGTTTCCACCTTAGGGAAGTTCGCGACAAAGGATGCAATTGTATGTATACGTATACACCTCGCTTCAATAAGCGATGTCGATGATGGAAACTTCCTTGGGTTGTTCGCCAAACACGTCGGCGGGGCGTGCACCCAGCCTGGTTTCTTTGATACTGCTACATGCTGCATATATTTAACCCTCCATCCGAAGACGGCCAACATTTGATAAGGAACTTTTAGTTGTTAAAAATACAACGCTAAACAGCTCAAAGTTGTTTTGACTGCATATTTTTTACGATACTTAATGTTGACCCATATTTCGAGCATTTGAGAACTTTTTGACGGATAACCACGAGGCTTTACAAATGTTGATTTTGTTGTCAGTTATTTGTTGCCAGCAGGCGTCTTCATATTTCAAGAAAAATGCTACATACACCATCAGAGACGGCCGTGTTGACTGAATCCACAAATCAACAGCAAAACCATTTATTTTTGGAACATTTATCAACGAATTTTGAAAAACCAGAGTGTTCATAGTCCTGGTGGTAGCTCCTCAACCATATTTTAAAATTCATTTTCTATACTCGTTAAAAACCTGTAACCCTTCTTCTATTGCCGGATTGAACAAAAAAGTGGGAATTTGCACCAACAAGACTATACGAGGAGGCAACCATACCCGATATCAGCATGGACTGTATTTTGACAAGTATTTTGTATCCCAGCGAAATATTGGGTCGATAAAAGTATCACAAGAATGTTTGATTAATTGAACCATCCTAAGCCCTGTGTTGGTATTCATCATAGATGTTATCGGAGAGAGGAACATCGCTAACAATCCGATGCCGAATATTATGAAGAACGCCTCTAAACTAATTAGTTTCTGCATAAGCCTGGGTTGAAACAATTCTGAACAGCATGGCGAAGAGCGCAGGTTCGAAATTCTCAGCAACCGGTTATGTTCTTGCATCAGATTTAACGCCTTTTGACTCCGAATATTCGAATAAGTGATAGTTGTCGAGTCATTGACGGCTTACTCAAGCGGAATAGAGTCCAAAATACTTCCTTAAAGTACTGGGAGCGCTAACCACCGAAGAAGCTTTTTGGGGGAAATAAATAGGCTACATTCCACAATAATCTTTGTGCAAGCTCACAATCTGACGTTAAATTAAAGCCAAACAACGCTAAACGATCGAGTTCGCTTTTCTTTCCATTTTTGATGGCACGCAATACTAAAATGTATCGTCACGATGTTTCGTGACTCATTGCGTTTTCATAGCATTTCAGGATTGATTGGCGTTGCCGAATAGTGCCAGCGTCAAACACTGGAAGGGGTTCGTCGTATACGCCTCGGTACACTTGAGGGATAGCCCGAGGATTCCACCCTCTTCAATATACTCCTGCTGCTTTCCCTCCGTGTTTCAACTCTACCAATGGCTTCGATCTCACCATCCGCACACCCACAACAGTTATATCTCACCCCTCTCGTTCTCCTGATTCCAGATTATCATACGCCCGACCTATTATGCAGAGTTAATGATGGCTCTGGATTCCGGGTAGATATACACCGTGATTGAAACACGGCCGGTAATTTCCGGTTATTTGGCGAATACTGTTCAACCCGATTCCTAGTGTGTTATGCTTGCTGAGTGCTGGCCTGGATACGTTATAGTGAATTAAAAAGCTCAACAGCAAATCTAAGCCCACTAGAGCCAAGTAAATTGCGGAATTAACTATTGCTCGGAGAAGAGTCAGAAAACTCTGACTTCAACGACTAGGTTTCGTTTGGCGCCTGTCTAGTAAGAGTTTAGAGTTTTGTACCTTTCCAAGCTTGACGTTTTTATGGATTAGCATCGATTTTGATTTTATGATATAGAAATCAGAAATAATGTGAGCCTCATTTATGGGATTGTGACGTCAGCTATTTTTGTATCATCCCACGACACGTTGTGTAATTTCGATAAACTATGAAATTATGTGAAGTAGAAATAATGTACTCACGTTGATAAGCTCGAATTTCTCAGCGTCCAAACTGAAACAGAACAAATATTTGGGTTTAGATTTATGGTTGTATTATTAGTGTAACCAATAATTCATCATGTCAGTATTAAATCATTCCTTGGTGGCTCGTGTCACGTTTTGAAAATTTGGGCCATCAAAGCAGTTATTTTATCACAGAAACCTGGAGAAATTGAACGATGTTGGACGAAAATAAAAATGGTTTCATATAATTCACATGAAAATGCGCGGAGTAAACATATTACTGTTCAAATCGTGCCTGCCCATTGGAATTTCATGAAGACTAAAAATCGGTTGAATTCTAGGAGTCGAAAAATAAATTGTTAATGAGACGCGGGTGAGCAAATCATTTTTAATTAACTACGCGTTTTTTGAGATCACGATTCCAGTATCCATTTCGAGCGGACTTCAAACTGGTAGCTTTTTGTCTCACACCGAGGAACTATTTTCCCTGACGTATGCTCATATTCTCGCGAATCTATATACAACATTTCTAGGTTAACCGGACACCGTCCATCCAGCCTCCAGAATCTGTATAGCTGTTACTCTACAGGCAATTCTGAAAGTTGGTGGTTAACGGCGGAGCCCTCTCACGATCCCGAGGCGTGTCTCCACAGGGCAAACTAATTTACCAACTAATTTTCGAAATAGGTATTCTGAATAGGTAGAGAAGGTTGGTTTGGTGATAGTCACGAAATTACTTTCACCCGGTGACACTATATCGTGTGCCTCTGGTGGTTATATGATGTATGCATGTACGTAATAGGATATACTGGAAGGGTTCTTCTGTACGTGTGTTATACATATGTGTGAAGGGCCTTACACGTCCTTTTCCTAGTCTCCGTAAATTTCTACGGACATATACAAAGATGAGCGTCGCCGAGAAGTTATAAAAAGTCATCGCATTCAAATAAGAAGCATCGTTATCACTTGTAAATATCAATGCATTTTTTATTCGAATAAAATGTGATTTTTGTAAGAAGAGCAAGCAAAGTCATAGTCCAAGTACTTTCGCTGAAGGATATTTGAAATGTCTTGCAATACGTCATCAACAACAACGAGCGAATTTATGAGAAGATAACTCGAAAGAGAATAATACTTTTTACCAAAATAATCAAGGGAATTAGGAAATGTATAGATGTTTTTCTCCCTCAGTGTCAGACACTCAACGTGATGATCCGGAAAAGCTGGGGGTTTTGGCCGCAAAATCGTGCTCATCAACGTGGAAAAATCGCCTCTTATTCAACCCGGTGAGATGAAAAAACCCTCCCTCATAAATTCCCACCTGTTCCTTAGCTATTGCACATTCTCAGCGCTTCAATTATAATAATTCATCTGCCGCGGAATGAAGCCATCTATACCTAACGTGGGGCAAACTCCGGACGAGCTTGAGAAAGTTTAGTTCAACCGAGATACTCCGCTTCGTTGGGTTATGCGTACCTCTATATGTATACGTGTGTTATATTCGTTCTAGCAATATCTAAATCCAGGTAGAACTTCCAAAGATACGCCACATTAATGACAAATCTTATGTACATACCGAGGACGATTTATGTACGAAAAGGAAAAATAACTAATGCTGGGACGACATCTTTTCGCGATCACAATTTCATCGCTCTTTTCTTGCTTCGCATTAAATACCCTCTTGACTATAATTCCTTATAATATATTATAATTATAATTCACCTCGACGAAGCAACAAAGTCGACGTTTTGCAGAATTAGTTTCAGGGAAGGAATATATAGGCGAACAAAAATAAGGGAAAAAAGCTGTAAAAGCCAAAAGGTCGTTATATGGGTGAAGTCTAGCAAGTGACCCTCATTTCCCAACCCACTGATTTGACCGGCGGATCTAATAACTTGGCTTTTTTACTCTTTTTCTCTCTCTCTCTTCTGAAATGAGTCTGCAAATTGCTGGGAAAGCTCATTGGTCCCTAAATCAGATGAATCTTTTTTTCAGCGCTATTCGAGTGAGTTTTTTAGACCTAGATCTGGCATTGCTTGATTTGTGAAATATCGCTTCAATTATCATTAGCACAGATGGAAGGCTGGCTGTGACTATTCAACACCAGCGAACTCGAGAGGTATGATTGATCGGCGTAACAAGGCGTTCCCTCGTGTCCCTCAGATTCTTCAGATTTCATCGACCTTACTCAAACGAACATAAAGCTATTGTGGCAACGCTCGGCTCTTGAATTTCCACGTAACGAGGGTAAAGGAGATTACCAAAGTCGCGCTCGTTACAAACGCTATTCCCGCCTGACTCTAATTTTCACTTTGCTTGGCTTCATGATTGCTGCGTCGAACGTACTACCTTCTCTCTACGCTTCGTAATGCTTCTTGCCATAATCAACCCTCTGGTGTCTCTTTTCTCAGTGTATAATTCGGCTCGAATTCATCACCTCAGGGTGAAATAACTGCAGAGACTTCTACTTCCATATAATTTGCAGGTCCACGCACACAGAAACCGAATCAGATTGAATAATCCGCTTTAGTATGATTGATTCGTTGATGAAAATGGCTGAATGTGCCATTCAGTAACGTTGAATTAAACGCAAAGAAAAAAAAACTTCAAAATAGTGAATAGCTCGCTATAAAAGTTGTAGGCATCTCCCAAAATTCTGGCAACGTATCAAAATCTCTATTTCTCGCCACGATGCAGAAGCTTTGTGCTGGGCATTAGAAAACATAAAAATGTACACACAAAAATGTGTGTACATTTTAATGTTTTCACCTATTTAGGCCCACTTGCAAATTATTGAATAATGGCTGTAGTGTCCTCCTTTTTTCACCGTTCTTTCTCTTTTGCTAGACAAGTGAAAACACTTGTGTCGCGACTTTTATGTAATAAATGGCATTTATAATTCTAATCGATGTTGTATCTTTCTTATTAATATTATTAATATTAATAAAAAGTAATATGATATTAGTAATCAATGTTGTTAATTATTATAAATATTATTATTATTCTTTTTAATTATTATCAATAAGAACATAGTGATTCTTATCAATTATTCCATATTATTAATTTTCTTGACGATTATGGAATAAATAGAGTTTTTCATTTCGATTAATTTAATTATATCAACAGCGTGCTCGCTGTGGCATGTGGTCGCTGTTTATGTAATAAATTGTATTTATAACTCTCATTCATTTTGTAGTGTCCTTTTAGTTTATATAATATTGTTAAAAATTATTATTCAGAATATTAATAAGAATATTAATTATTAAATAATAATTATTATAAGTATATAATAATTTTATTATATAATATATTATATAATTATATAATTATATAATATTAAATATAAAAAAAATAATAAATTATCTATTTAATTATCATAATAATTATTAAATAATTATTATTGCTCATTATGAATATTCTCGCCGACTATGGAATAATAGGTATTTATATTTCAGAATTATTTTGTAGTGTTATTCTTTTCTCACCTTTATATTTATTATGTATTCCCGGTAACCGGCGTTCGGCGGGCCACGTGCTCGCTGCGATCCGCGTGTTTTCGTTGTCCAGTCGCAGACAGGCTCTCGTTCGAGGCGTCCGAGCGGGGCGGCCACTGCGGGTATAGTGAAAACACGCGAATCGCATCGAGCGTGCGGGCCCGGGATAGAGGGGAGAATCGCGCTCGGTGGGGAGAACCAAGCTGACCCGTTCTCCCCATCGCGCGCTCCCCGCTCACCTGCGGGCCGTTTCTCCCACCTCTTGCCTCGACCGCGATAAGCGCTTACCTCGCTACACTTTACGAACATAAACATGAAGTATTCAAGGGGCCGATTCGAAACATAAACATACCCACATCGTCATACAAGTATGCACGTATACGAATGTGTATATATTTTCATATAAACGCATACCTGGCTAGTCTCATTTGGAATTTAATCGCGAAGAGTTAGAGAAACATCGTCCGGCGATGGGCTTAACGAGTGTTGTTTCTACTGTACATGGAACACCTGAATTATCTTGTGGACGTGTGCTAACGAATATAGGTCGTAACGTATAGACATGTATGTGGCAAAACACAATACTCGTTGTTTCGTTGGATTTTGCTAGTGCAGTTACAAAGCATGGAGAGAGTACCGCACGGTAAGAGAAATGTCGAGAATTAAAATCGCTTTATCCTCTCTGTTGTGTCTCCGTACCCACCCCTCGCCGAGTTACCGCAAATTTCCTCCTCGCAGTGCATATAGTACTGACCAGCAGTTTAGCCCCAGGCTCCTGAACATAGCCATGCCAAGACCAGAAGCTATAGACACTGCGTACCAACCCGCGAATGACCCTCGGATAGAGATTTTTACAGTTGTTACCCCGCGGTCGGCCATGATCTTGGTCAAAGTGTACACGTTTCTCATAAATAACCGTCGCACTATATTTACTGTATCACGCTACGTTCATTCTTTCCTCCATGCACTTTTTCCACGCTGGTTACGTTCCTGTCGGAATATTTATACCCCGGGGATTATCCAATCATACCCATTATATTTCGTACTCCTTCATTCTCAGAATCAAATGGACTGTTACGAGATTCGAGAACGTTTGATGGAGTTATATTTATTTGATGAAATAAGCACGATTTAACAACATTGTTGAGAGGATATTTACATTTTTAATTATATCACGAGGGACGGTTCAATAATTACCAACGTCTCTTGAAAAATAAACCCTTCGATCTAATTTTAAAGGTGTTCCAGTACTCGTATAGCTATATATTTACACACCACTCATTGAAGCTCGAAAACGATATCAATTTTTCATTTTCCCTCGACGTATTTTTCATTTCCATGATGTTTTTTCTTCTTTTTTCTACCAATATAAAGCAATGAAACAGAATGGTTTTTTTTTTTTTCAAGGATTGGTGTGGCAAACATTTTTCTCTTTCAGCATTCGCAGACCAGAATTGCAGCCCAGAGGAAAGTGAAAAATCGTTCGTTATTATTGCTATCCTTCACCAATCATTCGAGAATTATGAGTTTTGTTGTTTTTTCCTTGTAGATCGTTTAGAGCCATTCAGTGAAGCCATAATTTTGATTTCCACTCATCTCATCTGCGGCCATCGTTTAACCATTCCGTTTTTTCTATTTGGTGGCTCTCGCTTGAGTTCAAGTGCTTTGTTTCCTCCCTTCGTGTATTTGTTTTGTTTTTTTCTCGGTATTTTACTCGCACTCGCATTTAGACTAGAATTTTATATTCCTGCAATTGTCTTTTTACATCGCTGCTGATCCTCGAGGGACGCGTACGGTAAAGTCTGCGCTGTTTTTAGCCGATATCGAAGCACATATTCCGTATCTAGAAAAATTGTGGTGTAAATCCGGAGATGCCAGCTCGGCAGCGGAGTATACTCGACATTTTCATTTCGCACTGGCGAGCAATTTGCAGTTTTCCTCCACGGTGATTAAGATGCTTAATCTGTGCACGAGAGCGGCTGCATACCTCTCCGACTTCATCCACTTCCCACTCCACTCCCACTCAACTCTCACATTGCACTTTCCGTATAAGCTTTGTGTGTATGTTTATATGTGGACGTAGTACTTCGCACTGATGGTTAAAACTCATGCTGCGGCGGAAGAGGAAAAAGGCCGAATAAAGGGTAAAGGTAGAACAAAGTGCGAAGATACACGCGTTCCTGGAAAGAGGTGAGAACGGATGGAAACACTCAGAAAGGTATGCAAAATGCAGTATATATAGAACTCCGCACGAGTATGTAAACTTGTACACACACACACTGTTTATAGTCTTTTAAAAACTTTTTTCTTTAAGTTCTTTCACTTTACAAAATAGGTTTCATTGTTTATGTTTTATCTCGAGTTAAGTTAAAAAATAAGTTAAGCAGACCAAATTTGAAAGGAGGTTTGAGTCTTGATTGTGGAAGTTGAATATTCCGATTGCATGCAATGTTTCCAATTCTACTTGCCTCTAATCGTCCTCATTTTCCAAGCAATAATAATGACTTAAATTGAATTTTGGTCGACGTTCGATCGTTACTTTGCGGAGGTGGGTTGGGACAAAGGAAGTCTAATATACGATTCCAAGAACGGATGATAGAATTTGAAATGGACGGGGTGGTTGATAGTCGAACCGCGGCATAGAGTCTCCATTCTTGTACGGCGGTAGCGTATGAGAACTCGTGGGCTTCGCGCGTTCTACCGATTAGGCGAAACTCTAATTTAGTACGGTTAACAATGTTCCGCACTCTCTGTAGCAGGAGGTAAAGGAATGAAGTAGAATCAGTGCAGGCTGCGAACCAGACGCCGGGCTACCTCCCTTTTCCAAACCAGCCATACATACACTCGCGTAATATTCCGCGGAATATGGAGGCGCCAGATAAATTCTAGTGGCAATTAGCGGCAGTCCGCGATAAAACCCATAATCCGAGACTCCAACTCAACGCTCGCCCATTGGACAATGTTATTCCATACCGTGCCATCATAGCTATAGCGCCCTAGTCTACTTCCTGATTTCATACATGTATAATGCACAAGCATAAAAAGGTGCGTATTAAATGAGCTCATTCGTTGTGAAGGAATGTTGAAACGTCGCAGATGTGAGATTAAAAAAATACTTTTCGGATTTGCAGCCTGATTAGTTTACCAATTGTTGTTCGAAAATATTGTCCATGAATCAATCGTTGTAAATCAATTCGTCATGTTCTCAAAAAAAGCACGCAGAGATTTTTCTTAGTGACGTAGTAGTAGAATTTTATTCTTTGAACGTATATTTACAATTACATCGACGGTGATGTAGAAATTGAAATGTTCCGCGACTTCATCATTAAAATCTGAAATTTTCATCCAACAGTTTGGTCACGACTCCTTCGTTTGCTTATTTACAGGAATATATAAATTTATATTATACAGCATTTTTACGAGGTTGCAGGGAAGATTATCTTGTTATGGCCGCTGGCAGATACTGAAAGATTAATCCTGCAACTTCAAGGCCTTTCAAATATTCTCACTCGGTCTGTGAGCTTAAAAAAGTTGGCTCATTTCATTATGAAATTCCATTAACCCTTGATGGCACGTTCGGCTTTGAATAATATGCACTTCACTTTTCTACATCGAGTTATATCCCAGTTTTTGCGACCTACTGAATCCCCAGCAATAAGTGCAACGGGCGAGTCTATTTCTTTCGTTCGTCTATTTCTTTCGTTCGGTGAGGTTTTTGAACAAACAGTGCAGCCGATTTAAAATTACCAAAACGTTATCCCAATTGCACATGAAGTAGAGTTTCGTATTCGAACAATCAGCTGTTGAAACATTTTTTTTCCGGCCGGTTAAGGATTTGGCTTGAAAGTGGTTTGGAAGCGATCTGAATAGAAGATGCGGGTGGAAGCACTTGATCGTTTGACGGTGAATGCACACGTCGTAGTTATAGTCATGGATTATTTAGATCCATCGAATCGCAGAGAGATGACTAGACCAAACGTTGGTCAAGCCCGTACACAGCCTCTCCCAACTAGTTCGGTACATACAAAATGTTGTATTAGCAACGCGTAGGCGCAATGTGCCTTAACACATACTCATACGTATACACACCGATACACATACATACTTTGAGAGAGAGAAACACACGTGGAAGCTTAGCCATGAGTTATGGCTTTCGAGAAACGCAGGAGAACCCGGATGGTTGGCCGTGGTTAATTATACGGTAGGATTAGCTCGACTCGCTCTACCACAAACCCACCTCTATAATTTTCTCGAGGCTTCGAATTCGAGTGTAAAGCTGGTAGCCGATTGCTGTACTCTAAATGCCCTTCATTCGTTGGCTCACACCCTTGTCCACCATCACCCACGACATTCAGTCTGATTGGTGGCTATACTTGAGTAAACACTTTAGAAGATGGGTGCAGCTTCAGGCTCATTGAATCGGCCTTCATTTAACATGTATGCTCAGACTAAAACATCTCATAACTGGAATACCTTGGAATTATGTTGGCACACCAATTTCCGTGACAATAGTCGCGTTTAAGCTTTCTGGGTGCGACACTCCTCCCTTGCATGGTAATCGTACGGTGGGTAGAACGAGGCTTTGATGGGTTAAATTATCACCATCTACCTTGGTCGAGGTGGTTTAGGAATTTCGGGTTCAAGGCAGTGGTCAATTACCATCGCTAATCTATCTTTACCTTATTCTACGAGCCTCACGTTTTGGATGAACTGTCATGAAATTAATTCTGTCAGAATGAGTTCAACACATCCGACTTAGGGCAGGAATCTAGGATTTTATCATAGGATCCTAATTAGAATTTTCACCTATGTGTGCAGGATCCTAGGATGAAAGCCTAATTAGGTTCGAAAAAAAAGTAAATTTCCATCAGTGAAAATATAACGTACATCACAGCGGTGCTGTTTGCCCTTTCAAACTCTTTTGACTGGTGATCTTCCTTTCACAACCTGTAGCTCATGAAAGTCGACCATTCACGACTTTGCATCAAAACAAGTTTCGTCGCATCTCCGATTAAGAGCTTCGAATTCGTAATGAATGCTTCAAAGAGGTTGCGGAGATTCTGGCGAGTGAGTTTCACGGTGTTATTTTATGTATGAGGTCGATGCTCAACCTGTTTTAGTAGACAGATCAACCCAACTTGAAGTTTCAATAAGTCACAAACGGTTTGCAATTTTGACTCCTTTGCCTCTGTTTTTATGAATGACCAGATGATATGACAAGCTCTTTATGTGTCAAATCTGAGGCTCTGGTCGAAAAACATGAGCTTTTTGTGCAGCTGGTGGCCCAAGTTATCGAAAATGGGAATAACGAGCGTTTCTAACTCCAATACCTCGCGAACTGTATTCAATGTTTAAAATCTTGAGTTAAATCAAATGTATTGAGTGCAGTGTTCAATATTACGTTTGTGACAGTTGCGATATTAGAATTTTCCGAATGTCTCCTTGAATAAGTCATTCCGTTAAGTGACTCCGCATCGAGTCATTGCCTTTCGTACTATTTGGCTTTGCGCCAATTATTTTTAATCTCATCATAATGGCAGTGTCTTCAAAGCGCAGGTTATGAGTCTGGGTAAAGAGGATTGCAGTAGAACAATCATTTTTCCAGTTATCATCGCTGTCATGGACGACTACACCTGACAATGAAAGTACAACTGGTGCAAAAAGACTGCTTTGAACCTCTCGAATATAGATACGAGAAGGGAATTTTTCCGGAGATATCGAATAGATTTTTGTTCGCACCCAGTTCTATATGCCATTATCCGAACAAGAGAGCTCCTTATTCCTGCTACATGAGACGGAAAGAACTTTTTTCAGACATTTATAGAACTTTCCTTAGAATTCGACCATTTTATGCAGAAAAATAATAAATTAATGGAAGTGATTGGTTCAGTCGATGTAATCGTTTGGTTTTTACAACAACCGCCAATTTGATTCCTCCGAAGACGATTTGCAAGCTAGCTCCACTTTCGATGCATATGTGATCGTAGTTTGATAATCAATATGATCAACCACTCCTCGTAAACTACTGTCCAAATAGAACGTCGGCTTGAACGAAATTAGGAAACGATTCTTGAACAAATTGAAAAATGCGATTATCAGGGCATCGCGAAGTATTGAATCTGGTGTGTTCTAAAGATAAACCATTCTGGTTATAGCTACACAGCAGATGCATTTGGAAAAATAAAGTTTTTATGGAACTCTCGATTGTTACTTCGACCTCGCACTGCGATATGTGCCATGCCATCGATGGGACAAGCCATTATTTTTTTCCATCGAGAACAGCAAACGGTGCAGCATCGAAGCTAGCGAACGAAGTTAACGCGAAGGTGGAGAACCAAGTAAGGAGAACTCGTGGAAAAGATATGGGTGGCGCATGACTCCGCGTAATGTCGTACTTTCCTTACACACCGACCAGGGAGAAGACGCGCCTTATCTCGTTTAGTATTCCGGCTTCGCGAATTCGTTCGCCAATAACGATATACCCGGCTACTCTCTAGACTCTAGACACTTTTCCACACGGTTTGTGGGCCATGATATATTTATACACAGGGACTCGATTCGATTCGCATTTCTGATGGTGCCAAGAAAACTTGGGTTCAAATGTGAGGACGGTCTACTATTCCCATGAATTATTAAAGTTTCACGACTAAGATTTTCGAACGTTTCGTTATTTATATATCAAAGGTTAGATCAAAGGGGGAAAACGGTGGGTTAGATCAATTCGAGAGTTCTGATATTGTTGAGGACAATTGAAATGCAACGTTTCGTCATACGGCAATGTGTGGATCATTAAATCCTGTGTTTCGAATCGTTGAATAAGTGGCCAAGTTACGGCGAACAGGATTGTGTACAGTTTTAGAGTCTTCTCTGAAATGATTAACGCATGGATTAATCATTAAATTATTCTGAAAACTGTTTGATGCTATATCCGCGTAAGTTTGAGTTTAATGCAATAATATTGAGAACTCATGCAGCGGTCAACAGCAAATATTAGAAAAAGATTGAAGATTGATCATTTTCATGTAAAAAGTCATTGAAACTTGAACTACTACGAGCCAAGTGAATTTGTTCTCCAAGTATTCCACTGAATCATTGCGAAGACAGTAACAATTACTTTTGCTGTTATTACCAAAATTTCAATCAGATATTTTCGGGAAGTCGCTCGGTTTATTGAAGTGCAGTTACTGTCGAGTATCCGTAAAGTTCATATTGTAATAAACAGTCAAGGATGCTTGTCATGAGATTGTTATTTTCTTAGGATACGTATCCGCATATCGTATCGTTACAACTCGTCTATCGTAAACTCAAGACTTTCATATAACGCTGATCTAAAACTCATAAGAGAAAATTGTAAATTGCAAGACGAGATTATTCGATGAAGCTGAAGTTTTCATCTCTCGGAGGAAAGAATTTCGAATCAAAAAGCGCTTATAAGGCACTCGTAAAATTCGATAATGGTCATCGTCCCGCTTCCATGTTCCTCTTACTCGATATTACCGGAACCCACCCTGATATACGCGCGGTTATTTCTGATTGAAGATGCCGGTGAGCCGAGGGCGTTCTTCAACTATCATCGTAACTCTCGATCACTTAACGATCTTTCGATGACGCTTCGGACCTCTTGACATAGTCAGCATTTCGATAAGACAGGGATCACTCGTTCTCATACTACAATAGCTCTGTAACCGTTGGAACATTAGTTTCTAACAATTTCGCATCTGATCAGAAAGCTTGGAATACTTGTGAACATACAAGGATGCTTCAATCAAAACCACTCAGTATTTAAAATACGAAATTGTTGATATTGTTTTGGTCTGTTTGACGATGCACACTCAAAGTGATAAAACTTTTCAACATATTTATATATATTTATATATATCAATATAACGCAACAACTGATTTCACCCTTAAACTGTTCCGTGAATACTTGTAAGTCTCTAGATACGTTAATTAATTAACTGGTGGAAACTTTGAAAAGAATTTTATTCTGGGAAAAGGGTGAACAGGAAGGGGTGCTATGAATGAAATTCTATCTAGAAAGACTCTATGAAATATTGCGGATGAAAAAAAAGCGAAAGCATAAAGAAAGAAAGAGCGAGAGAGAGGAAAGTTGCAAGAAAGAATGGTTTCTCTCGGTTCCGGATACCGCGCGTACTAGAAACTACGCGCAAACATCGTGAACGGGTATGCAAGAGGTGATTCTTCTTCTTCAGGATTTATTACCCCTCGCTCAACGGAATTTTACTCGTGCCTCAACGGATAAATGCTGGAGCTTCGCTGGGTTTCTTCTATGCATGAGCAGTAGTTAGTAGGCAGTAGTAGTTGTAGTAGGAAGCTTTAGACTGGAAGGTAGCCATAGTGGGGTGGAGATCTAAGACAGAAGGTAGACCCAAAAAATAAAAGGCAGGAAGAATAAACCCAGCTGTGAGAGTATTGATCTTCTGTCCATGTACCCGAACGAGAGATAGAACAAAAAAAACGGGAAAAGAAGTAGAAAGAATCGAAGGAAAGGTGCACGACTGAGGAGGTAAATTTTCGCTACTGGTCGGCAGCATTACTCAAAGAAATATTGAAATAAACAATGTTGTAACAACGAATAGACTCGAATAAAGTGCCGACGTTGTTTCGTCGCTGCTCGCAAGTCTCTTCTGTCCATCTTATTCATGCTTCGCAACCCATACACACACATGTGTTTAGATTCACGTCGAATGTATTCATCGTGACCTCCAATTGCTACACGTTGCTCTGCAGAGAATTCGTGAGATTCGATTTCTGCCGGTCACATGGATATTGGAAATAAGTCAGATCGTGCAGTACCGTAAACTTGTTTCGTGTACACGCTCTCAGACCTCTAACAAAGTATACATCGAGTTTGAATATTTCTCCAAATGTTTTTACATTTTTTATCTTCGTTTGGATTTTAAAGGAACTCGAGTTACAGGGCGTACTAAAATTTGTAGCCATCGCTGTTCAAGTGAATCGATTTAAAAATCGTGAAAATACCTTTTCCTCTTAATGATCAGTGTTAGTTATTGCCAGTGAAGTTACTCGGTTGTTTCTCATGCCAAATAGAGTTGAAGTCAAATAAATTAATTAAAAATAGTATAATTCCATGAGAACCGGCATGAAGAGGGCGGTTTCGTAGTGAGACTTGCACAACAACATGTGGAATACCGTCTCTATATCGGTGTCGAGTGCGCGCGCAATCGTTTTGCATTGTTCGTGATTCACTCGCGATGATAATACTAATACATTACCTCATCGCGGGCCAAGTCCTTTCGCAAGCGATGTTTTTCCCGCGACCTGCCTTGATCCTCGTCATGCACGATTTCTGCATGCATACAGGGTCTTTCAAAAGATTTGGCGTTCCGCCGTATTTCTCGTAATCAAGATTTTTCAAATCATAGTGAAGAAAAATCGAAACTTTGAAAATCAATCTTTTTCAATTCCGATAGAAATCTTACAAATATATTTGAAAGTCGATGCAAATTGGAAATGACTCACAATGCCAGAAGGATAATTCATCAACTGGAAGCAATACAACGACTGGAGAACCATCCTCGGTATTTAACCTCTCTGCGTTTGAAATATAAAGACAGAGCGCTTTATCGTTCGGCTTCATTTCTGCATATATATATATGTTGAGAATCGTTCTGATTTGTCGATAGGAAATCGAGATTTTACCGATAATTGCTTGCATCGCCGAACGATTTTCGTTGACCGTAAGGAGGAGGTGGGACAGTCTGATAGGAAGGACGGTATAGTCTGATAGACTGGAAGAAAATGTAGGGAATGAGGAGGAGTAAAAAAAAAGACGATTAGGAGATTGCTGGTATGGAAAGAGTAGTCCGCTCGTTTAATTTCGTACAGACTTGTGATATCGAAAATATCTGTCCTGATCAGCACCTAGTCTACAACATTCTTTTCCATTGTTCTGCCTGCTCCTTCTTCGGCAATGTATTCTCAAGTACACGACGATGTACTCGATAATTTGACATTTGAAGTATATCGAATATAGGTTTTTGTCTTCTGATCAAACCTCGTTTTCGTTTTGTCATTGAGCCATAAAACACTATGATTTTTTGTCTCCGATCTCTGTCTGATGCAATGCCACGGTATTTACCCTCCTATGGACGACGGGGTTCATGTTTTTACGGATTTTGGGTTTATCGCCATTTTTGGCATCGATTTTCAATAGTGCGCTGTAAATCGCATAGAAACGATTAAAAATATACTCCAACTAAATATGGTAAGAAGTAGAAAACATACTGTCAAAGCGGGCGATTCAGCACGTGATTATCTGGTGCAGACGAACGTAAAACCATCGGTGGAAAAACGCAGGAGTTCTCTACGTAACGACGCCTATGGCCTATGTTACTCATGATACGGGTATTTCCAATGCCACTGCTTCCCATGAAACGTTGAGAGTTGGTAAACTTGCTGCGAGGCATACAATTCTGTCTCACTCTCGCTCTTTCGCTTTAAATCTGTCTCTGTTTAACTCTTTTACTCTCGCTCTTGGCTTCACCACGATTCGTGCGTATACCTTTGCATGGCCGTATGCTCGTGTATACGTGAGTTTGTTTATCGACATATGAGCGAATGATCAAGAGCAGATGCAAGCACCGAGGTATTGATGGAAACCCTACACAGACGCAGGTACACTACACGTTCAACGCATTGAGTTTAAACGCTTCTCAATTCTGAAGCACTCATATAGCAGGACATATATAGAGCAGGATCATCAAACGATAGAGGTTCGCGGTATAAGGCGGTATTGATATTGCGCTATTGCCATAGTATCGTACCAGTCAGTGCTCGAGGGCTCTTGAACCAACGCGTACTATAGCAGCTCGAGATCGACTCGATTCAACTATGAGAAAATCGCGCCCTTTGCTCACTCACGAATCTCTGAAACAAACCTTATTCAAAGCACGAATCGTGAGCCACGAGAAAAAGAAATTATTAGCTCCATTGCAGAGACTAGGCAAATCAATTATTCTCAACTGTGTTAACTTCACCTTCGTTTCAATAAGTGAATCTATTTATTTATCACCAACGTCGAAAGATGGAATATCTGTTCTGCACATACCCGCAAGAAATAGACTCGTTTTTCTGTCTTTCTGGGTTTTTGACTTATACTTTTTGCCTTACTCGGGAAAATTACTCAGTTTGTGAAAATTACAGCAATTTCATATGGAAAAATCCAGATAAATGGCGTTCCAGGCAGTCACAACTGATCGGCGAATAAGTTGCAAAGATTGGGAGTTTCGGAAAGCTTTTTAGGAGATTTTGTGAACGGTTTTTGCTTAACTCAAATTCCGTTTCTTACATACGCCTGTACACAAAGCACGTCGATGTAGTGTCAATCACGTAGCACGATGGGATTTTTATTCTTATTTTGAAAACTTGATGTGTTTCCCTCTTCCTACTTTAGACGATACTATACAGTGAGAAGAAAAGTATATGATGTACATTTGCGTAAAAAAATCTTCACATCGGACCAATGTTTCGAACGCTAGTATATCCTGTGGTGGTTTTCTGTGGTTTTCTGCTGAATGTACGACATGCATATTGCACGCGCTCGTGTAGATGCACTCGCGTATTTTTCTTCGGCAACTGATGTCCACTGAAAAATTCTATGCATTCTCGAGAGCATTTTCTCTCATACGGGTCCGCTGTGTAAAAAAAGATACACATGTGGAAGGTATAACCGGACGATGGGTGTTTCAGTTCCCAGTCTTATTGGTACAATGCAAAATTCAACGACGAATAGGATAAAAATTTTCTACCGTCAGAATACATGTCGGAAAACAAGGCAAACGAGTTAAACATCGAGAGGGAATTCACCCGCTAGTGGAATCGCAGATTTTTCAGTGGAACAGTTGTGTGAATATTTAAATAATAGCAGAGATCAACTGAATCTAGAAATACTGTAAACCCGCATTGCTTGAATTTGTTCTCTGGATGATGGAGCTTGAATACTGCTGTGCTCAATCTGCTAATCATAAAGTTCACGAAATTCATTTAACTCATAATAATAACATTTGGTTACGCATCTGCATGTAAAACAATGTTCTTTCTTCTTTTCTGGCCTTTCGCTTATCACAAGTCCCCCTTCCACCCGAGAAAGATATCACGTGTAATAGTTACAAGAGTTACGTTGCACGTGCAACAGGTTTCTTTGCTCTGCTATACAGCAGCCAAAACGATCAAGGGAAGCAAAGTTTTGCCACAGACATACTGCGGCTCATCATTGGGTTCTCTATCCCTTTCAGTATGTATTCGTAACAACAACATCAAAATCACCGCTCAAATGTGGTCACCTCTGAGCAATATATTTTTCCTCGTTTCTAAGCCTGGCGGATTCAATGCAGGGAGGCAAAAATATTCCAACGAGTTTTTCACCGGGATGTTCTGTTATTTGGTTTTTCATCGCTTTTGGCTAGTTCTGTTTTGATTGAAAAATGAAACTAACGTTTATTTATGTCTGGCGTGGAATAGTTATTTTCTATATGAAAAAAAAAGTTCGCAGGAAAAAAAAGAGATTTGTATACAAGCTGACAAGTGAATCATAGTGTTTTTGACTCTGTGATCATTTTTTTTTCTCGTTCATTGTTGGAACGAACAGTTTTCGTTGCTTGCAACTTTGTACGTTTGGTTTTTTCTGGAATTTACCACACAGTCTATGTTTAGTGAGCTTCGAAGTGCTAAAAATGTTGGGATCGATATTCACGTGTTAGCAGGAGAAGCTTCCTACGTTGAAGGCAGGTGTTAATTGATTGATGAGAGCCATACGTTGACCTCCGCATGTAGGACTGTTGGCCAAGCTAAAACGTTGCTACTCTTTAATTAGTGACAACGCCGCAGGAACGATGGCAGAATCAATTTGTGCTGATGTAACGCAACGTCATTTGTTTGCACAATCAACCAAATTTGTCGATACAGCCGATCGCCGGTGTACCAGATTTTACCCAGTTAACAAACTTCATCACGACAGTAACGAACCTTGTACACACGTTTTGACCATTCAGTATTTTCCAAACAAAATACGAAAAAAAGTTATGTCTATGAAATTTGTTGTCCAAATAATAAATTTATACCTAAAACAACATGATGCAATTAAAAAAAGAGCTTTTGTCATTCTTATAAGTCCATGGAGACGAAATGTAGGAAACAAATGAGTAGAAGTGTCTGGATAGTGAAGAGTATATGAACAAAAGGTTGTCTTCAACGATAGCCCAGTTTATATCTGCTGTAATTACATGGAGCTTCGTGCAAAGTTGCTTTGAATGGTGAATAAAAAAAAAAGACTTTATGAAGGGACTGGTAAGGGTTTTGAATACTACACCGTTATTCCCAACAAAGTTCCATTCGTTTTATCGAAAATTCTTATACTTGACGATGTTGTAGAGATTCATTTACTGGAGTATGAGTTTCATTGCAACATGAGTATCGCAATGTGAACTCGACTTTGGTAAAGCAGTCTATAGTATAAATTATAATAGAACACGGAGAGCTGGACGAAAGTCTAAAGCCAACTTCTTGCTAAAGACAAACTTCATCGTGGCAATGACTGCCAAGGAAAAGTTTCGTTAAAGTTTTTCAGGAGTGAAAGAGCTTCGAAACGCCGACACAATGGTGGAAGGTTTCACACGGACACATGCACTAGTGATAAGTTTTGCCATAACTGGTTTCACTCTTGTCTCACACACTGGGCCAAAACGACCTATAAATTTTATTTTATCCGACGCTTTGAAGTTGCGAATTAAAACGATGAAGTTGATCGCCAAAGCAATACGAATTCTGATAACCTTCGATTATTTTCGAATAGGAATAAAGATTCTGAGAGGAAAAAGGCACGTATTCGGACGATTTCCAAGAGTTCAATGAATATCCATGTCCACCCGTTAGTTTCTTTATTTTCCTTTTGTCAACGTTTGAGCAAAGCATATTGAAAAAATAAAAATAACAGAAAGACGGCATGTTTTTGTGAACCTGACGGGTTGAGCTCGAGACCAAGTAGTTTATAAATAAGCTCCAAATACTAATCAATAATCTTGAAGTAGATGAAATTGATATTATTTTTTATCAATGCAGGAACGTATGTATTGATTTATTTCGTTAATACGCTTATCTTTCATTAAGATCCGGCAGTTTGTTTATTCTCGTTCATTTGTTTTCTTATCTTTGTGATTACTTTGTTATTTTTCAATTCGGTTATTTGTCGACGCCATGTATTACTTTCTGGAAGTACAAAGATTTGTTTCGATAAACAAAATGACGGATGTGAAGAATGCGACAGTGATTTACAACTGGCTGATGTACACGAACCATTGCAGTTGTTATTCTCCGTAAATATTTAAGTGATGGGACGGATAGTGCTCACGTACGAAAGTTGATGTAAATATATATATATAGCACAAACGTAACAACATATAGACGACATAGTTCGACGGAAAATCGTACATAGTTCCGACAGGTTGATTTACAATTGTTCTGCGGAGGTCCCAATGGGCCGGAGGAAGTATACGTGGTCTGCTGTGCGAAAGGTATCATCGGAAGGACTGTACCGAGAGAATTGCCCATATGGTATGTCGGAGCACCAGAGGCCTTCAAACCCATAAACTTCGTGCTACTGAAAGTTTATGGACGTTATACGTGGATTTATAACGATCAACGGATTGCTGTGGGAGAAAGAGGCACCGTAGATTTTTACAGACGATTACTGTTTCTCTCGTTGCCTATCCTTCTTCTCTACACTCACGCCCATATATTTATATATTTATGTGTACGTAGATATATTAACGAGTAGCGATGTAGTGGATCTGGATGTAATTTGTTTATATCGTGTGCTCTAAAGATCATTGAGATGTTTTTATGTTCACCGTTCTTTATGCTCTTGAAAGAGGCGGAAAGTCCTGGATATCAGATTCACGGATTTTTGGGAAATTGCGTCTAATCATTGATGGATGGTTATAAGATTCTGAAGAAAAAAGTCCTGAGTCTATGTTTGAAGCTGATGAACCGTAGACGGAATTGAAATATGGACCAATCTGTGAACTTCAATTTTGTGGAGCGACGATGATAAAAAGTGGGCCAGGAGCGATAATTCTTCAATCAATAGTTTGTAAATTGTGCGTGATAAATAAAAATGGGTGACCGTTCTTTTCTTAGTGATTTCACGATCTCCTTACCCCGTAAATTTCAAGCCGGACTTATCTCGCATGCTCCGTATGTGTTCGTATAAATGTAATAAAAGTTATAGGATACTTATGGAAGACGTCGCAGTAAGTGAAATAAAATACTGTAAAATTGGATTCCATTGTCGATTCCTTTGAAATAAGTGGATAACATGGACGACCGAATGTCCGATTGCGCAGAGATCGATTGAGCGCGATGAAAGTGAATTCCGGTGATATTGTTCAGCTTCTCTCCTTTTAGCTTGGTCAAGCGAAGAGGACGAGTGGGTACCATCTGGCACATAGCTCTTTCATGCGTTGTTGGAAAACATCGCTTTGGAGCAACTTGAATGAAATTGGATCGCGCTCAAACGCACTCAGGTAAATATAGTAACAAAAAAAAAAAAACAGGGACTGTATATGGACGAGTAAGGAAACGAGAGAAAAAGATAACCATAGAAAAAATCATTTAGTACAAAGCAGCCGCACGAGACAAATTGGAGTTTCGTGTTTCATTCGAAAAAGGTGAGAACCCGCGGTGAGATAGAGCCACAAATGTCGAGACTATTTTGTATATCATAAAGCTGCGATATATCCGGTTGTAGAGCCGTAGGCCCCGCAGACGCTTTAATTTTAGAGAGTGCATCATTTGCATCGTGGTTGCGGGACGAGATCGTGAAACGTAGTGGTAGCAATATGTCGCTAGTGGGCAGGTCTCGTTGGATACAGAAAACGAAATATCGTAGAGTGCGCGCGAGGGAGGCTAGAGCAGAGGGCAAAACGAGAGAAAGAGATCTGTCAAGGGTTTCTTTTTTTTTCGCCATAGTCAGGTTGCGCTTCGAGGTCATGGTGGACAGTGCGAGAGAGACGGAAAGAGAAAGAGAGTAGCATCAAATGGGCACCGGCTGGAATTCCGTGATGGATGGCTCGCATATTTTAAAACGGTTGGAGGATGGGCTCTGGCTAGCCCATCTCGTTGGTTTCAATTCCCTTCTCCTTCTCTCCAGTAGCCCTTTTTCTATCTGTTTGTCAGACCAGTTGGGTCGGGAGTTGCATCCTCGACCCAGCCAGCACGTTCCCATATACTCATCTCGACCTTCTCTTCGAGTTTCTTTCCTTTCGTTCGCTGCAGCTTCTTCTATTTATTCCAGATGCATGCAAACTTCCCAGCTCCAACGGGGATGTTCCACCTTAAAAAATTGACGCAACAGCGACGATGCATTAACCTTCTATGCACCAGTCTATAGCTACTTTCTTTCCGTCATCCGCGCATTTACCTAACAAATGGAAGATTAAAATGCTTCTATGACGACATCACCACTCAGTATCTTTCTAATTCCACGATGGCTTTACGTACTTCGTGCTCCAAAGCTGTATGGTGACGAGTTCAAAGAGATTTTCGTGAAATGAATCGATGGGAATGCAATGACTTCTTACAATACTATTTTTGAAGGAACTTTCACTAGATTTAATGTTAACTTTCATCAAAGAATTCTATGATTTTTGGCACAGAATTCTGTTCATTACAAACGTCCACAAATCTACTGATCTTTCGTTGACTCCTGTCAACTGGCTTTGGTCGCAGGAGCTGAACGTTCAACAACAGCAAAGACAACTAAAGACCAAAAAGTATAGTTGTTGGAACCTAAATATTTCGCAAGCTCGATGAAAAAGTTTCCGAATCATTTCTCGTCATCCACTTTGATCTCGTTTTCTCCTCCTCATTCCCTCCCCCATCGTTATCTGGCTTTGCTTCTGTTTTCGCTGTCACTAAAAATCTCCCGTCGCGGATGTACGATTTTCCTTCTCGCTTTTTTATATTTTTTATTGTTCTCTCTCACGCGTTCTCTCGTCGTTCTAAATAGCGAGCACAAGAACCAGTGCGCTTTTATCGTCGAAAGCTTCCACGAACAATAAAGCTTCTGCTCCACATTTTGTTTTCTCGTACATCCTCTCGTAGCATTAGCACGTGGATGCCTCGTTTGTCAGTAATGGGTCTGCGACGCGACTAGGGTGTTCGACGAAAACGACACCCGCCTATAACGATGCCTACCCGACAAAGCAGGGCCCAGATATAGAGCAAGACAGACATTATATAGAAGTATTCACATGCCAGTATATTAAAAAAAGGGAGAACGTTGGTCATATTTACGCATCCACACTACCGAACCATGTTTTAATGTCCTCCTTTAAATTTTCACATTTTCAAGCACTTTTCAGTATTCGCGTATAAAAAATGAATGCGCAATGCTTTTAAAAACCAGTGGACAATTATGATCGTTATGTATCATCATTTACTTCGTCTTGAAAATATTTCATAATTTCGAACAGATTTTTTCATAAAAGTTAACAGTATGACTAAATATTCGTGTATAGCCTACGTATAATGCACAAGAACGATATTTTGGTTCCAACGTACATTGATTTATACTGGGCAGGATTACTTGCGGAAGCTTTTCACAGTAGTGCAGATATTCGTATTTTAATAATCCCTCTCGTTTGAGTCTACGAATGTAATCCAACGAACTAATTTCGGCCTTTAATTCAACGCATTAGTTCATACCATTTTCGAATTATTTAGAGATCCGATTAAAGCTTGTACGTGTACCTAACAAGTGCAACGTGGGTTGGGTGTTCATTTTCCTCCTATTGATGCTTCACATTTGGGTTCAAATTCGTATTGTATAGCTTTCATACAAATATATTGCATGTATTCGTATATACCGCAAATCGGATTTCACGCACTCGGAGAATGCTTCATTAGAAATCAGAAACGTGTGCTGGAATTTCATCCTATACGTGTATGTCGCTGTCTACCGTCGAGTTCGTTTTCGGCGACGGGATTTCGAATTTTTCACATTTTAGTGCGCCAGCGAATCATTGCTCGTACTTTAAAAAGTTAGAAAATGCTAATTTTTTGGATTCTAAGAGTCTCTGCTTTTTTTCCATCCATTTATACCGCATTTTTATTCAAATCATTTCCGTCAGTACGGTTAATACCTTCGTTACATCGTCCCCTACGCTCCGGAAAAATATTTAATCAATATGCAGCATCGACAACATCAAGGCAAATCCTGTAACGAGTACCGAGAGCAACGGATGTGCATTCTTCTCTTTCCTCTTTTCTTGTACTATTTCTCTGTGTCACACATTCTTTGCTTCCGTTAATATCAGACACATGCGAATGATATTTGCACGAACGGTCAGGTCTTCGTGCTGATGCAAATATTCGTGCAAACACGACGGAGGATCGATTCCAATACCTGCGCCGGACAAATATTAGAGTGGCTTCAATTTAGGCATGATGTATAAGCACGAATGCGTGAGTTATTACGATAATCGCGTGTGCATTCTCCGAGCTAGATACCACAGATCAATACGACATATATTACGTTACGGTAGCTGTATCAAAATATGTAAATTCCTGCGTCAAAATCAAGTGTCCAAGTATAAGCTTCTACCATTTTAATTATCGCGATATTAATCAACGTTATAATTAATAAGATACTACATTATTTTGAGTACATATTTAGATACTAAGGTGTTAGAGTTGTGAAAAGTATAGCTTTTTTTATTATTGTAACGTTATTATGGTTATTAGTTGTTGTAACGTTATTATCCTTTCCATTATACTTCAAAATTGGAGAATCAATTGAATTTCTATGATAACGAAAAAATAATACTAATCGAGATGTCACGAATGAGAAATGTGCCTCTCAAACTTGTGTAATTTCTTCAATATCTCGTTTCATTTATGAAAAATAATAATGATGGTTTCTTGTGAAAACCGAGGGTTTTCTGCCGACTCAGTTTTTCAACTTCGCATATTTCATCTTCGATATCGAGTCTTCTTCTCTCAAGGAATAATTAAGATTCATCAGGGGAAGCGAGAAGGCATTGAACGATTGTCACCGTAGCGAAAAGGATCATGAAGTAAGGGCGAGAATTTGAAGAGGTTGGGAATCGCATGGGAAAGCGACCTATTTCGACTACCAAAGACTTTAATCAGTAGGGGTTGGCTATGGAAGAGAGACGGTGCTCCGTCTCCGGAGACCATCCAGACAGACCGGGAAACGAGCTTTCAAACGTTCAGTCAAACTTTCTTCAGTTTTCCGGCGCGACGGAAACGAGACTGTGACTATACGGCGAATTGGGGCAAAATGGGTCACCTATAAAATAGAATATGTCACCGTTTTTATTTTTACAATTAGTATCACTTATTATTAATAAAACGAAGCATTCCGCGGAAGTATCGTCGTTTGAACACAATAAGATAGCTTATTTTTCATTGTAGTTTAAAGTTCAAATACTTTGAAATCCGTTGCTCTCGCATTCAAACAGCAATTTGCCTCTTGACCGATTCATCTTTCTGTACGTTCAATTGATGTGAAATTTGGTACTCAAAAGATTCCGGGGTCACTAATTACGTGATTATTTAGTTTGTCAGGCAGTTTTACGTTTAGAAAGTTGCACAGAAACAGTGGAATACGAAGAAAAAAAAACAGGTATTTGTTGAAATTGCATTTTAATAATTCAGACTGCAACAAAGCGGTCGAAAAACGTAAGTAATTTGTCGGCTAAATACTCCGCTATCGGCGTTTCCCCCCTTCACAACATTTTTTTAATGCTATACAACGACAAAAGCAAAGAAAAGCTTATCTGGCTTTGTTCCAGATTTGAGTAGAAAAAATTTGAGCAATGAAAAAATTCTGGAAAATATTAATACAAAAGCGAGCAGAGTAATAACGAAAAACATTGACGCACACACTCAATGACACTGTACGTGAAAAGGAATCAGATGAGAATCCCATTCACACGGTTATGTTGAATAAGTGAAAGTAATACAATGTTCACAGTATAAATGCGAAATATAGATTTTACGATACACAGTCAAAAGCTTCAAAGTTAAATCAATTTTGTAACTGTATGTAATTTCCGCTCTTCATCTCATTCTCTCTCCTCTCTTTTTCCTGCTTGTCCTTGGATCTCTCATATTTCATCTTCGTCTCTCTGTCTATTCGCTCACCGCTCGACTGTATGACACGATGATGTTGTACGATGCGCTTTCAAGCTTATACATACATGTAGGATTGTAATTAAGTACGATTCGAGTTTCCGATAAAGAAGGCTATGAAAAGGGAGTAACGGTTGCTAAGGACTCAAGAGAGAAAAAAAGTAGTCTGTATGCGAACGGGATAAAGTAAAGACGTGTTCACGTATCGAAATTAAATAAAAAAATATTGTAATTGTTTCAATAAATCTGGTTGATCTATTTAAATCCCACAAATTTGGGGGCTCGTCCGGGATTGACAGCCAAAAAATAAAATTGACAATTCGCGATTAAAATTTTTTTTTGATACGTGAGTGAAAAGTTCGTATACAATCTCAACAACGAATACGAGTGCTACGACGAATATTAATAGAAGCTAGACGGGCTTGAAATATGACTGATATCGTAGAAACTGTGAGTGAATTAGATGTTGATTCGCTTTCGCTGGAACAACTTAGAGAAGAACTCGAAGCTCGCAATTTGTCCTTACAAGGAAGTGCAGCAACATTACGGGAACGATTGCGAAATGTTATTCGGAAAAATCATGACACTCCAGACGACGAAATCTCGCCTGATAATGATCAAGCAAGACAAATCAATAATTTGAGTTATCGTGAATTACAAGCTCATTTGCGTAATCAAGGATTAGAGACGACTGGAAAAACAGAAGTATTGCGAGAACGACTTCGAGCAACAATGAATCGAAATGAAGAAAATATACAGCATGCTGAAAGAAATGATGGAAATGATGACGAAATTCGATATGGAAATGAACATGAGATTAATACGCCAGGAATAAACTCAGGTAATAGAACAATTAACAGAGAAATTAATTATCAAAGACGACAAGTCGAGCGAATCAACGAAGGCTCAGACCACGGAATAACACAAAGAAATTTCCATGCTGCACTGACATTCAAAGATATTGAAGATTCTTTAGAAACATTCAGTGGGGATGGAAAACAAAATATTAATCGATGGCTAAGCAATATAGAAGAAACAGCCGATTTGTGTGAATGGAGTGAAGTTCATAAAGTAATATATGCAAAAAAATTATTAAGAGGATCAGCAAAACTATTCGTAAATTTTGAATGTTTTGCTAAAACTTGGGCTCAATTAAAGAAAGATCTTATAAATGAATTTGGCAAAACAATGAACAGTAAACAAGTGCACAAAGAATTGAGTTTGGTCACAAAGAAAAAGGATGAAACTTATCAAGAATACATCTATCGTGTCCTTGATATGGCAAGTCATGCAGAAATTGAACTTGAAGCAAAAATACAATATATAATAGACGGGATACACGACGAAGAAGGTAACAAATCAATTCTTTATGGAGCTTCGACAATTAAAGAATTACGAAAGAAATTTGCTCAATATGAAACATTACGAATTAATGTCGATCGTAATAAGTCAAAATTCGCAATAAATGAAAAGACGAAACGGTTTTCTCAAACACAAAACAATATACAAAAGCGTTGTTTCAATTGCGGAGACCCGAAACATATGAGCAATAATTGTCCTCATAAAGGAAAAGGGGTAAAATGTTTTAAATGTGGAGAATTCGGACACATTTCTGTTAAATGCACAAAAGAAGAAAAAACAACGACGACAAAAAATACAATCGGTACGCGATGTGATTTGACGGATACAGGAGACAAAAAAACATACAAATCCGTAAATATTCTAGATCACAAAATAATTGCCGTCATTGATTCAGGAAGTGATCTACATTTAATGCAATCTAGTACATATGTACGAGTAGGTGCTCCGAAACTAAACACAAACTCAATTCCGTTCGACGGCGTGGGCGAAGGAAGTTATCGCACATTGGGAAGTTTTTCTACAATTGTCCGTATTGATGAAGTTGATTTTCCTTTCATTATTCACGTGGTTCCAGATAAATACTTAGGTCATGAATTTCTCGTCGGGGGTGAAATTTCAGACAAAGCCGATGTTTTGCTAAGGAAAAGACAAGCAACGGTAATGAAAACAAAAGAAACAAATGATGCAATTACTGAAACCGACCCAATCGCACAGTTCGATTCTATCTGGCACGAAGTTTTGAATATTAATATTTCAAACGAAGATTTACCTGAGATATCGCTACAACATGTTCAGGACACAAAAATAAAAGAAGAACTACAAACCATTATCAAAGAATATCGTCCAATGAAAACTGCCGAAACTGGGATCAAAATGCATATAATAGTAAAAGATGATATACCTGTTCATCAATCGGCACGAAGATTAGCAAAAATTGAAAATGACAAAGTCAATGAAATTATTGATAAATGGTTGGAAGAAAAAATAATACGACCAAGTAATTCAGAATATTCTAGTCCCATTGTACTAGCAAAGAAGAAAAATGGACAAATTAGACTCTGCGTAGACTACCGTTTACTCAACAAAAAAATTATTCGCGATCGATTCCCTCTACCGTTAATTGAAGATCAATTAGATAGACTTCAGGGAGCCAGGATTTACAGCACATTGGATCTGAAAGACGGGTTTTTCCACGTTCCGATTCACGAAGACAGTATTAAATATACGGCTTTTATAGTTCCAGACGGACATTTTGAGTTTTTAAGGGTGCCTTTTGGACTTTGTAATTCTCCGGCTGTGTTTCAAAAACACATTAAAGCTGTATTTAAAAAGTTATTAACAGATGGAACCGTGTTGATTTATCTGGACGACATCATTATTCCATCACAAGATGAAGCTGAAGGAATTGAGAAATTAACTCGGGTGTTAGATACAGCCAAACAATTTGGTTTAATAATCAATTGGAGCAAAAGTCGCTTCCTAGCAAAACAAGTCGAGTATCTAGGATACATAGTGGAAAACGGACGTATCAAACCATCAGAAGAAAAAACGGCGGCAGTAATGAAATTCCCAAGACCAACCAACGTCAAAGCGATACAAAGTTTTTTGGGACTCACGGGGTACTTTCGAAAATTTATTGCTCATTATTCGTTAATTGCAAGGCCACTTTCGAATTTACTGAAAAATGAAGTAAAATGGGAATTCGGTCCAGATGAAGAACAAGCTTTTACACAATTGAAGATGGAATTATCAAAAGGCCCTACTTTGAAATTATACCGAGTTGGAGCAGAGACTGAATTACATACGGATGCGTGCAAACAAGGATTAGGCGCAGTCTTACTCCAAAAAGATTCTGAAGATGGCTTATTTCATCCAATCTATTATATGAGCTGGAAGACATCTCCAGCAGAAGAAAAATATCCGAGTTACGAACTCGAGATATTAGCAATTATGAAATCACTTACGAAATTCAGAGTATACCTGTTAGGAATCTCATTCAAGATTATAACCGATTGCCAAGCTTTTGTTCAAACCATGAAGAAGAAGGATATTTGTGTTAGAATTTATCGATGGGCACTCGCTTTGGAAGAATTTCAGTACATTGTTGAACATCGTCCAGGAACATCTTTGCGACACGCAGATGCTTTAAGTCGAAATCCAATTTCTGTTTTATGCATCGATCAAACAAAAGGAACACTGATTGCACAAATTCAAAAGGCTCAAGAAGAAGATAGTGATCTGACAAAAATAATAAAAGGAACACGACAAGGCCAATTAAAAGATTTCATTATAAAAAAGAACGTTCTATACAAAGAATGTGATGGTGATTCCTTATTAGTAGTGCCCAAAACTATGCAATACGATGTCATCCGACAAGCGCACGACAGAGGACACTTTAGTTGGAAAAAAACCGAACATTTAATCAAGAGAGATTTTTGGTTCAAACAAATGCGAACAAAAGTACAAAGATTTATTAACAATTGTGTAAAGTGTATTCTTGCAAATCGGAAACAAGGAAAAGCAGAAGGATTACTACAACCAATTGCTAAAGGCGACGTTCCTTTTGACACATACCATATAGATCACGTGGGACCAATTCCATCGACAAGAAAAAATTACAACCATATACTGGTGATCGTAGATGCCTTCACAAAATTTATTTGGCTTTATCCAACAAAATCAACTACGACGGCCGAAGTCATAAGTAAATTGAAAAAACAATCTGAGACATTCGGTAATCCAAAGCGTATCGTTTCAGACAGGGGAACGGCATTTACGTCACACGCATTCGAAGAATATTGTACGAATGAGGAAATCCAACACGTCCGAATTACTACTGGAGTACCTCGTGGCAACGGGCAAGTAGAGCGAATAAATCGCATCATTATAGCTATCATCACAAAGTTATCGTTGGCGAAACCCGAAGAATGGTATAAGTACGTAGGAGTCACACAACAGTACGTAAATTCATCGTACAACAGAAGTATCGGTACGACACCATTTGAACTACTAGTTGGAAGAGCTATGCAATTGAAAGACGACTTACAATTTCGAGATATCATCGAAAAGGAAATTGTTGCAATATTCAACCAAGAACGGCTGCAGTTACGAGAAAATGCGCGGAAGACTATCACCAATATTCAAGAAGAAAATAAAAGAACTTATGATAAAAAACGAAAAGCAGCCACTCAATACAATATCGGTGATTTTGTAGCAATTCAACGCACGCAATTTAGCCCACGCTCGAAGGTTCATCCTAAATTTGTAGGGCCATATAAAGTCACATCTGTGATGCAAAATGATCGGTATCAAGTTTCAAAAATTGGTGAACACGAAGGACCCAATGAAACATACTCATCAGCTGATCATATGAAAATGTGGCCACCAAGTCAAGATGTAGAAGTTATTTCTGATAACGATAGTGAAGTCGACTAAAAAGATAAAAGTATGCTATACAGCGGCCTCGAGGACGATGCCGAATGCAGGATGGCCGAATGTAGGATTGTAATTAAGTACGATTCGAGTTTCCGATAAAGAAGGCTATGAAAAGGGAGTAACGGTTGCTAAGGACTCAAGAGAGAAAAAAAGTAGTCTGTATGCGAACGGGATAAAGTAAAGACGTGTTCACGTATCGAAATTAAATAAAAAAATATTGTAATTGTTTCAATAAATCTGGTTGATCTATTTAAATCCCACATACATGATATGTACAAGGTTGGTGACCCCCCCCCCTCCCCCCACAGGGTCTCGGTTCACCGGGCGTTAATTGTTTGAAGCATGGATAAATAAATATACATACAGACGTGTGTGTATTAATCGTCTCTATATTTGCGTACACCAAGGTTATTAATACGATGGCGTATACACGTGAATTTATTTAATCGCGTCAACATGACGAGGGATAGAGTGACAGAAGCGACGTATATAGTTGTTTGTAGTAGAACGAGTTGAATATTTGTATAGTGTGATAATGCCGCGAAAGAATTTCTCGATTATTATTTATTTATTTCCAAAGGATAGCGTTGATTTTTTTTTTTCATCCTGAATTATTAAATTATATTCATTTGCATATGCCAGGATACGTCGATGCGTGTCGACTGACGTATATCAATTGATGCGACTGTTAAATACTGTTGTCGTCGATCAATAACAAAGTCAGATAGGAAAGTCTCTCGGGCCGGAATTCGGTAAACAAGCACCGCGGAGAGAACACGCGTGTTCGCGCCGATAGGGAAATCTCTCGTTATGACAAATATAATGCGCACTAGGGAAAAACGGAGTTTATCGTGAGATAACCGAAAAATTGTATCAGACGAACGGTTGGAAAAATTACATACGAAGCGTATCGGTAACGGCGCGATATGTATAATGCGGATAGGATGAAAGTTAAATCGTGCGAAACGGGACAAAATCGGGCTGAAAGCCAACGTATTCCGGTTTCACAGTTCGAAACTCTACACGCGTACCCCACATCCACATTCCCGATATCTATCAACACCCTGAAGTGTCGTTAGCCTATATGTGCTCCATATAATATTGCACCGTGCTGCAGCAGGATGTTCCAAAAGTTTTATATAATATCCAAATAGTAATTGACTCGCACAATTCTAAAGATAAAAATCTTTAGCCATATGTTTCATTACGATTTTTTAAATACTTTATTAAATATTGAATAAAATTTAATGACCAATGTGCATTGTGTAGATAACACGAAGTATAGGATGAGTGACAAAAACAGACTTTTATACCAACAGGCCAATCTACTAAGTAACTAGAATCGTGCACCTCCTTTTTTTTATCATCTTTTTATCAATTCATCGGATCAGATGTTATCGAATAGATTTCTCTTCGGATGAATCGTTAACCGTGAACCATACTTTTGGAATAGCCTGTAGAGTCTTCGCGAATCTACTACATATTTTTGAACAAAATTTCATATACATTTAAATAAATATTTCCATATATTACTGAATTTACGCTATTTATACTCGGACGTTTATAGATCCGATGTGATTTCGCGATAGTGTGGTTCGGCGAGCGACAACGTGCCCACTTCGCCAGCCAATCGTCCTTTCCCTTTCCTACCTCTTTCTTTCCCATCTCTTTCCCTCTTTCGCTCTCTCTCTCTCCACTATCATGAATTCGAAATAGTCCTTCGTCCGAGTGCACATCTTTCGAACTTTGATACCGTTTTCGTTCGTTCGTTCGTTCGTTCGTTCGTTCGTGTTTTGCGATTGTGCGGTTCCGCGCGTACCGCCTGGCACTGGGCCATATAAATAGCGAGAGAAAAGGGAAGAACACACGCTGGTATGCCTGGGATGAGCGAGCGAGAGGTCTTTCTCATAGCGCCGTTTGCGATAAACAACCCTCTCGTGCAACATAGACTGTGAGCTTTCTCCCTCTTGAAACCCCTGAGGGCAACGCGATCGATCGTATAGCGTTGGCTGAACTACAATGTACGTGAAATCCGAGATATTTTCTGTGTGAATGTACTATCGACGGAAGACCATCGAAAATTTCATCATTTGATAGAAATCCTAGTTCTTTCAACCGATCACTGCGTACGAAATCAATTAAAATTTCACCAATTCATTAATTTATTCCTGCATATGTTTAAATATGAGTAGAAAGATATTCCTTTATAATTCTTTTTGAATATATGAAATTTACGATAAATAAAGATTCAGCGATTCGGTTGAGCTCAATTTACATCGATATGTGGGATCAATAATTAAGTTATAAAAACATCCCTATGAGATATACGTCGGATGCGGAAACGATCGATTGGCAATATTCCTCTGTGGTACTTTTTCCTGACTCGAATCACACGCGAATCAAGCACGAAGGGTCAAATACGCAAACCCACACGCAGTCTATAATAGACATTTACTACAGCAATCGCGCATGCAAGTGTGCGCTACTGATAAAGAAAAAACGATTCATAATTGTACACATAGTACCGCCATGTACGTCTGTGAAATGAAAAATGAACTTATGGATACAATTATATTTACAAGATTCTACCTTTGAATGGTTGAATCCATATAGGCATTAAAAATTTTCATTTGTTTTGTTTTTTTTTCCATCAGAATTTTTCACATGTTATGTTTTTAAACGAGGAATAACAAAATTCCGGAATTTTCCCATTTAGCCATGTTTTCAATCGCTGTTCAAAAAAAGCGAAAAAAGACAACAAGAAAAATTCCGATTTCCCGTATCGATGTCATGGTCTTTTTGTGCCCATTATGGATACTCGGAAAATCGCTTCCGGAAATAAAAAGCTTCACAAACGAAATGCTAGTTAAGAGAACAAAAAAAGGATAATTGATTGTGTCCATAATTTCTTTTTCTTTTCCTCGCCCTTGTATTTGCAGGCTGAAAGGATTTCCTGTATAGAAAACTTTACTCGTTTCCCTCAGGTGTCCGTCTATCATGGGTATGGGAGAGTTATTCCACTGGTTTCGCCTGTGCACGCACATATTTCCCAGGCAAGTCGTAAATAAAGCGTGAAACTACGCTTTATTTACAAATCGGCTCGGTGAAGCCGCACAGTAAAGCCCGATGGTCAACGCGTCTATATTTTGCTTCGAGCCATTTTGCCACGTATGGTAAATGGTTGAAGGGTGTAGAACTCAGAGAGAGGTTAGCGCGAGCTTGATTGAACATGAGGCAAATTGCGATTGCGAGAGCCGCGCAGCGGCTTCATCGTTTTCCTGCAGCAGCAGTAAAAAAGGGTTTATGGCATTTTGGGCGTTGCGAAACGTTATTTCTGCACCCAGCCAAGTTGGAAATCTAATCAATAAATACTAAATCGAAGAATAATATATCGATGAATCCGTTTGTGATACACTATCAAGCGCGAGTTCCCACGCAAAATGAAGACCGGTGCGGGATCAAATAGTTTCAGAGAATTACGAAAATGAAAAAGAAAAAAGGAATAACGCGATAGTAATTCAAGAAGAATAGAGGATTCGAAGCTAAGAGAAACCTTATCTTCACTTTCGTTGTAACGCGAGAGCCTGGCGAGAGCAGGGCGTGTTCGCGAAGGTGGATAACCTGCTCTCTCGTTATTGCCTTCGAGGTAATGTCTATGATTAATTAACTCTGCACACCCAGTTTTGCGATCAGTGCACTTTTATCGAAATGTTTCCCTCAAGGGAAAAACAAATCTAAAAAGTGGAATGATTCAAATTCGTAAATTTTCATGCTGCTGTTGATCTTTTCTGGTCAGAAAACATGCAACGTTCATTAATCAGGCCCAGAATTTTAACTTATGTCTGCGGCACAAACAAACTTCTGTGAAGATAGAAAAAAAACAGGGCAAACAGAGAACTATACGTTTACAGCCGGAAATAGGGAGTGTGTGGGTCTCAATTTTGCATCACGTCAGCCGATATTGGAATACACCCATTTTACAGGTAGGTGTAGATATTTGATGTGAATTCATGGTGAAAATAATATTTGTCTACGCCGTAGGGATGGAGCAGGCAAGCAGACATGTTATTCCCATGTTTGTTGCTGCTGCACGGAACTTCCGTAACGTGCGCGAATGGATCGGGTACATTCATTCCTGTATGTGTTATTTGCTAAAACCCTTTTGTTCCAAGCTTTATAATTGCGTACATATATATGTACAATTGCAGACGTGTATATATAAATTTTGCCGTATCTATGTGCACCGTAATACGTTAACGTTTTTCATTCGTTTCTGACAACGGCCACAGAGCAACGTCAATAGTCGAGCCAACAGAGGGCTTCATACACCGAGCTATATCCCTCCTTCCACACGTTGTTGATGGATCAATCGGTTGGACAGTTGCAATGTGCAGAATCGCTTCTTTTGTCGATCCTGTCTGACTCGCTTAACCGGAAAAATGCGTTCGTTTTTGTCGTCGTGGCTGACCGCACATCGCCACCGATTCTACACCGTGAGTACTGCATTTGGCATAGTCTTTCTTTCTCTCTCTCTCTCTCTCTCTCTCTCTCTCTCCTTCTCTCACTCTCTCTCTCTAGCTGATTCGATAAATATGTATCCGTAGCCATATATGTTATTTTACCATGCATGGATATACAACACGAAAATTCAATCGATGCCCACTAGTTTTGCCACCCCCTGTCCGGATCGTCGATGCATGTTCATCAATGGCTTCTGCAACCTGTGTCGTAACCAGGAAGTCTAGCACACGGCTTTTTACCCCTGTTTTAACCTCCTCTCCGGTTCTGCCTTTCACTCCTCAGTCATTATTTGAATTTAAACACATTGTTTAACAACTATATCTGTAGGAACTCCCCATTTGCGACCAACCGAGTAAAAGCTGTCGTAAGCAGTATTCGGAAGAACGAGAATGACTTTTCTGTATTCACTATTCTCAAATGTTGAATAATACGTACAATTGAATCGCGTAATCCTTTGAAAGCAAAAGTAGGCGGAAGTTGTTGAGTGATGTTCCAGAATTTTCGACAAAAATAAATTACAAGTTTAATGAGAACATGTATTCGTTCATTTTGAGGGTAAATCTGTAGGGGTTTTTAGATTTGAGATCGAATTTTCGTTATTTGATTCCATTGGTGTCATACGGTATTATCGTAAATATGCGTTGCGTAAGAAGATTCAATCTTTGAGCTCTTGTGCATGGAAATAAAGTGCAAAAAAAAACTCCTATGCTCTCGTCCACCGATCGAATTTTCCCGCGCCACGCATTCAATCGGTTCGAGGAAACGTAGTAGCTTTCCGATGTTTGTCGACGAGTAAAATACACTTCCCGTGGAATAGCCAGTGATGAGGGGTGGGCTTCGAACTCGGCCCTTATTTCCGGATCGTATACGATTGTTTGCAGTAACAAAGAACATACGTTCGTAGCATAATTTCCTATATATAGATTCTCCATGCTCTTTTTTTGCTCTCTCCGATCGAGTACCGTGGAGCAGAATTTTTTTCCTCTCATTTTGTAAGAGTTTGAGATACACTGTATGAACAACAAATTCTCTACAATCGTTTGTTTTAGTTTGCGATGAGATATATACGATTTTTTCTACATCGGAATCAATGCAAGTACTGTGCAATATAGGGGTTCGAATACAGTCGAGTTTGTGTGCAAAAAATCCCTTCAATTTTAATTACCACATGCAGGGGTGGAGGCAAAGGTTGCTCTCTGCCCGGAGTAAAAAAGTGTTCACTCAAATGTTCCAGCGAATATTTTGCCACATTCAACGGACATTGTAACGTGATTGATTAAAACTCGGGAACTCCGGCTTCGTGAGCGATATAAAGAGGAAAAATAGAAAATCTCCACATTTACAAAAACAGGTCGATGTGCTTTTATTGTGCTTCTGTCAAAGTGTTATTTAATCTCAGAAAATCGTGTGAATTTCCTCTGTAACTTGTCTGTAACCAAACAAGTTGGACAACATTTTTCGTATTAGCAGAATACGAGATTGACATTCATGAACTGGTTAATGCTCGGAAAAAAATAGAAGTCATGATTCGACAAATTCGATCGATAGTCTGGCATGGAGATAAAAAAATGCTTGTCACAGGCGTCGTAACTGCACGAGGAGAGTGAAGAATTTCATGAGAATGCAGTAACTCTGCAATAGGCAGCTAGGGAATATATTTGCAGCATTGTAAAAAAAAAAAAAACGAAAAGAAAAACCAGGAAAACTATACGTAGGAGGAGTTGTGGCGATTACTATGGTTCTTCATACCTTGTTTGTACGCGAACGAGTCTTCGTCACGCAACATTTTTCCGGATTCCTCTTGCGACATCGAGCGATTCTATTAAACGAATACACGTTGAAGAAGAAATGTGAGATCCAAAGAGAATAAAAGACCCGAGGGAGTAATAAGGGGGCAGATACCTCGATCGCTTCTCTTTTTCTTATCTCAAATGCATGACCTGTGTCCGCTTTAGTGAAATAATGATAATGATAATAGCCAACAATTCGAACTGTAAGCCCATAAGTATTTCCCCAACAATTGTAAATAACTAAAGAGATTTAAGACAAAAGTGATAAAGTACAGAACTCTCTCGTATATAAGAGAGGATTAAATTTTCAATACAATCTTTCCAATACTTTCCCGTCAAATAAAAATGAAACTTCGATTAGAATCGCTGTCAAAATATCCAGAGATAAGGAGAGTTGAATAAGTTCGAGAGAGGAAAATGTGTCCAACAAAGTAAATAAATGTCCTGCTTCCTAGTGTCATCCGTCAATGCAACCCTATCGGACAGAGGACTCAAATGATGAAAAGTTTTGTTTAGCCATTATCCAAAGAAAAAGCGAAAAACCAACAAGTCGAAGCTCATTAATTAAAATCGAAATTAAATAAAAGAAGACTAAAAGATACGGTTTCTGTATGTTAACCGAGATCTCGTCCAAGGATTTCCTACGTTAGTTTGACAGTAGATAAATAGAATGATGAACGAGCTGGAGTAGCAGTATGGAACTTCTCCGGAAAGTGAAGGGTACGCAGAAATAGAACAAGCGCAGGATGAAGAGAAAGAGATGAAATTGAGATAGAGTCATCTTGCTTGTCAAGGCCAGACTGTACGTTGAGAAGCTACACTTCAACTTTTACGTACTTCAAGTTAATTGTTACTTCCTTCCTCGCTATAACATTCGATAGCACAGAAGTAAGAATGTGTAAGTGTATTTTCAACTGGTTCAAGATTTGAAGACTCTGACAACAGAGTATTTTCTCAAATGACATGGAAGGTTAGCCTAAGTTTTGCAAAAAGTTCATATACTTGTACGTAGAATCTACTTGCTTTCTTGAAGATCAAGAGCTCTCTTAACTCGTGGTGAAAAATAGGGCATCGCGGCTAAAAAGCATGCTGGTATACGAGTGATCGTAGAATGAAGGACGTGTTGCGAGCCGTTCAATGTTAGTGAGAAGCTCAAGTGAAGTTACAAACTCGACTAACCCGGAGCTCACTCGGGAACTCGCCCGCTTAGAAACTGAAGTAACTAAGCTCGAGAAAGCCACTGAGAAACCGGTTGACCTATATTGTTAACGTTAGTGCCGCATGTAGAAACAGGTGGAATTATTATTGTATTTTTCATCATTTATGCAGCTGTCAGTCGATGAAGATACAAACGAATTTAGTCGCTGTATTTTCACAATTTTCTGTTCCCTTTTATGTGGCCGGTGTGTAAATAAAAATCTCCAATATTTCTAGCAATAAAGTTTAATGTTTTATAAAAAGTTTTTCCTGCCATGTTTTATTATTGACAAATCAATTTATATGTTTTTTAACATTGAAAGTCGATAACCAATGGATCGGCTCTTCGCTTCGTCGATGAAGGGAGTAATGCCAACAGAATATAAATTGCGTATTTTACGCTGAAAAACTTTGACTCGCAAGAACGTTCAAAGTACTTTGTATTAACGTATTCGTCAAAAAGAGGAAGTCTGAGCAATAGGAGTAACAGAGCAAGGAAGAGGGAAAAAGATAAACAGATATAGGCAAGAAACTGTAAAGTCAGTTCGCTAATGGCAACTGGAGTAAGAAAATAATCTTACTTGAACTTATACAGCCAGCTATCACGGTCCAGAAGTCTAAGTCCCTCTCCAGCTAAATTGTTTCCGTTTCCAAGACTGTGTCTTTTCGATCAAATTATATTAAACTGCTAAGTCTCAGAATGCGTTTTCAATATCGTTCTGCAGAGTGTCTCTGACAGTTGAAGGACTTAAAATGGAAATGTATAACTTTCAAGCTGAATTATCAATGAGAGATTTTGAAAAATGTGGCATCTGAATGAATTCGTTAGTACGGTTGGTTGCATCTAAGACAAACGGAAACTGCAAAGATTTTTGGTCGTGAAAGACTAAAATTGAAACTCCATTTATGCAGTTCATTCTCAACGGAGTGGTGTGCTCTTCTGCAGCGCTTTATTTATTTTTGCTGCTGTTAGTACTGTACCTGCCGCCCGTTTTTTCTCATTTTCCGCTCATTACGGAATAGAGACAAGAGCGCAGAGACAGAAAGGGCCGTTGAGAGGCAACCGGTGCCAGCTAAATTATCGTTATATTTATTTAATGAATTTTTTTCTTTCGTTGTTTTCTCTCGTCTACGCGCGCATCTGACCCCGGCGAGCCCTCACCCATTCTCGTTTCCTCTTTTCGAGTTTGCGCCAGTCACGAGTCCACCGAGTTAATTTGATTTAGAAACGTCCTTCCTGTGAACGCAACAGCAGTCCAGGTTGCTAGTTATTCTATTTTATAATTAATCCTATCAAGAATTTCCTCCTATTACAGTTAATGACTTAAGGCTGAACTTGAGATGAACGCGTAAAATGAATACCGTGGATCTTACGACGAGAGCTGAGCAAGCGTCCAATTGTTCGAACCTGATTATCAACGGTTGAGATTTGTTTACTCACAGGATAACTGCGCACTCTTGATCAATTCAAAGTATTAAGCATCAAAGACAGCTTGACGAAGAAATAGGAATTTCTATCAACTTTGGGCATTATTTCTGCTAAATAATATAATCATTTTTGAATATCAATCAAAATATCAAATATTTTTTTAAGATTTTAATCGGAAAAGTATAACATTTGTAAGAACTACGAAGTTTCTACTTTGGAAGTCTAAACTGCGTTTTTTTTTTGCTTTTTACTTCGATTTACAGCGGCAATAAGGTGCGATTTATCAAGAGAAATATATAAGACAGGCATACAGAGTAGTTAATTTATCAAATCGAGTTTCGTACTATGAAACGTGTGTGTCTACTTATGAAGAGCCAGATGCGCAGTATGCGGAAATCGTGTGTGAGAGGTTGGAGGCTTACCGTTACACAAGGCTGGATCTAAATGTCTCGGTGAACTACGGAAGAACTTGTATTAGTTTCAAGACCGAGGCAGTGTTATATAGCGACATACGGAGTGGATATGCGCACGCAAATACAGAGCATTAGCACCGAGTAAGCGTATACGATACTCAAAACTGTACGAAATCTATGTGTAATGTGGTGTGCTACTGAGGTTAACCAGGTAAAGATGAAACTGGTATGGTAGAGGAGATGAAAGTTTGCGTGCTCTACATGGAACATGAAGGTGGAAAACAGTACAATGCTTGTGGGAGACATTTTAAATATTGCTTTGAAGGTAGTAAAAATGTAATTCAATTGTGTAATCGCAAATTCCTTATAGATTTATATCCTCATTGGAGCGTAGTTCAGACATTAATAAATGCAAATGAATTATATTTACTTGATCGATATTTCAGTACCTCTATGGAAGAAAAGAAGACTCATTGCTTATTGAGAGTTTTTATAACAAGTTTGATAAAACCCTGGCAGATCTTTGTAGAAATCGTATTATCTATAAAATACAGAGACGCTTATAAAAAATGTTAAATTTAACAAGGAAAAGATGGGAAATTGTCGAAGCTGGAACAAACTGTATGTAAATGTCAAGAAGTTTTTTCCCCCTATTTCTTTATTTATGCGGTGCATTTATTTTTGTGTGTGTTTGTGTGTATCTTATTTTCTTCCCACCATTACTATGACCATTTCTCGTCCTTCGTTTGCTCCCATCGCTGCACTTTACCTCCCTATCTTACCTTCTTGTATACTTCCAATTGCTGTGGCATCTTCATGCCCGATCGTTACGAATTTACGAACGTACCGAGTATTTACTTTGGTCGAATACAGCATCTGATGTCTGGGAACAAACATTGAGAAGAGACACACCGATGGAAACGTCACTATTTACTGTTCTCAACAGAGTGCCAGTAAACAAAGACCACATTGCTCTCTCATCCGTGTGTTCATCCGCCCATTCCGTACGAAACACTCGCCAAGCTTGACGTCTTTCCTGCAACGAGGCTATATATTTCAGCCTCGTGAACTATTAGAAAGGTACGATGGGACTGTTCACAGTTGGGACCTTTTTTTTTAGTCCTTATTTATTACTATGTCAATTTACGAAACTCAAAGGGTTCGTTTACTCAAAATTTACCTTCAAACAACCCAACAAATGTCGATTGCATATATGTTCAAGTTTATATGAAAATATGACAGTAGAAATGTGTAATTAAAACGACTGATTAATTGGAGAATTCACGGAATGTCAATATTGGAAAATCGAGTGTATTCATATCAAACTGTTTTTATTTTTCATTCACTATATTACTTTTTGAAGACACAGTCTAAAGACCGAATATGAATGCATTTTTTTACCAGATTTATATGATTGAATTAACTGGGATGAGAGATGTCAAATGTTTAATCACCATCACGATTTCTATGCAAGTTTTATTATTTTACTCTTCGTAGATTTTGTTTTATTTTAACTTTTTCATAGAGCATCGATGAAAAGATCGATAGACAAGCGAGGGGCCTGGGCAGTTCGGAATGAATAGCTATTTTAGCCTTTCCCCGAAAACTATTAGACAAAGGCTTCGGCTTTTATAAACGTATACACGATCGCCGTAAAATTGGAGGGGTTTGTCGAATATCAAGTTCTCTTGACATGCGATTCCATTGATCGGACATTCTTTTCGACAATCCTGTCTTATACGATCGTTCGCAAATACCCATAGCCAGCCGCCTGTGATAGCTCGAATTCAAAAGTGTTTTAGAATACGAAAAAAAAGAGAAATGTTTTCACGAACAAAATACCGCTAAAAAACGAAATTTAACCGTTTCAATATCGAGAAAAATCGCTGACTCAATATTTCTGTCATGCTATCGAATATTTCGAAGTACACCGGCGACTTTTTACGGTCGCTTGTGCTCTGTTATTATTTTTGTGCAAAGAAAACACTAACGATGCAATCTATAAAATATCAATATTGAAGTAACAATGTATTTAACAAAAATATTATTGTTGTCAAATCAAAGTTTTTATTGAAGAAGTTTCACTATAAGAATACTTGAATATTTATTCAAACGTCGTCAACGAGGTGATAAATGAGCTGTTGATACAATAATCAATTTTCCTCGTGTCATGACACATGATCAGTATCAAAAAAAAAGAAAAGATTTTTAATACGATTGTCATATCATTGCTACACATTCGAAAGATTTCTAATTGAATCACAGAATGTGATGCATTTTCGGGTTTTATTCTCGTCAAAGAAATTCTGTTATATTGGATGTGGAAGAAGTGTGAGTAATAAAGTGAAAAGAATATTGGTGGTGAGTGGTGAGAGACGTAAAACGAAGGATCGTCGCACGTACTCGAGAGATAGTTACGTCTGAGAGTGCGAAAGACTCTCTTCGGGTAGTCTCGGCGTAGCAGTCAACTGCAATCACGGTAACGATAAAACAATCGCGTTAACGATAAACCTGACTAGACGTTCATTGATCGATATATACATATACAGATATTCAGACATAAGAACAGACATACAGCTCCGCTCCAGAAACACAGACACATACACGGAGATGTATTCTATTCCACTACATAAAATACATCCGTCCGCATGTATTTTATATCTTTCGATTCTCCCCGATATACTAGATCGGAGTACTTGCCGAGCGCATCCTCGCGAATTTCTTCTCAATTTTTATGAAATTGGTAGATACAAGGCGACCAAAAATAGACACCAAAAAGATATGATCGTTTAAAAACGGTCCTGGTTTTTTGGCTTGAAACTTGAAACGACGAATAAAAGGTTTTGGAAATTTAATAAAATTTTATAAAAGTGCCGCTAATTACCCCATATCAAGGCGAAGAATATTCAGTCGTTTGTAATTCCTGTTCAAGTCTTTTTGCCTAAATGGTTATGTCGAGGAAATATTAACTTTAAACCGAATAAAAACTGGATTGAAATTTTCCAAAAATACCTACGTATCGAGAACAAAAATCTATCCCTTTCGCGCTTGTAGCAGCTTCATGAATATTTCCAGGACATTTTCCTTCTACATTGTCGGACGAAAATGGTTTTTATGAAAAATCTGACAGCTGCATTTTTTACGAGAACCTGAAAAAATTGAGATTCGTTTTCGGATGCTCTGGATTCAAAATAATGATGCCAAGAATTATTAACAGATCGTTATTGCAATGAAAATTTGACATGACGATAGATAAAAAATCATCAAATCGTTATTCACCGTGTGATCCAACTTATTGTGTAATTCAAAGCTACCATTTGCCGTGTGATAGCACGAATATTTAATACCGAACAAAGAATAAACTTCAACAGCACCACGCCTTCAAGTCTTCCTCCCACCTCTTTCTTGCTCTATTCGCCCAGTGAAAGTAAATGTGCAGCGACGATCATAGGTAACTCGATCGAACACTCGTATTTTCTTGGGGCTCACCCGATCGAAGCAAAAGTCAAGTTGAATAGCATGAGAATTGAACGGTGTGTGCCAGAATGCGAATAGTCGCGCGTGCACACGTTGCTGTTCTGGTTCTCACGGGATTATATGCTCACCGACGATGAGCTGCAAATATCAGTATTAGAGTTCTGCAGAAATAGTCCAACAGCTCGTATGTCGGGGAGACAAATAATCGATTTTTTCAACGAGGCTGAAACATTAAGTGATTTTTCGAATTCATACTATGTGATCAATCAGTCGATCACAATTTTTTTCTCCTGAATTAATCCGACGATTCGAAATCCCCAGGTTAATTTAGACATCGTATAAAATAATTCAAGAGCACTATAACCGCTTCATTTCACTTATTGATTGGTTGAAGGTTCATATTTGTCATATTTTATTTGTGTTGGTATAATCGGTTCATGATATTGAACGAATTGTTGAAACCGTTTGAGGTGCAAAAGTTACAATTTCCCGACGATGTTGCCGCCAGGATACTGAACAAGATGATTGTGTGTGTGCAACGTGATGTGAGCTATTAGATACCGAGGAGAGCAATACTGTAAATATACAGATGTGACCAGTTCAAACTCGCGGCTATTGTGGCTTCTAGCACTTCCGGCATTGAGCGAGGGAGAGGAGAGGAAAGAGAAAGAGTTAGTTCGCTCGTTCAATGAAACGCAGGGGGCTCTATCGAAGGACGCGATTTCTCCACAACCCCTCAGGGCCTCAGTCCTCAGTACAACTCGTCTGTTCACTACTGGCCACTACTACTGTTCCACAGTTCGCCATGTTCCTGCGGTCCTCTTCCCGTTACCGCATTCGTACTCTATTGTATTCTCTCTTTCTATCTCACTCTTACGCTATCGTATCACGAATATGTCTATCGGTCGACCATTGCGGTCGCTTACTACTGGCGAAACATTGCCGCCACTTGGTCACTGTACCTACTCTCTACCACTGGATGCTCAATGAAAACTGCTTCAATCTCGGACAGCAATATACGTGCGGTTTAGACCGTCCAGTTGTCCCGTGACACTGGCGTTCGTTTTATTTGAAGAAAATTTATTCGACTCATATTTTTCTTGATGAAAATAAATATTTAAAAACATAAAAAATACATCTAACAAAATAGACGATATAGATTTCTGTAAAATATAAAGGGAGCTCGTCAAAAAAATAGAGTGTATCTTCGGATGACAGCGGAGTTGTCCTTTTTTTTTTTGGTCCACAGTCGCAAGTCATATTTTTCATCTTGAACAAATAGCTCGCGAAAAGCTTGGCAAACCCTCGAACTTCTCGCTTTCGTACTTTTGGATTCTCGACTGAGGGAAATAAATCCAGAGGGAAATATTGACTCGCTAAATTGACCCAGTTATGCACCGTGAACCGTGACTCGGGCACGATGCGAAAGCGGTAGAGAACGATGAAAAAGAGAATGAGACATGAGACATTTCATCAAAAGCCTGAAGGCACTTACGACATCTGAAAGCTGGTGTTCAGTAAAACACTCTTCCATCCGGTGACTGGATCACGAACGAAAATAAAATTCATAACTCTTGAGATTTTAAAACCTTCGTCATGAATGAATTTACCAACTAAGCTCGATAACCGTGTACTAGACAAGACAGCAAATAGTGACGTCAATATTCGAATATTTTGACAAATTACCAAAACCGAGTTGCTTTGAAACAATTTTTTAATCCCCTGATTAATACTAACTAGATTCAGGGAAAGTGTAAAATTGAGAGAAAAAAGTCGACGTAGATTTGTAGGGAATCACTTGACGAACAAAATAAGAGGCGATATCAAAAAATCGCTTGACATCGTGGAATTTTATATTTATCAGATCATTAATTCATTATTAATATTTTTTTAGATTGATACGACGTACGAAACCACCGTCAATCGATTAAAATATTGAATCAAACTTTGCACACAAATATCGTGAATAAATAAAAAACTCATTTGACTAGAGTGAAGCAGCTTTTTTACTTCAAATTTAGAAACATTTAAATTTCTGACACAATAAAAACGATATTCCTCAATGCTTATCAATTTTCATTTTCCAAACCCATCATTCAAAGTCACTCGTTAAGAACACAAGTTTTAATGAGGTTTTCACCAATTTGACAGTTTTTTTTTTTTTAATTCTGAAAGAGATGAAATATTCAGTTTATCATTATTTTGGCACAAGACCTTCCACATGAATAAAGATTATTATAGCACGGAAGATAAAAAGTTGTTTTAATGTACCACCGCGCGATTCACGTCAATGTGGGCAACACGAGCTAAAAAACATTGGGATGAAAAGAATATCTATGTTCCATGTTCTTATCCGGTGGAGGTTGACGGCTCTGGCGCCTCCTTAATCCCGGACAGCTTCATTTCGAGGATAAAGCGATCTCCGAAGTTCGTTTGGAAGTTGAACTATAGGAGAAAACGAGGAAATGTAGAGTCGGATGAGAGAAAGAAGAAGGGAGAGGAGAGAAAGAAAGAGAGGACAAGAGAGTGAAAAAGCTTGAGAACGAGAAGGAAGGGAGTATATATTGTTTAAAAAAGCAATAGGAAAGTTTCGTTCATTAACCACCAGAATGCCGATGCGGGGAGATGCGAGACGTACACTTGGAAGCTGTGTAAAGAGTAATAGAGAAAGAGAGGGAGAGGGGGAGAGTGCATATATACATTTGAGTGAAGCTGAATAGGAGGCGGAGGTGCTTTGAAAACTGTTGGTTGTAATCTCCAACGCTTTACCCCTTTTCGGTCTTTTCTTGGTAAGCCAGCGCCGCATCGCGACTAAATCCTCCATGGATTAAAAGAGCAGAGACGCGAATCAAACATTGTACCGATTGTTGTTACGTACAAGGCCAGAGGATGGTGGAGCTACTTCAAATCTGTTGCTATTTCGTATTAGTGAGAAACCGCGCATTTCATAGATAATAAAAAATCAAGTGCACTGTGATATTTGATAAATGACCCGCACATATGCATATTCCTATAACTGGATCAAATGAAATAACACTTTTCGTCACGAAGTTATTTGCCATCGTTCAAAAATCCTCTCATATCTACTTTTTTATCCTCTTCAAGCCTTTTTCGTTGTATGCAAAAGGTCATTGCGAGTCATTCATCGCATTCAATATGTCACCGGTAGATTTTTCATATCTGACGATGGCTTTGATCATTATCAGTCGAATGACGTGTTCGAGCACTCATATCCTTTGAAGAACTATCTAAAGAGTATGAAACCATGCGGTGACAGAGACACGTATGAAAACAGTTCGATTGCCACAAAGGTCGAGCTGTGTCAGCTCAACAACACTGAACGTAGCTCCACAAAGTTTCATATGCACAAAGGGATGAGAAAAACAAAATCAAAATAATATGAAACCAGGCCCCCACTTTTTGTCCCCTTTGTAAATCGTACTGTTTTTCATCGTCGTGAATATTCATTTGAAGCCGTTCCAACACACGGGAATCAAATGTTAATATACGAGAGGGGATGATGCCAACGAGAGTGGGAGAGAGAGAGAGAGAGAAAAAAGTTGTGCGAAGCTTCGATAGATTATGGTTCGAATGAGCCGGCATGGAAAAACAAAATGTGAAAAAAAGAAGAAAAAAAAACAGCAAGCTTTTTCTATCAATTTCATTGAATTGCGCAGAGTGTATTCGCTTTGGTCGGATGGATACGCACACCGGGTTCGGCAGATAATCGAGGTACGTGTCAGTTTGTGCGTGAATGCAAACTCGTTCGTGCGAGTGACACGCCTGCTGGAATTAATTACTGGAGGGCTTCAGCTTCTCGACTCTACTCGACTCGGCGTTGCTTCTCTCGCCGATGTATTTTGAGCAGAAATAAATATTTCACGAAAAAATCGAACAAAATAATAGTATTCATTATGCAATGTATATAAAGCTTTTAAACGTGCGAAATTGTGCTGATCATAGGCATTTTGCGGAATAACACATTCAATTAATTCGACCTAAATTCCGTGTCGGATGAAAATCACGGTGCGTGCATGATGTAGTATTTTCGTGTGTATAGAAAACGTTTTATGGCTAGTTCACTGTCGCGAAAACACCGCAACAATATTAAAAAAAAATAATAATAATTATTATTATTATTATCTTAAGCGCTGCCTCGTTCAATGTATTCAAACAAGCGATTGATATTTCCTCAATCCAAATAAATAACTCTACGGCTTCTGTATTTCCATTATTTTATATTTTATTGACCATTCATTTTTGTATTGTTTCCATTTTATCGAGATCACGGGATATTAATTAAAACGAATACATCAATCACATAATTTCGTCATTTTGTAACTTTCTTCTGGTAAGTGGTGTTGCATGCTCGATAACCAGGCTTCTGTTACAAGTTTCTCTTACGAGATCGAACAGCTGCATAGCTCGTACGTGGAAGCATATGTAAGAGACACGCGCCAATATAGCACGCGTGCGTGAAAAGTGAAATCTGTCTTCGTGCGGGTTCGAATACTTATGAAGAATGTGTTACGGTGCGTATACCTGTTGAGGTTCATCAGTCTTACGTTACCCGGTTTAGCTGGAAAATCAACGCAATGACTTTATTTTAAAATCCACTTATTTGTGGAGTTGTGATGCGATATAATTTTTTTTTTTTATGATCCTATTATAGTTGGGGTCAGCAATTACTTTTGAAATCAGATAGAAAAGTATTCTTCTTGAATAAAGCGTATTAGAAAAATAAAAGATGTTGTTTACCAATGATTCAAGAGGATCAAGTGTATGGGAAATATGACCTCGCTCTTATAGCCCCGCAGTAGCTCGTAATGCATCTTTCCAGCACAGCGTGTGGGATATTCGACGTAGAAAGTTGTAAGATACGTTGGTAGGGCGGCGAGGAAGAGAGTAACTCAACCCATCGTCCTGTCGCCGCTTCGTTCCGGAGTTGAGAGGGTGCCAAAAGTTTGGCCGGAAGGACTCCGCGAAGGCATTTAGCAAGTGCCGAACTTAGTAGCGGGCGCGCTTGCCCGAATGAAATTCGACGAGAGCTTGCCTCCAACGTCGACAGCGACGTCGTCGTCGTTGTCGTCGTTAAGACGAGACTGTTCTACCCAAGCAACACTAAACCCTCTCGCAGAAGCTTGCCATGGCTAATTGGCTTCCGAATTAATTAGAGACCCGACGAATTGAAGAGCGAATTATATTACGAAAACGCAATGCGCTACTCCGTGAGGTCTTCAGTAATGTATATTTAATTTGTTGAACCAGGGAAGCAAATCTACTTGAAAAAGGTCAGCGTTGGTTAAGCTTCGAATAAAATCTTCCGAATCTACGATATCAAAGTATAGAAATTGTTCAATCAAAACTGATAATTGATAAAATGTCATATAGGGACAGAACAGCGACATAGAAATGATGGATTCCATGAAGTACAAGAGAACAGTTCGTTGCAGTGGAACGATAGAAACCTGAATTTCGGGATCCTAGAGAATATTTTCTTTGATATTCAATGAAATCTGTTGGGAATCCTGTGACTTGGCCTACAAACCAACGTAAGTTGCATGTGTTTCATATGAAGGATAGCAAATCCACAATGAATTGCGTTTAGTATCCAAGAGTTTGTGAGCGGCTGCCAAAAACCCGTTACGGAATTTGGTGTGCCGCAGGGAAAGTCCTCGCGAGCTTAAACGCGGACAATGTAGATGAAAGAAAATGGAACAAAAAGGAAATACCAAGGGAGAGAGAGAGAGAGAGAGAAAGGGAGAGAAAATAAGAGAAAAGTCAAGACAGTGATGAAGAAGATGAAAAAAAGAGCATAGAATAGACGTGTAATTTCTCTCTGGTTGTTGGCCACGAAGTTGTGCCCGGAGAGTAACAAGTCTTCTTGCTTCCTGTTGAAAAGCCTCGTGAGAGATGAGAACGAGAGCGCGCTTACTACAAAACGAGAAACACACAGACATACAAATACACACAAACACACATAAATATCTATATATGTATCTGAGTTCTGTCCGCGGCATACGCCCCACGTCGTCGTTTGAAAATACCCTCGGGAAGAAACAGCGAGGAAAACGAGGAAGAGAGTTTCACGCGACAAACAAACCGGCGTCGGTCTTTCTGCTCTCTCGGCAACATGAGAGAAGAAAATTTGGCAGGAACCACAACCCGCGGCCGGGGTTTCATGCTGTTCATATAGATTCATATAGATATATAAGAGCCTATGTATGTACGCAAGCGATATTTCTTCCGTGCTCTCTTTGTCAGTACTTGGGACCTATGGCCACAGCACTCATCCTTGTCGTCATGGAGGAGACGCGAAAGGAGTTCGAGACGAATGGTGGTTGGAAGAAGCTGCGCTATATTCGTGGCACGATCCATGGGTATATATCCGATCTTGTGAAAGAGAAAGACGGAGAGAATTTTCTCCTGCGAGGATCTACGTAGCTTTTTCGCCAACGTCTCCGGTATTCTCGCGTGCACGAACGGAGCAGCCACACATCGAAACTGCACAAGCAGCAGCAGCTTTCAAGAGTTTCTATCCGTATAACACCATATATAAACACTCTGTTTCTCGGCCAACCGCCAAAAACGTTAACGGTAGAAACTCTCTCACAAGACCCATGACAGCTCAAAGTCGACAAAACGCTCAAGCTCGAAGCAACGGACCACCATGATGGCTGCAGCTATGTCTGCGGATTCCCCAAGTTTTCAACCACATCCTGTGGCCAGCGTGGATGTTCTTGCCGCAGAATCGAGCCACCGGAATTCTCCTCTGACTTTCGGCAAATGTCACAGAATTGTCTAATGCCTACGTTACTACGTTACTACGAATAGCAATTTGAGAATTGCTCCGGGAGTATGAATCACGCAAAAAGCTTCATAGTTTATATCCACATAATATCAAGGCCTTGCGTGTATATCGTGTAAATTTGCTTCCTTTATGATCTTATACGAGGTTCAATGTGATGTTTGTTCGAGTTGTAAGCCATTCAAAAATACTGTCACCAAAGTAATGAAATGTTATTGTACAATCTACTAGTTTTAATGATTAATGCATGATCGAAAGGATTCGTGAGATGTTATTATTTTGCACCAGTGTTTCTTCATTACACAATTATTTTAAATTATTCTATAGTTGCATATCGTGACTATCACAGATTACAGGTACGTGCATCGAATGAAAACTCGTCCTTGTTGAATGTCATTGTGCAATCGTTATTATGCTTACATTCCTTTCATTGTACAGAATCCAAGTGAGAGGTGAAATATACGATACATCTTAAACATTATCGTCGAGGTCATACTTTTTACTGTACGTTCATGTAAACAAGTGACATCGACCTCAATCGTAAATACACAATTAATTCATGGTGAACGTCTTCGCTGTAGAATTCTTGATATTATCGTAAGAATACATAAAACAGATGTCACAAACTTACCGATAGACGCTCTCATCGTATGACAGGAGAATCCTCAGAGGTTGACTGATGCTTCGTTTTTTCATCACGTGTGCTGGCTCAATATGAACGCCATGGACGACCTGAACAGAATTACAAGAGAACGAATTCTTTATAACTACGTTTTCGTAAGTCACAGAAGTAAAAAATGGTGATTTTTTTCATATCGTAGATTGATGACTTCGAAAAAATCATATTATGACATACGTCTGCCGCAATCTTCATGGAAAATGAATGAATCGTAATAATAAATTTTATCAAATGCGAGGAGAGAATAATGAAACACAGAGATTGACCGAGCTTTGTGAATAAGACTCATTCCCGCCTGACGATGCAAATCTCAAGGAAAGCCTCGTTTTTTGTTGTTGTTCTTTTTATGTTTCTGGTGTGTGCCTCGTCTTACATTATACGGCGGTAACGCGAAAAAAGTCCTGGTAAAAAGTCTCTCACTGTACCGCGCTATGCTTTTCACCCGCAAAGGCTTTCCTCCATCCTGCACATCTTCTATTACGTAGCAAGGAGGCTTGTCTCCTCCAAGAGATATATATTTCCTCTCAGGTAGGATTTTCCAGACGGAAAACAAACGACGTGCCATTTTTTTAAACGTAATCTCAAACATTTTTCACTTTGCTTTACCATTTCGTATCTTTTTGATTGCCGCATTGTATAGATTGACAACGTGATATAAATGTCGAACGTTTATCAGCCAGTATTTTACTCTGCCCGTTTTGTAATATAACCGTAAAAGGCTCATTATAGAAATTGATATCTCCGAACGAAAAATAGGGCAACAACGATTGAAGACGAAACGATAGAACGATTATAAAGGATAATGAGAGAATATGATAAAGTTGTTTTGTAAATATGATCCTAATAAGTATTGATCGGAGTTTGTATTGATCGAATAAGTTTCTTTAATTGGTTTGCTGTCACTGATGTCTTTCATTAATTTACAAAAGCCTTTGTCGTTGAAGATCGAAAGCACGTTTCGTTGTTGCAATGACATTAAATGAACAAAGTTATTTGTCCCTCATCTAGAGTCCAATCTCTTTGGTTATCCAATTAAATCTAGGTATCTCCATCGTCGGAATGGATTATTTCCGGTTTAGTGCTTAAGCGTTAGTTGAATTAGGGTTGACACGGGGCAACTGAGGAAAGCGTAGCGTGGAGGGATAAACATCAGGGAAGAGAGTGTCGAGGGGAAGAGAGAGAAAGAGAAAGAGAGAAGGATGAAAGTGGAAGATATGGAGGTTAAGGAGCTGGCTAGGAATAGCTCAGAGCGCGCTCAGGAGAGAACCGAGGCGATACTCTCGACCATTCTCTCTTGTGAGTTTGCCAACCGGTTATATATACGTCTCGAGTGCAATTTCGTGCTTTGCGGTAATCGGACGTTTCGCGGAGCGAGAGTCGTGGAAAGAGAAACAGGAGAAAGGATGAGAGAGAGAGAGAGAGAGGGGGGGGGGTCGGAAAGGTGGAGGAAGAGATAGCTCACCTAGGTAACCAAGCGCGCAACGCTACTGTAAGGAGTGAGGGATGATGCTCAAGAGCGTAACTCTCAAACGACAAAGAAACAAAATTAACGAGATGGGTATATCGGACAAGAACAGACAGCCTGGTGCTTAGCGATGTTGATGCTGGTGATGGTGCTAGTGATGGCGAACTTCGTGGAAAGTTCAATTCCAAAGCGGTCGAGAACGCATGGACGGCTTTTGCCGGTAAAGTTTCGAGTGTCGGCGGCAGCGAACAAGCTTTTCCTACGGCCGCGAGCTTTCCACCGCGATTCTTTTCTTGTGAGCTTCACTCTCTCTCTCTCTTTCTCCCTCTCCTTCTTCTCACTCTTCCTTGCACGTTTAGTTTCCTTCGTTTTGAACGCGGACAAAGGTAAAAGGTGCGAGAAAGATGATAAAAGATCTTTTCGGACGTTTGTACCCCAGGCGAATTATTGCAATGGTATTCAGGTCCGTCCTGTGCCAAGAGAGGCTATACATGAGTTGGAAGAGAGCGAGAGAGAGAGAGAGAGAGATATGGAGATAAAGAGAGAGAAAGAGAGGAAGATAGAGAAGGTAAAAGATTTTATGGAGAGAGTTTACCACTTCTCGCGCTCGGCTGTGAGGCAACAGATAACAAACGCTATGCACTGACTCTAAAGATATACTTTGTGTAAAGTAGAAACAGGAGAACGAGTATAAAGAGGGAGTAAAAAAACGAGGGCAGTTCTAGAAGTCAAAAGATAAGCTAAGACAGATATGGGTAAGAGCGATTTTTCGAGTTTTATCGCGATGTCAAAAACTCGAGCAAAGTTCACGTAATGTATGCAAAAACAACCACTTGTCCAGCGAAAACATAAATTTACACTATAGCATTGAAAATATTATATAAACCCAGAGGTTTCAAGTGATCATACAAATCCTATTGGATTTCAATCTATCAACTCTATCAGGTGCAATAAAAAGGATCGAGTTCGCACCGTACCATGATGAAATTTCAAAAGGTTTTGAAAAGGCTCCTATGATTCGAGGACTGGCAGCGAGTACTGGCAATGTTTTGAATACATGTGAAATAGTGCGCGAATACACAGTTTTTTTTATTAGCCGGAGGGTGAAGGGTTGTAGCCAGGGCGGGAAGAACACCGTGTCCCATGAACGTACTCAACGTTCGCACACTATAGATGCATGGGTTATCGACCTGTAAACCTTTTCAAAATGATCTATAAAATGAATGGAAAGAAATATATAAAGATTCATTAAGAATTACTTTGCAAAAAATATCAGCATGATCAAAAATACTGGACGTCACGGAATAGATGAAATGGTTTGGAATGCGTGGCGTATAAATATATACGCGAAGAGATATAAGTGAGATGAAATCGAGCAGCTTGGCACGTTTCCCCTTGAATTTTCCAGTAAAGCTTGCCATACAGTGCAGTTAGTTTCACGGTACCTTGTACTATAAAACGCGGCGTTACAAGGCGTTTGAAGTAGTATCTACCGATGGATACATGTTGAAACGAAAGTGAATAACGTGGAGAACGGAAAGTATTGAAATCCTACTGAATAAGGAAACTCGAATAGCCCCTCCGCACCGTTGTGACCCCATATCGAGGCAGCCTCAGGGAATGTAAAGCCGCGGATCTAAGCTGTGCAAAAGTTCTTCTCTCAGTCTATCGTATTTTTTCATTTTTTCGGCACATCGTCGATTTCCCACGAGATCATCGGAGAGAACGACAAAGAGAAAGACCGAGGAAAAACAGAGATAAAACAGTATAGATATAAAGATAAATGCGTCTGTATATACAAAGTAAAGAAATTCTGCAGTAAACTGAAGCTCTGTAGCAAGAAGCAACTGGGCAAAGACGAAAGATTGCCTGAGAGTTTTTGCAGGTAGAGAAAACTTGGAACTTAGGAAGAAGATCGGTCGTTATTACAACTAAAGAAAAAAAAAGTAACTTCGAAGGTCTTTGGGGGTAGAAAGTGGAAGAAGCTTCGAGCCAGAGACCAGGATCAAAATAATCGAATGAATACGATCGAAGGCCCAACATGATCCTGGCAAGTTTTAATCCGCTCTGGATTCCGACTTTAGGCTCTTCAGGAAACTTCGTATTAACAGGAGGAAAGTATAAGGAGTTGGAGGGCGAATGGGATGATACATACACCATCTGAACCCGGAGCTGCTATCCTAATACGAAGAGACCTATGTTCATAATGCTGCGTTGAAACAAGAAAGGCATGGAAAGATCCTTACCGGATAATGCAATATCCTGTCAGTAAGCCTTGCTCTCTAGTTCGACAAGCTCTAATAGTCTGTATTCTCTTACCTGCTTATTACAAAGTTTCAAGGGAAGGCCACTGGTTCGAGTGGAGTCTGGAAGTCATTAAGATGCACCAACTAAATTTAAGTAATCAGTGCACAAAAAAAAATAGCACGTGAAAGTCAACTTATTTGTCTTGATGATCCGCTAATGTTCGCTTTTGTGGTTGATGCGGAAGAGAGATCAAAATTCGATAGATTCGTAATCACAAGGTCAACTGACTAGTTAAGATGTTCTTCAAGATTCAACGTGGAAGAATTACAACACAGGTATTAGGAAGAGTTGATGATGAAACAAGTGAACACATGCATAAAGAGCTGTGCTCGGTATACAATGAACGCCCGAGAGTTAAGTCTGAGGAAGTTACGCGAGCTTTACCATAACTTATGAACCACTTTGACGCGCACTTAACGGTAGCCTCTTAATTATCAAACTTTGGACGAAACCTAATTTCCACCCTTATCATGCACAGCAAGCTGAAATGCTTTTCGACTGCACTGGTGACCCTCTCTCTCTCTCTCTCTCTCTCTCTGCATCTCTTTTACTCTTACTGTCCCAACGTATTTCACGTTGGTATCGTATCTCGAAACCCGCTTGATCTCAAATAACGTACTCGATCATACCCTTTAACGAGGTATTTCTATCACTCCAAGTTCGAGTTTCAGACGGCAATTAACAGACTCATCAGATGATCTAGCTGCGCTCCAAACATGAACCTATCGAATGGAACTTTTGATTGAATATCATCCCCAAGTGTTGGGTAATATTCCTGGCTCTCCGATATCACACAGTAGTCGAAGGTGTCAAAATCAGAAAAATTGAAAAGCTGCAATGGGATTTGCTGCTTTCAAATTTTGTCACATTTCCTTCAATTGATTTATTCGGTTCAATGACTGTTGGCTGGGTTAGTAAACTGTGTTCGTGTTTGGTTACAGATATTTTCAGTGGTTTTTTCAAAACGAAATATTCGAGTTATTCATTTTTCCGGTGCTACGATCAATTATGGGTAAATATAATGTGTATATTTATTTCCGAATGGCACACATATAAAGTCCTATGTTAGAAGAGAACACAGGGTGGGCCACAAAGAAGAGAAAGCAGTAACGGAACGAGGAATTGGAAAATGTACACACGGTTGGATACAGAAGGATACTGGTGGTGTAGAGAGCGACCGACAGTCCAATTTTATTTCTGACTTCGTTACTGGAACACAGAGAGCAGAAGTAACAGCGGTAAGAGTAATGGTCGAGTCCGCGGTGGTAGCAGCGACCGATAACGGACGACAATAGAGGGTAGGGGTTGAGAACGGTTGAACGAAAGAGAGGTTACGCCCATCCGCTTCCGTAATTCACTTTTGGACAAATGTCCACCTGCTTGTTGGTGTAGAAGGTTCGAGCGTACACATGTAGAAAAAGCGCACAAAAGCCACGCATCCGAAGCGGCTAAAACTTGAGTGGAAGACTTCCAGCTCAACCGGTTGTACACTTTCTTTTCCACTTGTCCGTAAACACATCTGTACCCTATGTGTTTGGTTTTTAAAGGACTGCAACTTATACATGCTGTTATATACTTTGCCGAAAAACTGGTTGACCCAAAGAACCTCAGGATTTCTTTATACCGCGAATTTTTCGCAACCGCGAAGTTGATCGACATTTTTTGTTGCAATGAAATAACGTGGTGGAGAGCAAGGGTAATTGAATTTATTAGTGATCGCATTTCCTTTCGCTAACCGAGATAAACTTTGGATTACGATTGACATTAGAAACTAAATTTATCCAGCCCCATTGCGCCATTTATCTCAATGATGAGAACAAAGAGAAACGTTACGAATTCCATATGCAATTTAAGCATTTATACCCCGCTATATACGTCCATGTACGGGTGAGTCTAATTTAAACCATTTGCTTGAAACGTTAATCATCCTATCTATTTCCTGGTTTTCGTATATATTTGTAGAGGGTTATTCTGGGTGGCTTGACGTACATACATGTGAGAGTAGTTTCCGTAATATATAGACATATTATTTTCCTCTTCCTGAAGTTTGCTTCGCGTGCATAAAGCGAACACACCAAGTGGCTTCGAAGAATGAATCTCGGTTGCGCCGCGATCCCTCTGTTTATACGTATATAGCGTACATTTTACTCTTCCGAGGCGGCGAAACGCGAGGAGCGCTAATATCCGTCCTCGTGAGTTTGTCGTTGAAAATCCAACGGTAATACATACGCGAACACGTAGACATATATTCCGTTGATACGAGAACTGAAATAGGGTTGCCCACGAAGCGGGGTTGACTCCTGGATGAAGTTCTGTCAGCTGTTGGTGTATCCCACGTTTATATATATCCTGATGCATGCATTTCATTCTTTTTCTAAATCTCAATTTATTCGCTTGGTGATTGTGCAACGTATCAAGAACTGTCCGCGTTGCCGAGAAAAAGCACGACCGATTAACGATTCCACGTGACCTAGTTGATCAACCGTACGTTCACAAAGAAAATTTACGAATAGTAAAATCGCAACAATACGGGAAAAGATGTTCAGATTGGACTACCAGTAAAGTTTGTCACGCGAATTCGGAAACATTATCTCGGACCGGTTCCCGCACCGTCGCTCTCACGTGCTCGCACGCCCATTTGTCGTTGCAGTTTTGCAGCCACCTCGCTGGAGCAGAAAATATATCCATTGGCCGGAAAAACCATTCGTTAATGGAGGAAATAAAAAAAATAACTATCCGAACGGGAAATAAAAAAAAGAGGCCGGCGGAAAACGCGTAGCACGAAGTTATAAATCGGCAGCTCGGTTCCATTGCCCTCCGATAATAAATGCTTTAGCGAGGGAGCAGAGTCCAATTGAAACAAAAAAGATCAACTATAAACAGATAAACTAACTGCGGATTAAGCACAAATCGGCTAAACGAGAGCTACGTGCTTTTTTATCGTCATTATTTCTTGTCTCTATGCATGTACGAGCGTAATTAGTCTTTACCCACGAAACAAGATTATCGAACAAAGAAACATCTTTCAGAAGCTTTCCCTATAGATTTTCCATGCTATACGAAGTAACCGAGTCTGCGAGACTCGGTTCTAATATCACTTTATTACTTCGTATCAACTATTGGTGATTCGATATTCCGAGAAGGGAATCACGAAAGCTGATTATTTTGACTGAATGTTGTCATTCATATGAGCTCAAAAGCAAAGACGGCTTTGAACGTTTTGAGAAACATATTATAATCAGTCAACATGATTCACCTTATTTTTTTTCATTCTCTCGCGCTTTTTACTTGAAAAAGGGAGCCACAAAGGTACACAAGGAATAATAGGAGTGAATAGAAATATTGGAATGCAAAGATCGTGAGAAGTTAGAGCCGAAGGAGCAACTTGAATGGAGCATAATCTTGAAGAAGTAAGAAAAAAAAAAAATCACTCTTTTTTGACTCGAAAAAGAAGACATCTGTGAAATCTATTCAAGCCAAAAGCCAAGCCTATCGTTTTTATTTATGAAAATATATGATATCGAGTAAAGCTGCACGGGAGATGCGTATATATATTTTGATAAAGCTTGAAGGGGCTGTAGAATTAAGGGTGTGTGTTCCATGGTATAAAAATCTTTGCGACAAACGTGAGAAACTTTGTGCGAGGATGTGACCGGACGTACAAGAAGCGACAAGCCAGACAGGGAGTTCTCGAAACGGAATGGGGCAAGGCAGAGTGAAACCAACGGCGGAAACGTCGACGAGGGAAAAGGAAATGAGAGGGACGCATTTTTATCCCCAAGCCTTTCTTCCGTCTGTGGGAATTCTCGTGGGAGAGAGAGAGAGAGAGAGAGACAAGTATGAGCTACACTCGTGTAGACCGAAAAAAGGGATGAAAGAAGAACGTAAAATGCAGACTTATTCCTTTCACTCTCGTCCCATACAGACTTTGTGAGACGTGTGGCTACGGATAAGAGACAGAGAGGTAAAATTCCAGATCCCACAGAGGGCTATGAATGAAACGTGAGAGTGAGGAAACAGATCGAGGAAGAGCTTTCTATTGGCTACGACAGAAGGAGATAAATATAAGTGAAATTCTTGAAGCGAACTACAGGTTTTTGCCGGGACTAATTGTCGAAATCCCGAGACGAGAATTTATATTCAAACCTGCTCCCTTTGATACATAGACGACCATTTTCAGTACATAAAAGTCTCTTATTTTGTTATTACTATACATAACAATATTTAGAAGACGAAGACATGATCAACGAAGTGACGAACAGACCGCGAATACGTTGCCTGCTCGATTTCAAAGAAACTGCGGTTCTCGATACATTATTTGTTTCATATGCATATCAAATGAATCAAAACATACTTGGCTTTGTATCCAATCGAATTGTTTTGATTTCTGTATATCACTTATCGCAACACTCCAATTAGATTGGTGGCATTTTAATGATGCAGAACGGTGTTTGAATCTTATTGACATTTTATTATTCATAATAAACCCGAAATCATTTCTCTAACATATTGTTTATTTGAATGGAAAGTGCTTGCATTGATTCATATTACATTATAACACCGTAAAAGCTATACCGGAAATGAATATATATGTATATTCTCAAAGCCAAAATGGCAGCCAATTAAATGTGGCCTAAGGGTAAATCCTTTGATAAAGAGCAAACGCTCTTCAGATTTCAGGAAAGTCCCACGAAGAGTATTTCCATGTTTGGGCAAAAAGCCCTTTGAAATTCGTCGCGGCGTACGAATGTGCATTGGATGAATGCTGTTTGAATATTTTTGGTTTGGGTCGCGTTAAAGTCAACCGAGTGGGAGGGTGGCCAACTGAAGAATAAGATGTAAACTCACAGACAAGGAAGTCAAAACAAATGTGGACGAGAAGACAAGAGCAAAAGTAAAAAAAGAATGTCAATAACAATATACATTGGCCAGGAAAAGCAAAAGCCTGAAACGATTTCCAGACATGAATTACTTGGGGTCAAGTTCCGCGCGAGATTGAAACAAACGGAAATTGCGACGTAGTTTCAAGACGTAGAATCTACAAAGCATTCGGGGTATTTGATTCCACAACATGCGCTCTTGTTGCTCCAAGAGCCTGACTCCTGTCTCTCTCTCTCTTTGTCAAGCTCTTTGTTATTGTACAAGCTCCAGAGGGGCTAAACAGAATGTTTACGGTATGTCATGACGCCCGTCTACAATGAATATTAGGAAGGTGCCGAAGGCGTTAGACCGCAGGGGTTAAGAAGAAGGAGGGAAGGCGAGATAAAGAGAGCGAGGTGGCTATATTTGTGATGCATAGACGTCATGCGCTCTTCGAGTTTGACAGTTTGCGCGAGTAAATATATGGGCATCGGCGTCATGACGCCCTGTGCATACAAGAACGACAAAGAGATGGTAGAAAGGGGTGGAAATGGGCGAATCAGCAAGCGTATACGAACGATCAAAGCATCTGTATACGTTGCTAAGAGCTTTGTATCCCTGTGTGGCTTTAGTGCAAATATGCAAGCAGTCGTACACAGGGCGTTTGCTGGCGGTCCTTCCATCAGGAACACATATAATACAGAGCAGCAGGTTCCCATCTATTCTCCCTTTCTCTCTCTCTCTCTCTTTCTCTCCTCTCCCTCTCTTTCTTCTTTGACTTTGGATATATTATCACATGCTATACATATAATCTATATATCTGCTTTTATAATAAACAACACTAGTTTATATGCTAGGTGTATCCACCTCGTCGTTCTACTGCAGGCACAGGAATGTTCAAATAAACATTTTCAACCTTACAGAGTAAATATTGAAGTAACAAGGTTGATACAAGTACAGAGTTATCAGAAATATGAAATAATCTAAATATCGTTCGAGGCAGAAGTAACATTCACTGGTAGAATCATCATTTCGTGAGTCGCACGATAAAAATGACACGCTGCGCATTAATAACTGTATGATCTGTATGCTACAAGAAAAGTCTTCATAATTAGTAGAGAAACAAAAACCGTACATGTATGCTGTTTATTAACGTGGAATAAAAATGAAAAGTATCTAGAGACGTCGAAAATGAATGGGAAATCAAAGTTTTTGAAAGTCATCAGAACGTGGCTTCGTACTGTTTTGAATTATACTACAGAACGGGGAATACTTTTTACCGGTGAGCATTTACGGTTATATTCATGCGAGAATGTTTTTGATATCCGTTTATTCCAATGATATCCGATCCTGACACTGATGTATTATCCTGCCAACAAAAACGATTCCACCCCTATCCGCACGCGAGATTTAAGTTGGTCCTTATTTACTCGTACATCACCGTCGGGGATGTTCTCTCGTCTTGGTTGTCTTTGGAATTAAGAGAGATCGCTAGGTTTATCCGACCGCCATGGGCAACCGAAGAGGCGAAGGTTTGGAAGGAAAGAGGGGAGTGTATACATATACGTTCGCGTTGAGAGTGATTTGCGAGATATCAGAAGACGAAGAACGCCGTGTGCACTCGGATAGTTTAAGCTCGTGGTGGCTAGAGCGTGTCTGTGAGAAAGGGCATCGCGGTCGCCGCGCACGCTCCGACCTACGATATTTCTCCGGTTTTCTATGGGGAATGAGAAAATAAGAGAGGAAGAGAGAGAGAGAGAGAGACAGACAGAAAGCCTGGACACATGGCTATACTGAGAGAAAAATGGCTGAACCAGGATGGGATTCTGCCACTGGTTCCCTCGAGGAACACCGGAACTCCGGGTCCTACTCGAGAAGCCTCTGTTTGATCCTTTTCTCTTCTTTCTTTCTTTCTCATTCTCTGTAGAATTTAAACACCACGAATTTATGGGGAACTCCAGGACGAATTTGGCCCGTCGAACCGCAATTAAGATGCCTCAAGTTCTATCTGAAGCCCTCTGCTCCTCCCACTGTTCTGCTCTCTCTTGCTACGAAAACTCGTTTCTCACAGTTTAGATCAACTCTTTCCCTTCATCCATACCATTTATCTCGATGCAATCGGCTCCGTGCGCACAGTTATATATCTTACATTTTCATTTCTTCTTCGTTTAAGGATTACGACAGCCAATCAACCTGACTTTTTTTTCTAATGCCTCTTTCTCTCTTTTTTTCACCATGAATGGTTTACTTTTCACACAGTTTTGCGCTCGTTCAGTTAACAACACATTGTCTAACGGATTCAATCAGTCAATAGTCGAATTCAACTATTTTATAATTCAATGATTTTATGTGATTTTCCGATCATTTGTAGCCATTCAGTTGATTCCATCAATTGTGCATTCAGTGGTAGCGAAGAAAAATCCCAATAATCAAAAGTTCATCCGAGTTTCATGATCGATGAGATTCAGTGCAGTCCAATGTCTGAGATCTCGCATACGTGACTTTATTCAGATATACGTGTACGTCATATGTATGCATCATTAGACCCGTTGAATTGACGAACGTCGTTGCATCCAGAACTTCTAGATTCTCTCATGACTGCCATCGCTAGCAACTTCGAAAGCTTCTATAGTCTGCAACTTGGAAGCTGATAAGGGACCCGAACGAGGAAACTGTATAGATACATACGCGTGTACGTATATATACACAGATATATAAAGGTGCATCCGACGAGACTCGGAGAGGGCATCCTAACCTGCTAGCACGTACCATTACTTACGCCAACATCTGGGGACTCTCGACGATTCCATCCCGACGATTTACCACGCGGGCCAGGGAGAATGGGTGAAAAGTTCGACCTCAAAACTCGCGAACTCTATGGCAGAAATTGTGGTCTGGGTATGTGGCGAGAGACATTGACGGAATATATTATAGCTTGCTCCAGTCGTGACGTATGCGCTCTATCTGCCAATTGCACGAGACTAAGAGCAAAGCGAGTCGCCGTAGCTTCTGACTCCGCAATTTCTAGCTAAGACCACCTGTTTTGATAGCTGTACTATAGACAGATGTGTGAATATATATATATGTACACATAGATTCTAGATCGTACTAGAATATAGAGAAGGAAATAAGCAAATGGTTGGTAGCAGCTAAGAGAACGACGGAGCAAGACCTGAGAAGTTGATCTTTGCCGAGTGGCCCATTAGTCAGTCTGGAAATCCTCGAATTCTATCCGTACAGGTTTCTCTATTCTGAAAAGATTACCGAGTATTAACTGCAGTGAATATCGTGTTGATGACCCTTTGACGCCGCCTTTTCATTGCGCCATTTTTTATTTCAACATTTGACCCTTTTCGCCAAAGCTTCACCATTAGCTGCAGTTATCTCTTCACATAATTTTCCCTATTCACCCCTCATCGCGCTTTCATCTTGTCATGCTGTCTCAGTCCTGGATTATCCCGATGCCAAAAGCCACAGTGGCATCTCTTGCAAATTTCTTTTCATCGTCGAGTCTTTTCCATCATATTCGAAGACTTTCCCAGGCTACATATAATACTCTCTACCACGAAGTACGCGTTGGAACTGTCACTTGCTACACGTTTCTTCTCAAAACGTTAGACATCTGGATGATAGACTTTAGGTCCTGGATCTGACGTTGTTAGGAGAAATTGAAAGCTGTATGCAAGCGTCTACAAGGCATTATTTTGGTTTCATCGCATAATGTCAAAATCTTTGCAGCCGATTGTTCCGTTCTGCAAAGGTAAGCTTACTTTCAGCCAGTTTCCTGGTACTCAAACATGCAGATGAAGGTTCCATTCCAGCACGAAAATAATCGTGATGAAAATCTGTCATGGCGAAATCAAAGGTACAACAACATTACCTTGATTTTCTTCATTTTCCCTTGAAACAACCAGAATAAATTCGAGGGAAACTATACGCGTCAAGAGCTAAGTCTACGTACTATTGTCTGCATCCATAAATGAGGGTATAACAAAAGTGGGTATAGTATTGGAAGTCTCTTGTTGAGCTGTTTCAACGTTTACGAAAAACTGGAGCTCGAGCAGGCCGCAATTAAAGTTGCTCTCTGCGTAGCTTAACCAACAGCCTAGGTATATATATATATTGGCAGTAAGGAAAGCGAGCTTATCTTTCCTGCAGCTCTCGGCTCTGCCCGGAAACTCGTGAAAGACGTAGAGCTCCAAGACGAGTATACAGGCTCTAAGACCTCGGCGAAAAGTCGTTATTCAATTTTAACCGCCTCAACCAAAACATAGATATAACGTGATTGGCGCATATAAATACATATATAGACAGACTGTTGTCCTACGTCGAGGCGTTAAGTTACTGTCTGTGTGACGATAGCTGAAGGGACGAAATGAACAGCCAGAGCTATATTAATCCCTGCTATACATCGTAACCACTATTCAATGTAACTGTATAGTGAAGATATTTACCAAGATTTAAACCTCCTAACCCGCACGTACAAATGGCAACTAGGCAACCCGGGAAGTCTTATCTTACCTTCAATATCGTGTAAGTCTAAATAACAGTTACAACTGCGACATCCTGAGGCTTCATTCAAAACGTAACTGGCGATGGTATCCGGCAGACTATCCAGCACTAAGAATGCCGAACAAGGATTCAAATACAATGGATCCTAGTCACTCCTTATCTTTGCATGATAACCGGCCAGTTCGTTCAATGACATTATTGTGTTTGGATAAGTTTCGGAAAATGACTGTCATCAAAATAATAATTGACTGATGCCTATATGATGCTTAATTAAATGGATTCCGATTTAGGGAAATTTGATTATCGATTATTTATCGTGTTAAATCAAAACTAGTACAACTGGACAATCGTTGAACGGAAGAACGTGAAAATAAGCGAGTGTGGAATAGACTTCAAAGTTGCGGAGCGTTCCCTAGTTCATTATTAAACTCCGAAGAGCACATGGTAGAGACACATCCGATGGTGGCTCACTCTTGTTTATTCGAACGGACACTATAATAACGAGTCGAACGCACTGAACCGCTAGCGAGCTCTCGTTCGTTGCCAGCGCGTAACAAATGAAATTACAGTTGCTTGTTTTCCCTCACGATTGTATTTCTCGTCTCTCTTATTCTTTTTCTCTTTCCATTCCCCGGGCTACATGTTTTTGTTTACTTTTTTTTATATTTTTTTTATTAACAAAGCTCAAGCGGTGGAGCAACTCCGGGTGAATTTGATAGTGAAACAAGGCGGGATGTATCCCTTCTTCCGGAACAGGCAACGCTGAAGAGGAAAGAAGAGAGAGAGAGAGAAAATATATTTTCATTTGCACACTCGCACTTGATAAACAATGGTGGACTTCGTTATTTTCATGGTCAAAGAGTATTTTCCCAAAAATTTCGATGGGCATGAAACAACACAACCTGAAACACGAGGCATCCAGTATTCAACCTTTGTGTATTTCGAAAAGCAATGTGCAATGTGTGCGCACAATGCACGTCGCTTAATCCCCGGAGGTAACACTGTGCATATAAATGAATGAAACCGGATATCCGTGTATAGAAATTCTGCACTCAGAAGTCATAGTGATGCCTCCCAAGCTGAGGGACTTGTTTTGTAAATATACCGATGTAGAGCCAACTCTGATATTTAATTACCACGTGGAGAGATATTTCTTGCATTTCCAGAGTAATAGGGAGACCAACAAGTACAGATTTAATACAGAAACTCTAGCAATCGATGGAAGAATACTAGACTTTACCAGCCAATTATTTGACTAGCACTTGATCGGTTCAATTACTTTATTATACACTAATATCTTTCTTGAAGATAAAAATTTTGTACGAAGTTAAAGTCCCACTGACAATGGGAATCACACGGGAAAAAGTGGTTATGACTCTCAGACAAAGAAGATAATTGGCAATAAAGTATCCTCGTGGATGTTCTTGATAGGCTGGAGGAATTATACTTTTTGGAGGTGTCGGCAAAAACAATTTTTATCTGCATTCACTTGATATATTTTTTACTAGAAAAAGCTCCAAGAAAGAGAGAAAGATTGAGCGAGAAGAAGAAAAAAGATATTCAAGTAAAATATATTGGACATGGAAAGTGAAAATTTCGCTGTAAAAGCAGTTTCGAAATCCTGCATCCCACCCATCAAAAGGTCATTTAACAAACATAGGTATACGTGAATGCTTGCCGAGCTGCGGACTCGACCAGGGTTGTCAAGCTTTCAATCTTTTTTGATATTTGATGCAAATTCTATTGGATCAAAAAAAGAACTCTCGGCAGTCTCGAGGCCGGGATGCGATGTGTGAGGGATGGACGCATCGAATATATTTCAATTTCCAACGAAACAACGTAACATCGAAATGTACATTGAATTGTTGAGTACAAAGTTACAAATTTTCTGAAGTCTGGAATGAAAGTTTCTCGAAGTGTTCTCATCCATATTCACCTCTCTGTTTATTGAAAAAATTCAATTGAAATAAGTTTGGAAAGAGATCAATTTGATCTTTTGAGCCGTAGTGGTACTTGAGGTGTCGCATCTATATTTTTTTTTTTTTGGTTTTTTGATTAACAGAGTATTAAAATTTAACAACACCGTACTAGGTCTTTCAGTTTTGCATGGTCTCTGGGACTTGCAGGACGATCAAAAAAACATCAAAACTCATTATTTTTCGATATCAAGAATACCAGATGTAAATAAATAATTAAATTCCGGACACTTTTCCATTTAAAAAGCGAAAACGACATGAATGTCGAATTTCCAAGTTTCGAATTCAAATTCGTAATCAGCGACCCCAAAAACGCCTGAGAACTAAATTCCGAGCACGTTCCTGCTCAAATTATAGAAATTCTTTCATAGGAAGGAAAAATTACTAAGGGATGAGACGAAGACAATTTTCCCAGTGCCTCAGGGTGTAGAAAGGATGAAAAAAAAGAAAAAAAACAGGAGGTTCTGTTTGAAATTTTCGTCGAGACGGTTTTATAGATGAAGTGTATATGTTTGACGGAAAAAACTCATCTAGAACTCTTCTAGCACTCGGGATATTGTAGAGTCGTCACGATCACAAGGATGAAGCATGCATTCCGCGCATATACGCATAACTGTGTGTTTCAATACATAGGCAGATAAAGAGAGATGAACGCTTGGCAAAGCACGAGGACACACCCACACACAAACTCATACATAACGATGCAAAGGCAATGGTCGCTCTGTTGGGGTACCGGATGCACGCGGACTCGAGGCCGCAGAAACTATTTTCCGATAACGACCGACACTTGCCTGGCGGGGTACATTTGTTCCGGGCTCGCGCCCTGATTGCGCCCACCAACCCCCGATGCCCTTTTCCGCGATCCGTCCTCCATGACCGTGGCAAGCGGATTCACTCTCTCATTCTCTTCCTCTTTTTCTCCCCACCTCGAATCCTATACGTCCGTATGAGCCCAGGATGCATATTTTACACCGCTGACAGATTTATTGCCACCACGGTTACCCGGCCGTACCAGCTTCTTCCGTTACATTATTTCTATTTCTCCTCTTCTATCTATCCAGACCTTTTATTCCCCTCACGTGTGTGCATATACGTATGGACCCTGCCTATGAAACTGTACGTTTAGACAGATCAACTGAACACACGTGATTTTTATCAATATCTTGTTAACCATAAGTTAACTCATGAACTTGGGGAAATGGCAAGCCAAATTGCCATTTTTTTACTGTTTAAATGTTTACATCGTTCTCAGTTTCCATCAACTAACTGTTAACAATAAATCTCCAACAACAACTACATATTTTCATTGCTCAATAATTGAAAAATTAAATCGGCAGACTTTTCATTGCACCATCGTTTTGTCAATTTCAATACCGTATACGATAATATTATTTATTTTTGTTGTACCACGCGGTACAGGCGATTACGAATTATCCCTATGTAAAGAGTAATTCAATCTGTACTTACTCTGAAATTATCGAATATGTAAACCTGCCATGTTTTTCAAAGGGAGTTAGTATTTAACGAATACTCGGTGATTAAATTGTGATCGTAATTTTGCAAATTTTCGGTTTTCGTGTATATTCGTGTAATATAAACCAACGAGCATACGTAAGCGAGAAAGGTATATCGAATATGTATGATCAGTTTGGATAAAGTGCGGTGTATGTTCAAACAGTGCGTAAGCCAGGAATATTAATGGGCTAATTAATGAAATCGATTGGTGCAAGATCGTTGAAACTTGAAACACGTTTTGCGTTATTGAGCATGAAAAATAGCAAACAAGACATAGAGAGAAACATGAGGGTTCAAAAACTTTCGATGTACGCATGTTATGAGTGAGGATTAATTTCGTGTAGAATTAAACTCAATTTAGAATCATTAATTGAAGGCTTCGGCCATCACCAAAGTTAAGCAGCCTCTGGCGAGATCAATACTAGGTTGGGGGGCCGTTTATTTTCTGTACATATCAATAAAGTATGAGAAGTTTAGAAACTCAATGCAGCGTACAGAGCAAAAAAAATAATAATAATCCGCAATTCAATGGTATTCGTAAAAATTCGACATTAAATTTAATCCATGCCCACGCTGTTCATTCTTTGTTAATCGCTAGTCTGTTCTCAGCAGCTTTTGTAATTTGCCATCGCGGAGTCCAATATGTGAAGGAAACAAAAGATGGATCCCGAATGCTCACGTACTTTTCGTACGATTAAACGACATGTTGAATTTAATCCTCGTGGACACGAGTACGAAAAATCTATCGGGGGGGTTGTTTCGGGAGGTGCATGTGAAAACAAGCGGTGTAAAATTTATCTCGTCGTCACCTCAAACAATTACGATGATTGCTCGCGCAATTACTGCAAAAGCGAAAAATTGCATCGCTCGACGAATGCCACCGGACGCGAGCAAATGCAATTAGCGACAACTATTTAGCACTTGGTTTTGACGCTTCTCCACAGCTTTCATTCTGGAATATAGTGGATTACAGGAAAGCATCGAATTTGATGAGTCTCGATGCTGGACGTGGTGGTGATGGTGGTTTGTACTCTAAGCCAAGCTCAATTTTCTGTGGAAATCTCTCTCCGAATCAATTGCTACGTATTGACGCGGATATTTGACAGTCTGATTCGGATTTATAAGATTATTCGGAAATTTTTATTCAAGAGGGACTCGGTGAGCGTTTTAATACCATATTCGATCTCTCTCTCTCTCTCTCTCTCTCTCTTTTTGAGATTATTCATTATAGAAACGCGCAGACATAAATCGTGATTGAATCCACTACAGCCATGCACTTCACTTCCTATTGGTTGGGGTTTTGAATGCTTTATATGGAATTCCATATCCGGCTGACCACGTAATTTGCTCATTCCGAAGGCTCTCGAAATTTTTACCTCCATTTCTAGCACTCTTAATCCATATCATCACTGAACGTCATCGTCCCGAGTGCTTTGCTCGTTTTGCATTAAAAAGAGAATGTTGCTAGTGTGCATTTATTTGGAAGAGGATTTTCGATTCAATGTTGCATAATTAAAAGCATAGCGGATGAAAGGGGAGTGATGAGGTTTGCATTACATTTGTCATGTCCTATGGATAGTGGCAAAGTTGGTGTTTCGGTGAAAATTCAGTAAAAAACGCGATTTCAAAAATGTTTGTAATTGAGTTAATTCAGTATAAATTATCGTGTACGAATTTTCAATATATTCCGTTTGAAATTTCAACAAATTCATATAATAAATTCACGCAATGACACGCTTTTATCAGACACGAATTATACATTTTTAATAAAATCATCCACTGCATGATGATTTTTTGCAAAAAACTAAACGAATTATTGTATTCGGAGAAATCACAATCGCGTACGAAATTCTACGTCATTTGAACACATGCGCGAAAGTGGGTCAGTTCAGTATTTAGAAATATTTCATAACGCTGAAACGCCTGGTAATATTGCGAAAAAATTAAAAGGAAGGATATTTGAATGAAAAATACACTCCTATTGTTCGTGAAAAGAAAAAAAACTCCTTTCATATCACCCGAGCTTGTTTATAGGTTTATGTTGGCTCCACATATTATTCGTTATACACTTCTTGGAAATGAAAAACTCTTGATGCATCATAATACGTATGTAAACCCGTATTAATACTCACCGTATGCATAAAAACTTCCTTCACAATATCCATGCACGGATTTAAAAAAATAAAAAATAAAAAAAAACTCATAATAGTCTACATTATGCATAATGAGTTCTGTGAAAATTTTCAATGAGTATCACAGTACGAGACGTTTTTATGTGTCGCGTTGATGAAAACTTCGAAAATTCCGCAATTTTCTTCTGCAAAATCTCTGCAAGTTCTGCAACCATTATTATTATTATTTTTCTATTACTTTTCTCAAGAATGAATATTGAGATTGGAGGCTTATTTTGATGCATGCACTGATCAATGAATTCAGCGAGCTTTCTGTACGAGTCAGAATCTTTACTTTCGAATTTTACGATAATGTAACCGAACGTCAGAGCAAAAATTCGACAAGCGTTGGAGAACTCTTGTTGAAATTTAAATAAAATTGAAATTTAATCATCTTCAATGCACTCTGATATATTTTCCAATAAATTCGAACAACGAAGTTACTTTGAATTTGTACACGATTGTTCAATTTACAATTTTAATATACGCAAATTAATGTTTCTAAATTGGAGTTCGTATATTGTTCGTATATTTCATGTACTTTAGTAGGTTCGAAGGCACACGCAAAGGGTCATATTTTCCACGCGACCCAGCACTGATGCAGTTCGTGTTAATAATTTACAAATTGTAACGAGGTTTCTAATTAACCACAATAATTAATTCCACATATAAATGCTAAACGTTATATGTTCTTGGCTGTACCAGTACTCGTGAAATTTTCATCGAACATATTAAGCTCTAAATGTTCTTATTTTCATTACAGAGAATAATGCAATCGGAAATAAACTGAACCAGTACATTTGTTGATTCGTTTCCACGATTCATGGTCAAGAGACGCGGTAGCCGCTCGACACTTTGAATTGAAAAAAGAATAAAAAATTTTGTATAACGAACACGTTTTTTCTACATTTTTCATATTTTTGTTGTTTTGTTCTTCCACCAAAAAAATGTCAAGATAATATTCGTCGGGTGGATCTGAATTTATTGAGTACAAAAATTCGTCACGATAAAAGAAAGAATTTACTGAGGACAAATGTTAGTTTTCCTACATTCGGGAAATAAAACACTGAATTAATATCGGACAACAATGGAGTTTAGAAATAGTAAAAGATTTTTCCGAAGACACACGATTTCGATGATAAATAAGACACTTAGAAGGTTTACGAAGGCATCCGCGAGAGTGGACGCTCTCCAAGAAAGGAGGACTCGAAGAGCAAGGAGCAAGGTTTCGAGTGTTGGCCAAGTTCGAGAGTCTCAGAGTCTCGTAGTTCGATAATCGAATACGAGTTTTTCAAGTCCCAGAAGTCACGACATGAGGCTCCCTCAGGTACTGGGCAAAGAGGTTGGGATTCACGGAGTAGTTTCTTTCTTCTTCTTTTTTTTCTCTATACTCTTTCTATCTATCTGATACGTGCAAGGAGGCACATGTATCACTATGGAGACCCTGAAGTTACTACTTTAGCTACCGAGGAAAACCTCCCTAAGGATGATCCAAAATTACTTTATACCGAGAGAGAAGTAGGAGTTCATCTCGAGTCAACGTTCGAGTGGAGTCAGCAACCATCGAGAATGTCAAGAGTTTCAAAAAGTGATTGCACGTCGCAGTAAAGATAAAAAGTTCATTCGAAAAAATGTCATCGATCGCGAGGATGATGATCGAATCGAACTTTAATTGAATAAAAAAAGAAATTGATTGTTCCGGTCGAGTGATAACTGAATGATTTCTTATAGTTTTATTGGATACCTCGGTCCAGGGAATATTGGTTGTAAATGCAACGTTATGTAGTCAAATTTTGATTGAGTTAGAAATACTTTAAACCAAACCTATGAACGTATCATAACCAGCGACGCAAATTTCAATACTACCAACATACGTAATACGATAAAAGATTTGATTTTGATGCATCTTCCCAGGATCTGCTATTCGATTTTTACTTTTCTTTCACTGCGTCTGTTCCGATATCTGAACGATGAAATTTTGAGTTTTCTGGCTTAGCGTGATGAAATATATGTTATCAATAACGCGTAAGCTCGTTTGATCTACGAGAAAAATATTGCACAGAGACAGTGACTTCATAGTGTGAAAGCATATAAATGTATATAGAAAACTCTTCACAGACGAGCAACTATATCGTCGGGACCCTGCTGTTGCCCACGTGCTGGCATGCGAACGAATGTCTAGCTGTCATTTCAAGTTTGAATTATACACGACCTGTAATGTCGAACAGACTTGTTTCTCTATCGCCTTTTTTCATCCCTCTCTCTCTCTCTCTCTCTTTTAACCCCTCTCTTTCCCCACTTCTCTCTCTTTTGCTCTCGTCTCTTCGAACATCCCTCTGCTTTTGATACTATTTCGTGCTCCCCTCACGAATACTGCAATATTCATGATAAATGAGGGTACACACCCGGTACCTGAGCACAGCGCTTCTGTTATATACACATGTGTATACATCGTACGTACACAAGGTGGAAAACAAAATGCCCTAACCTTCGCAATATGATACGCAAAGTGCTGTAGGTTACGCTCTTTTGTTTCGTCCCGAGCGATATTTACAGGTATCTGGGCTGTTTGTAGTATAATCTTGATGATGTATCCAGTCGTGCACACTATCTGCACCGCCCCTATCGAGTGTAATTTGTACTGGGAAAGACTGATAAATCAAAAGATTCTGACATCAAACTTCTGAATCTCGAACAAATTATTCTGAAACTTTGGTTCAATGGCTCGTCGCAATCCTGAATAGAAATGCAATTTGGATTGGAATGGTTGGTTCGGTGGAATAGTCATCATCTCGCCGCACTATCACACCAGTCCATTCGCCGTCAAGTATTCATCACTTAACTCGTTTATTCTCGAGTAATTAATAATATTTCAATAACGTTAGGTCGGAAATAAATATGGATTAAAACTTTTCTCCCCGGAATTTCGCAACCAATTTTGTCCCATCAATTTCGAGCTCAGCTTTCAGGACGCTGAATAGAATTTACAGATATATTGGACTTCAGGGCGATCGCGGAAATGCCTGAACTGCGAAATGGAAAGTCCAATCGAAGCTTGGTGCGAATTGTTATTCGCCCGTTATCGGCAAGCCGTATGTCACGTGCATATTTCGCGGCACAGAGCCAGAGAGAGAGAGAAAGAGAGAGCGTGTAGACTTCACGATATCATCCTGAATCGTATGACAGGCGATAAACTATCCCTCAAACGAGCCATCTCAGCCCATCAACCACTATATCTATCCGGAATTGAGTTGACAATGAAACGTTGACACTCGCGTGTCGCTTGGTCTGCTTCAACTTTATTTTACTTCGAGTGAATCAAAAGGAAAATCAATACTCTAAAATAAAAGATGAGTATTTCAATTTTGCATCGACGTTGAAATTATAATTATCATGCACCTGCATCCAATCAAAATAGTCAGTTGATTGGTATTAATTTTGTAGATTTATTCTCGCAGCAAGAATTCCCAACCCAACCCGAGTAGAAAAGCCTCAACTAATCTTTTTTTTATGTTTATTCTTCAATCAGATATCAACCAATAATAAGTTTATAACGTGATACTTCGCGATGTCTTTTTTCACTGCTTTCGACTTTTATCTTTATTGTTTTTGATACTCGCCTTTTTCTGCTTTACAAATACACAAAATAAGTCATTTTCCTCCACCCTTTTCCCTCCCGCTCTTGAAATCAAGGTTTTCAAGAGAAAATGAAGCATGCCATGAAGCCTTTTTAGTATGAATTATAAAATAATGAAGGAACAGACATTTTCATGTCAATATTTTTATAGATATATGTATACCCCTCGCCACGGAACTGTAAGAATGTAGCGTGTTTTACGGTACTTCTTGACTGTTGTAAAAGAGCTGTTTTGTTCGCAAGAGCAACTATAAATTTCCCAGAAAAAGCTACGGTCTTATATAATATTTGAGCCCAATCTCCTTGAACGTACACGAAAAATGACGCACAAAGTACACGACAGAGAATGGGGCGAAAAGATCAGGCAAACAAGCCCATCAGAGTGGCATCATATGCACTTAGTATCAAATACCTCGCATAACTTCATTTCCCTATGGGGACTATTTTTATTTAAAAACGGTATACTTCTTGGTAACAGCCCTCACTTGTATGTATATCGATTATAAACATAAATAAAAAATCCGTTAAACTGAGTATCAAAAAGCTTTTTTCTCAATGTGGAAAATATTCCATCATAGTCGAGAAAAGTTCATTGAAAAACCGTGCACTCTCCCAAAGTGCTCTGCACATTGTCTAACGATAGACTGAATCGAACTCCTGTTAGGGATTCTCGGAAACTGGAAATAATTTTCGGGTTTCAGGGTCAAAAGGTTCGTCGGAAAATGGTATTAAATTCTGTATCGTTGAAACGCAACTAAATATATTTTTGCCTTATCAATTATTATCGAGTAATAATCAAAACAAATTATTATTTCAAAAAGAAAAACTTTATTGCATTCCAACGATATAAACGGATTTTTATATAAAAAGTTAAATATAAAGTAAGTTATAGTCGGAATAGTATAGTGAATTAATACAACAAATGGTACAATTTGCCGGGCGTGATAAATGATGTTTGAAACTTGCTCTTTTCTTCATTCGGTGTTAATCTTTCTGACGGTTAAGTCGTCCGTGTTAATCATGACAGATCGATGATTCTCAAACAATAATCTGGCTGGATCTGTGTCCGTGAATGTAGATAGAGTTGGTGATTGGCAAAATTTAGCCTTGGTGCGAGTGCGATTAAGAGCGCTTGGATGATTAGGTCGATATAGTTGGAGCTTTTCTCAGCTCGTGAAACGTAATTTCGTCGAAGCGAGACTATTGAAACTTTCTCGAGCAGGTGATGGTGGAACGGGGCGAAAATCTTTTGTTCTGTAACTATTAGCCTCATTGATTCTTGGTGAAACAGAAGGAGGGTGAGAATCTGGCTTGGAGAGGTAGTATAATGCTTCGAAAGAAAGATCGTCCAATCGGAAATAAGAAAATCGTATCCACAAGGGGCGCCACAGTGTGGTAGCAGTAAGAGCGAAAACGCGAACCAACGTTTACGTATATATAGAAATGAGCATAGAGTGCAGACGCGCCGGCTGTGTGCACGCTTCGATGCGCGATTCGATGCTTCGGGAAAATTGGAAAGCTTGGAAACCTCGCTCACGAACAAACCATATCCACCTCACCCCTTTCCACCGTTTTTTCCCCCCACTCAATTGTACAATGTACATGTATCGTATACCCTCATGCTTCCTTTCCGATTCTATGGAAATTCTGGCAGTATAACCAAGCAAAATGAAAATGAGCTCTATTCCCTTGGGAATAAACATTGCTTCGTGGAAGCAACGTCTACACATAGATATACGTATCCCTTGCCTTCGGGCAATTCGCGTCTCGGATTTACCAACATGCAACTTATCCTTTGGTGTTCCGATCTTCGGTCCATATGTTGAAACGTATACATGTAAATACACGGGAAAATTGATTTTGTTTGAAATATCGAGATTTCGTTCCCACGGTTGAAATATTTTCTTAAATATCTTCAACGAGTGGCAGTGCCACCAAGTGTTTGTTTGCGTTTGCTAACAAATTATTACGTGGACCGACAAAGGCGATAGTTTAATTAATATTGTCATTTACAAGAATCCTAATACTATTTTCTTAACTTTTGTTAACAATAACCGAACTGAAGGCAAGTATTGATGAATAAAATGGAATCGTCATATTTCATTGGACGGTTGATGAATTGAAACCCAACGATTTTCTATTTTTGCCATTCAGATCGTCCAATTTTATCTCGTATTGCCAATATTTTTTCTTCCAGATCCGTTGTTCCCTTGTGGATACACGGAGACAAAAAAATGTCGATGCAGTTCCGATCAAAATATTCGAATTTCATTTCAAAACAATACTCTTAAATCTCTGAAAATATGTGAAGATAAAAAATGATAACACGATATTTAAATGGCGAAGAAGCCGATGTAACCCAATGCCGAACCCACATTTCATCATTGGAAACATAAATAGCCAAGGGTTGTGTCGAACTGTCGAGTGCAAAAATATTCCTCTTTCATTATTTCCCCCTTTTTTGCTGACTTCCCGAAATATGGACCGATAAAGAAGAAGAGGACAGGGTTTGGAGCACCATTCGCAAATATTGTTTTCGTGGAAGAAGTAGACCCGTAAGCTTTACCCATGCATCTGGTTGACTTTTTGTTACAGGACATATGTGTATAGATATTCGATAGGGGTTTTTTTTTTTCACCATGTGCGCGTTTTCTCCGAGGGACATATGCGGAAAAATGCTCTCTAAGAGCTTTTCTACCTTCGACTAGTATAACCAACAGAGATATACGTGTGTATATGAATGAAATTCCTTTACATACATAAACCATGGTATATAAATGAATATATAGTAATATATTGAGGTATGGCAGGTACACAGGCTAGCAATAAAAAAAGTTTTGCGATTGCAACGACACGATGGCGATAAATCAAGGAATGGCAAAATGCTGGGTACCAGGGACGCCAAGAATTATTGCAATTCTTCCTTATGGACGGTCCCCGTATCTTCTAGAACTGATATCGAGATTTTTTTATCAAGCAAGGATGATAATAATAGTTCGTAAAGATTATATCAAACTACCGCTGCTGTAGACATCGTCCAACTTCCATTACCCCCTCAATGATTCTTACAATGACAAAATAAACTGGAGTTGTCATAAAAACTTAGTTGCATGGTCTCGATCGATAAATATCGCAGAGTCGAGCCAACAGCTCAATATCAATCTCTGCATCTTCTAATAAAAATGAATGTAGTAAGACTTAAAAAATCTTTATGCAGATGCTGTCGAAACTTATATGTACCAGAAGATTAATTCTCGTTCAACCATGGCAGTGAGTTCGCACCTGAGTGCTGCTAATTAAAGTGCTGCTCGTCCAAGTTTTTCGAATGACAATACTTAATTACCGCGTGAAAAAGTCATGGAAAAACGAGGATTATTTCGATGAGATAATAGTAGCATAACACCCACAGGATATTTCGGGTACGCACAAAGTGAGTAAATGATTTGCACTCACGTCACGTTCATTCATTTCCCAGAGTCATTAATTTTAACGAGAGGCAAGATCACGAGACCGTGAATTCAATCAGCGCCCGATGATAGTGGACGTACAGAGAATATACTCACACGGGAGAGATTGCGGAAAGCGAAAGGTTCGAGGGGACCGATAAAACGCACAAGAGAAAGAGAGAGGAGAGAGATCGATAACATCGTTGGTAATTGCGGAGGAGCAGCTCTCCCTGAGTATACGTCATGTTGTGCATCAACATCCATACACCTTATCCACAAACATGCACAACTCTGGATATAATCACGTAAATATGAAATCTACTGTTATACAGCAGTATTGGGAAAAACAAGTGATAGTGGCAGTTTAAAGGATTCTTTTTTTTTATTTCCAATTTTTACATAAAGAATAGTCGATTTCGTGGAGAAAAAAAAACAAAAGTGAGCCTTGAGTGAAAAGACCGAACCGGAAAATAACACGCAGAACACACGTCTTGGTTCAATTGGGTTTTACTTGAATCTCATCAATTTCCTTCCTGATTTTATGGCTTAATAAAGCTGTATTTAACTTTGGGAAATTATTTTCTTCGATTTCGATATTTTCATATTCCTGATCAATGGAAAACGGAATTTTTTTGGTTGGTCATTTTTTTGGTTGATAGAAAATAATATCGAAATACCATGTTCAATTATTTTATTACTCACGACCGACTTTCTTGTTGTCAGACATGGTCAGTAGACGGTCAGCGCAATTATATATGAAAAATGTTTCGACGCTTCGCACCGGGTAGTGGCTGTAATTTTGATTAATACCAATTTTGCAAAATCGAATAATAATCATGGTAAATTAGAATAGATATTTTTTCATAATGAAACAAAGGAAAATTGTATTTGAGCCTATGAATGAAAAGTACTGAACACTAAATTGTGAAGAATGATTGAATTTAACGTTGTTCGATGATGTCGAAACTGTCGATTACTTAATTACGAAAATCATTTGATTTTGCGTTTGTTTAAGTGCAGGTATAGAGATATTCAGATGTATTTTGAAGGAGGTTGTGATGAGTAAAACTCTCGCTCTCGTGACGTTTACGGAGGACTCAACGAAGCCAGGACTTTCGTGATTTACTTGCGAGAGGATTCGCAGATAAGTAAGAGAAGAGACGATGAGAGAAAGAGAGAAGTGAGGATATCAGAGTCCTCTCAGCGCGCGTGGAAGTAAACCTCATTGTGTGTTTCCCTCGGGTATTTGCCGAATTACCCGCAGGCCGAAAGTTCCAACCGACTGACGAGCGAGCTAGTTGGCGCATAGTTTTCGAGAGAGCTTCAAGAGTGTATTCGAGAGTCAAACTGCACGAGGGGCAGAGAGTTTTAGCTTGTGGTTGTGCAATGGTGGCAGACCGAGAAGGGAATCTCCGCTCTCTCGTCTATAAGAGGTTCAACTATGGACGGACCGAGACACAGTTGAAAAAAAAAAAAAAAAAAACCAATTGAAGTACAAAGAATGGTGCAGAGAGATAGAGAGAGAAATCTCAAGGATGCACGTAAGAGGGCGAGTGCGTTTCACTATCCCAGGGAAATAAACTCCGCGAGCACACTAGGTTCAAAGGTGCAACAGAAAGTTGAAACGGTTTGAAAATGGAGAGTAGGAGAATCGCGCAAAACTTTTTTAAGTGGAACTCAATCGTTAGTTTGGTATTTTTTGTTTTTATTTTGCTCGATCGTTCGTTTTTCTTTGAATATTTCGATTCAGTATATATTAGAGTAAAGCAATAATAACACGTTGACTATTATCTCTATTCTTTGTTTACACGTGTAACAATTTAACGATATGAATCTCGTTCAGCCTATGAAGGTTATTCTTGTTTAGTATGTTCGTTATTCATTTCTATTCATTGTTATTTCTCATTAATCAACCAATTTAGTAATATTAGAAGTAATGCGATCTCAATCCTCTGGAGAACAACTCAACCCGAAAACCGCTCTTGTGAACGAGGTCTACCAGAAAATAGCTCTGTTAGACCAACTTTCCTACACTAGAACTTTTAGCCCAATCAAATTTGTGCTTCAACCCACTCCTGCTGTGTTGAAGTTACAATTAGTAATTTTTTCATACCACCTTCTGTGTACCTCGAATACCAACTTTTCGAAGTTTGCTACTCGTGAAGCTACGACGTTAAACTACTATTTAACAAAAAAAAACGGTGGTCAAGTTTTTTATCCTTATTATGAAACCTAAAAAGATGTAACGCGTACAAACTTCTCGTAGAAGTCATATCACCACGTAATACCGCAATGGACTTTTGGTTTGGAATTTTTGTACAATTTTAGCAATTTGATTTATTCGAGAATAAAAATATAACCAGTGAATTTATGAGGAAAACAATAGAGCACAGGAATGGAAATCGAACTATAATGAATAAAAGATCCTACGAAGAATTTGTATTGGGCACTTTCTACCCCAAACATTTGAAGATTAACAAAAATGTGAAAAAAAAACTCTCACGTGTGTTCATACGAACGGATGACTTAGCTGTCGGTACTCCATCCTTAATGAGCGTGAATGAACTTACCTGTAACATAAATAGAAATCATCGATTAGTATTATCGTTTTAACGAGATAACACGATAAATCTTAGAACTAAGCACACATTGGAGTTTGTAAATATAAATTTAAAAAAACGCTAATTTTAAAGTCCTATCAAAATAAAGTGTTTATTGACAAAAGGATTTATAAGAGGGTGTGACGTTTTAATTTTATCAGGCGTAGTTGGACATTAACAAAACAAAGCAATTTTATTGGAAGAAGGAGCTAGACTCCAGTGAGGATTCCAGTTAGACAAGACCATGGCGTAGTTTCTATCCCCGGAGATGTCGTCCTTCGGCAGATTTAGCGAAGCCTGCAAAATCGTCAGTGGCCTTAGGAAAGTTATCTCTCTCCTTATCTAACGCCATGTGAGGACTGAAGAGCACGTACGTAAACGTTTAAACGACATTTTCCTCTCACGTCCCTGGTTCGTCCCTTGCACAATTTGCCCACAGGGTATCCTCATAATTCGCAAAATTTCACCTCGCACTGGGGCTCTCGCATATTTGCATAACCACAAAACTCTACGTCGTGGAAAATTTTGCCCGAGAGGTTGGGTGTACAGGCGTCGAGGTGACGGTTCGCCGGACGTATACATCCTCGACGTACGAATATACGAGAGAGAGAGAGAGAGAGAGAGAGAGAGAGAGAGAGAAAAGTAAAGAGAACGAGAAAGATGCTTATTACGAAAATACTAAATTTTCCGAGAATCCACCGTCATAGACGTGGGGAAATTGCCGAAGCTTTCCTCTGAAGAACGAATAAGGAGTGGTAGACATTTGTTTTTTTTTTTTTTTTTTTTAAGTCTCGCAGCTCAGCTTATAAATGCACAAATTCTTGACGGAGTTGCATGTGTGGATGGTAATTTTATATTGTGAAATCAAGAGGGAAGAAATGAATATATGAAAAAAGTGTCTCATCTCATGGGGGGGGGGGGGGGGGGGCATTGCATATACCTTTTTCTGCAAAGCACCCATGACCCTCATACGAATGGAGAAAAACAGACAGTAGTGAAAACGTATAAAAGCCTGTTTCTGTGTGAGGATTCGTGTAAGCAAGAAACAACGAGAGGGAGTAAGAGAAAGAAAAATAACGAAAAGAAGCAGAGGATTGAACGTCGAAGCTGCAGTTGGACACGTGGAAAGAATATCGGAAACGGCGAACATGGTAGTAACTGACGCAAAGCGAAGGCGCGGCCAGACAGGAGCACACATGGAAAGCTAAGAAAAATTGGAGCGTCGCCAGTATTATCGAAATAAATGTTTATGCAGTAGCACTCGCGCATTCGCGTAGAATAGTCTATCGGGTACCCAAAAGTAAATAATCCCTTCACAAATATGTCAGAAAAGCGTCGTGAAATCGTAGAAAAAATAAACAATGCAGTTATCTCGAGAGAAAGTGCAAAAGTGCTTGAAACGACGTAGAGCTTTGAGTTATTTTTCGAGGCTTATGTAAAAAAAAAAAAATGTACACAAATACATACCATCCAACACGGGAATCAAGAAGCAAAGAATTTTTATTTGATTCAAATGTATGTTTCGACATTTATTTCAATCGAAATACCCTTCAAGATCAATAAAAAATCACATTTTTTTGGATTGGCTCATACAGAAATTATTTGATTGAAAAAGATTTATTGGAAATGGGATTCTCTGATTTGACTCTGTGTTCGAGCGTTAGAATCCGTAAAGTTAAGAACATCGTGAATCAATATCCATTTGTAGCATTCTAAATCTGCATTTACCACGCTCTCGCTTTTTTTTCATCGTGAATCCCTACGTAAAAACCCTCTCAGTTCAATTATGGAGGACCAGGCTTTTTCAATTCCACTCAATGCGTTCAAGAAGGGTAGATTGCTACGTTAACCCAAATAATAATCATCGAGGATCATGGTTAGCCTCCTATCAAGTTGAAAGGATTAAATAATTGTCTGCTCCAAGACTGCAATCAGCGAAAATGGAAAAATTAATTAAACGACTGCCACGGACTAAATTAGACCTCTAATGTTCGTTAGAGTGACAGGACGTTATTTTTTAAATCTTTTAGTAAAGTCATCTAAATTCAAGATGCTTCATTGAAGTTAAGAAAAAATTGGGGCATCCATTGGAATTTACGTACAAGGAATACGTATGTCTAAAGATATAGACAGAGCGAACATAAACGAGCGATCAGTGGCAGCGATAAATTTAATAACTTTATAGAAACGTGTCGCTACATAACGACTTATCGGGCTTTGCATATCAACTTCGCGTTGTGTGATTTTCTCTCACTCGTGCGCCCGGAAGAGTTTTTTTCATCGCTTTTTCTCATCTCGCTTGCTCTTGTTCATTCTCGATGGTGTGCGGGGGCGCGTGTTGACACGAAAGAGGGATATAAAACCGAGAGAACTACCGCAGCCATAGAGTTTATAGGCGGGTTGGCCACAGCCGGTCGTTTCGCTCGAAATCATAAATCAGAAGAATCGCCGAGCTCCTAACCCACACACCTATACCCTCGAACACTTGACTTTGACTTTGTAGGCTCATCTACGATGTTGCAATGTACTTATATGCCTTGTTTTACATTTTCTTTATAACATACCTTTCTTCACCTTATACCTGTCATTTGTATTCGACTTTTTTTTCCAACCTTACACGAATTTCTAATAAACAAAGGGTTGTGAATAAGAAATTAATTCACGAATTCATTCAAAATTAATTGAATGCGGCATCGATTGTTTTTCACTGACGCTTCTTACACACTCAAATATTTTGAAAATAAGTCTAATTCTTGTCAATTTTGCACCATATTTTTAAAAGTTATCATCGGATCAATTATTGCCCGGTTTAACGAATCAGAACCAAATAAAAAATTGAGTAATTACGCATTTTTTTTCAATGTATCGATAAGGTTGACCCGTAAATATTTGTCGTAGAGAAACTACTACGTGAATTAAGAGATAGTAGTACATAAATTAATTAATTTCGGATACGTGAATATGTATAAGCGTTTGGGGTGAACCACGTATTGCTGTCGTAACTTCTCGCTTTATCGGTTCCGATCGATACAATTATGGAGACTTATACGAAATATTACCAAATACAAGTTCCCTATTATACGACATTTATGTCTATCGTTTACTGGGAATCGTAACGCAATTAGTACATTTATATGAAGGATCGAGGGCATACGTTTGAACGATCAAAAATCTAAACCTCGAAAGACTAGAATATAACAAATATTCTGGGTTATTCTATGGATGAACAAAACTAGGTATAAACCAATATTTACGTGGTCGATACATCCTACTGTATTATCTCATAAATAAAATTCGGTGTGATAAATCATCCAGAAAGCTGGTCGTAAAGTCGCAGCGATTTTTCTATGGAAAAAGTCGAGTAGAACGTTAAGCGGGTTGGTACTACTGGTTACTTTTTGTTCAAACGTTGTGTCTGTTTTCTTAAATTTTATTTCATTCCACTTGTGGTAACAACAATAAGAAATCAACTTAGGTCATAATTAATTGTTTGTTATGTTTATTTTTTGTCTATTGCAGCAAAAAATGATCCCAATTATAGCGATCGTGAGGTCAGCATAGCATATGATTATCATAAAATCTGATAGCGCTTCATAAAGTTTTTGTAAAAACATAAAAAAAACGGTGTTTGTGGGAGGAAAGCATGGCAATCAGACGAAATGTCAGATAAACCAACCTTCATCTTGTGAGAAATCGATAATGTTATACACATGTATGTTATTGAGACAGGTTTGTCAAACTATTTCAACATCGTCTCGTAGGAACAGTCGAAAGCACGTCCGTTCCGAATATACGATGAAATTTCGAATGTTCGAAGGATAGAAAATGTGGGAGATTTTGGAACGTCTCTATAGATATTCCCTCTCGTCAATATATTTCGTCCTCGGCGTCATTCTCGTAGTCTTCCTTTTTGTCGTCCGTCATGAAAAGATCTCGTAAAATCGCCACGAGGACGATCGCAAACTATACGCTTTCGACGATTTCCTTTTGCAAGGCGATCTCCGCTTGAGAACGCAAGCAGCCACGAAACGATGGCACATACTGTATGGATTCTTCCAACCGACCATTTTTAGCTTTGTTTTTTATGTATCCTTGTCAGAAAAATATCGAAAGAGAACATTTCGAAACGGTGAATACATCCACAGTTGTCCAACGGAAAAGTAAAGATCTTTAACAATCATTACGTCTCTGAACAAACGTCGATGAAATTGCCAAGAAAAAATGTTGAATGAGATCAAGAAAGAATTTTGATTCGCGATGATATTGAACCGACTAACGATATCAATATTCCTAAACGACTAATAAAATAACTTTGAAATTTAGACCGAGTGAGGGGTTGTAAATGAAATGGAGATTGGGCTCCCACAGAAATAATGGCAAAGTTTTGTTTATACGTTTGAGCACAGTACGATTGGTGCGATGCGCCTGAACGTGGTGGTCGATGTGTACGTGTTCGTGAGATATAAAAAATTCACACGTGACCCCGAATTTCTCCCGTGTATGCCCCAGGAGCACTCATCCCAGTCTCTTTGTCCCCTACGTATATTTTCCCGTAAATCAAATCCTCTACCGTAACGTGAAAGCGATTTTAAACCACGTTGAGTATCTACCGGCCCCCTGTGGCACTAGGAAAAACGTACGCTTGCGGACATCCGCACAATAATTGCCCCTGCTTCCCATATCATCCCAAACGATGACGTTGACGAAAGGGTATTAATAGTTATATCGGTCCCGCGTATGACACACATATGGAAAGTACATTTGCAAAGTGTTATATACGCGATGGCCCAGGAACGGAAGTCAAAACATCGGGGTAAAATAATTTTAAACGAAATGCTGAGTCACAAAGTTTTCATCCAGTGCGGCTTCTCAATAACGTTTATCAACTGAACCTTTGATTGAATAACCACATGATTTCCGTGATTCAATGAAATGTTTTCTCGTTGTCATTTTAAAATTTCGGAATAAAATTTAAAAAACTACGTGTCGTCGTTGAACGGAAAAGAAAAGAACGAAACAATCCCATTAACTTTTTTTATATATGGCACAATTTGCCATGCACTCATCGACTTTGTGCGTTATATAGCATTTGAAATTCGGAACATTTTTTTGTACGTTCATATAAGCACTGCATGAGATTGACGTTAGAGTGAAGGGAATAAAAGCTTCGATAGGCACGTTCGTCTAGTGTGCTTTCATAATGTAGTCCATCGCTCTACGTCCGTCTGGCTCCATATCTCCCACGGTCTCTTGCTCTCTCCCTCTCTCTCTCTCACGCACACGCATACACTAACATTCACACACACTTTTTCTCTAACTCTCACTATAAGTCTAGCTATATCTCGCTATCTCTATCAGTGCAACCTTGTGCCGGATCGATTATTTAAAAATTCTCTTGCCAGGGTGTTCTCGCTCTCTCGCCCCCGTCTGCCTGCTCATACACCGGACACATCCAATTTCCCGCACTATAGGATACCGAATCTCGTGGATTCTCATATTCGACGGAGTGGAGGATCGTTGTGGAAAGAGAGAGGGCGAGAGAGAGAGAGAGAGAGAGAGACAGAGAGAGGGAGGGATAGAGCCGGCGAAAAAGAGCAGAAAGAAGAAAAAAGATGAGGCTGCCGCGATTATCTGGCGAGCAGTGCCACTGACAGCCAATCGTAGGGAGCGGAGATTAATGCGAGCCGCTGAATAACTCTCCGAGCTCAGCCTCCAGCCAAAACTTTTGGCGGATTGTACATCGCCCGAACGAACAATTTTCTTAAGAGTTCGAAAAACGTACTTTCTTATTCGTCGACTATCTGTTGGCCTGTTGGCTATGAAGCACCTATAGAATCAACTATTTTCCATCTTATCACGCAAGGGTCACTGAAGAGTTTCCCTGTCAATCGTATTTATGGAACACTATTGTTTATTTATAGTTCTGACATATCTTATTGGATCAAACTATCATAATTTTATATGCTGAATGTTTGTTTTTTCTCAGAGTTTTTCCACGCCGAATTGCACTTTAAATAAATATTCTCCACGTGGTAACAGAAGAGAAAAAGAAGAAAGTTGAAAAGATCTATGGAAAAAGATTGAAATGTTTTGTAACCAAAGGAAAAGGTAGAGAAGAATGAAATTAGGTTAAAAGGTTAATGCGAAATAGTAAGAGTCACGAGTGTGTTCGATTTGAATGAAACTGAATTGAATTTCGCATCAAAGCACCTTTTGGTAAATCGCAAACAAACGTTCGTTGCAAAAAATGGAAAACTTTAATTAAGAGAAACCAGTGCAGTTTTCCTAGCGTAATCGATGATTGCATACAAGAATATTTCGACGAATGAGTACAGGAGTATTTACACGGAGAAAAGTCCAAGCATTTCGGGCAAATGCATTTAAAAAAAAGTCAATTTTCCTCGAGAGCTTCCAGCTCCTGCAATTCGAAAGGCCAGCTGATGCAGAACACGAACGAAGACAACTTTCATTCGGTATTACGTACGTGCGATGCATGTTAACCCGGAGACAAAAAAATGGGGGATAAAGAGAAATGCAGAACGCTGGTCCTCCTAACATATAGATCTGTATAAATAAAAACCACATACGCTGCACAAACGTTGTGCTATATACTAAAATACAGCATAATACAGCTTATTACGATGCAAAAATCGTTCGAAACCGTTCGCGTTCGAAGGAACGTTACGAAGAAGTTACACGATGCTATATTAGATACGAAAACTTCTAACGTTCTTTCAAAAATGCCAACTCGGCTTTTCCACCACCACCTGTCAGACGAGATAGACACGAATCTACTCGATATTCCCGTCTATTCCCTTCAGCAGCTATCTTTACAGATAACTTTCTATACAGCTAGATATCTGACCGACCCTCCAACATAATCCAACACCCCAAATAAAAAAATTTCTTCTATCGATGACTTGCGATCGCTTTTGCCACTGGATGTAACCCAATCTCGCATAATATCGCCGTACGGTGGCATATCTAACACGTACAAGGGGTTATCGGTGGAGCACTGTACTCGATTGCTCTTGAGACGTGTCACCGAGTCTCTGATATACGACGCACTGACGCAGTTGTGCATAAAGACATCAAATTCTAAGTTTCTAAAATATCTTCAATATTTTCAGTCATTTTTTTTTCAAACTTAGATTTCAGGGTTGACACTGTTGATAAATGTGTGATTGAATCACACATGAATAAATATTGCCGGCAGTTTTTAAATGAACGTTAATTGATTAAACGTATTGTACGAACGTTGGGAATTGAAGGACCAAGATCTTCGAATTTCCGGTTATCAAAGAAGTCTTTCAACGATAAGATCCTTTTGGATACACCAGATAAAATACAGTCAGAATTTTGTGATTGAAAGTTCGATTGTTTTTAAATATTATGATTGGATACCATTTAAGACTTGCTCATTCGTTTCGACAGATCGTCACTTTTTGTTTGAATGCGACTATATAATTTGAAGAGTACATTCACTAATGCTCACTAAACGACCTGGCACCGATGGGAAAGCTATTTTGTTTCGTATATTTTATTAAATATTGTGACATAAATATTAAAAATACGACAATTTGAGGTATTTAAGTTTTTATGCGTTTATATAAAAGGTTATGCATGCAGGGTTACGGTAAATAATGAAAACACATTTGGAATATGTAGGCCTCGAAAGTCTAATGGATGAAAGCCATTAAGTATGGAAAAGTTTATTTGCGTGAGGTGGCATGAAATGGTAGTTAAAGTGCGATTGGTCGCGTCGATGCGGAAGTGTTTTAGCCAGATTTAGTTCGGCGATAAAAGGATATATAGTGCATTTCACCGCGTAATGTATGGCTGATGAGTATTTCGTGAATTCGCAATGGAGAGCATATTACGTTGGGTCGATAAATAGATTTGCGTATGTCCTGTACATGCTGTGATGGGCTCAACAATACGGAAGAGCAGTAGTACTACGGTTAAGGGATAGTAACATGGACATGGTCAGCCAATAAGCAAAATGTTGAATTTTATAACGAGACAGAGTTCTCTTGTTATATCCAACATCAGAGTTCTGTCAAAGGACGTAAAATTTATAAGCCTGCTCTATCAATAGTTTGAAGGGGTTGGTTTTAGATGATTGTAGTGTCTCGATATGTTATACACTGTAATCTGAGATTGGTCATACATGTATACTTCATACACGAGCTTGTCGATAACAGGGTGCAGAGAGATATGTGTACGAGGTAAGAAAATATCGGTCCAAAGTATATAAGAAAATCTTTGAGAAGAGGATGTGTGGGCGGCAGAAGGAAAGAAAAAAGTTCCGCGGTAAGAAAAGACAGGAAGAGAGATAGAAAGACAGAGTGAGGGAATATGCATTCTGTATAACAGAAAAGATACGAGAAGACGTGGATGAAAAGTACAAAAAAAAAAAAGAAGCGGTTATTTACTTTTTTCATATGGCGCTACATGTAGACGAATAGGAGGGCAAAAATTGTCGGGTATATAAAGGAATCTGAGACGCGTGCTGAATCCACGACGTCAGAAAATGTTTCTCACACCGGTAGCGCAACTACGAGGTAAAAACCCTGGGAAAAGATACGAAGAATGAACATTTTCCAAGCGGTCGAAATATATATTTCTAATAAAAATATATGAGTAAATATGAGCAAAAAAACGGGGGGATCGAATGAAGGAAAGAAAAAAAATTCTATGAGATTGTAGGAAAGTGAATGATCGAATGAACGACTGAATATATATTCAGCGATCTGTGTATACACAAATTTCTTTATAGAAGGGTACTCGATCGCGTGATACGGACCAGTAAGATTTGCAATACACGGGACCTTTACAGAGGAAAATAAAATATGGAGAATCATTCATGCGACCAAATAAATAACCATTCGGTAGAATCTTCTGGCGAATGTTTCTATGTGTATACGCTAAACATAGTGATATTACATTTTAAAGGTCGACGACCGGATTCTACGTTTTGGTCATACATTTCACCAACACATATCCACACACATGTATACAGGGTAAAGCAGAGGCTGAAGAGAAGAGTACGCCGATGGTCACTATGCTAATTGTACAAGTTGGATTCCATCCAGACGGTTGAACCCACGGGAACTGCCATTTGTTTCATAATTTTGCTCGAGCTGCCTGCGGACAATGGCACGAAGAGAGGAAATAGTCATTTTGCCCAATTGAATTAGTACGGAATCTCAAAATAATGCAGAGAACATATTTTGTGTATATATATTATCGCGTCAAGCCACTGCCACGACTTTTCATGTGCAAATCGACTTGTGTATTTACAATGTCATTCACAAACTTCGAAACAGTTCTACTTCTTTGTTCTTATGTACATTCAATCCCTTGATAACAAAGGAAATGTAATTGAGAATGAAGTTCAAGATATGTTGATTCATTAAATCACTATTGATTCTTAATTTCACAAAATTCATCAGGTTATTTTTTCGACAAACTGTTTAATTTTCAGTTTTATTAAATCAAGTGTTTCATATGAATGATATTATTGTTAATGATTTCTAATGACGTATGTATAAAAATTATGAAGTATTATAAGGAACAACTTCTTCAAAATGGAAAAAAGAATAACTCAAGATCGTTTACGCGTACATCACCGAAATGGTCAAAGCGTCAAACTCGAAAAAAACTTGTTACTAATATTTTATCAGTTTATGTATTATTAAGGTTTTTATATGAGAGATGAAAGGAAAATGTGTGGCGGAGGACGATTCAGAAAGTGAATTTATATTCAAGTCTCTTGACATCCATCTCCGTTTGATATTCGGACTCAGCGTTGACCAATTAAAATGTTGTACGCTCCTGAATAAACATGAGTAGTCAAAAGCCAAAAACAGTCAAAGGCTGGCTTTAGCCTTCTCAGTGTTCAACTTTTCACTCTGCATCTGAAGTCCATTAAACTCTGACATATCTCGCTGCTACGGATTATTCACGTTTGGAATACACTTAAAAGCACATGTTCTTTCATGCGGTGTTTCTCAATGACAAAGCTCACGGATGAATAGAGAATTAAAATGTACGTGTGTAATACTCAAAAACACTTCCGAATAAATGTGACAAATGAGAAAAAAAAGTTTCAAAGAAACACACCAATCAAATACGAACATGTTAGTTTTGATGAAATGCAATTTCTATCGCAACTCTCTTTGGAAAGCCAGATTTCTCTTCCAAAGCTTCAAACATCGCGAAGTTCAAATTACTTAATTTCTATGCAGCATATCCGCTGCGAACTCAATTCAGTAGATGTGATCCGGTATGGTCAGACGCACGAGTGAATCTCTCTGTACAGTTTCACAGCCAACACAAATCCCATTGTCCATCGACAACCGGACTATAGCTGTTTCCATATCTATAAATTGATCAGCAGACCGAAACAATCATTCTATGGTCAAGATACAATATGTATTATGCGATTCGTTCAAAGACCTGAAAACAATCCGAAATGAGGGTTGAAAAAATGAATTCATTTTATAATCGACCTTCAAGAGTCCCTCTCTCGAGAAAAAGTGGAATAACTTTCAATCATTTTCACTATTGTGGTCATTCTTACGATTATTATTTTCGGTCGGGATACCCGGAATCAAAAACTTGAACTGTGAAGTATCCAAAAATAGAAAAATACTTTGAAAAACCTCGAATTTTGATGAGAGTTTGTACTCTGAGTAATAGTAATTTGCTATTTGAAGCCGATGACGTCAGAATGATAATAACCGGATATAGTCGACTACAGGAAATCCATTTATTTAGCTACGATATACACAGATGGGTGATCGGTGTACTTAAGCGTAAAATATTTGGTATACTCTGGATGGATGGAGAGTGCATATCCGGATATAGGGATTTGTATTAGTTGAAGGTGATACACATGATGCTAATCCTCCGGGTAATCCGCAATCCCATTTCTGATCGACTCATTTCACTCTCTATCTCCCTCTCTCTCTCTCTCTCTCTGTCTCTCTATTCCAGACACATGTGGAAATCTGTTCAGCTACTCCCGCTGCATGTCACTCTTGCGGTAACGATAATTTGCGGTCACGATCAGTGGATCCAAGGGGTGTGATCCTTTTACATATGCACAAGCCTATGCATACACTATAATTAGTGCGGTTGAACTAATTATAGTATATTATGTGTATGGTGCATGGATGAGGGATCTTTATTGAACTTTGGTATCTCTGTATAATTAGCCATAGAAATCGGTATACGATTGTAATTGTACTCGAGAACTATATGAAAATTGGTTATGCACTCGTTTTTCCGAAGCTCTAAAGCAATATGGATTATATTTGAATTGATGTGACGGAACGAAGCAAAGAATCATCAAGCCCATCTGTTGCATATCTTTGCGATGTTCTCATTGGGGAAAAAGTCTCGATAGCAAAGCTGTGTGCTGTATATTTTCTGCACTCGATTTATCCACCACGGTATATTGTTCTTTTCTGAACGATGTATATATAGATCTGTAATATGGGCATATACGTGCAAGTGTGTCGGTTACATACTACGTATCGATGGCCCTGGGCCACAGGGACATATAATCTACGCTTATAGACAATCGATATGCCCCCGTGGAATTAATACATCGATACTTGAGCATAAATATTTGTATATAGACATACGAATGCTACTAGATATTCTCGAAGCCCGATGCGCCAATCTGTTGAGAGGTCTAGATCCAGTATCATTGACTTAGTGATAATCCACTGAAATCCGCTTCACTGGATCAGCACTCCTTCTCGTCGCCTATATCCCCAGAAAAGGTTATACTTTAATGCACTAAGATCGTTTATTCAATTCGATTTTTTTTTTTCTAATTCGAATTGATGAAATTTCTATTTGTTTCGACTACAGAGGAACTCTTGCACAAGGTTGCAGACACATAGAATTTTTATAGAATTATTATTACAAAATAATTGAACATGGTATCAATTATGGAGCAATAAATGTTATTTTCAACTTAGTTTCGTGTCCGTTAATGGGTCAAAAAGTTTATATTTAAAAATAGACTAAGATTTTACACAAATATTAAAATAATCAGACCAACAAAAATAAATTTTCCAAGTTAATTAGGGCTCCATAATAGAAGGAAAAAAAGTATTTAAACTAAACTAGAGATTTAATGTAAATTAGATGTTTCAGGGGTGCGAAACGTCGCAATCATGTCCACTCGTTTTTTTAGGTTCACTAGATTTAACCAAATCGAAATACTACCCATCAAATTATGGACATATATTAGTCAGTGTAATAGAATTATCGATATTTTCAACAAATATCACAGTTTTTCATCTCCCGTTATATTTCAGTTATGAAAAGCGAGCTTAAGAGTGATAGAAGGGTGGATAATCCGACGCTATTTTGGTGCGAGATCATAGATGTAGACACAAACATTTGAAATCTTGACGCCTTTCCTCTCTAACTTTCTTCGGTCCTCAATGGAAGGTAGAACCGATCGGAGAATCACCGTATTACCCAGTTGGAAGAGCGGAATAATTCAGAGGGGTGGTTTGAATGAGGGACGAAAAGCGAAAGAAAGAGGAAACGTGTCAAACGAAATTGGAAAATTAAATATTCAAGAGAGCCTTCCACCGTAGAAAATGAAAGGAAGAAAGACATACATGGGAGGAAAAGAAAAACTGAGACTGTAATAAAGCGTGTATGGGGTGGGGTGGAGAAAGAAAAAGGGCAGAAGAAAGAACAAGAGATGAGGGAGTATATGGAGGAGCAAAGACAACCGAACTTTAGGTGTCTGTGCCATCTTGGCAACTTTAGATACGAAACGAATAGGGTCGTTGACATAGGTCGTCTGCTACGTTCTAAACGTAGTAATATCAACCCACGACAGAAAGAAAACTAAAAAGTAATAGTCCTTTGGGGTCTGTTTTCCTTGCGGGATAACTAGCGGGAACCTGAATTAGAACCTCAAAAAAATGTACCGCTTGCGATTTTGTACTTGGTTGCAATAAAACTAATTTTTTTTTCGAACATTGTCGTATTTTTCTTCATTACATATTTCGACAATATGAGAAAATATTTAAAACAAAAATAGCAATTTTTTATACAATTTTGCTCAGATGTTCTCGTTGATACGATAATAAAAAATCACCGTGAAAGACTCAAAGAGAAGAAGAGTCATCCTACTCCTGTCCAATGGTAGCTGTAAGTTTTCGATGTTTGACGACCACAATAATTTCATCATGAGCTTCGTAACGATCGTTTAACTGGTTATAGTAGATTTATTATCGAAGTGGAAGCAAAAACCAGGTGAATGTACGGAGAAAACAGTTTAAAACGTTCGAATATCAAGTCTGATTTGAAGTTAGGACGTTAATAAGGTTACATCAGTACGCCGTTAATGTGGAATTTATAGAAACACAAGGCTCGTTCTTGGTCGAGCGGTGAAGCTCTCGTTCTTTCATGGTATTATAGCCCCTCGTGTCCTATGGTTCTTCCTCTTTCATGGGTGATGGGCGGTGGTGGTTATAGCCACATCTCATCGGGTATAATAGCGACTTCCACCCTCTTTAGTAGCATTACCTATTTTCATCGTTAGATACGCGAACGTGAAAGAGGGTACGGTTTGAAGTGACTTTCCCGATGTGATCGTGTAAGCCGGCCTCCCTTACAACCTACCACTAATATCATCTGGTCGGTTGTATGCGTATGTACGTGTAGATCCAAGGCAGAAGCCGGATGGCGAGCCAAGGTATTCCGTAAAATTGCACGAAGCATTTTCACTGCTAGAAAGCGAAATACGCGGGTAGGGGTGGCTGAGAGGCGAAGCACCGTATTCGAGACGAGTGCTCCCAGCCCAGAGCGAATGGCAAACTTGAATAGCACCCCAAAGCTAAGAGAGGGGCCTCATAACGCGAAGTACCGATATAAAGCGAGTGAAACGTTCACGATTATAGGTTTTTCGGTTACAGTTTTACGGATGAAGAATATATAAATGCAAAATCGTAAGAATTTCTGCGGTGCTCCTGGTAAACTTGTGATTCAGAGCTTGGATAAAGATACCGAATGTAAAATGGATCCGCTATGACGTCTTCTTAATGAATGTCCCGTTATTTAGACTTTACGAGCACTGCTGTTCTGTCACCACTTATGTAATATTTTATGCACCAATTTTTCAACACCTACGCAGTTTAACATTGGATCATATCCTTCTATAAACGTATACCAAGATTCGTTGTGAGTTCAACAGTGTTTTTATGTACAGAACGATATCTAACTGATGAAATGTTTGTTTTATGGACCCAAGCAATAAACCTACGATAAGCAACGTACAGAAGACGTATTATTTTGATGAGAGTAAAATAAAGAAATTTGCCGGAAAGAATTCCGGCAGCAGGTAAAATATATGCCCCGAGATGATGGATCAGTTTTCTAATGCACCGTGGTTTTCCGACGTTGGACTTTTCGACACCGTTCATCCGATAGAAATTAAACTGAAACAGCCAACGCGAAACGATGGCAAAAATGGAATGATCCATTTTTATTCCGATTAAACGAACGGTGTGGTAAAATCTTTCTTTCATCATATGCAGCTATGTCTTTCGCACTCACGGTAGCGAGATACCGATGACAGATCCATATGCCCTTGAGATAAACTCGGCAGCAGGTAAATACGAGGAGAGCATGTTCCTGAATACAAAGAACTTCAATAAAGTTCTCTTCAGGGAATGTTCACTGATTGATGTGTTGGAATAATGCTTTACTGCATGATATATGGATATATTTCAGCGACGCAGGTGACATAGCCACGAAAGGAGATTCCAGTTCACTGCACCAAAAAGGTGAGAGTCTGAAAAATCTTAGGAAAGCCACGTTGGTGTGGGAGACCCTTTGGTACCGGAAATTTCATACGAAAGTTCGCCGGATGGGATTTTAGAAACTCAATTCCTATTTTTTTTTTCATCTACGAAGCAGGTACGTGGTGGGTGACGTACACGTCAAACAATCTGCTACCTCACTGCCGCTGTTGTCAATCTTTGGTGTCAACTGTGCTTTTGTCAGTTTGCTTCTACCGATCAGAAACAAGAGCCGTCGTTATTTCAGGAAGGATTGTAGGGTTCCGCTCGATGAAGCTTTTCAGATGCAATGAAGGAACAGTCAAAACTGAAACTTTGGTATTATGTACAGTACAAGGCTTTTATATAACTGTCAGTACCATTTTGACGCTGGCGGTAAACTGATATTCCAGTTATTTACATAAGGTAAACGATTTTCATGCGCATGATGTGAACTTGATTTTCCCGAAAATTGCACAGTCTCCTCCCTTAAAGCTAGAAAACTCGTTCTCTGTCTTCCACGTCAGCGTTGTATCGATCTTTCGTCTTTACTGTACATGACATACTGCGGTTAAACTAAATTCTCTATAGCTACTGCCTAAATGGTTTTGGTCCAGTGATAACTTCGAAGAACTTCGAAGGTCACGATACAGCGCAAACTTTCCTTTACCTTCACTAACCGACGCAGAAATAATTACGGACGGTGTTGGCAATATCCGGAGAAAGGGGAAGAGTGAAACCTCTTAACAGGATGTTTCAAAATCAGTTGTTTCGGTACAAGCGGAACTTTGAATGTCAATCGTTTAAAAAGTTGATGTGTCAATCAAAGAAATCAGATACGAAGTACACAGACCCTTGGCATTGCAACAGTTTCAATTTAATTCACAATTGCTTTTGAATCTCATCCCTCGATTGGTTTAAACGAGAATATTCTGGTTGAAATAAAAACAACGGTTGAATAATTTCCTCGGGCATAAAAACTAGAATTCTTGGCAACAAAACGTGACTCCTATTCTGAAACAAATTGTATATCCATGAACGTCTGTTAAAAGACGATCGATCGGTTGGACGCACTTATTACAAGTCCCGAGTTCACTCTCGATGTGATATATTCGGCAAACGCTAAAGTGGGTTCAGACTTTGAGAAGACCGAAACACTTTGCGGTAAGATCCTTAAGAACCAAGTTCACGAATTGATGTAAGAAGTTTCAATTGCCGTTGCTATTGGACACCGGACTTGGCAAAAGTTTTGAGACACATCAGTGGATTCGAGAGAGCACGAAGATCCACTCTGGTGCGCGACAATTTTTGGAACTCTCGCTCGTAAGTTCAACGAAGTAATGTAATGGTGCAAAGTATTTTTAATACTTAAACAGTGTAAATTGCAGAGTAAAAATATTGAATTAACCACCAAATACAAAAGCAAATCTGGAAAGTTCATGAAAACATTATTGTTTTCATATATTTGAAAAAAAAAAAAAAGACAACTAATCACGAATCCAATGATTTATTTTTCTAATGTTGGATAGAAGAGAAGAAAAATCAAATGTAAGTATGCCAGCAAGTGCTGCATGTGTTTGAGTCACTGTTATAAAATTACGAGACAGAACAAGAGAAAGCAAAAACTGTTTCGAGAGAGAAAAAACGAAAATTAAAGCAGTTCTCAGGGCTATATGGCCATCACGAGTAAGCTAAGCAAGTAAGGTTACATTCGTTTTTCCTTGCTGGTTGTTGAAGATCTCCGCGACCTTTGCGGAAGGTGGTTTCCTTCCTTCCTTCCTTCCTTCCTTCAAACCTTCCGTACTCTCTGCACGATCCCCGTACATAAAGTAACCATTTTCTAGCATCCTTAAAACAGTGTTACTTATATGTAGAATAACTAGAGAGAAACGTTTCTAATAGGAAATAGACGTAGTTGGAAATTTGAAGGCCAAGTAAATGGTGCAGAGCTGATTTGTCGGGATAGTGAGACACCGGCAAGCTCTTCTTTACGGCTTCGAGATTATGCTACTCTTTTATATACACCTAATGTTACAGAATTTACGGCAGGTTGGAGTGAAACTACCCGAAATCTTTCGCACTTTACCGTATTAGGAGGAAAAGCAGCGTGCATGTACCTCTCGGGCGTTCCCCGAACTGAATATAATTTACAACGGGTCTCGGTAGTTAAACGTCGCAGCGTGGCTCTCTAGGGAGTATCCGCGTAAGTATTCATCCCCGTTGAAGCACTCCGGAGCGTGCTTGATCTCTGTGACTCGAGAATTTAGTTTTCCGGCTGAACGAGCCAGAATGAAACCGGATTCGAGAATCATCCGGAGCAGAATGAAACGGGGTATGTCCGTTAAGTCGAAATAGTAAGTATCGTAGCGGGTGCTGGCACAGTAAAACAATTTAAAAACAGATGTAAGTGCAGGCGTTTCATTAACCCTACAACCCTACGATCAATTTTTTCAAATGCATTAACCACACGCAGTGGTGTAACAAATTACTCCGATTTTTTTACATATTTTTTTACTTCAACGTTTTATTGTAACCTATCCCCGCCGTTTTCTAATAACGAAGAGAACGACTTATGATAAAGATACGGTAAACGTTTGATCATGAAAACTCGCAAAAACTGAAATCCATCTGCAGCCATCAACAAATGGAGAGGTAGAAGAAAAAAAAACCTTTCATGTTACACATCTCGTGCTCCATGAAAAAGTAAGCCATCATGATGGTTCGTAATAATAATAATAATAATAATAATTTCTTTTTCTACAAACTCAATAATACATCGCTTAACTCCCGAATAAAAGTTATGTAGTGAATCTTTCGTGATAAAAGTGTATAAGTGGAAATACGAGAAAAATTGTGCTGGGTACCGATTCGCGCGTATATGTATATACACATGTAACGGAGTTGAAGCTTTAAAGTTCTGGAGATCGAGTACAGTTAGCGAGGAAGGATAGCTGCTCGCTGTTATAGCAATCCGAAAGCACCGAAGTATATGAGAGAAACGATTAAGAGCCGCGACGTGCGTTGCAATAGCGAAAAGAGTAAAATTCACTTTTGCAAAAGTTCAACCGAGTTCATCCCTTAGTGACCGACAGAGAAGGTAAAAAGAAAAAGGAAGAAGTATAAGACACGTCCGAGTTTATGGTCCATAACACGAGTCAAAGAGCCACGAAAGCGCGCGGAATCGAGAGTACATAAGGGGAGCTACGAGACTACCAGAGTTCGAGAAAGTGTCATGAAATAATAAATGTCTACTTCACTCAAGCATGCATCCAGATGCTAGATTAATAACGAATTCGCGCGAGGAAATTCAAGGGAGACATAAAAATGCAATGAGCACAGGTAGTTAATGAAAAAGTGATAGGAATTTGGTTAATATTCAACTGAGTGCCAGAAATAAATATTCACAAGTTGAAGGTTGAGCAAGGAGTTTTGCATAGAAACCCCGACAAATTTCACTCCCCGGTTGTCCCTGTTGACCTCTGATCCCAACGGAAATTCTTGTACGCGACACAGAGACGCCGAAATATTTATGTAATAAGGACAGATATGCACACAGTTAATACATATGTATGTGTATATTCAAGAGATCACGATGGATCATCTCACGTGCTTCGAATACCCGCCGTCGCGTAGGGTCGAGGGACCCAAGTGTTCGCAAAGTTCTCCATAATGTCTCGGCACGTAGATTGGGTTTAAGTCCGAGCAGGGAGCAAGCAACCCCTACGGCATTTTCTCTCATTTCATGTTCACTGCTGGGGGGTTTCTAAAATCATATTTAACCCTTTTACCCCAACGAGGACACCGTCAATTATGAGAAAGTATAAACATTATTGAACCTGCGCATATACCTCCGACGACCAGAAACTTTTAATAAGAACATGAGACAGCAGGAGCTCGCGTTAATACCGATTTTCTCACACGCGAAAACCATTTTGACATGTAATATTGAGCAACCTTACAAAAACTATTTCTCGTTTCTTCTTTATTTCATCGAATACCATAAACGCCCTTAGGCTTGAAGCTGTTCAACGTTTTCGGAAAAGAAAAGTCAAAACCCTTGCTCTCTAACCAGAGGGTTTTTGGCACAACGTATATGTGTGAATAACGTTTGTATAGCCGTCTCAAGAGTCGTGAGGATACCCGAAATATTCAACGAAGCGAATAAGACACCTCTTACGTTGTCTTCTTTTCTATGCGTTTTACGCTTAACCTCTGAAACGTCTCGCGGTGTTTCTCTTTCTCTGCACATTTCTCTTGAGCGTGCAAGGCAAGATTTTCACACTTCGAGTGGGTGTCGAGGACAAAACTGTTTTTGCGTAACTAAAATGGTAGTTCGTTCAGAATGTATTGCTGCATGTGATGTGGTCGATCTAGGAGTATTTTTTTTCCTTTGAGACACACAATCAGTGTATCTCTCGATTTTTGAGTACATTCCGAGTCCATTGCTCAAAATGCTTGACACTTTGGTAACCTCTGAACATCGAATACATTCTCGACGTCTCGAAAGTGTATTGCTTTCGAAAGTAGACGAGGATTTGGCAAAGTGCGAATGACACGGTTTTTTCGTTATCAGGAAGCGCGAAAACAATTGTTTCGAAACACGCCGTAGAAGCGTAGAGGGCATTAGTATCAACCGTTTCGTTAAAAGACGAAATGCGATGATATAAGGAACGAGCAGAGAAGCGAGTGAAATGCAGTGAATAGGAGTGTATACCGGGGGGATGAAGAGGCGGAGAGGGGGAGAGTGAGAAGGAGAGAAAGATGAGAATACGCGAGAAAGCAGCTCAACGGTTCTGCTCTCGCAAGCTATGCGGAATGAAATATTTAGGCAGCATCCACGTTGAGATTCTCTGGGAACGAGCGCACTAATACGACAAGTATGACGACAACGAGAAACGTCGACGACAGTGACACTTCCCACGCAAGCTCACTTTCACACAAAGAAACACACACGTACGACACACCCACACACACACACAGACATAAACACTCACTCGGACTCTTTCTTTTAATCGCTTTATTCCACCCTTCTTGGTTCGTCCTTTTTATACACGGATTTAAAATTAAATTGTCAAGTATCTATACCGCAGTAAATACGGCGCAGGGTGTGGACGTTGAAGAAACTCATAATAGAAGTAAGCTTGTGAAGAAGTTTTGTACACATTTTCAGGTCTGTTTAACTTGTTGTAAATTAGGTGATTTTCTCTGAGCTGCGCGGCTCTCATAAACTAATATTCTCCAGACGATGAATTTATTCTCAAGTTTCATTTTAATACTTCAAAACGTTTACGAATGACATTTCAAACGAAGTGTTGCACTTGTGACGATTATTTTGAATCTGAAAGTTTTTCATATGTTCGTCCAACAAAGATCTCTTAAGCTCATTATTGCAAAAATCTCGCTCACTCGATTTTCTCCCTGTCTCCAAATAGTGTGAGTTTGAGAATAAATTCTATCAACGGTACGACTTTCGGGCACGACAGATGTTTCCATATCGTCTAGAAAAAGCCAAAGCTGCGAAGACTGAAGAAAATATATTTCTATTGTAAATGCAGCTTCTCTTTTCCATCATCACTCTTTCTCTCTTTGTACCGTGAATTTTCAAAGAATTTACTGCTAGAACAATGCGCTTTGCGATTTTAGGATGAGAAGCTTTTCCATCACAATTCCTTTTCCGCACCACTTTTTCCTTTCCAACGTCTATTCCTCTTACTTTCCACGGTGAATTTTGAAGGAATTTACTGCTGAAACAATGAGCTGTGCAATCTCAGGAGCGGAAGCTTTTCCATCACTATTTTATTTTCCTGCAAGCTTTGCTGATCCCTTCCGTAACTATTTCTCTTTCCTCACGTGCTATACTTTGAAAACACTGCTCAGATTATTCGTGTCAAAGCTCTTAGCTTTCTGCTTCACGAGCATTATAACGATTTTATCACCTACGTGGCATCGAGTACAAACCGAAATGGTCAGAAACTCAGCTCTTTGCACCCCAACATATCCAAGGGTTTCTCACGCGCCCCTACAATCCAATACAGATGAATTTCTACGATCACGACTATCTTGAGAACGATGAGGGCGTGCAAGGGTGGCGCAGACATCAAAAGACATAGAGTGACGAGGGCGAGGGGTTGCCGAAAACATAATGCGAAGGATATTGCAAGCTTAGCATGCTAAATGACCCAAGACGACGATATAGCTTTTTCTTTCTCACTCGCACTCTCGTTCACATAGCACTGTATATATAATGCCTTAGGTTTATCTTATCGACTATGAATAAAGCTATATATCTGTTTATGCGTGTCTGTGTGCCTATATTTTCTAGTAGGTATAGTTCTCACTCTACTCTAACACTCTGTTTCCTATGATTTCGTCGTTTTATCCCTCTATTCATGAGTCTGGCTCACCGGAGCACTACTCTCGTAGTGCACACTGCCTCGTCTCTGAAAACGGAGCGAGTACACGGCTGAGCGATCGAACCGATACACTCGTTATTCACGACATGACTTCGCAGCTCGTCTCACGGTAACGACAAAGATTGATCAATATATTATATATATGTATAGATCTAAATATTAGAATTTTATCTCTATCGCATCTACTGGCTGCTTCGATGGAACCACTGCTGCCGCACGGAGTAGAATTGAGAATCAAATCCGCCAGCAGCAGCATGAGGAGAACCTCAAACTTCCATTAAAACGGTGATTACTCAAAATTTCTAAATGATACAAGTATTTGAGATTTTTTAAATCTTCAGGAAATTTATTCTTTCGGATTACAGACGAGTTTTACCATATTTTTGAATTTTTTATATTAATAGATTTACTTTTTCATGTCAAATATCGAAATATTTATCTATTAAATCTAAATATTTATAGAACTTGAAACTAGCACTTGAAACTTTTGATTCCAACCAAAATTTCAAGGAAAACGATCGCTGCCGAGTTAACTTATTTCGACATTCTAAAACGACGATAATTCGATTTAATTGGAAAACAATTCTTCTTCTGCTACAATACATGCTTTGAGAAATGACAGCTTGTGACATTTTATGTGGGACAACCTGTAACTTTCCAATGGGGGCTCATCCGCGACTATAAAGAAGGTATTCAGCATCAGAAGCAGAAGCTCATGACAGTTTCAGTGCTTTTCAATATCTCAACTACGAAGAACCAATAATCGTTATTGACGAGACCACGATTTACGACGCGGAGATGAGATGTCACGAAAAAGATACAGTAACGAACGTGGCGAAGTACACAAATTGCGTGCAGTTACATAAAAAAAAGAAATTGCAAGGCTGCGAGAGCTTGATGAATGGTGGTATGCAGGGAGTGAAATAAAATTAGAACACGATGAAGATACTAATGAGGAGAGAAAAAAGGATCAGAAACTACGATTTCTATACAAAATACGTACAAGATATATAGCTATACAAGCAAGTAACGATACAAAGATCTGTGACTGGAATTTTAATTTATCCGTCTCTCTCTATCGCTCTCTCTCTCTCTGTCTCTCTCTTTTCCCCCTTCATCATTTTCTCTTTTGAGTCGCCTTTCATTCATCGAATTGTCCTTTCTTTCGACGCTCGCATCGAACAAGCGGGCTGATTTTGTAATTCGTCGGTTAGATGGAAAGCAAAAGTACTAATCACGTGTATGACAAATGCTGAAGCTTTGTCGAGCAACAAGAGATGGTAAATAATGTAAGAGAAAAAAAAACGAAGAACGGGATGAAAAAATTTCAAAAAAAGAATGGATAAAGCCCACTGAGGTCTGGTTTTTGAAAATATGTGCTTAAGTACGCGAAGCTGTGTTCAACGTCGGATTCAGAGAAACGGCGTTATAGTTGTAGTAAAAATATAGAAATTACATGCTGCTTGTAATCCAGAGCAAATACGTAATGTTTGCAAGACATTTTATTTTTATTAGCATCACACGTAAAATATAACTAAACACGTTGAATTTAGTGTGTTGGATTAATTTATATTGCGTAGCATCTGCCCGAAAAATATAGAAAGAGAGAAAGAGAGAGAGAGAGAGATAGAGAGAGAGAGAGAGAGAGAGAGAGAGAGAGAGAGAGAGAGAGAAGAGAGAGAATCCCAAAGCTGAATACTAAATAGTATGGAACCATAGAGCTGATGGGGATGGGATGAAGGTTGGTAGGAGTCACCGTCGTAGAAGGTATCCTTTATGCTACAGTAAATGTCGACACCGGTAGGCAACGTCTCGCCATCTTAATAGAATCAGAGTAGCGCAGTAGACCTGGTAGAAACACTATATATCGTGTGCAGCGGGTTATAACATCCTGTAGTGAAGTGAGACTAAAAGCGAGGATGAGAGAGAGAGAGAAATAGAGAGGGAGAGACTTGGAAGGAGGCAGGAAAAGCGGAATACGCGAGCATTGTAAAGGTTTGTACCATTTCGCTCTTCTACTGATGTGTGTTACGCGTGGCATTAACTCATGTACAGATTGCATGCTCTCTAGTCTTGCGAAGAGTGGAAGAAGTTGGGTGAGACAGAGAGTAAAGGCAACAACTCTCAACAACAGACTGGTTCGAGCTTTTTGTCGCTCTTTATCTATTATTCTTTATAGAGTACTCAAACACTCGAGTTTCAGGTTTACAGGATAAAAAGATTGCGAAATTTTCAATAGAAAGCTCTTAATGTATTTGCTCTTTCAACGCGATGCTTTATCAGATGCGATAAGATACAATAGTTGACTTTTATTATCGTTATCTTCATGTCATGTGTTCGCTTCGATATTAAAATATTCGTGACGATAAAAAAAAAAACCTGTTGCCAAAGTAGATTCATCGATATATTGACATAACGATGTGTTTACTCTTACAAATTTTTGGTAGCCGTCTGTTATCAAACAAGGGAAAACGAAGCAGCAAAAGGCTTTGCATTCCAACGATATTTGTTTCTTGTTTTATTATTCAATGTTGAATGCCCTGTTGCGAATCAAAGGGACGTGACACTGAATCGAGATCTGGCGAAACAAATAACAATTCATGGAAAATCCGCATGCTTGTTCGTTAGTCATGGAATATCGATTGTGTCCTAACGCTTTTCTTCTTTTTCCGTCTGTTACTGACGAGCTAACTCGTTAGAGTTTGTCGCGCGAATAACGAACATGCTACAGCATTAAAACAGAATAGGGGTAGAAAGAGCTCTACAGATTGTCGCAAAAGTCACACTCAAGACCGTGATATTATTTAGTGAAGAGATCGCTGAACCGTTCGGTATTTATTTCGTAAGATGCTTTTCTATTTCTCTCGTTGATTATTTGTTAAATATAATGACAAAATTGAAGGCAAGGAGTATGTATTGGAATGCGTCTCTCCTTATTGCACGAGACGTTGACTTTGTCGGATATTTTCACCTCGCTATAGAACAACGCTGTGGAAAATGTAGGAATGCAGTTGAATAATATACGATATAAAAATTAAGGTGGTTACGCCACTAAAATAGACTCTGCACGTCGTTCCTTTGCAGTGGCAGAACCAAAACTCAACGAGCTAATAACAGTTCGTAGTACACTTATGAATTAAATAAGAATATATCTCACGTTGAACGTGCTGTGATGTACGGAGTACAAAACGTGTAGATGTTTGCATTTTTTCGTCGTATAACTCTGTCCGAGTAACGCACAAGCTGGTCTTTTCCACGTGTGCAATGTTCACACTTTGCGGTTGAGCTTGCAGCGAGCAAATGCATTGTGTGTGATCTAGTTTTTTCGTTTTTTTTTTTACGAATGATTGTGTCCGGAACAAATTTACGGATGTCACGCGGCGTACGTAGAGTGAGAAAAAGAGAAGAAAGAAAAAAGCGAAAAGTATAAAAAGGTAAATAAAACTAAATTCGAAATCGAGGTGATTGAAAATTGACCAGTGGATAATGATTCAATATAAAGCTAAGCCGTGATGAGATTTTGGAAAAAAAAGAGGGTTTTTTTTGGATCCACCGAAATTGCAAATAAGGGGGAATTACAAAATGCCGAGAATATTTTACAGAACTTGGAAAGCTCTCTCTGCTGACTCACCATCAACGCATAAATCATCGAGAATATAGTTCAACAAAAGCCGTGCAAAGACTCGGGCTTTTAATTAACTGGACAAAAATGAGCACTTCCTGGTTGGATTCTGGATATAGGATTAATTAACAAGTCACATTCAAGTGGGGGAGTGCGAGAGCTGAGTAAGGAGAAGATATAAAGAACATAATGTAGGTCTAAATATAGTTTTAAACCGATAGCGTAATAGGAGTGCTACGAGTTTTCAATACGTGTCCTTGTCGTGCCTTAAAATCTTCGTGCGCGAGGGAAAACTCGTACAACCCAAAAAAAGAAATGAGACCAAAAAGAATGAGCGCCTGGCATTTAACTTGCAAACTCTCGTTGAGTATATGAAAATTTCAATCCCTTTTCGTAATTTCAATGGAAGTTTTTTTTTTTTTGCTCCTGGCGCACATCGCGGCGAGGATGAATTCAGAAGAAAAGAAAAAAAAGAGGTAGAGTGAAAGAGGGCAGGAAGAGAGAAACAGAAAGAGAAAAGGGTCCAAAGACCGCCAATCTCCCGCAAAGCAGTGAAATAAGAGAATAAAAGAAAAATGGAAATAAAAAGTTTGCCGTGGAGAGAAAAGATCGTGTGTAGCTAGAAAAAGGAGGTCGTAATGTCGCTCTCATAAGCTCCAGCACACGACCCCCGTAGCGCCTAGCACTTGTCGAGAGACTCAACGTTTTCTCTCTGGCCCAGAACTCTACACCATGTATATATATAGTCATAACGGGATATATATCTATACATGTGTCTGTATACATCGAAGAGCACGTTCACCTCGCGTCCACCCTCGCCTCGGTTGTCCTTATCAGGCGCGCGGAATACAACCCTCTTCGTTCCGGAAATGTCGCTCGGTTATCACATTGCGAGGAGGAGAAATGTCCGGCGACAAGCCGACAGAGTTCCGAGTACCATCAGTCTCACTCCTTCTCTCTTTCTCTCCATTTTCTATTCATCATTAGCACAATGAATTAGAGCAAATGTATTGTTCGAGAATCACACATAGTATGTAATATTTAAAATAATCGCGATTTGTGTCTTCATATGTGCGATAAAATCTTGAGCAAATGATATTTATAAAAAAAACAAGATAAAAGTTGTAAACGTGTTTATTAAATTGGGTAATTTTCAAAAACTTCGACGCTTTCCTTGCTGGACGTTTTATCCTCTTCTTATAGTTGTATTTCGAATCAATCAAATATGTTAATTAGTTTAATTACATAGTTAATTACGAAGATATTTGTGCATAACATGAACGTCGTTGCACAATGATATTTGATATGGATTTTTTTTTATTGTCATTAAAAAATATTATTAACCGAATGAAATAAAAGATTTAAAAAATCGTTGGATAAACTTGAAAAAAATAGAAAATACAATTTTCACAAATTATAAAATGAATGCAACAAAACACTTTTTACCACAAGAATGGGCGCTTCAATGCTCGAGTGAATTTGGATTCGAGAGCTCTTTGATACGTCATTCGAATATAAAGAATGTTGATAAATGTCATGAATTAGCAATAAAACGATCGTTGAGATAAAAAAATAAAATTTCGAATAAATTTTGATTTCTGTACAAGCAAAACTGGTAAAAGATTCGTTGCTGTCAAGCCGAGGGAGATAAAAAAAAGGGCCGGTGTAGAAAAAGCGAATACATTTATTAGACGGCAAGACCGTAGTAGTGAAAAATCCCCAAGGATATAGCAGAGAGGAATGATATTCTCGAACGTAAATGACCTTTTGAAATAAGGGAATGCTGATATCGTTGTAAGAGGACGGGCTGCTAGTTTTCTTACTTTACATACATCCAATGTCGCTTTACGTATTTTCCAACAGCGTTTGGGCACGCCATTTGGATGTGAAAGAGAAGTTAAGGTGGAGAAGTGGAAGGAAAAAAGGTCTATACACTGCGATATTATGTACATAAACCATTAGAAAAAACTTGGGAAGATAACGACGACTTTGGCCCGATAACGAAAGTATAATGTGGCCAGGAATAAATTGTGCCCCAGTAGAGTTGATAATATTATGAAACACTTTATTCAAGAAGAGGAAAGATTAAATCCGAACATCAATGAGGAAAAAAAGATAAACGAAACGCCCTTAAAACCGTATTTATGTTTCGTTTCCCAGCAATTTAAATTAGAAACAATTCAATGAATAATGCTATGGCAAGATAAGCTAAATAATTGCTGAGTCAATAGGACAATAGCTGAAGGAGTAGCTTCACTAATAAAGTCATCAAATAAAATCTGTTTCATGAAAATGACAGTCGTAAACGTTATTGACTAACTGTTTCAAACTGTAAACAATATGTTTGATGAATGAATCAAGGCTTTTTATTATGCAGAGAGTGTGTAAGAATGAATCCAACGATCTTGTGAATAATTTACATTGCATGCATGCAACACACGATAAGATCGTATCGATTAAAGTAGTTCAATTCAAACAATTGATACAATTAAGGCAGCTTAAATATGTATCGAGTTTAAACAGACTAACGACTAATAAAAAGGAAAATCACATACATTAGATACAATTGATCATTATTGCGACGTGGTAAGATTCCCAATTATGTATATTTTCTATTATTGTTAAACTGATGATAAAATGTATCATTTGTTGATTTTTCGTTGTTGCAGACATCCAAACATTAATATTTAATATAAAAAACATGAAACGATGTTCCTTACAAGAAAAATGACAAGAGAGCTCATTTGACCTTCCCCTTCACCGGAGTATAATATACTTTTTCATTTGCGGCTGCGTTATCCAAGTTTTTCTTTTTCCCATCGAATCCGATGGTTGAAGATTCGTAATGGGAAAAATGAGAAGAGGGTGTGACAGAAAAGAGTTACGTAAGAAACAAGAGTCTATTTTTTCGATACCCACGCGGAGTGGTGGAGTGAAATAAAGATTGAGATAAAGAGAAAGAAAGAAGAACATATAAATATAGAGTTGCCGATGGAATAAACGTTCACGGAAGCGTAAACGAATGGCTATGAGCTTCATGCTGCAACAGCTACAGTAACCGATGTTCGTAATTGCTCTTTCTCAGCTTTCCTCTCGTTCTCTCTCTCTCTCTCCCTCTCTTTCTCGGTTTCTGTTTCTCTAGTCCAGTCCTTGTTAATCCCAAGGAAATTGAAAGTACGAGTCATTTTCTTTAGAGAGGGAAATAAATAGAAGAAAAAGAGGTGGAAGGAGAGAAAAAGGAAGATGGAAGATAAAAACGAGAGACTGAACGAGGATTCTGTGAAATGAAGAGCGCGCACGTGCTGGAAAGCACGCGAGAGATTCCCAACCAACTCTGACATTCTTTATATATCGTACAATGTCTGGGTAGTGGTCTCGATGAGCTTCCCACGAGCCTGAGGGAGAAGTGCATCAAAGGCTTTCTTCGTTTCCCGAGCGACCTGTAGTGAACGATACTTCAGGTCTCTTCATTCCTTGTGCTTTGACGTCTGTCTCGACGGAGCCTACATTCGGTGAGGTAACTTGTATGAAACATGTAGGTACGGTTTTTACGTTGAGAGTCTACCAGAGATTGATCTCTTATCTCGAAGCTCAAGTATCGTAACACTGTCATCGCCGTTCGTGACGGTTATCCTCAGCCGGTTCTATTTGATTCGAAATATATTGATTCACGGATCGAAAAGCACGCGTCGTTAAAATAAACTTTAAATTCTCTATTGATGCTCAGAATCACTGTTTCGAAGGAAAAAGTGAATACTAACAACAGGAAACTAAATTGATCGCAAACTGTCACTCGGCTAATAATACACGCTGAGCTTTAATGAATTACACTCTATCTGATTGCGACCGCGTGCGTTCTTCTTCTGCATCACTTCAATTAAAGCAGCGCAATCTACAAATGGTTCAATTCTAAAGTTCTCTCATGTGTTTTCAAGGAGATTACGCCACGATGTAGGACAGCGAACAAGAAAACGAGTTAAGTAATCACTTATCGTGTTCTTTGTCGTCGTTTTCGACGTCATCGTCGTTGCAATCGTCGCAGAATAAAAGTGAAGGACGGAAATGGCCGATTCAACACACGGAGACATTAAACTTGAACTGTGAAAACGTTTGAGTTGATTAAAAGGCGTGTTTACGAGTTTGCCAATTACAATTTACGCGCGAGGGGATGGAGCAAAGGTAAAACGTCGTTGGGAAATCGCTCTTTCTCTCTCTCTCTCTCTCTCTCTTTCTCACTGTCATTCTGTAACAAACGTACGAACACTCGTGCTTTTGTTCCTCAAAGACGCGAAAGTCATTTTAAACGACGTCGGTTTCGAAGTCACAATGTAACTTTCTTCGCACTACTTCACTGCGTTCTATTCCCGTAAATGTTAAGCAATATATAGAGTTTTCGCGATAGAAGTGAATTATGTATGCACGCAACTCGCAACGAGAGAGTTATACTGTACATATAACAGATACAGATATATAGAAGTTTGATAGAACTCACCGGAGTCACGTTTTCGTGTAAGAATTCGCGACACGCGATATTAGCCCTTTTTCGCGACCGCCAATCGTCCCTTTTCACGCGACTCTCATTTTTCTTCTTATCGACCACCCCCCCAATAGGTTATATCTAATTAGTTAGAATTTCATCAAGCAGAGCATCAGAAAAAATCGTGTACAAGAGCACGTTATACCTTCGAACATTAATCTGAATTAAAAATATAATATTCGAAGAAAAAACCTCTAGAACAAAGCATCTTTACGACTGGGTGAGGTTTTAGTGGGTGGTTCTGTAAATTTATTGACACAGGTGACGTTATCGATCATTTTTCGGTCTACACAAATACTAGCAAGGGTTTCTAAACCAGTTACTGCCAAAGGGCATCCTTAAGATCTAAACAGAATCAAGCAATTGACAAGTTAAGTTAATAGTGAAACTTGTACTCGTACAAATATATTTTAGGGTAGCCTGCAACTGTATTTTCCAATCACATCATCGTAGTTCTCGTCCAATCTATCTCTATTTCAATCCCAACTCTAACTTCGCAATGAATATAATCAATGTAGTTTCGAACAGACATTAATTTAATTAGTGTCGCTGATTCCACCGCGGTTAGAATCGTCCCCTTGATTTCTGTAAACTACTATTTACTGCTGTTTTCATATAACTGTAGCTGCATATTCGTATACACTTACTACCGAATGGATCGACGAAAACTGCAAGAAGGTAAGCACTGTACTTGCAGCGGGTTGCCTCTTTGACTTTCCATCGCTGTTCACTCTCTATTTCTCTTGGTCCTCTATCAATCGGGCTAGATATAGGAAGGTAAACTATATATAATTCCCGTTAACAAGGAGATCTCCGTAGTTATATGTACCGAGTGACAACTTTGAGCTGAAACACCCCAAGCCTTGCCATGCCGTATACCGAAACTTCTGTTGGCTCTCAAACGAGAAGGATATCGGTTGGGCTGTCTATCGAAACAGCCCGGGTGTGTGTGTGTGTGTGTGTGTTTTGCTAGGAGAGAGAGAGAGAGAGAGAGAGAGAGAGAGAGAGAGAGAGAGAGACATGTGGGAGAGGGAGGAAGTCAAAGGAATCGTCGATTTATCAAGAGGGTTAGAGGGGTCGATCAATGTTTCACCCCTGTATCTCAGATCCTCGACCTATATGTATTGAGCAGAATCAACCGACCGAAAGAAAAATATACATCAGTCGACCATACATGCAGCAACTGATAATATTTGAAAAATAATAAACGACAAAACAATGTTTTCATGAATTCTTTAAATATCGAAGACAAAATGAACATTTCAAACTTTGTATTATTTATTTAAAAAAAACAGAAATGTTCTATTACTCTTTTACGGCAAATAAAACGATCAAATCATTAAAGCAACTATGCCCTTAAATAATTCAAGGTCAACAGATTTCAACATCGATGGAAATGTTTTAATGTAACTTGTAATTAAAAAAAAAAAAACAATAGTAAGATAGAAAGGAATAGCGAATAGTGAGAGACCAAGCGGAAAAGAAAAATGAACAAAAAAAATACAACTTGGAAGTGTGGAGGCAAACCGGTTTCTCAACTTATGGTTTGCTACAACGTGGCATTGTCATAGTGGGAAGATAATACTCTCGATCTTATACTTTCTTCTTCGGTTAAACCATTCGTGAAGTGCATTGACCTCTATATGCATCCAATTTTGAATATTTTATAACCAAATGCCTACAATTCATTCGGTTGTGTTTATTGATGGTATTTCATGGCAAATTTTGATGGGATTCCATTGCCATAAGGATATGATTGTTGCGAACGATCTGGAGTTGAAAGTGATGCTTTTAGTTTTGTTTGTAGATTTCTACAAAATATTTGTCACGTTAAAAAAAGAAAATGATTAAATAATGGGAAAAATGAATTATTTGTTTATCTCGGTTTGAAAGAAAAACGAAGCGAGCTTTTCTTAGCTTCTTTTTTGGTTTTTATCAATAAAATGTCCTATTAGTAGTTTTCGTATTTAACGACGAAGAAGCGCGATACGTAAGTACGGAGAATAAACAGTTTATATTCTCGCGGCAAATCAATTTTTAACGATGGCAAAGTTCCGAGAGCGTCCAACGCAGTATGACGGGAGGGAGGATATAAAAAACTGAAGAGAAACAGGAAGAGGAAAAAAGAGGAGCAAATAAGCCGAGAGTCGTTTTGCTGGCAACAAAATTGACGATAGATACCACGGGAGAGAAAAATCCTCGTCGGATTCCTGTAACGACGTGGAACATCAAGAGAACGTGATAGCGATTGAAAGAAAGAAATGGGCCAAGGGAACGAGGAAGGAGAAAGGTAGTCAACTTGTGTTTGGTCTCGTTTCGTGTGCTACTGGGTCTCGATATGGTGGTATGGAGCCCAAAGCTGCGGCTATTCAGAAAAGCTCGCTTTGCTCGCTCTCCCGGAAGTAATTTTTCCCTCTCCCCCCCCCCCCCCCCTCTTTCTCTATATACCTATGTATATATACATCTATAAAAATGTAGGTACGAGTATAGTCACATATATATGGATACATTGAGGAATGAAGCAGGGTAAGATCGAGTGAAGAAGACTACGAGAGAGATACAGTGCTTGGCGCCATTCAAGTGCGACACCCCACTGGGTTTGAGCGAGAAAGAGAAAAAAGAAAGGAGAGGGGACGTAGAGAAACGTTACTATAGACAAAGTACGGGCTTGAGAGAAGAACGAGGATGAGTAGAAAGAAAAAAAAGTGGAACAGACGAAAGAAGGGCTACGTGTAATGAAGAAGGAGATATCGAGAGGGAAGTAATGGCGGGAGAGTAGAACGAAAGACGAGATAGTGAAGCGCAGAGAACATCGTTCCAGACCAACGCTGACGCTGATACCTCGTTGTGAGGAGAGGGATTAACCCTCTAAAGCATGTTGGCGAGAGAAAGAGAGAGAGAGAATGTTGAAGAAAAATTGCGGGGCTGAAGCGGTCGAAGAAATCTTCATGAACGCCGCGCTTCATTTCGAATGAAATGAACGAGCCAGGAAAATCCGACGCGGAAAATCGTATCGAAGGGAAAAAAGAAAAGAAAAAATACTGTGAGAGGAGATGAGAGGAAGGAAAGAGGATAAGAAGCCACGCGTAACGCGACGTAGCGTCGCCGTATCCCCTTGAAAGAGGGTGACTGCTATGGCGTCTCGACACCAACGTTTTTTCCCATTTTTGGGACTGGCTGGCTGATGTTGTGTTTCCTACACTCGTGAATATAATATACGATTATTGGGCACAGGCACGATATAAGCGGGTAAAGGAGAGATTTTGGATCACGAAGAATGATACGACAGAAAATAAACAAGAGGGAGATAAAAAGGATTTATTGATACTCGAGATATCGCGAAAAGATGAAGAATAAAGGAATTCTCAGGGCGTTGAATTTTTGTTGATATTATGAAAAGATTATAACTGATGGTGAATTTGTACGATGGATATTTGCCTAATGGTGAATTAAACGCGCTGGAAAAGACGCCGAACCGCGTAAAAGATGATACTCATTTAGTTAATTATGAGAAATAATAACTGCTGTGGAATTGTAACGTTACTGGTCTGCGTTATCGCGGTATTAAGTGTCGAGGGTTGGAGTCAAAGAGCGAAAGAGATCGACGCGAGTATCGCGTGACTCACCAACTTCACCTCCACAACCAATCTAACACCGATAAAAATTTTGTAATTTAATTTAAATACTATTAAACGTGAATCAAACAACACGTTTCATTCGTATATCAACGAAAATTTACCGCCATCGTAATTTGGAATTAGCAACGATTTAACCTACATCTACCAACATTTTTATAGCGACTCTGACATATTGCAATCATGGCTTGAAAACCATTCAACTGTTTTTATTATTGTTCATGAGAAGATCATATGAAAAATGATTTTTTTTATTATTTCAAGGACTGCCGAAAGGCACAAAGGTGAAGTTTTTTGTGTTTGTTATTATTTCATATCTTTCCCATGTCTGTGAAAACGGCTCCTTGATCCTCCAAGCCAATTTTTCTTGCACACCCTGCTTCCTTCAATCCCTGGTGTCATATACTTATCCAATTCACGTGGGATTCATTCTTCCACTCTGCACAGAAGGAAATACCGACAATCGCACTTATTTCTCTCGTGCTACAGAAGATTGGCCAAGCATGAGAGAAAAATAAGAAAAGACGAACACGAAGGGAAGAAATCACTTTGTAGTGAGGATAAAGAAAAGAAAAAGGAGGATAAGATTGAGTGAATACATGCAGGCAAGCATGCTGGGGTGAATGAATGCGATGGATAAAATGCTAAAGGTTGCCATTTTTCTGAGAGCAATATACGAAGAAATCCTCTTGACCCTTTTGCCCTACTAGCAATTCGTCTAGTGCGTTTTGTCTCGTTCCCTGACCTAAGTTATGGAATAAAAATGGCTCATTTCATGTTGCAATACGATGAGAAAACATTTACTTCGACTTGATAAAAATAAATGCATCATGATAATTCAGGAAATGAGTCTGGTAAAAGTTGAAACTGTGCATCGAATAATTGCATAATTATGGTTCACCTGTGACATGTCATTATTTATTTTGCAGTCTACATTCCATACGTTGATCAAATATAAATGAAGAAAAGCAGATCAATGAATTATTCTACAGAGACGGAGACACATGGTGACGTGGTGCTTCTGTGGGTTGTGCCGCTAAGGTGAGGGGACAAAAGTTCTTGATTTCGCCAGGGTAAAACAAAGACATGAAAACGAAGAAATGTTGAGTGATAAAGAAAGATAGAATGAAAGGTATATTCTAGACTAGATATCTATATACGTATATATATACGACTGTAGTGGAAAGATATGTACGTCGCCGAGCAGGGTCGTTCAACCTTTGAGGCGTTTCGAGGCAGGTTTCTTATCGAGGCAGAAGATAGAGGGTAGAGAAAGGCTTAAAAAGAGAGAAACTAACAGAGGAGTAAGATGGTGAGATAGAGGAAAGAGAGTTCGGGAGACGTTCCCTTTGCATCCTCGACACGCGCACCTCACGTAACACCACCATCCCAACCCTTCTGGTTTCTAGTCACTCCACCACAAGCTTCTTCTTCACCGGAAGCTCAGTACTCAGCCTACGTGAACATGAATACACATGTATACATGTGTCTATACAATTTCAGAGCGTCTCAAAAGTCGAATGGAATATATACAGGATAATGTGTCGGGAAATTCTGATGAGAAAAGTCTTTATGCATTTTTTTCTTCGATCCACCGTTGATGGATTATTGATAAATTCAGTCAAACAGTGAAGTGGTAAAATCGTCGATGCGGTTCTCACTTTTTCTTATCAGTGCAGCGAATTGGCTGTCACTTATTCGTTGATATTTCATCAACGAACCTGTCAACATAAAAATAGATAAGGACTTTTCATTTAGATCGAATGACCATCTAATTTTCCTTGACGGTTGACAGCAACTTTTGTAACAACTTGTACACGTGTATGTATTACGTGCTTTCTTTCGTCAACGTGTCTCTCCGTGGTAACGCCTTGGGCACTCACAACGTTCGGCGTATACCGAAGAAACAAAGGCACTGAGTCTCGAGTTTGCTTCTACATGAATCTTTCCTGCCTCCTCGCTCACCGTGTACCGCCGTATAGAGAAATTTGTACATGGTACACTGCGAATTCACACGTACACTCTCACGGGATCGTATCTACGTGTGTGATTGTGTGTTTGCACTTGTGCTTGTGTGTGTGTGTGTGGATGGTCGAAAATGTAGGAATACTATCGATTCTCAGAGACCGAGAGTCAAACGTGACAAAATTCCCTCTGGCTTATTTCAGAATTAAGAGTTGACGGTCCCTTTGGCTTAGAATATGCCTGAAGGCTCTTCATTGTTGGTGGAGAAGAAGTGAGATCTTGTTTTAAGATTTTAACGGGGAAAATCCTTGATTATTCACATACTGTATAACTACTAACAATAATAATAATTACTTTAATTATTACTAATGAGCGTGGCTCTGAGACGAAAGTAACACTTACAAAAACAAAATAGTTTGCAACCAACTATTTGGCGGATAAAAAATCGTCATCAACCTAGGTTTTAAGAAATTCTTACTCAGGCGTCTCGTCGATAAATAAAATTGAATAAAATCTATATCGAAACATGTTCCAAAATGGCATGAATGCTTATCCATGAAGTCTTGAAAATAAGTCAAGAATTTTTTCATTTGATAAATCGACTCGAGTCGCATTCGAAGCGGGTAAAATAGGGTGCATTTCGGAAAGAAAAATCTATACGGCGAGGTTGGATAACTGCTAGGGATAAACAAGTTTTAGGAATATATGTTTATCTCACTTCGATTTCTCTTTAAATTTCTCGTTAGCGTGAAAGCGAACTAAAATGGAAAAGAAACACGAAAGGGGTGCAGAAAATTCAGTGAGGAACGAGCCCAGAAATATACAAATATTCACTCGTTCGCGAAGGGGTAGTGACGAGAGACCGTCGTTCTCACAGCCTCTGGTGATTCGAGAGACTTCGGCTAAATTGGTTTTCGTAACGGAAGAGGAGCTTGGAAGTGCTCGCGAGTGGAGAGAGAAGCGGCTTGGTGGTTGTTCAGGCCCGAAGGCAAAGCGTTTCACTTGCGTGTATTGTCGCTCTCCGCTCTCTGCTGGTGGGTCGCTCGTGGTCGGTACACTTGATTTTTGTATTTTTTGTTTTTCATCACTAGACGAGAGACGAGAAATATCGCGTTGATGCTCTTCGTATTTCATGCAAAAGCAAAAAATAATGAGAATGAGGGAGGGAAAGAGATGGAGAACGAGAAGGTGGAAGAAGAGGTAAAGGTAAAAAAAATATTTGCATTTTCGAAACTTTGAGTTTCTACCGTTCATTAATTTTCATGTATCCTTCACGGTTTAAACGTATGCACATATTTTTGTCCCTCTTGTCTTTGCGAATCACAAAACCATTACGACTTTTCGCAACATTCTCTCACCACATCTTACTTGTTTGGGCTGAATATTACGTTGTGAAAAATGGGACGACGTTTTACTTTAATTATTTTTTGTGAGATTTTTACTCGCTGTTCCCATCGTCGTATCCGTTTGGAAAATAATTCAAAGTTTTAATTGCACGAATGTCATAAATCTGTGAAATTTTTCTCTTTAATCGCGGAAATAGTAAAAATTTTACAAACAACCGAACCTAGGAAAGCAAATGAATAAGAAAAACCAAATCTTCAATTTTTCTTTTTCAATTAGATACATTTGTGTAAAGTATCAGAGAAAAAATGCAAAGACTTTGGATTTCTTTGACTGTTCACCCGAGAATAGCTTTTATGTACAGGTCTGATTTTCATCACTACGTTCATCCATCACTGGGAGCATTAAAGTGTGAACGAACATGGCAAAAATGGCGCTCATGACGTTTCTTGTAATGGCTACCATCGCTGCCGTCTTCGTGCGTCAAACCAAGTTGAAGGGAAAAAACGTAACGAGCGAAACACAACGGTGAGAAACATTTATTGGCTTATTTTTCTTTTCGTTGCGCAGTCGTGATCGAGTATGACGGGGAAGAAAAGAGATGAGAATTTTTTGTGAAAAGTAGGATCTTTATATACTGAGGAACGTGGCCAAGGTATAAATCACAAGACACGTGACAGGTGAACATTTTGTAAACGAAGTGAAACGCTTTTAAAGCATTGGCATAGATTTTTCGAGTCATTTTAGTGTTTGTGTAGAATTGTTTTTCTTATTACAGCTGAATATACGTGAATGCAAAAATGCCCACCTAAATAAACACTGATAAATGATAATACGAGAGCAACGAGATTAGAGTTGTCACCTTTTCATTACTTTGGTTTAACACGACACGTCAACGCGAAACGTTTATAACCGACAAGTTGCATAAACTGGGTCACCAATGAATTGTTACGCGTAAAAAATGGACATTCAGCATCAGATAAAATGCCGAGGCGTATTTTGTAAAATAGTGAAAAGTGATTACTCGAAAATGTTTTTGTATCGTTTGCAAAGTTAAAATATAATTATTGGATCAATTCCGATGTCGAGTAACGAACAATAATCGAAAATAAATATTTTATTATCTGAAACGGTCGGATTTTTTTTCACAGATTCAGGGAAAACAGCAAGGGGTTGTTTCTATGGTGATAGAGCGAGAGTTTGTCACGCATGTAATCAGAAAAATTGGCTGATTGTCGCGACGGTGAACAAAAAAGCAGCGAGCATTTCACTCATGGCAATGATGTGACAATCCAAAGCAAATCAATACCGTTCATACAATATAAAACACAAGCGATACTATTCAACAGGCTCAGCGAGCCCATACAATGCTTGTAATTTAATTATAAAACATCAATCAAACGGTAACCCACTTGAATCGATTTTCCCAATCATTTCATCAAAAACACGGCTCCAAGGTCTGAGCTTTATTGTGCTGTGTAATAATGAATAAAAAGAAGGAAAAAAAAACTCCTATGGGCGGTGAGCCTAAACTTCAGTTAAAGAATTACAAGAGGCCTTTCAGCATATTAAATAAAAAACATAGTCGTCCATCGAATTTAGTCTTCTGATCGTCCGAGCTCCCGACCACACCGAATCAATGATGCCATTACCGAAGACATTATAAATTTGAACAACGAAAACCTCTTTCCGGTTCTATCGAAAAACCCAAAATAGACGAAAAATCATAGGGACACTACAGCGATGACAGGAGAATAGTTCAATGATTCTCCGTACGATTAATAAGTTAGACTCGAAATGCAGAGTTTCCCGAACTGGAAAAAACGCCTAAAAAATGAATACCTTAGTATGCAAATCATGAGAATACCGTCAAATTAGATATTTATCGAACCCTTTTCATCCCAATTAGTGGAGAATGTTAAAATTTGAACGATACGAACTGCAATTCGACGGATAGTTCGGAGCGTATTTGCCTATTAATCAACCGATTGGGAATGGGACAAGAGCGTAAAATCAGAGTTTGGAAAAAGTTCAGTAGCGAGAGAGTCTGCACACGTGGGTCATATCGTTACGCTCTCGCGCGCGAAGCTGATGGCCGGAACGACCGCATGGAACACGACTTTGCACTTCGGCAAAGCCTCAATGATAATGCTCGCGTTTATTTTTATTCTCCGATCGTTACTTTTTTTTTTGTTCATTTTTTTTCTTTTTACTTGGCAATCCATTTCGTGCCGTAATATTGTCCGCAGCGAGGCATAACCAAGAGCGTCTCGTTGTGGCGCTCGAATGGAGTCGAGAATCGAGCAGCGTTCGTATAATCAGCCAGCCTACTCTACTGTGCAATGCGTTTCACCGTGTAGAGGAAAACGTTACCAATAAAAGCCGTAAAATGACTGTAGAGAGTGAAAAAAAATGTATTGAAAAACCATTAAAGACCGCATTACAAACCATAGAGATTGCGTAACGCAACTCTGTGATTTTATTCGCATTTTTTGTTAAACGCTATACGCATTTTTCCATGATATAATCACCAAGTAAGTAAGGAATGTATGATACGACCGAATTTATTCGCAATCACGTTTTCGAGAAAATAGTAATACTGTCAAACACGAAAATCTGTATGAAGTAATCCAAGAAAATGATCTAATTGAATCCTCCAATCATCCTGGGCGATATTCGCGACGGAACAGCCTGTGTAATTTATTATTAAAACCCCAATCAATTTATGTAAATTACCTTCCTTCATAAACCCTTTTGACACGCTCGCCTTTTACGATTCCCTCTTCGTTCGTCTCTATTTCCTTTTCATGCGTAATTACGTTACATGTTCGTAGGTTTCTGTTGCCTGTAAAAATGTCCATCGTTCGTGCGCGTGCTTCCCGCGCACTTCGGCCGACGTGCAAATAATTGCAGGTGCTCTTGCACGCAGTGCTTTTGTGGTGGTGTATCTCGTGGTGTGAGAGTGTAAGTGAAAACGCAATGTCTGTATATACCGAGGGTTCGAAAAGTGGCATCCGAGACATCATCATAATAATATATGCCTCGACAAAATTTATACCCGGGGATCGAACTATAAGCTTGAACGGAGGAAAATTCTGATTGAGTCCGTTCCATAAAACATACTTTAGCAACAGTTTATCATCGCTGTCTTTAAAAGGATAAATAAGTATCGACTTTTTTCTTCGGAGTTGCGAATATGTTAAGCTCGTTAATTCTGGCACCACTTTGAGGACACCGTTTATACACACGTGTATTTTATATGTGTAACTTTCATTAATTATGCCATAAACGCGCGTGACTCCCAGTGGGTTCCCTGGTAAAATTTGCATGCGACGACTGTACAGTACAGGTACAAAGACACTATGAGTCTACATAGGCATCTCTGAATATACGTCTATGTGTGATATGGTTAAGTATTTCGAAGCGTTGGGTTGATGTGACATTGTCGACAGGCAAGTGAGACAAAAAAGACAAAAGGTATAAAGAGGGAGCAACAGAGGGTTTTGTTTGGATCCTGAGGTTTCAGGCTCTCTTGCAACTGCATTGGAAAAGAAATTTATAATTGGCCAACTAAAATGGTTAAGTATTGAGTGAACTTTGTTTTCATTGCAATCGTACAAGAACCACGACGAGAATATCGTTTCAAACACAGCTTGGCTATGAAGCCCATTATGATGTATTTTCAACTTTTATTAATGAAATGATCTTTAAGTTTCTTAAGTTTTTGAAATAAAATGTTCAGATTATTGGATAAAGTGGAGTATTCTTGATGGTGAAAAAGAGAAATACGAGTTGCTATGAAAGATAGTTCAAGATACAGGGGTTAAGTTAACGTAGAAAACGAAAATGAGATACACCTGAACTCGAGAAAAGGGGAAGAGAACGAGAGGGGGATAATAAAAGAGGATTTTGCTCCTACTAACAGTGCATTCAGAGCATTAAGGTCGTCGTTGTGTTACCTTAAGTTGACGCACCATTGCACCACGGAGATATAATGCAAAAGCCATTCTGGCCCTTTGGAGCGATAGATATACACACTTGAATGTATTTATTTATATATTATATATATGAGTGGAAGAATATATAACGGAAAGCGCGTTAAGACGATGCAAAGCAGGATGTTGGACGCTAATATACCGCGCATTTCCATAATCCGCTTGGTTCAAATTCAGATGGGACTCCTATAACCATCTCACCATCCTACAAGTCTTCTATTCTCCTTTGCTATATAGATAACTGCATACACAGGGCTTCACTATTACACGCATCTTTTCTACCCTTGTCCTTTTCACTCACTTAAGCTTTACCTCTTTCTCTTCGCTTTCTCGCATTTCAACAAGGGAAAAGCATCGCGGCGCCCAGAGGTTCGTATCTCGGATTTGTATATACGTGCTTTCAGCCCCATGGGAAGATCGTAGATCGTCCGTTATACACATACAGACAAGAATTTACAATCCCGCTCGTATTACACAAAGTAGCGAGAATCTCCTAAGGGGTTTCGCGACTCTACATGTGCGGGTTGTTATAAAAAGCCGAAAAAAAACGCCTCTCCCAACAGAGTCGTAAATGAAGGAAAAAATCTGCTTCGCGAATAAAATTTCTACCACCATTTTTCATCCCAGGTTGCAATTTATCGAGATGAGCAATTGTTCTATTTCCTAAAAGTAAAGGCATTCGTTGCTTATACCGATGAATTTAACTACCGGGAGCCGGAATCGCGACCCTACGAAATTGCAATTAAGGGCTTACATGCACTTGTGAGAAGTAAAAAAAGTCGATTTTCCAAAAATATTTTTATCTCATGGTGGTCACCCTTTATGTATAGTTTCTAATAATTTTTCAGGATCGATGATGTATTGAGAAGTTATGAGAAAAAAATCATCTCGAAATGACAGATGTTTGAACACCAAAACGATTTTATACGAAATTATGATTTCGAAAAGCATCTTTACACGATTGTCTAGTGCTGGTCGAACGATTTTGCGTCTAAACGTCATAGTTTTCGATTCATAAGAAACAGAAGGAAAAAAACACACGTCAAAATCCCAACGTTTAGGAACATCTGGCAAAAATGCATCGTATAAAATTCGATCTTGACAATAACTGGTTGTATTTGCCAACTTTGAGGAAAAAAAAATTGTTTCATTTTCGGGCTAGAAATTATGATCTTATTCTCAGCACCTCCAGTTGTACAGAAGCCATTAAATAATAAATAATAAATTGTTAATCAGAAGAATCATCCAAACATTAGTTTTGGTTACCAAGATTCGTATTGTTGCAGCTGTAAATATGTATATATACGAAAGTTTATGACGTGACACTTTGAAAAAGAATGAAGTAAAAAAGAGAGACAGTGTGCGGTGGAACACACAACTAGTTTATAACAAGCTAAAATAAAGATAAGTCCGGAACGTACCACCGCTTAATTGCACGCAAGCTCCACAATTTTCACCCCTTGTTTTACGTACAAGGACATGGGAACGCATACAACGCTCTTCGTTCTCCACTTTTGTCCCTTGTATGCTCTCCGTATTATTGCAAGCGTTGTACGAGGAACCTTCTCCCTTTTGTATGCGAGTGACGACCCTTTACATTTGCTAGCCGTCCAAGCGGTGGGTCTTGTGCGCGTTTATTACTATTACGTAATGGTGTCATCCCTCTCGCGATTTATTATCGGACAAGTGTTCATTCATGTAATTAGAGTTCTACTTGAAATTAAGCTAATTAATGCTTGATGATACTTTTTTCACATTGAACTTTCCTTCAAATTCACTTTAAAGATGTTGAATTTCGGTCTTTAAATATCATTCTCCGGATTGTAATTTGTATTTCTCAAATTTAGCGAATTTATCAACGGTCAATGTTCACAGGTTGATATGATACGGATTATTTATAGAATATCCAATAGGAACTGATATAAGTACTTGGTTTTATCAGAAGACAAAATGTGACATGATAAAAAATTGCATAAATGTTTCTCATACGGAATTATAAAAAATGATTCAATGTATTGCACACAGTTTTGTATGAAATCTTATCAAATCACTCTACATTCTGGGTTTTAATTACAATTAACCTCTTTCGATCCAGTTAACCAGCGAATATCAAACACGAACATTTTGAGAATAGATCAAATGATCACTTCCGGCGGTGCACCGTGTGATTAAATAATCGTTTTATTAGAATAATACTTCAAAGAAACCTTGAACCGTGCGAGGCAGATGGGAAGATCCTAACTTTGTCTGATATTTATTCCACTAATAACGGAATATGAATGTAGTTGAGTGGTTATCTTTTGGTTTTATCTGTGTAAAGCTGCTGCATAGAAAAGCGGAGAAAATGTTTATGAGACTTATGCTTGGATCGTCATAATGGTGTGTGAGTGCGAGAAAATGTGAGAGAGAGAGAGAGAGAGAAAGGCAGAGAGGGTAGAGAAAATGGAGAGGGAGGGAATGAGGCAGAGGAACCAGTCCCCCTCAGTGAAAATTCAAAGCGAGATTCTTAATTGCGTTATTCCGAGCCGGTGAGCATTCTATTTCACGAGCTAGATTGTCGAGGCTCTCAGGTTATATCGTGGACCGGTTGATCCTGGCGTTGAGCCAAAAAAACAGTTAAAGAAGCGTCATTGCCAGGATTGCTACGCGAAATAGCTTTGGGCGGAAGGGAGCTTCTGCTCATAGTTCCACAAGTACACGAGCGAACGAGCCCAAGTAATAGGGGGGCGTACTTGATTGTCATCATTGGTACAAGTTGGAAAAGATTTCAATTAAACCAACCGCCAAGTGGATGTTTGTGCTTGGCGGCTGTGAATAAGAAATCGTAGAGGGAGAAAGAAATTGGAGATTTAGAGAAAGGAAAGCCTGACCATGACTGCACATTTTTATGACCTTCAATTCTTATGATAATGTTGGCAAATGCTTGGATCTCGTGAACCAAGTTTGAGTCTTATCGCGAGAATTACACTGTGAAAAAAAAGTACATTTTACCCGTTGGAGCATTAGTTTTGTTCCAACCAGCAGAAACGAAACGTTGCTTCTTCAATTAAAACACCAAGAAAATTGGAAGGCGAATGCAATTTTCACGTTTATTAAAATTTTCAAGTTATTATAACAAGATGCGCGAGTAATATGAAGATTATTTCCTATGAGTAACGACGGTGTACATGCAATTTCCAATGGAATCTCAACAAGTATTCGTTCACTCAAACTTTCCCGATGCTTTGACATGAAGAGAGACGACGTTTGTGAAACTACCATTGAACGTTGAAATTCTCTTTAGTTCAAATTTGTTGAATTCAATTTCCCAAGTTGAGGTTATGGATTTTAAACGTAATTACGAACGCAGATATTGTCGAAGATATGGATCTACAGTAATATCAACAAAGACTTAGTCGATGATAAAAGACTCTTTTAACTCCATATACTTGACAAGATACTGTGTAACGTACCGCGAAAATGCCTTGAGAGATTTGCGGAAATTCATTACCAAAGAGTACAGTTAAAGTCAAAGATGAGATGCTTTCACGAAGCTTCTTCGTAGGAACATAATTTTCAAATTAAAGATGTAACCCGATGATGCAAATCATTCTTGTCGATTAGCCCTTGTTTACTCGCCTCACAATTCACTTTAATGGCCATTTAATTCCAAATCCTTGTTCTATGGCACAGTGTACCGAATTTTTATCATGTAGAATCATTCAAGGTGACTTTACATATGCAATCCTATCTGCTTTGCTGCATTAACTTTCCTACGGCACCTAATCGATCTCACGGAATAGTCATTTGTTACGAAACGAAAATAAAATGCTTCGATGAGGGAAGGAATGTTTGCTGTTACGTAGAGCAACAAATAGCTTAGGAAAAAGAAGACTCAAAGAAGAACGCGAGATAAGTTAGAAAAGGTAAAGGGACAAGGTTGTTTCACAGGGAGCAAAAGTTTTCCACGTCGTACGCAGCACGGCCAATGGATGGCTGAGACCATCTCTCGTTCCATTGTGCTTCGTGGATGCTGCCAGGGGCATACATGTGAATGGCTGGTGCTACCATGGATAATTACCACGAGCCAATTGTAATTCTCTGGAATGAAATAGGGTTGAGCATATGAGTTTGCTTTGCAGTGTCGTTGAAGACTATCACAGACCTCGTTCATGGTAACCTTTTACAAGGTGCTAATGAATCTTTATATGCGCTGTGGGCATACAAAGTTTGAATTTTTTTTCTCCAGCGCTATGAGAAAAAGAACAGGGCCGACGTTTTCGCAACATTCGCAAGACCGAATGGACTTGAATCAAAGACCGAACTATCTAGCGGTTAATTAAAATGCTTTTGTTAAACTTCCATTTCCGCCATGGAAGATTGTGGCAGTTTAAATGTGTGTAAGCCAACATTTAGGCCACCACGAAGTAGTATAATGAACCACGCGAAGTCGAGGCGAGAGGAGACTACGTAAACGAGTTTTTGAATCGACTGAATTGCATGCAAGTGAATAATGATGTAATAAAACATGGTAAAAGCTTGCCCAGTCGACAATTTAGTTCAAGTTAACTTGACCGAAGCCCTATATAGAAACTTTAAAAATAACTTATCCCGGAAAGCCAGAACAGGGCTAGAGAAATTTCATCAGAATGCTTGGGGCTGCATTTCTACGTCGAAGTATAGTGAACTTTTAGGACAATAATAATAGTTCGCCACCCAGTCTGATGTCGACGAAACGCGATACTATGAAGGAGGAGAAAACTATCATCCATATTAATTTGAAAATTCAATTAATTTTGAATCCACTAGTTGAAGTGAAGTTTCGTTGAGCCGAATCTTGAATGATAAATGTGAAAGGGTTGGCAGAGGCAGAGGATACACATGAAACGCCCTGAAAGACGACCCGAAATAATGTAAAAACAGGCATCTCTGAGCTGCAGAGTATACTTTAACATGGCAAAAGCTGCATGAAAGTCTTGTGGCAAAAACCACCTCAGTGTGGTTTTTCGAGACACAGAGCTGTCCCGAGGCACCCTTTATCCGGCAAATCGCAGAGTTCCCTCCCATGAGGAATCTAGGTCGGTCGTGTTACTTGCCGACGTTGAGCAGTGTTGACGCCATCCGGACGCTCCACCCTACCGGGAACTTGCTTTTAGCACGAGATTAATTGCTACGAGATTAGAGTCAACCGCTAAAACGCACTCGCCCTCCGCGAGAGCGAGCCTAAAGAGAATCTATTCGTACGAAGATGAACGATAGCCTTGTGGTATTCATGTTCTATAATAATACCCATCTTATGGGGTCTATATGGGCATAAGTACCTTCGTCCTGTTATCTCGTAAATATATCTCGTATCTCGTCCCAATGCTTTTGTTACTTCAAGTTCTTTGGCCGAAAAGTTCCAATGAAATTTCATTCTACAAAACATATCCACACGTAACCATCAAAATTATGATACTTGATGGCTAATAATTCTGGAAATTCTATTCAAACTTGCGGCCAAAATATCCACCGAGCATACGAGCGAAGATAAACAAAGGAATCAACTCGAGAAAATCATCATTAAACATAAATAATCTACAAAAAAGACGATTCCTCAGTATTAATCATCAGTAGGTTGAGGTGGATATACAGAAAAGTTGGAAACTTATGAAATATGCACAACGAACACCTTGACTCAGCGTGACTTGAGAATGAATTTGAAGGAAGAATAACGTTAAAGGCCGGAAGCCCGTCGTTGCGGAATTGAACTTGGAAATGGAAATTTGAGGAATGCAGCACAAAAGTAGCGTACTCGAGACAGCGAATGTGAAGAAACGCACGACTGAGAACACGTTTGAGAAGGGGATTGGGTAAAGCCGGAACAAGAGGACCAAGTTGGTAGGCAAGTTTTGACTTATACGGCTAATGCTCAGTTAAACTCGGCGGATAAAAGGGCGGGCGAGAGTTCGAGTGAAGACCGGGGGATGAATGAGAAGGATGGCGAAAGAGAAAGAAAGGAGAGTGCGGGGTTGCATAGCGGCTAAAATCTCGCAGAAAGGTAAGATACGAATCCGCTAGGTCCCGAATTCCTTCTATTCCCATCAGACGTGTACATACAGTTACCGTACAGTATATATACATATTCATGTATGCATATATAAGATGCTGTATTAGGGTCGATACGAGCGACGTTCTGTCTATGGCAAGGACCTAGAGCCAGTGAATTTGTCCAGTGATTAGGGTAATTGGCAATGGTTCGAATCAAGGGTACTCAATCAGGCGACTAATTCCTATCTCGTCCTTACTCAAGCCAGCCTTTCGTAGAAACGGTTGTAGCGTAACTACTTGTAGCTATGTATAGTAATTGAGGTCCTGCAAAGTAAAAGGGCGTAATTCGTATCATTCAAGACACGGATGGTGACATCGTTTACGCCTTTTTGTAACTGATCTTTACATATGGATATACATAGATTCTGTATCTGGTTACGTGCGAAAATCGAATTGCCTCTGGCCAAGAGGATTCTGACCTAATCTGTAAGATGGAGAGTTTCGAACTCCAAGATTGGTTAATGGTTCAAAGAGAGGCTGTCACGTATGCGATAGGTATTAATAATCCCGGGAATACCCTAGTGTTCAAATTGTTTGCCTTATCTAGGAAGTTATATCTCGGTAAAACTAATAATTGAATAACTATAAGAAATCTAGAAGACAAGATTGTTAATTATCCACATTGCTTCAAGCCTCCATATTGCACCTAATCTAGTTCTTGAATTTCTTTAAAAACATTCCTCTTCGACGCTCTTTGTCTTCTTTTCTATTGCATGGACTAGTAAAGTGTCTTCAACGCTTAACCATGGAATTATATCTGCTGGTCTGATGCATGGTCTTTTTCGTTTTCACCTCAGATCGTATTTCTTGTTATATTACAACGCAAGTCGTATTTACTGTAGAAGCACGTACACACACACACACACGCGCATATATATACAAAGGCTAACTGAAGTCCTGACGGTAGTGTAGCAGAGAATTTATCGGGCGCGGCACACTTGGATGCACGGCAATGCCGATTATCCCGGGAGGGACTAGCAGTGCCCTAACATCGTCGTGGCTAATCCCCCACGAGGCTTCGATTTCTCGATGGTAAAATTTATGACAAGCAACGCGAGCAGCTAAGCCACGAGACCGCAGAAACTCTGCGGGCCATAAAATATCGTAGGAATGACGCTTAAATCAAACGGCATCGAAGACTGTAGGTGTAACGTAATTTCTCATCACCCTGTCGCGCTCCTTGAAAATTCCATCTATTAGCACTTACATCGCCTCTATATTGTTATAACACCAGCTTTCGCCATTCGTTGATCTATCTTCAGTACAAACCAGAACATTTTGACGATAAATTGAATACCGATGAAAGTGATTGCTCCCCTTGAAAGCGCAGCCAAAAGTATCCACGCATATATTGATACGAAACAAATATCGAATCACCAGCAAACATTGAATTGCATCAGACAGATATACATTCACCCACTCCATCCATAACTCTTTCTCTTCTGTTCCGCTCTCTTTCTCTTTATGCCTCTCTTCCGTTTGAATCTACGCTCAGGTGCAATTTCATAAGCGCCAAATCAATTCCAATCAGAAATAATTGGGTGCGCTTCCCGGATTTTGGTATATTAGTGTGTTTTAGTGGTTACGTAGTAGAGGCTGGGACTAGATCGCGGGTACGGACAAACTGCACATCGACGTACAGACGAAATGGTTGGGGGATCAGAAGAGACGAAGAGTACAGTAATAGATTTGTACGCAGTGACAAAGCGACCATGCAGCATCGATAATAACATAGAGATAGACACATGGGGGGAGAATGAGATACGCGGAAGGCTCGGAATGGATATATACGTTGGTCATGTGTTAAGTTCGGCGCCCCTGGCCCCCCGAAATATACATTTCTACGCCTCTCTGCATGAATATCTCTTTACCATAGAAATATATCCCATATCTCGAGCGTGTATGCATAATCGAATGTTATCCTACGATAAATCAGATCGCACGAGTGCTCATCGAAGCTCTTCATCTCTGTATGCGTGTTGCTGCCCGATGTGTCTCCTTGGTATATCAACGTTGTATTACCGTTGCATAGTCCGTTAAATGATGTATATAAACCTATATTACATGATCCCCAGCATCGAAGCGAGCAATCTGTTATGGTTACAGAATGCAGAAAAACGAGGATTTCAGACTCGACAAGGTCTGGCCGCGTGTGTAGACACTTTCGAGAGAGAGAGAGAGAGAGAGAGAGAGAGAGAGAGAGAGAGAGAGAGAAGAAGCGAGAGGTAGCAAGATTGAGGTTGAGAGCTCGGATGATGTTGCATCGTGGCAGAGTTTCACGCTGCCCGGTAATATCATGTACACCCGGCACTTCCGATAATGGAGGCCAACGAACACGCGATATTTACTGCATATAGTTCATGCCCGTCATGAAAACAACGGAGTAGCGTTACACTATATGGATATATAAAGACACATACGTGTATATATATTTATATATGTAGACGTGTATACAAGTAGAGATTTAGCTGTGACCACCATCGACGAAAATCGAATAGAACGTGGTCTCGAGCGTTCGAATTGTTAATAAATTATAATCTTCATCGCGTGTGCCCCTCAACGCTTGTGACACAATGTCGAGCATACACATAAGTGTCACTGCCAGCTAACCTTTGGCCCATTCAATTGGTTAGAATATAATGCTTTTTTTTTCTTTTTTTTTGTCGCGGAGAAATATATTCTTTTCACATATATTTGCAAGTGTTCATAGCTTCATTGAATGAAATAACGTTTTCTACAGAATTCCCACGTGTAAGATCATCTGAGCGACGCCTACTAGTCCGCTTTACATGCTCGTTCAAACTGGGTTCTGAATTAACATTTACATCGTTGATCATCCAGAGTCTAAGATAGTGTGCAATGTCAATATATAATGAATGGCATTGTTACAACATACGAGTACTAATAAACATACTATTGAATTCTTTCTCTTCATCTGCTGGCTTCTGCACAATTTGTAGCTTGGATCCCGATACACGTATTACATTTCCATTGTGTAAGTATTACGTTCAAGATGTCAGAGTGTGTGTACCAGTTAATAAAGGTCGTGGGGTTTTCAATCAAAGTTCTCGTCGCTCTGCTCCACTGATGGTATGTGGGCACAATAGTCATCATCGTTTCGCAGTGTGTGTCTGTGTGTGTGTGTGTGTGTCCGTGTATATATATAAATAAACGAGCCCGGGAGCGCCGTTTAGACTCGTTTGAGGCACAATGATGTAGGTATATATGTTACCGAGAATTTCTCACTGTGACAGAACTGCATGCGAAAACTGACCGACTTTTAGTACGGAACGGTTTATATTACTGGAAATGGGAATACATCAATCAATTTCACAGTACATTCTCATTACATAGAGAATAGAACGAAACGACTGGAGGACGAAAGGGTGATTGGAAGGGAAAAAAAAGTACAGAAGAAAAATCAAGGCACAGAGGAAACCAGTAGAAATGTTGCATCAGCCTCTCTCCACGCTGCTGCCTTCTGTAAGCGAGTGAATAGATGCTTTCGGTGTCAATGCTCTCCTCCGTCTGATCAATAATGTATTCGTACACCAGATCTTTTTGGAATCCATACGCGTATGTGTCAACGGGCTCGCCACACGGTTTGTCAGACAAATGTTTTCCTATCTGTGAGCACGCATGTGCATTACACGCTCTTCTGCTCTGGAATGTTTCGAGGTACGATGACGAAACGGAATGTTTACCGTCGAACAGACATCCTTTGACGGTTACCGAACCTCTATAATTAAAAGCCCTCATTCGATCAACGTGTGAATAAAGATTACATGAGAATGTGACTTTCCCTCTGATGACCCAAATGGAATTTGTAATAATTTCCATTGACCACCGCAAATGTTATGTGCCTCTGTTCAAAGTTTATCTCGACAATAACTGCAACAATTTGTGGAAAATGTCGTGGGACTCGTATACGGTAATCCGTCTGTCCAGGAGATATTGCATAATACCTAAATTCCTCATGGTAAACCTCATGGTAGTCAGTCCGGGTAGGATGGTCCTTGTAGTAATAGGAAGAGTTCTCAATCTCTGTGGGACGTTGGGATCAAGAGAGACAGAGGAACGAGAGTATAAGATGAGGAGTAAGCGAGCGAGAGAAAAGGGGCGAAAGCTGGAGATGCTCGAAATAGTCTGAGCCCTCAGAAAAGCTTACGAAGCTAGGTTAAAGGGCTCATGCCGAGATTAGGCAGTATGCAGACAGTTAAGAGGAGCAAAGAGACAGAGAGAGAAAAGGCCACGACAGCAATAGCAGCTGCCACTTGCTGCTGTGGAGTAAAAGAGAAATCCTGCTGAATCCCATAGACGAGATTTTTCGCTCATCTGGCAAATTTTCTCTGTCTTGTCCGAAGCACGGCTTGAACCGCGTTATTATTAAATGCTTGTCGCTGGAATATCGTACAAGTTATCGTGTTTTTTCATATTTCATGTGTGCTTCCCAAAAACTACCTGGTTCTTTGAAAGCAACATGATATACAAATGAAAAAAAAAAGAATCTGGATACCGTACGTACTCGGAATACTGGATGTTGAAGTTTACATTGTTTGGGGGTGCTGTAATGAATTTTCAATCGGTACCTGAGCTGCATTAGTAGTAAGCTTATTATTAATGAGCTGCATTGTAGGGAAATGATACCTTGATTGTCATTTAAGGTGGAAAGCGATGAAAGACGCTATTATAATGATTAAATTTTCAATTACATAGTCATAACCGAATCGTGTCTTAATTCGTTATTTGCATTAAAATTAATCTGTATAATTACTTCATCAGAGATGAGGATACTTGCACTAAATTACCAGCCACGGTTTTTTTGTAGTAATACTGCAATCATTGATTACAGCAAATGGCATGCGATTACATTATAATGTCGAGTAGGGCTTCGAGGAAGCTTTCCGCGAACGGGAATCCACGAACATGACAAGCCGTTACATGATGCGATACAATAAACGGTTGAATAATATAGGCGTTGCAAGGGCAGGTCATGGTAGGGGTAACTCGTATCTCGCGAAAGAGCGTGTTCTTTGGTCATCAATGTATCAACGTACCAAGCAGAGCAGCAAAGGCTTTACATCTGGCAAAGATGAGGGAAATATCGAAGGAGAACAGGAGAGAGAAAGAAAAAGTAAATCGAACATGTAACCTTGACACCTTAATAATAATGTATTTCATCCTTTTACGTATATCGTCGATGCAGCAGCAAGTGACAGACGACGACGATGCTATTTTTGCTAGTTTTCACTGAAAAAAAAGCGTTTCTTATAGTAAAACTCTGTGAAGAAAGATTTCGCAAAGAGATTGTAGAAATCCGAAGCTTATAGAATTGGAGGTATGGGAGAAAAGTGGACATGGGCTTACATTGTTTTAGATGTGAAAAGTGCGATCTTTCCCACGGGAGTATTGGGAGAGTTAAAGTGCAAGCGTAAGACTTGAAAACTTTTCGATGTTTCTACTTCTCGCTTGGAATGCTCGGATCACTTTCAGCGAAAACAAAAGGATAAAAAGAAAATAGTAAAGAGAAAAAAAAAAACAAAAAAAAGGAGTAACTTCTTCGTTTGCCGAGAATAACTAGGTCTGAGTATAAGATGTAGATTCGTCACAAGAGAATGGAAAATGTCTCGATTCGAAAATACAGCCACCTTCGTACCGGTCGATCCACAGACAATTGAATACAAAATGCATTGACTCGTGATTCACGATAACTACGCGGCCACAAATCCGATAATCGATCGAGAAAAAGATCGAGGAGTTATATTCGAGTGGTTAGGGCATGAGAATGAAGATTTAACGTCTTAGATATATATACACATCCATATATATATATATATATGTGACGACGGAGCGCATCGAGGTATCTATGCTCTGGTTAAGAAAGTCGATGTGCCAAGAAAGCGAGAGAACGGCAGAGAGAGGATTTGAATAATGGAACGGCCGCAGTACCCTCCACCATCGTCGGCGTCGCATCGGACGTCGTAGTCGCTCTCGCTCAACTTCCGCCTCAACTGACTCTTGTCGGCTGTATATAATACAATATATATGTGTGGGTGTTGGGGTATGAGTGTGTTTACATATACATAGCCATAAGTATATATGTCCTATTACAGAATAACGCGAGTTACGCGTATATATACCGGATCCTGCGTCTTTGGCTTTTTCGATTTTCTCCAAGCGCACTCTTACCGCGCGCCAGTGTGTAGTGCATCGCACATATACGTACGTATACTTTTCGAACAAAGTTGCACGTAAAGTGAGAAGGGTATAAGTTACCTGGCTATGATCCGAGAGAGGGATATAAAAGGCAATGGTCCGTGCTTGGGGAAGCCGAGAGTATCACCCGTGGATGGTTCTGAGCGTCGTACAGCGCACGATAGTAGGTGGTAGTCGTGGGTAGCGCGAGTTGATAGAAGCCCTAGAGCACATCTACAGTGAAGTAGAAGTACGTCGCACCAGCCGCAAAGAACCAGCCACCTTAGCGACTCTAACTAAAGGGGGTGTCACACATCTATACCGTTCCTTGCGGTCTTTGTCGTTCCCTTTTCCTCCCTCGCATTTCCTCTGTCTTCCTCATTCGCTCATGATCACATATAACCCTTTTAGAAACTGTAGAAATTGGATGTATATACGCGCATAACTCCACTTCCCATACGTATCGCATGGCTTCGCAAACCTAATGGGAATAGTTAGAGGGATATAACCGCTCCGACAAATAGCAGAAGAAAAGAAAAAAAAAAGGACGTTGAGGAAAGTTTATAGAAAGAACGATAGACACGATTATATGCAGTTTTCATTGAAGGAAATTGTATGTGGTATTGTACTCATAAGATTTGGAATCGAAGCCGATCTACCGGACCGATGTGAATATATTTGTCGTCAAATTTTGACTGATTTAATTTTCAACTGGTAACTTCTTTCCTATCAAGGACAGAGTTGCCAGTCAAGGAGTTAAGGACGGAGCATTAAGGGTTGAAAAAGTTATCTCGAGACGACTGATAGCATAAAAATATTGTGACCCGAAGAACGAACGAGTGGAGAGGGAGCCGATGTAGAAGAGACTCTCGCAGAACGTAGTAACATCAGGGAATTGGCTCGTTGAACCGAATAATTTCATTCGATTTACTGGCAACGAGTTCCCCGTTCGATCTCTAGCTGTATTCATACAATATTACGAATACATATAAACTTCTATATATTACATCACCATGCTGATATCATAGCATAACGTTCAATGGCATACTCTCGACTCTTGGAGCGAGCGATTTAGCAAAGCTGATTTCTCTGGTGTGGAAAATGCACAAGAGTCTCGTTCTGAGAGGGCGACAGCAATCAACAAATGCGCATACAGCCCTGAGGGTATTACTGGTCAGATGGAATGCATTTTCCACTCGGAAATGATCGTCTCTGAGTAATTATCTATGCGATTTCGATATATAATGCGATAGGTAGTTGCGAGAAGAGCAGCTGCGCAAAGCAAGCTATTGTTGTTACTCTTGATACTTTGGTTGAGGTACGTAGATAAACTGAGCGTGTAGAGAATTTAAGCGACGAGTATACGTGTTCGTGTATGCAGAAGTTATCGAAATTTCCATAGAGAGGGGTAATAGATCATTAAAACGAACGAGGGTTGAGAAATGATGAGAAGCTTTCGCTTCATCTATCTCGCAGTGTTGTGGTTGGTCCTGGCGGACACTTGCATCATTGAGTAGGGGGAGGGGAGGGGGGGGGGAGGAGCAGCGTATCCGGGAGATAAGATCTCAAGCTTAATGGGTAAAGCTCCAGGTTATAATTCGCCTCTTAGTGCAGTCCGTAGTATACAACGAATGTTATCACTGTAACGAAAATGGAAGGTGTTCAAAGACTGGTATTACCGGAAGAGACAACCCTCGTACTTTAGATTCAAGTTGAGCCATGTTATGTACTGGGTGAATGACTTGACGGCGAGGGAGGTCACCTCGAAGGATAATCTCGCATGAAAATTCACGGTGGTAGAGATACGCGGACCAAGCGCATTAAAGGTACGGCTATGCACCAGTTGAGTACGTATCGTGTATGTTATTTGTATATATATATATATACATTTATATGTACCTAAGCACAGTATATCTAAAGATAAAGTGCACATACGAAGATGGCGTTGCACGTAGATGCCAGCAGGCCTGCAAGCTTTGCTATTAGACAATACGAATCAGCAACAGCATGGAAGCCGCGAAAGAGAAGAGGAAAAGCTCGGAACACAAGGAAGTGGCAACTACCAGGCCAAGCCGGTATGTACCTTCGAGCTGTACAACAACCGTAGCAGAGAGTATACGGGGAAAGATTTCATTACAGATATAGTTGGAAATGAGACGGACATTATACAATGGCACAATAATGGGCGATTTGCTTCCGCGGCTCAGGATGGCGGAGTGTGCTCTCTTCGTAGACAAGGTGAAAACACGAGTATATACATATACTTAGACAAGACAGCCACCAGCCATGCTATATTAGCAAGATACGTGCCTTATGTATATATAAAGTATATTGATATATACATATTTATATATATATATGGACGAATATATGTGTATACCCGGAAACTACGAGCCATCAGAGAGGAGAGAACGAACTACTCTCCACGTCGGAAATGGCGAAGTACTTTTACTTCTACTCCGGCTTCGAATGATAAGTAATCCTGGCTGTAAAAAGTCTCTCGTTGATCCAGCATGTTATTAAAAAAGATGTTGTAGAAGTACAACACGTCGTACCACGCGGTTATGATCTCACAATGTTTTTCTATCCTTCACCATTTCCGACTTTTTCATCTTCGTTAAGAAAATCGATTTTATTTCGCGGCTGGACAGTGCCAAAACAATGGAAATCCATTGCGTCTACATCAGTAACCGAATCAAATCTTATTCTTCATTGATCAAGAAAAAATGGTGCTTTTCTGTTACGGACGTTGGTGACTGGAGGGACATCTGTATATTTGCTCTGACATAATAACGAACAGTCACGTATTCATGTTAAACAAAAATGATGCTTGAACTGTTTACAAGCCTGGAAGAGGTCGTCGAGTGTATATACTTTTTTTTTCTTCTATCACTTCATTCTAAAAGTACTTTCAACTCCGGTAGGCGACGCATTTTTCACAGCATGATAAAAGTTACGACACAATTATCACGGCTACATCAGTAAGAAGACACGGACGGTAGAGTTGAGAGATGTTACCATCATTTAGGCGTTGTATATCCATCTGAGAGGATATATCACGATGCGTCTTAAAGGATATTATCATTGTATATAGTTCACAATGTCTGTTTGTCGGTTCCGTAAGATTTTATAGGAGAGCACTATTTTTCTTTGTATCTCGCACCTCTTGTCACGGTCATTAACTTTCGCGAACGATCGTAGCGAATGAGTGAATTTTGCTTTCACGGATGCGCTCGCATAGCTTATTACGCGTTTTTCAATGACGACTCCATGCGCGTGCTAGTTTGTTTGTAAGAACGAGTGTACGTGAATTTATGTATCATCAGCCACATTACGGTCAATGAACGTTTGTGATGTATAATAATCAGGCAAATCAAAATTCGCGTGAATCACGCATGCTTCCATGTGCCCTATTTACACGCTGCTATTATACGCAATAATATAATAGCTTTATGGCCTAATAACGCACAGCAAATAAAATTCTTTTCGTAACAAAGTATGAAAAAATTCTAGCAACAAAAGGAATTATGTCAATTTGGAGGTCAAACGATCAGTTCCACGTATAAAAACCTCAAGAACCGCTGCGAGGTAGTGTGTCAAAATTCATTATGGCTGGAACACTAAGAATTTTTTTTTCTTTACTAGAGCCCAAGATTTTCAGCAGTTTTGAGATCGGAAAAAAAGTCACATTTCCTCTGATCATTAAAAAATTAGATTTAATTTAATTTCTCACTATTCATTAAAATCATTAGATTTTTTTTCTCCTTGTCATTAAAATAAAAATCTTATCACTGAATTTGCAAAAAGAATGTTATCGCTTAAAAAGTTTTCCACTGAGAATCATTGATACAAATTTGTTCGAACATTGCAAGATTTGATGCGAATCCAATAAACGGCCACAATTTGGTAACTGAGATTGAAAGGAAACCGATTATTTCGGGCGTTTATCCAAAGTGGTGAGTTTACGATCTCACCTATGCAAGGATGCTTTCACGTGTTTATGCGGGGAAATATAGATCCGAAGAACGAAACAAAGAGAAAGAGAGACGGAGAGTGAGGAAGTAAAGTGGAAAGAGAAAGAGAAAACATGAGCGGAAACACGAAATGGCTGGCTGTGACACAAACCCGGATGCTTTATGGGCCGTGTGCGTAGCACGGGGTACAACACCCCGAGACACGTGTCCATGCCTCACTCGATGCGTACAAGAGAGTCTGGTGTATGGGACGCAAATGCGCGCCAACGCTCTTCGGTGTCTGTTTTTGGTACCACTAAGGTCTGATCCTGGCATGTTATTGCTACTGGTGCTATTAGCCCAAAACTCTGAACCACTGTGAGCAGAGAGCGACGTGACACCCTCATCCCAATCATGGACCATGGGTGGACTTCGTGTTTCACTGTATACAGCCGAGACACGGTCTATCGTTGCATTCATTTACATGGCGCAACGAGTGCATATGACAGAGGAAAAGAGAGATGGGAAAGTGAAAAAAAAAAAAAAAAAAATGGTCCGTTTGTTGTACATGGTCGTAGACGTCATGGATTTCTTTATTGTACTTGCTGGCCATGCTCTCATTTGCTTATGAGGGATGGAGAATGCAAGGACGAATGATCATTGGACGCGTTTTCTATTCATGGTCTTTTTTCCGCTATTATGCTCTGGTTCACTCGTCATTGCGTCTGTTTCTTTATTCATGGCTTCCTCGTTCCTACATTAGTCCGTCATTTGTCCACGTGGTTTATCCAACGAGATAAAGAGGATTAGATTCGCATAAGTTTTCGAACTAAGAAATATATCGTCTCTTTCATTACAATTAAGTTTAATTAGCTCTTAACTCTAATGTGTTGGAAAAAAGTTTACCGCTCAAAGTTAATCTTGCCCCTGTACGAATTGTTTAAATCTAATCAAAGCGGCTTCCTTCTTTACTGTACAACTTTGAAAAAGCACAGAGGGTACTTCAGAGCGTCCTGAGATCCGTAAAATACTGAGAACTTTGGGGGATTTAGGGAGCAAATACATGTGTATATATATTTATATATATATATAGAGTATGAGGGTGAAAACCATCGATCACTCTTGTCCGTCCAGTTCCTTATCCCCAGGGCGCGGCCAGGGGCTAAAACGATAGATGCACCGTTAAGATTAAACGTTCAATTTCGAAGGGTTAGATGGGTGGATCAGAGCAGTAGTGTTATATATCGGTGGAAACACACGGACCACGTGTCTGTCTCGCTGCGAACGAGAGTAAAGTACGAAGTTGCGGTGGTCTCACCTGTCGCCTAGACTTTCCGGGTTTGTGTTCCTCTTTCGAGAGCCATAAAAATAAACAAATAAACTTTACGACAGGGACTATTTCCTTCGTCAGTAAAAATCTCGTACAATCCCGTACAATATTGACGCAAGGTGAGAAATCTTCTGCTTTTTTTTTTTTCTCCACTTCCGAGACACGAGTGAAACGATTTGATTGAAATTCTCTTCCTTCTATAGAATTTCTCCAAGGAAGATGAAGATCGGGATAAACAGTGTTGCTCGACGGTCAACAAGTTATCAGATTACACAAAAAGTAAACAAACAAAAAAAAAAGGCGTTTTTCGACCAATCTCGTCATTCATCTCAGTGGAAAGAACAATATCACATGAGATAACCGGAACTGCGAGCTGTTTCTCGACGGATATCGGGACATGGGTTTTTCGTTACCGTTGTAACGGCTCCAAAAGTACATATATATGATTATTTCTCACCCTGTATAGAGAAAAAGCCCTTAGGACTCGTACGGAAACGAGTGGACCACTGTTACTGTCAATAGAAAACCTATTCACCCTGCTGTCTACGGTTGCTCGGTATACCAATCACGCACATCTACTCAAGCGGTTGGAATCGATTTTTGGATGAGTCGAGGATGGACAATGCGACAGCTCCACGTTTCTCACTCTTTTTTTTTTTATTTCGTCCCTAAAGGCATTCGGGTATAGATGATACTCTCCGACCCGTTCCATTTTTTAGGAACCGTTTTTTCCGCGCTACCAACAATGATATAAAAAAAAAGGTTTCTGCATATTCCCTCAGTGAAAAGAATTTTTGTCAGTTGTGAAATTTATCTGTCCAGTTTCGTATACGAAACTCGTCGTTATAACGACTTTAGAACAAAAGAAAGTGTAATGAAATTTCGAATAAATGACATTTCATAGTTCATCAAAAGTTTGATCGAATTTTATCAATTTATCATACGATTTTCATCAACGTGAGACAAAACATCGCGAGTTTATATTTTCAATAGTTTCAATTGTTTTCCGTGCTCTCGAAACATTGCAATGTGGTTTGATTGTGAGACGGAAGAACAATATAAATAATCAGGCAAACATGTTTTCCTCGAATATGTATAAGACCAGCATTGATGCACGCGAATGTATATAAACGATGTACTTATGTGCGATACGGCACATGGTATAGTCAAGGTATATAGACGATCTGGAATTCCTAGCGCTCGCAGTATCAGCTTTACGTTCGTAGGAGTTTTCCGTTCGAGGACCCATACAAATAGTCGTTCAATTTCCACGACCGGAAACATCGAGATCATGCCGAAGCATCTATCTCGTTCTAGAAACGATGCTGCTTTGCGTTTTGTGATTGAAACTCGAGCGACTGCTTCAACTATTGAGCCTTTTATGCAGACTGGTGCACACAGAAACACACTTCAACACTGGGATTTGAGTTTCAAGATTGCTTTCACGCTTGTACGTTCCTTTTTATTTCGTAAGGAAAAAAAAAAAAGAAAAAAAACATCAAGAAAAAATCATTTTACTTGCCCGCGTAAGCGGGGTTGAATAATCAAAAGAGATCCGTAGAATAAATAAAAAATAATTGAAACGCAACATTGAAGTCATTCGAAGTTGCTCAAAGATTTGAAGTAAATTAAATACGATAATATTGATGGATTTTTCAAATCAATAAAATAAGAAATGTGTGTGTCATGCAAACAAACTTTTCCATGACATTTATGTAAGAGACATGCCATGTCATTGTTTTAGAGGTTAAAAAAGATTTCCTAATTAATAGCAGTCAAGACACGGAGGTATGATCACCAAGTTAATCAGTTCCAGAACATAAACCGTTCAAGATTATTAAAATGTAGGACAACCATAAAACTTTTCGATATTCATGACGCGACAAAAGTGCTTCGATATATCATCAAAAATCAGAGAATTCGTTCCGACGAACGTGCCGAAACGTAAACGAGAACAAAAGAAGTGAAACTAACACAATGACCCGCGACTCACGAATTATACAGAAGAGAAACGTTTACGAGCATATGTTGAAAGTTTAAAACTGAGAGGCACTTGTCGACCGATGATGACTAATCATGAATCTATGGATAAACGAAAGATTGAGCAAGGTCCTGAAAAAGTTTGAGGTTATCGATATGAAATGCCCATGTTTTTATGGGTGTGGAGCAGAAGGGAGGACCCGGGGCAATAAGAATTGAGTAATTTTTTTTTACTCTTCCACAATCTTTATTTGATTCCAGTACAAGAATCATGCACTCGTAAAGATTTCATCAGTCTTTCCGGCACGAGTGTGTTTCCGCTGTAGACAATTTTCTTCGATTAATGACAACGGATCGATGACGAGAAAAGAAACGATGGTTGGAAGCAAAAAATCGAAAAAAATGCAATGTTTCCTCAGGCTAACTGCTCGTCGTCGGACTCCTGTGTATTCACCGGGTGTCCAAGTACACATAATCGACATTGTGACGTTGATTGAACGTCAGAACTTGGAATCAGAAGCTTCAATACTATTTTTTCACTCGATCCTTTCCCTAACGAGTTTATTAATTATTATAGAAAAGCAAAATAACGATCATGAATAAAGGATAAATTTTGAACGTTCTCGACAAAGGTGCCCCGTGCATAGGAGGATGATGAGGAGAGACCTATTCTCTTGAGTATATGTAAGCCAGTGGGTTGTCCGCGGTGCTCGGTCACCAAAGCTTATTCGTATTCAGAGAGCTGTCCGTAGTGCTGGGACCTTCCTGATAGCCCAGCGACAGCGTTCTGTCCTGGTGAGCACAGCAGCTAGCGGTACGAGCTGAGAACGAAAAGCCTCAGCAACCACATCATGATTCCTAGCACGAACGACCGATCGCGCACCCACTCGAGCTCCTCCGAATACTTATGTCAGCGGGTCTAATAGCGATGTTAAAAAGCACAATGTTCCTCAACTCTCTCTTCCTCGTTTGCTGTCTCTGTTCGTCAATCTTTCTCGCTCCCTCGATCTTATAACAATTACCGATTATGCCATTTGGATAGTTGGTCGCAATCGGTACAGAAATAATAGAGCGTACCATCTGCGACCGTGAAGACCTTTTGAAAATTCATCAGAATTCAATTTTCAATCGATGGATTAGCCGATATTTATAATGGAACAAGAGCATTGCGATCAACTTATTTTGTCTGGTTGATGTAACGGCGGTAGACGCAATTCAATCTTCCATTGGGTTTCTATTAACTTTTACTTCAACATTCTCGTTGCATCTTCTGACACATTTATCAGTCAAACATATAATTCTGTACGTTCATTAGTAGGCTAATATTATTGTGTGTACGTGTTTGTTTGTGCGCAAACACACACGCTCGGGTCATCATGCACCTGTTTCCGCAGCAAGTGCCTTGATCGGTTATTGTCGAGACTACCGTGATTTCTAAAGCGCTAATCGAATACGCCGATGAACGTGGGCTGCTTAATATACCGTGCTTCATATACGCGGTGTCCCGAAAATAAATTATTTCCAAATGTCAACGACTGGCAAAGTGACAATAAAATGAAGAAAATACGCGTCTTCGGAATGTCCCGTTTCATTTCGAAATTGGAGAAAAGAAAATCGCAATTTTATTCATTTACGTGTATTTATTTTGTATTTATTTTAATCGATGATATTTCACGACCGTTTTCTTTATAATATTATTTTTTGTTATCTTTGCTGTCAAGGGAAAAAACGTTTCGTATAAATTCTTGTGCTGGCTTTCTTCAGCTCCGAGAAGCATCTCAAACGTTTCCAAAGAACTTTTGAACCTATTGCTTAGTTACGTGTTTTATTATAATTCACCATTTGGAACACCTGGTATATGTGTGAATACTGACGGCAAAACTTTCGAGTATCCGTTTCACATCGTCTGCTTATTTGTACTGTATGGCACGATTCGTAAAGAAAATGAAGAGTGAAAATGAAACCTTTCATGAGGTCTATTTTGGTGGAATTATCAACTGGCATAAATATTGGAGCTTGAAATTAATCATTAGTCAATTGAATTAAACATTTCGAACAACTGTATTTATCACTGTGCACTGTTTTCTTGCTTGGACAACAAATGCAATTCAATGAATATTCGATCGTCGGACTGACTGAACGAAAATAATATTGTGCTCAATATTATAAATAGTTATGTCAGGATTTTATGGTCTTTTATTTTAGCACAGTCATTATTGTTATAAACACCGTTTCGTGACGTTTATCCGCATTCGAGGTCGTCGAAAATGAGATCAAATATTATGTTATAGAAAAAATAATATATCTTCTTGCGTTTGCGGTACGTAAAGTTGAAACTCGAACGAGGCCGAGATCCTGCAGTAAATAATTTGATGATTACGAGTGTAGATTATCGCGCTCATAAGAAATCGCAGCAGAGCTATTTATTTTTTAGCACTTCACAACGCAATAGAAAATGTTCAGAAAGTTGTTTGAAAATGCTTTTCATGTGCCGCAGGTTATAATATTAAACCATCTGGAGACTTGAGATAAATTTTCAAGTGGCACTTTCCAATATCTGTATCAATAAATTCATAAAATTCGCGGGGTAGAATTTCACACCTCCCCCGCGTTAGTTATCTCAATTCAAAGGAATTGTTTTATTTTTTTATAAATCTCTTGGGCGTCGTACAGTGGAACGTGGTGGCGCAATTGAATCGTTCAGTGGCGAACCATGAAAAAAAAAATTCAATTAAAAAATGTTGCCCCCGAGAAATTTGAACGTTCATCAGTGGAGTACCGTGTTTTTGATTAGTGTTTAGTAATTGCTAATTATCATCGTTAAGACGAATCTCAATTTTCTGTAAATTTGAGCATTGAGTTCGCAAAATGTGGTCAAAAATGTGATCGTTTGCGGATAAGCATTGAGAACATTGAAAAATGAAATATTAAATGATAACTGGAAGAAGTTTGATTGTGAAAAGCGGATAAAACCAAAAGCCGATACGATGTCGTCGTTAAAAGAAAAGTCGCAAAGCATTTCTTTTAATACGGGAGTAAGTAAGGTCATGTAACTTGATACCTCATTCGATTTATTGAATTTTTCGACAAATTCAGAGGAACGGGTGCTTGAACCATCGAGGAGAACCCTATAAATACTGGAGCGTTGTTCTTGCGGCAAAAGTTGGTCGTCAATATGAATCATAAAATTCTCTTTGTTCGATAGGAAGCTATCTATGGCCTTAAAAAAAAGAAAAAGCAAAAGAAAAAAAAGGGGCATATAAGAAAAGTATCATCCCTGTCGTAAAGTTATACCTCACACGTAAATATGTAGGTTTGTGTAGCGCTGTAACAAAGTTCTATTGATAGCTATAACATGTGAGACCGTAATATCTTTGAAACGAGTTTTTCACATAAAATATATCGCAATAGAAGAGACCCATCGGAAGTGCTCGTATGATAAGTTGGTACCATCTTAGGTCGATTCAGAATAATCGAGGTCCTCGTGTCCATAAAGCAACTCGATTATAAAATCCATGACAAAATGATGGCAAGGAATGAGACGCGGTATGCAGTATGACGGTTACCTTTAATTTGGAATCGTTAAAAAAAAAGAACAGAAAAGAAAGTTCCACTGAGGTGTAAGAATGTTGAAATTAACAAAAAATTGAAGCTTCGATTAAACTTTTGATTTGTAGCAAATTGTAAACGATGATGAGGATAGATATTTCAATCAGATCAACATTGCAACACTTTCGTTCTTATTGCAATGTGATTCATAGGAAACAAAAAAACTTTCGATTAGTAACAAAAAACGCGCGAAACGTCGTTCGCAATGTAGGGCATCAGCGTTTTTCTGGGTTCCCCATGGATGGACATAACATAAAGTGCGCGTCTCTAGACGCGTATCGAACATTACAGTCTCCGGGGGCTCATAATAGAGGGATGAATTCCCTCTGCCTCTCAGTCAACCTGGCTCCGACAGTCTTAGCACACTCAACACGGGTCCATTCGTCCTCCCACGAGAATTTACGGTTGACAAGTCAAATAAAACGTAAAGTATAACGAAATAAAAAAAGAAATAGAAATTCCCGGGAGAGTTAATACTCTTTAATATTTTACGCGAGCTAGTCGTTAGTATTCGTTATATTGGGACAACGCGGTTCGGAATGCCTTAGGCCTAGATGAGAACAAAGGTTCTCTTTTTTTTCTTCTTCTCCGCGAGTGAGCCATGAAAAGTTTTTCTAAGGAACTAATTATGTTGCGATTGCTCGTGCGGAATGAATAATTAGTTGTCACGTATTTCATTCCATAGCACAATCACATCGTCAATGAAACATTTGCGCGTCGATAGTTTTGTTGAAGCATGAGACATTTTCTTATTTTCAAACGGAAATAAGGAGAAGAAGCTTCGAGTTGCGGGTCAGAATGATGGATCGAAATGTCAATGACGTATGCGACCATGTCAAAATAGACATATTATCTTTCAACCCTGAACATACAAAGATGGATTATGAAGGTCATTTATATAAATAGTTATCACGTATACGAGAAATGTTTGTAGCAGACCTTCGCGTATATATCTCAACCTTTCCATTTACCTCTAAATTCGCTGGCGATGCTAAACTAACCAAGTCATTGGGAATAGGAAAGGAGGACAGCGTCGCCCCGTCGATTTTCCAGCCCGAAGGGCCGGAGATCCGTGCACCGACTATAAACACGATCTGATTAGGCCCACGGACGTGGTCGAGAGCATTGCCACAAGAAACTATATCGTTTCTCTGCCGTATATTCCCATCGAGCATCTTATTCAACGTTCTTGCACCCACAAAACTACTATAGACCTGAATGCAGAATCTGATTTCAGATTCTATACCAGTAGAGCCTTGCTATCCTCTTGCCTATCAAATGTATCACGAAATGCTGAGCTTTGCATAGACCGAGTTTACTTAGTAACCGAACGAACTAAGTATCTACAAATATGTTGAAATTCTCATTTTTGACTCGCAAAACTATATGATTTCAAAGTCCTGAATATTTTGAACGAAATTTAAATATCTTTAAGACATCTTTTCACGGACTCGAATATTTGACTATGTACAGATCGTTTTGTACACTGGAGTAAGACTAAATCTTATTATTCATTGACTTTATGAATCTATGACTCTAAAAACCGTGCAATTGGGACACGATTTCATCAAATATAGTTCATAAAACTTGAAAAAAAAACGTGACTAGCAAAAGACCATTTCCATAACCGCGACCTTTAAAGAGGTTGCACTACTTTTAGCTTCATTTTGGCGAATGCAAATTAATTCTGATTTTGATCGAAGTCCAATCATTTTGACTTACGTTTGGCATTCTAAGCTGAGCAAAAGATATCGAAAAATGTTCGATTCTATAATCAATTGTCACGAAATTTTATTGTTTTTATTAATCGTTCTGAGTAAAATGATCAATCATGGGATTTTTTGAATCAAGATTCAGTGTAAACCATGAAAAAATTATGAATGGATCTACTCAGGTCCCCATAACGTGGGAAATGATGCTCATTACGAAAACGTTGAATATATTATTGCTTGCCTCTTTACCTTATAAAACTCGTTTAAAAGGTAACGTTGTTTCGTTAAATTGTTTCAACAAAAAGAGGAGGTGAAGAGAGAAGGATTGAGGGCAACATGTGTAGTGTACGCCTAATGAAATCAGCAACAGTATTAGGATAATAATTAACGTATGTAGGTGTAAATTACTCTGCCCGGTGTTGCGTTGTCTATACACTTGATCGGTAGGTCTACCCGAAATTGAGTTGCATGTAACATGTTGTTGCTATGTACGCGGATATATACATAGTATCTAATCTAATTGATATATATTTCTTTCCACTTGGCCACGTCTACACGAGCTATTAGTAACAGCGAAAAGGGCCCGAAACACTCGAGTTACCCTTTAATGCATTCAGAGTTACGCCTTCCAGCTCTTTCGCTGTTGAAGTTTGGGGCAAATAGGATGAGAGATTTGGGATAAGATCTAGCGTCGAATGGCGCAGGTGCTTGTTATTCCCACCGATCGAACGACGAGATCTCGAAACAATCTTAATTCCCGCTGCCCCGTGTCGTATGTTGAGTACATTAGTCGCTACAGCCAAATAAAAAGCTACCTCACTGCAAAACCTGACGCAAATGATCAGGCTCTTTGTATTCAAATGTTTTTTATCCCGTTTTTCATTTTAGTTGAATATATTATTGCACTGGATCGTTAGCAGAATTTATTCATTAAAATTTTTATTTGTCTCACTCGCACTTGATGAAAGTAATAATTTTATCATTGTTGATGCACTAAAGAATAATTGTCGACACTCGGTAGCAAATATTTTGTTCGGTTTAACTGCAGTATTTTATTAGAAAAATATCTGGTTCTTTGTAAAGTGTTTTTAAAATTGAATTTCGTTAGTGAAACAAATATATTTCGCGCTATTTAGAGATGTTTAATTGATTACTTCAGAGTGACGGCAATTGTGAGGAAAATATTGAAAATTCAATTAAAACCTCACAGGATCTTACTATCTTTTCTATCATTTTGCGATCCTCACATTCACTCGGACTGGTCAGTGCATTCAAATAAGTAAAAAAAAATGTCGACAAAATTAATACGGACAGACGTGTACATAAAGAGCGGTACGTGATCCACTTCCTGGTGAACTCTTCCGTGCACAGAGCGGCGTCCCAGAGGAAAGGGAACGCGAACAAAATGCAAGTAAAAACGGCAGGAGGGAGTTTCGTGTCCACTGCAATTAACACCGTTCGCAAAGTATCACAAAGAATCTTGTTTTTGATGTGGAATTTCGTGTCCTTCGTTTGTGCTCGCAAAACGTGAGCTTAATACGATAATGAGACAAGCGAATTCAAAGTCAAAGAAAAGCACGAAACCACTAAAAATAATTGTAACGCTTGTTGCCTTTATGCGAATCTCCGCTGTGATAAAAGACATCGCTGGTGTTTGTTAATTTCGTCAAATCGTATAGTGACAACATTTTCATATTTTCGAAAAAATTATAATAAACTTCAGAGTTTTGTGGCATCTGATATTCGAACGCGCGATTGTATATTATTATTTGTTAATTGCAAACAAATTTGATGGAACTTAAAAAAAAACCGAAACCGATTGCGTACCCGAATTCAAATTTCATCCCATGAAGAAATAATTTTCTATTTCATTTCGTTCAATTCTGTTTTCAATATTAAAAATAAATAATCTTTTATGATCAATGAAAGAATTCCTACTCAATCGTTGATTCCGTGCTCTTCGAGCGTTAACCTTTTGCTGAGCAAATGATTGGTTTATGCTGATTATAGTCTAAAATTTCTATACGATTGCAAAATTATACTACGTAAGAGTGTACGAAACAATGCATTCAAGTTACAGGAAATCTAATCCCGGAAAAAAAACACTTGATCAACATTCGCACATTTGTTGACGGATATTGTTTCGTTAAACGTTTGAAAAGATAGGAAGAGATTTTTTTTTTCTAGTTAATCATTTATGCATATGGTTGTTATTGTTGTAAGCCTTTAAAAATTGACTCGAGAGAAAATTTCTCTTATGAGCGAAACACGGGTTCGCAAGCTATTGCGGTATTTCCATGAAGTCAGAGGTCTGTGTAAGAGATGCGCATAGTAGGTTAGACTGTATTATTATCGCTTTTACTACAAAGCATTTACGGCTTTCTCATAATTTCATCTACCATAGAATTTTCTCCAGAGTAGCCTGAACGGAAAACCATTAAAAAAGGGTGCCTTGAAAGAACAACGAAAATGACGAAACAATTGAATATAAATAATGATGAAGGAAGACTGGCGAGTCGTCGGTGTGTCTGTAAAGTTCGTTATGTAAAAAATGTTTTTTGAGAAACGACAAAAAAACTAATTTACTTAACGCTTAATGTTAATTACAATCTGGTCTCTGATTCAAACGATCAGCAGAACCGCAAGGCGAAGAGTTTACAATTGCGAAGGAAAATATGGCATCGGAGTCTCGACAGGGCAGTTTGTTTTATAGAAATGAGAATAATCATACTTTCCAAGGCTTTTTATTGTGTCTGTCTATGCTAAAACAAGCAGACTCGAGAAACGCGTACAATCAAGAGATTTAACTCTTGGAAACACATCAGGGCTTTGGGAAAATCTCACGAATTATAGGATACCGGATTATAAAACGATGGAGAGCGTTCGGGAGGATCGATCATCGAGAAAACGTGGAGAGGAAAGCCTCTTCTCTATACACACAGATTCTCAGCGTGAGCTCAACTCTATCTTGTTGAATATATAATCTCGAGACTATCGTATGAATTAGCGTCCTACCGAAGGGAACTAGCAGAAGACGAGGAAGGAGAATGGACGCGATCGGAACTCGATCAAGACTCATCGGTTTGAGTTTATACCCTCTATCGTTTCCTCTCGGTATCTCTCCTCATTCGCCGTACGGTAGGACGATAGTTCGCTGAGAGGATAAAGCATGCCCTCTACTTCACTAAAAGCTTCCAGGCAATGCGGCTCAACATGACTTGCAAATGCTCTCACGTATTACAATTTTCCGATAGCCATAACGTTATACACAAAAGTTTAAAATCCACAAAATGTTTTTATATATTTAAATTTACATCGTTTGGGAGTGAGGAAACATATTTTTTTTTTAATCAATTTGTTTATTTATTTATTTGAGGTTAGTGTCGGAAGCAATGCTCACATTTTTTTGAATAGCGTGTTTTTTATAGCAGAGCCAAAAAATGATCTGCAGTTTTGTCACCAGAAATGAAATCTGCTTAAAAATTCGGAATGATTGAAAAAATAGAAAAATAATGAATACAAAATATACATTTCGTTGGACACAAACAATGAAAACTTCGTCAGTATAACATTTAAGTAGAAAAATGAATTGAGTAAATGACAGAAGATTCTTATTGAAAAAGCTATTTGAAATAATTAAAAATGCCTAATTTTCGAATGAAATTGAAGGAGACGTATTTATAGAGAAAATGTGAGCTCAAGCATCGAGATGAGAAAATTAATGCGGAGGGTTTTCAGTCGCTCAGGAGGAAAGGAAGTTACACTGAAAGCCAATTAATCGTTTTCTCTTACGTTCAAGTAGGTAAAATAATTGAGCCGAAAGTTTCAATGTATAAGTTGTTTTTACAACTTGATTCAACGACGTTCGTAAACTAAGTTGAAAGCTATTCGACTGTGGGGCTTTTGGAGTTTTCTGTTTGCACCTTGTGGTAAATAGACACCATGAGCGTAACATGAAAAAGTAATATGCATTCGTGTATAAATATTCCAATTCGATGTAACGATCTTTGGTAGTGGAGGTATGAGTAAGATAAGATTGAGGTAATAGAGAGATCCTCAGGAAGATGGGAGCCAAAGTTCCTCGTGGAATAAGTTTAGCAAGGGCCCCACACTGGGTGAAGCGGGTTAGGAGAACTGAACGAGAGATCGAGAAGGGTAAAGGAAGAAGAGGAAGAAGAGGAAGAAGAAGAAGAAGAAGAGAGAACATAGACTATTTGCACAAGAAACGCCACCGCGTTTTACCTCCCCTGTAAACTGGAAACTCTCCTCCTGGCCGCGAAAGTTTGCGAGCTCCTGAGCAGTTTCAGTGGGTGTACGCTGTATGTGACACAGAAGACGATGAAGGGCTGGATAGCAAAGAGAAAAAAGGATGAAAAAACGAAGAACAACGATAGAACAGAAGAAGAAGGAGGAGAAGAAGTGAAACTTGCGGAGTTGTAAAATCAAGCAGCATGACGTGTTCCTCATATCAAATTTTCCAAACCACGATGCAATTTACCACAAATGCATGTAAGTAAATATGCGTCTGGTATACGTGCAGATGAAATTTTCAAATAAAACGGTGAAAAAAAAAAAACAAAAAAAACTTGGACTTTTCTCTACGAAATTTCTTCAAAATGAGTTTCGTAATTTCATTTTAGTTTTTTACTCGTTGGTTCAACGAGCGTGAGACTTTTCCTCATTTGCATCGTGTATCATTTTCTTAACTAATTCTTGAACATGAATAAAATTTCTATCCGTACAATGGAAAATTATTATTATTTTGTCTAAAAATATATTCTGACGACACATTTGATTGAGAAATTTTATTATTGGATGGGATCAAGTTTGAAATTCATCAGTATTGCGGTCTTACGAAGACGCCCTGGTAATGGTGAAGTTACAATTGAAGCGTCGACTCTGAGTTTCGATTGACTTTCGTAGTCGAGACACCAAAAGCAGCGGAATAATATGCAAACAGAAGCTCTTTCTCATCATACACTATTACAAGCGTTAGTATATTCAAATATAGCTCGTCTGACATTGGGAACGACGGGTACGTTAAATTTTCCATCTCGAGAGCAACCGAATCGTGGAAAAACTTTGATTTTCTTGAAAGGCAAACTCTCGTTATTACGCGCGACAATGAGAACGAAAATATGTTCGAAACTTAACTATTATATACAGGAGAACAAAGTTCCGATGAATATTGCGAAGGTAACGTTAGCAAAAGAATGAGAGGATGTAAAATGAGAATCCAAATAGATCGTTTCATGAATACGTAAGAAGAATGCGGAGAAGCACGAGGCGCGCAGTTATTGATGCAACGCAATGAAACTTTTGTTTAAAATGTATAAGTTATTACTCCGACGTTTCTTATTTGACGTACTAACTCGTACAACAGACTAGCAACACAACTCACTGGAATATGATTTACGAAAGAAACTGAAACGCAGAAATAATGTGCAACTTGTTCGTTTCTTTCACTGTACCAACCAAATAAACGTGAGAATATATTAAGATTCATTGGGAGACGTTGCAATTGCAACATTCTCTCATCACACGTACGAAATAGATTGCAGAGGAAGCGTTAATTGCGTAAGACTCTATTATTTCTAACACGTGATTTATTCCGTATACGGAAAAATGATAATAAAAAAGATGGGCCGAAAAATGTAGCGAGAGATCTCTGTTCATCTGATTTATGGAGTACTGTTTGCTTGTTTTTTTTCTATGGGGATTGATGTTAGTGAAGTACGTAAGTAGATAAATGATATATGTGTCTGTGTATTGCGTTAACGTGTGGCTTTTACTGTATTAGATGCCAAAAGGATGAGAAATATCCGTGGGACTGCCCATCGAACGTAAAAGTCGTGAAATCGATGTGAACTCTTGCTCCAGTTGCTCCTGTCGGTTCATTCCCTTAGCGCGGACTATGACATAATTTGAAAGAGTAAGATCGCGAGGGTGAAGAGAAAAGCAGCACGGAGCAAGAGAGCATCGTCGCAAAAGACGATTGCCGGAATCGTCGAACTAGAAAACTTGCCCGCATTCAGTTTTCCGTTCAACCACTAGTGGAAAATTCTTGACGCGCTAAGTTTTGGCGAGGTTGAAACCGGATGGGAAGATTGGTTTATAGGATGTCAGGCGCAGTTCACCAGTGACGGCTAAAGTTCGTGTCTCCATTGGATGGACTGGACCAGATATTTACATCCATCTATATCTATATACGTCCTATCTATCGACTCGTTGGCCAAAAAGTGTCAACTCCGAACGTATATAGATTATCGTGGATATGTATGCATGTGTGTGTATAAACGCACACAAAGATCCGGCAGGGCGAGTTCAATGTCGCAGGCGACCGAGCACTTTTGGCAAAATTCGACGATGTGAACTTTTTCCTCAGACGAAAGAGTAAAGGTCATGAATCACAAGTGACGTTTCACATTGATTAAGATTTTCACCGAAATTCGCACGAAACGCTAAATATAATCCACATCTTTCAACTAAAATGAAAAAAGTCCTCAGATCTCCTTGTTTGTGTCCAATACTAACATTTTTCTTTGCGACTGTTTCTAAGGTGGCACAATCATGTTAAACAATTAATTTTGAATAATAAACAACTGAAAACTAAGATTCTCAAAACGACTCGAAAGTCATGAAAAAGTGAAGTTAAGAATATTGCCAACCCCATCATTTGTTACGTGCGACCATATGGCAAACGTTTTCACCGGAAATAGGAACTATTGTGTTTCGTTGTTTTAGAGTATCTAATCTACCAAATTTATGTTTTTCCACTATTTTAGTTGAATACATGAGCCCCAAAACTTTGATTACTGAACGTCAAGTCGACTCCTCTTCGGAAGACGCCATTTTTCAATAATAAAAAAAACTTTCGACTTATTATTTTTAGTATAAAGTGTTTTTTAACATTGTATCAAAAGTTTAAGTCCAAAAGTTGGATTCGTGGTCATCCTCGTATCTCCCAAACACCATTTTCCGACCGACTAAAATCATTTAATTTTATGATCCTTCCTGATTGTACGGTTCAATGATAAAACCTTTGGATTGAAATTTTTATAAAGTTGAATTTTGAAGTAAGTCTATAAAAGTAATAACGAACAAGATATATTTGACCGTCGGGTATGTAACGGCGAGATCCGGTGCGTATGTAAATACAGATATACGTGAGAAAATATATACGAGCTTTCGGTTAAAACGCAGATTACGATATACGTCGTCGCGGTAATCGATAAAAACCTATTACACTGGAGTAGCCAAGAAGACGAGTATATATCGTCCCTTTTGGTAAGGTGAGACGTGGTAACGCCCGCAGCTTTAACGCATATATATGTATAAAGTATATGGACAAGTAATACGATGCTCTCCTACACCCCGATTCTGCGGTTTCATTGCTGGCCGGCTGCAACCCCAGATCCGTGACCATCTCCTCGTCTGAGGGGCTTCTAGACTAATTAGAGGCGAATTGGCATGATCCCAGAGCGAGCGAACGGGAGCGATACTCCGTGTGGTTCGGTTGGAAGTGAGAAGAAAAAAAAATTTAATCCGTGAAGTACATCACCGATTGAAATCCACATTTTTCTCACTATGAAATATTCATATAGCGATAGAAAGAAGTGAATAGCAAATTGAACCGGAAAAAGCTTATCTAAAAGCATATATATCGAGCATAAAACGCCAGCATGGAAAATGATTGTATAAGTAAAAATGAGTTTCTCTCAATTCGCGAAAAATTCACTAGAATCGAGCGGGTATAATTAAATCTTCCTATTAAAAGAAAAGAAAAAAATGATATTAAAAATTATTGACGTCAATCATTATTCAGAAAATTATGGTAAATCAAACTTCGATCGGGGTCAAACCGTCAAAATTACGCTAACGTCCTCAACATTAATTCCGGGAAAACTCAATATCGAATATCTTTGAAGCCGAGAGTATCGGAGATGAAAATTTCAGCTCGACAGTTTATATTAAAAGTTTGTAACTACCACATACTGTTTTATCCTTTATAACGTACAATGCTGGCCACATCGTTTATCTATAACTTTCTAAATACTTGAAATATTTACGTTGATATCAATTGTAGTGCTGAAAATTTAGCTGGAATCGCTGCGGCATTTTGACGCCAAGTATTATAAACAAAAGTTAAAAGATTGACGGCAAGTCACGCCATGTTTCTATACTCAGAACGTTATTCGAGGCTTCCAGCTTCTCGTCCATAATTTCCACAATTCAACTCATTCAGTTATAGAAATTCAATGATGTTTTACCAATTTAATACGATTTCTCCCGTTAAGGAACCTGAATATTTCATATTTAATTCAATTGCATTCTCAAAATTAAGACTCATTCAAAATCATCATTCTTGGATTTAATTGTCACAAATTGATAATGAACTACCAGCAATGAAAAGTGGGGCATTGGAACCGCAAAAAATTCGTCTGTTTTCCCAAAATTCTGGCAAAAAGAAGGATTGAATAATTTTTTTTTTTTTTTTTTCTGTGAATCCGTCTAATAATTCTTCCCATCAGACAGAACTTTTCTCAAAGCGAACGTGACGCATCATGATAAAGATCGTTATGCTAAAGATTCATGAGGATGTCTCTAACTTTCGAATTATTATCGAAATTGTGGAATGATATCAAACTTCTTTGCCTTTTAAATGTGGAAAAACTACCCCTTATCAGGCATTCGTGAATTTATTCGTTGAAGCTTGGAACCTTATGATGTTTGCTTCGAGCCCTCCGAGTTTTTCCAGAGAGACATACTTTCGTGCGGAAAAGAGGATCAGGAAGAAAAAAATATTATAACCTCATCGCATGAGTGCGGCAAGGGAGGGTAAAAAGGTACAATAAAAGGGCTCAACGGACATTGGCCTGAAGAAACACGCCAGCAACTTTTATGGGGCGATAAAAACGTGGCCTCGTTATATTACTTGACGTGTACAATGCATCGACACGCGCTAGAATATTTTTCTTACATCAGCGTGCGTAGATGTATGTGTGTATGTGGAAAATATTATATTAAACTCCCGGAAAGCTATTTGCCATATTTTACTCACATGGATAAAAAAAATAAGGTCAGAAGTGCGAGCTAATTCGATAGTTTGATATCTTGAAATTGATTAGACCTGCACCCCGAAAATTGGATGTTGTTGAAACTGAAAATGTTTTGTCGGATACGTTCAACAAAATTATTTGCGGACATGAACCGAATTTTTTCATTTCAACGATATATTTTTTTTGTTTAATCAAACACATTTTTGAAGTGACAAAAAAGTGTACTTAATATCGGCAAATAATTTTGATGAACTTATGCAACAAAATATTTGCAGTTCCAACAGAATCCATTTTCCCGTACAACAACCTTTGAAATCTGTTATCACCAATTCTAATTCGAAAACCAACGTCCAATAATTCGTGATTTGTTTAAATAAACTTATTAATTCGCTGTTTACAAGGTTAAACTGAAACTTGAAAGCAGTCAAAAGTTCATTCGACGTAAAATCCTACGACTGCGTAGCTTCTACAGAATGATAAAACTCCAATTAATATTAAAGTTTAACAGAGTTTTTTTTTTAGTATACTCCACAATAAGGTGACGATGAGGGGGGTTGGTGCAAAAATAGTGAAGCTCATATGACGAAGAAGAACATACAGTAAGGGCCCGGAGAATAATGGGAGAGTGAAACATCGTGAAAGTTTGAACATTTATTTTCATTTAGAAAAAAATATATAAGTACCGTAAAAACTTCAAGGTTAGTAACATGTCAAGAGCGAAATAAATGTTGAGCTGAGTTTTTATGAAATAGGGGTTCGGGGCAATTAATAATTTTTTGATTACTATAATATGTCGTAATCTCGGTGAATGTGGGGACGTCTTGACGCACCATTGTGCACAGGGGTGTCCAGAGAAACAGAGAAAGAAAGAGTGAGAATGGAGGAAAGAGTGAAAAGCGGCAAATTTCACGAGATCCACAGCATACAGCGTAATATTAGTGTCTCATGGGGTTAAGGTCAACGAGCGTTTTTCACGCCGATCCCGCAACAATGCGAAGGTTGAAAAGTGGAGAAAAATGGAAAGGGCATACGCGACACTACAGTTTGTAACTCGTACAGTAAACGCGAGGCGTTATGGTGTATCATAGTCACGCAGACACACCATCGCGAGTGAGACTTTAGCTTTTGCAAAACAGGGACAACTGAGAATGCCTGCAGACGTGAGTCTCAGTGGTCCAGCTAGAATACATGAAGCCCGAGAAGCTAGTAAACGTGATCTCGGACACCGCGCGGACAATTTCATCCTTTATTTGCATTTTATTATCTCCTGACGCTGTCCCAACACCATATACTGCACATAACTCAGAGAAACCACGCACGAGTGTATGCAGCATAGATACGAGGATAATGTCGCCAGAGAAGTTGGAGGTGAGGATGGGGATCGGGCAGGTTTTCAAGGATTCCGTGATGATGAGATTAGCGGGTACATTAAACATATGCGAGAAGAGGAGAGAAGTCAACCCGAGGTTTTCCACGGGCAGGCTTAATGAGGATTGTCTACACACATAAACCTTGGCAACAAAATCCGTTGCTAGAATTCCGATGGAGTTCATGGTTTTTCAGATCCGTGAAAATCAAATTCCATCGCTATTTTTGAATTACTTCATATTCAACTGTCAAATAAATCAAGCATGTTCCGCTCTATTATTTTTTCTCGTGCTATGCACAATATTTAGAATACAAATAAATTGATGGGGATCAAAGAACGTGACAGGTCTAATTATGTGAATGCTGAATTTTATCGAAGAATCAAGTTCTTGATTTGTGTCGAGCCGCACACCGCAATTAGCACATGACCTAAAAGTAGCAAAACAAATATAATATTTATTCTGAATATCCGACGAATGAAACCGTTCTTATATAAAAAAAAGAAGCCCCGCCCATCGGTATTGTGTTCATCAAACGATTTTCACTAAATATATATTTACACGAACGCAAATAAATATCATTGGTTGTGAAAAAAAAAAAAAAAAAAATTCATATTCAAATTAATTGAAGCTCGTGTTTCTCCGTTTGCCATTGTGGATTATTATCTTCACATTTATATTTATAATTTTTTTTGTACACGCACAGGGGGTTGTTTTAATGTCGCCCGGGGCTGAAAAAGATCGCGGTGGATATGTACATATTTATTATTATATATATGTATATACGTGCGCATATATACAAATGGAAAATATCAGCCAATATGGCGCGTTCCAACGATAATCGATACTCGAACCAGCGACAGTATAATAGATATATAACTGTAGATAAGCCTAACATGTTGCAATATATGTATCAGCTGTAGGCGTATCCGTACATTCGATGAATATCATATTCGATACCATGTAAGTCGAATATAATGTGTAAGTATCGAGGTTTTCACCATCTATATACATGTATATGTCAACATATGCACGCCGGCGACAATTCGGATTCAATACTTGGTGTACTTGGATACCACAGACTAGGCGATTCTCAAAATATTCCCCGCACATGTGGATTGTGAACATCCTGATACTTTGCGTCATCGAAATGAACCACCTGGTTTTGACGTTTGCATCATTGAGAAGTCAATCAATTTTTTTTCTTTCTTTCATTACATTTCCAACCAGATTGCAGAATAAAATTTTACCTCCGAGAACAAAATAGTCCAATTATCTAAACAAACCTGCGTATAAATGTTGAGTTTTGCTAAACAAAAAAAAAAACCAAGGGACTTTGTTGAATTCCAATACTACTACTAACAACTATCTGCTCGTCTACACTATTTTAACGAACAACCTCGTATTTGCTTCTCTGCACAATTGTCCCTAACTGACAGCATATTCAAAATTCGTTTTTTGTTTCTCTAAAAAACAAAAGACTCCCAGCCTGATGGGAACATCGATACGAAACAGTAGATGATGCTGTTAACGTTCATTGAGTGCACGATGATCTCGATCCAGGTTCCACTAACTTAACACCCTCGAGGCATCGTTCATTATGGGGAACGACGGTCTTGGCATTATCTCAAAAAGGCCAAATTCTTTAGGAAAATAATCGCGAAGTAGTTTAGCTGAAAATGTGGTTCCAAAGCCGAGATTGCCCGGTGTTTAGGTCGCCCTGAATCACCCTGTATTTACCGAAACGAGAGTGAAAATAAAAGGACAAAAATATGCCGATAACGAGGGAACCAACAGAGAAAGAGGAAGAGAGAGAGAGAGGGGAGGGAGGACGAAAGAGTTCGAATCTTTGCCTCAAAGGGCCAATCACTGTTCCGCAAGGCACGATACAGGTATATCTCCGAGGACTAAGCATTACAGTTATCAATGTTAGCTACCTACGAGCCTGGACCATCAACCAACTGGCTCACCCACACGTATCGAGTCATTCTCGTGTCGTGTGGAGCTTTGCCAAAGGGTGCATGCTCCCGGCTGTGTGCTGCTGCCGCAACGCGCAGAGCAACTGTACGGTGGAATGACGATAGATGTTCGCACAGGTACATGCAGTGTGCAATATGGGCTAAAGGCTATATGTACACAAATATAACGTACGTCACTCTATATCTATATATGTACAAAACATGGCGAGAAGGAAAAGCGAGGGTGGACGATATTCGCGCAATGCTGAGCAATTCTGCTCTCTTCCCCCCTTCCTCGCTCTTCCATCCCCTTCACATCTCTCAAAGAGAAAGAGAGGAAGAGTCAGTGCAAACAGACCAGCACCGAGGGTCCTGCAGATTGGGTACATCCTGCAGCCACATATTAATATACGCAGAGTGTTCCAGAAAACGTCGAGATACCTTGCTGTACGTTATTTCCAGTGGGCAGCTCTAAGCACACTGCTGCCTTCAGCAAATTTTTCAAACATTTCATATAGATTATGATTAACAAAAATGTCACTTCGAGATGGAAAATTAATTACGAAAAATAAATGCTTAGTGTATAGTTCAACCGTTCAACGTCGCCTGTAAGTGCCCCACAGATAAACATAAATAAAAATAAAAATTCCGCCGTTTTTTTACAGGATTGCAAAAACGAATAGTGTAGAGATGGATGTGGTTTTTTTTAATCAGTCACGAAAAGACGGCTCCGTCAATTTAGGGGTTTTATCGATAAAGAAAATAAAGAAAAAAGCACTGAACTGATTTTGATAAATTTCTCTCGTGAATCAGGAAAGGATGTGGCGTGTGTTACATTTCGATAAAAGTTGTTCAACACGAAAATGCCAATGACAAAAAATCAATTTTTCAATTAAAGAATTAGAGCAATAAAAAACAGCAATCACCAAATTAACGTTAATTCGAAATTAAGAGCGATGGCCGGAATTCCAGTTTCGAATATTAAAAAAGTTGCAGCTGTTTTCGTGCGTTGCCCCCTTGTCAAATTTTCATAAATTAGTCCGTTATTGTTATTATTTTAACAGTCGCGTGAACATTGCTCACCGGGGCTGAAGCGGCGGGATCAGTTGCTTTAAATTAAAATAATACTTTGTCTTAGATTATAAATGTCGTTATAAAATTCGGAGAAAAAGCTTAGAAGCGTTATTTCGTGACCCGGACTGCAAATACGCTTTGTTCGGTTAAAGTGAGTTATATTTTTCACGTTGGACCAAAAGTACAAAAGAAATATGTATAAAATTAATTAAAAACCACTATAGCGGATGTGAAAGAAGAAAGAAGAAAAAAAAAACAATTTTAACGGAAAACCGCTCGATGTCTGAGAATAATTAGATCTTTTAGCATGCACCAAGGTATGTAAAAGCCTTTCCTCGTATACATATAGATACACACGTGTACACATCGTAAATGTGCCTTAAATCTACTTCACACCGGCTTGTGATGTGGGAGGCTTTGAAGCGGATAGAGTGAGGGGAATTGGTGCTGTTCGTGCCCTTTGGCGAGAAAAAAATGGACATGTTCAAAGTGTTTGAAGAGGGTGTGAGAGAGGGCGCGGCGGGGAGGGGAGAGAAATATGGGGTAAAAATGACGAGGTGGTAAAAAAGAGAACACTTTGAGCCGGTTATACGCACAAAAATAAGTTAAAAGAACTATAACATGTCGTTGAATAACTAACCGAAAGAAAAAAGTGAAAACTGGTGAACCAAATCTTATCTAAAGTGTTTGAAAATGGCTGACGAAAAAACGGAACAAATGGATCGTCAAATTTTCGAGAAAAAAGTGGTTTTACACAAGTTTTTCTTATCAAATGAATACGAAAAATTGACGCAAATCGTAGGAGCTTTTTGGAGGAAACAGCAGAATGATACAAATGCGTCCCTATGTCGCTAAGTTTGCCGATAACTCTTTAACGGTTCATCGCGTATAAAAATAAAGATATTTCTTTGCAGGCTTTTGTGACACGACTGTAACCGTCGTAGATTCAGCACGACTTTCTGAGCAGCCTGTACGCTGAGTAAAAAATCGTTTTTACACCTGCATATTATTCCTTTAACACAATTATTGTAAAAAAAAAAAAAACGTCAAGAACAAAAGAGATAAAACTGAGAGGCGTTAATTTTCGTTCGATATAACTCAATAACCCGACACAATCGAACTAACTGAAATCCAATACGCCACATGGCAAATGGAGATAAAATCGTGTCTCACATATGCTACACATATGACCGAACACGTTATTACTCACAGATCTTAGACCCGGCTCTGATATTTCCAATTAACGATATTAAAATATGCAACGAAGGCTCGTCTTTTTTTCCTCACTGCTCGGAATTCATTTGTCGATCTGGGGTACGAATAATCGTCAAACTTTTATAATAATCGTCAGACCCACACAAACTCAATTAACCAACACAATTAGACAGTTGTTCAAGAGTTAGAAATTGATAAATAAGAATTGAAACAATTTTGCGCCAAAGTTATCGAATTACAGGATTATCATTCAGGGACAATAGTTAAATGGCGAAAGAACGTGTCTTCACGAATTTCAGTGTTTTATATGCGAGCATTTTATCTCGAGGGCTTGTTCGCTGACTGTAATCCAGAGAAGTCCTGCACGCAATTCACTAAGTGAATCGAGCCTCGTCGTTAACACGACCATTTCGATCTAATTTCACGCTCGGAGAACTTGCCATCTACAATTTTCTCGAACATATATGTGTAAATGTAACTATACATAGGACACATCTTTTTCCTTCTGTCTTTCTCTGGTTTTAATTGTGCAGATATCTCATCCGCACGAAATGGCCAGGACAAGGTATCCTCATTAATTTTCTCTCGAAATTATAATCATATTATTTGCCAAATTGGAATTCCGTCAGTGCATCGGATTTTTTCATGCTTTTATTCTACGCGTGAGCCTAACACCAAGCAACGCGTGTAAACTTTGGGTTCTGTTGAAGAATAACAAATAATTTGGTTGCATTCTAACGATGTAAACTCCAACGTTCTAGTGGAATGTAATAAGAAGAAAAAAAACAATTATCGCCTGAGAGTCCTCGAGGTTTTTCCAGTGGATCGGCCAACATCAAATCTCTCGAAGCTACATTTCATCCTGAGAATTTTATTGAACCGTAAAAATATATATGGATTAGTTCTAAGATGAAATCTCGAGGTATACGAGGATCCCACCTGCTGCTGGAGAGACTTACCGTCCGAGAATCATAGTTACGAGATAAACGAGATAAAATCCATCTTGCTCGTATCATTGGTAGCTGTATAAATGAGGGTAGATGAAAAGCAGGTCAGCAGATGTAGCAAGGACGAACTATAGAGAACTTGGATAGGATAATCGAGTTTTCTCAACACGGATTGCGCACAATTCTCTTGGGCTACAGTTACATGGAAACTGGTACAGTAATACTGCATTTAAGTCAAAATGAAACATAGCTACATAAATCAAGATGAAGAAGAGAGAGAGAAAGAGAGAGAGAGAGAGAGGAAGAGATAAATTACATACGATATATCGTACCTACGAATGAATGTCTATATAGTAAGTGACTGTGACGATTTTGAGTAGGGACTGTGATGGTGGAGATAAAGCTGGAGTAGAACGAAATCAGTGAGTACTTCACCAGGTCTGACAAATTAGCGAATAAACATAGAGATTCAACAAATAACATCACCAGATTCGTTACATTCGATATACACAGCCAAGAATTTCGAGCACTCTGTCTTTCACAACGAAACACATATACGAAAACGTTAGGGGATGTTACTCGATTCTAAATACACGCGGTAAATTGTGTCAACACAAACAGCCTGCCTTTTCGCTCAATTATTTACATCTATGACTACAAATGCAGTGTACAATTTAAGTTCCAACAGACGTGTTACAAGGATTGAGGTAAATTTTCAAATGGCTGTGACAAAATTTAAAAATCCATGAAAGCCCAATTAAATTACATACAAATTTTCTTTCCTTCCTAATCACCGATCGATTACATACGAAATACAAAAATCTGCGCGAAAGAATACATACCACAATTCGACAATAAATTTTTTCCAACCACAATTTGCTCACGTCATCCCCTGGCCTGGAAAAAAATACCCCACGGCGCGTTTATCTACACACAACTTCAATACGAAGGAGGAAAAATTGGAATCATGACAGAGTCTACTTTTTGTTCAAATCCATTTTCTCAAAAGAAAAGTGAAATAATCTCTGCGTGCAGAGAGCTTAAAGCAGTCTATTTCAATCAAAAGAAAATCGGTTGGGTTTGTATTCGAAACGAAAAAGCCCCAGGAGGTAAACGTGCACACGGTTCATATAGCTGCAGTATATATACTTTCTTTTTAACAACATCGCAGACTCTTCTTTACCCTCTTCTCTTTTTCGATTTCGCAGCGAATCACTCGTATATTACACAAGTGTATATAGTTATAGAAAAATGAGTAGCTCGAAAGGACACAAAACCAAGTAAACCGTTTGGCGCGTAGCCAATAAGCATCGCATAATTCATTGGAGAGTTTTCTATCTTTTTTATCCTTTGGTCCTCTTATTTCTATAAATCCTCGTATTTCTTGTATACTCTACCTAAACGTATAACTACTTTATGAAACAAACATAAAAAAACAAAGCATATACCATTTTATTTTAGCAAAATAAACAATTCCCCATACTTGATACAAATTACTACCCACAGTTTCCATAAAGCAATGAAATACCACATTTCAAAATTTGCTATCAACAGATCGATGAAATGTACGAACAGTTAAGAGAATCAAGAAAAATGACAAAAATTTAAAGGATTTCTTCGTCATCTGCCATTTTTACAGCATTTTTACAAAAAAAAGACTTCATCTCTTTACGAAAAGGTTTCAAAAACCTGACAACAAAACGAGAAAAGATGTGTTTTTTTGAGAGAGTATCATACTGAAGTCCTCCACCTCCATTACCAGAAAATCCTTATTTTCATAAATACTGAATAATGTTTAAAACCCAAATACCCGAAGAAAAACGTTTCGCGTTTGAAAATTGAAATTTTCAAGTATTTTTACCAAAAAATGTATTATATAAGACTATAAGAATCGTCTAAAGTATATGCCAATATCTGAATACATTTGTTTTTTACAAATAACAGCAATTAAGATCGTGAAAAGAATCTGCCGCGCCCCGCGGAATCCCTCCACATCCAATTTTCACGGATTTTAAATCCCCAGCTACATATTCGTCTGTTTGCGTATCTCTATAGATATATGCATGAGAAATGTGGCTAAATCGACATCTCACCATGTTCCTACGACCTACGTCGAGGCACGAGATCAGACGAAGCCGATGTAACATAAATATTAGAGCACTTTCGCTGATGTCGCGACGCTTCGGATGTTCTGCTAGAGACATTATATTCAACTCGATCGGTTACCATATAAGTACAAACTATTTATATATAGGCATGGATATGTACATAAAACTCGGTGGATTTTGCGAGAGTGTATGACGGCGGAGTGGCAACATCATCATCTCGCAGATGTTGCCACTTAGTGCCTATCTATAGATGCATTTGGTACACACAACCCGAGACTATAGTGAACGTGTGGATTCATCATTTTCGCTGTATACTAGCTCACGCTAAATTAATTATATATACAAACTTGGTGCCATATATTAACAGACGATTCATGGGTGAATTATCAGGCGACACTGTCGAGCCACAAGTATGTCATTAAGAATAAATTTATGAATTTACAAACAAGAATCTCGGGGGCAAATATTTCGTGGAAAAAGTTTGAGACAGTAAAATGAGTTTGAACGCCATTTTTTTATTATTATTATCAAGCTGATGAATTTGTCACATGTTTGGTATTAGCAAAATACAGTTTTAATCGTCGGACTCGAAATAAAAAGAGCAACACGACAGCTCCGCCTGTTGTCCCCATAAAAGTTTATGGAAAAAAAAAAAAAAATACGGATGGACAGCTTACGCTTTGAATTTTCGGTTTCTCAGTAACACGCGCGATTTCATCAACAAATTTCTACGAACTGTGTCATAAAGGATCGGTCATTAAACGGCAAAATAATTGATGAGAAAATAGTAAATGCCCTCTTGAAATTGAATTGCATTGAATGCGGTTGATTGACAGAATTAATACGCAACGAAGCGAATATATGTTCCGAAAAAGCCATTTCGATTTACGTACCTGATGGCTACCCTCGTATAACGTTCATACTAAAATAACGAAGGAAAAAAAAAAATGGTTCATACGCAGTACACGTTATAAGGTTTAACGGAAAAACATCATCGAGCGAAAACCACGATCGTGACCACGCGTTGCGTATGAATTTTTTTCTCCTTTTTTCTTCTGTTTCTCGTTGTATTTTTTTGCTTTTTTAATTGTCTTCATTTGCAAGCTTTTCGTCGCACAGTGTGTAGTGAGGTAAATCGAATGTCCGTAGTTTTTACAAAAAGCATGATCGAACAAACCCAATAGTAATCAAGTAACTTTTACATTCGAATCTGCATGTAGCACCGCCGGACGCTTTTTTGTTCTCCATCTCCATATTTTTGCTCTGTATTCGCTAAATGAAACGAATTCGCCAGTGCAAATTTATATGTGTACCAAATACGAATATCGATCGAGATATTTATTGGGTGAGTGTGTGTACGCGAATGCAAGCCCGTTCATCCGCAACCATATAGACCATGATGCCAATTTCATATATAAAAGTGGAATTTAATTTTTTTTTTAAATGAAAACGATGAAGAGATGAAAATCTCGAAACTGTACGCCAACCTTAGAGAAAGAGACCTGACGAAAAAATTTGCAATGTTTTCGTCTTCAATAAAGAATGCTTGCCGCGGTTCTACATCGATTTAAAATTAAACTTGTCAATGAAACGGCGGCTGATTGGATGCACACACTCACAAACACACACAGTCACACGCCTGTTTATACGTTGAAGCGTTGAAATCGCCGAATTAACCCACCGCCTCACATGATGCGAATGAAACGCTACGTTTTTGTTTATTTGCTTTTTTTTTATTAATCAACAAAAAATGGTAAACGATTCACTCATGACGATTCAGATTTTCCTGTATTAATATTATTATTAATAATAGTACGTAATAAAACTCAAAATCATACTGCAGTTTTCAATGAATTTTTCTCATAGAGTTTTCAATATTTTTGAAACTCCAGCCCACGGGACGAAGGGTTAACTAAAATAATTCTGATCTGATTCACTTATAACCCGGACAGGCAATGTCATATTTAAAATTTTAATTCTCAGTTTTTCTGGATTGTTTAAAAATATAGTCAATTTCGAATAAAAATCGTAGGGGACAGACTGACCCAAATAACCCTTAAACTGGACTCAAGTTGTATTGGACAACAAAAATTTCTTTTTCTCTCTCTTTGATCATGAATTTCAGCATTTGTACTGCTTTCATTTTCTGTCACACTCTCGTCGTTTATAATATTGTTACATGGGACTAGCTGAATAATAATTGAATAATTTTCCAATATGATTTCCTAATTCGTTTATAAAACCAACCTGCTCAGTAATTTTCAATAAAGCATTTTGATATACTGAAAAACGAGTGAATGTAAACAAAGCAAGTATTTCCGTATCAAAGGACGCAGAAGCAGCTCGACGCCAAGTACTAATAAGAATAAACGTCAAAACGAACAGTGCCGCGCACTCTTATACACTCGAATATAAACTTTTTCAACATTTCTTTTACAACTACGAAAAAATTTACAATTATACATCGAAATAACAAAAATAATGGTTTTGATATTTTTATTAAATAACTTGTTCTGCTGGTAATAAAATTTGTCAGATGTCATACAATACCTAATAATGTACGGATCGGTTAGGAAATAAATTTGGTGATTCAATTGGCTAAATTTATACGGAACAACGATCAATTGCATGATAAATTTATGAACCATCCATATGTATACGTGAAGATCAATATATTACAATACGATTGTAAATATATATATATATATATATATAGATTTTCTATTACTCGAGCGACTAATAACCCAGGACTCGTAAATTAATCATCTCCAATTTATGATAACACGATGAATACCCGAAATGCGTAAAATAACACACAGTCATATCGATTGAATGGCCTTTAGTACCTAGACCAATATGTTCGGAGGGTTTCGCTGTGTGACGAATGACAGAATTAATTTGGAGAAGACCAGTCAATTGCTTTGGGAATATTCATTAACTTCAAATATTTGTTCGCACGGAAGCAATACTTTAATGATGTCCTGACAAATTTTTACGATTTTCGGATCAACATTAAAAGTCATCAGTCATTCATTTCCTTATCAAAATTATGATCCGTTAATTATTAATGGATGCACTACAGGAAAAACAATCCTGGAATTTCTAAAAATACTCAAGTTTTCATCGATTCGATACAATCGAAAAAAATGTAGTAAATTGTTTTACTCGGACCTTCAAGAAAACTTCCATCAATTTTGATAAAATGCTTTTACTCTTATTGAATTATAACTTTTTTTTTTCACTTCATTACAAGTTTAATTTTGCTTAGGCTCAATGTTTTTATAAAAGGTTTTGCTTTAATTTAAAAAAACAGAAGAAAATGTTGGTTCGATTGCAAGTGATGCAAAGTTCGATGCTATCATTTTCGATTGATGAAAATTTACTATACGAAAAGGGCATACCAATGAGTAAAACTCATGCAATTAGAAAATCGTTGGTAAGAAGGTTTGATTCCTTCATTGCCGCAACGAGACCAGCGTAATTAATCTCATGAGTTCGCTCGTGCTCGGTTATTTATTTTGGCAGCTCGGTTAAACGGTAAGGTTAATTGCGCGAAGTAAAACCGACCAAGGCCACGAACGAAATTTCGTAATAGCGGAACGTGAGCGAGTGAAACGTTTTTTTTTCCAACTTAATTCTTTTTTTTGCATCCGAATCTCGATTGTTCTTTTTCCCTATTTTCCGCAGTCCTTTAAAACGTTTTTTAAGCGGAAATGAATTACCTCTGGATTAAGTTGCATGAAAAAGTGAGTTTTATCAACAGCTTTGTATTCGTAACGAATTATTCGCACGTTGGAAAATACTGGACACATGAAAAAATCATTTTAAAGTGTTTCGCAACGTGAATGCTTCCTATGAATTTCAGAATCTGCATAACTATAATATTTCTAGTCTTATTCAACGTTTTCCTTCCATGAGCTCGAATATTTCATAATTAACGAGTACTTTCGTGCAATAAAGTAGAAATATATCATGTATTATATTGATTTTACTCGCAGGTCACAAGTGAATGTTTGATAAAGTTGAACAACTATAATAAACTTTATATCTAAGAGATGAATTTTTGATTAATTCAAGCCTAGAGCCCTCGTCTCTCTCATTTCAAATGAATAAAAAGTACAAAACCTCCAGGAGAGAAATCCCGTGAATTCTACGTCATCATCATCTACTCTGACATAATTCTTCATTTTTTGTTTCTATCGCAATATTCCTCGCTCGAGTTTTTCGGCCCTGTCGAAATTTTGGCCTGAAGGGCTGTACTTCTAGCTTCAGTCGAGCATGAACCGGAAACAAATGAACAGACAGAAAGACAGGCTAACTTAGACGTGCTGGCGTATTTTATGAATTCATGAACGAGACAGCTCTATATGATCATGGAAAAGTTACTGTAACTAGATAAATTCATGCCCGAACAAGAGAACTGTATGGAAGAATATATAAAATACGTATTTCCAATTAATAGTATTCCTCCATTGTATTGTATGAATAAAACGCTACGACCAGCAGAACACGAAAGGTTTTTATGATACTTTCATTCATCGTTCTCTGGCATTGTTATTGAACGATCATAACTGTATCTTGTCGATTAATTGTTAGGGTATAAAAACAATTCCGATTAATTCTCGTGGCCGAGAACGGCAAATAAATGGATACCACTATTGAATGCAAAACAATTTCCAGCTCGAGTTGAAAAAAACGTTAAATACCATTGAATTTATACCGCGGGTTACTTACCGCGTACTAAGATGTTCATTCACGTAAAAATCTTGAGAGAAGCATCTACAAAGTTTCTCACATTTCCGCATACGAAAGTCTTATTATTTTTTCTTCAATTTTTAATTATTAATTCGGCATGATCTGGGTCCGAAGAGCTTATAGCGAAGTTTACGACTGATTTATCTCTTGTACGCGGTTCTCTTGAAACTCTGTTGGTATTTTTCTTTATATGGTAGGCTGCGGGAATGTCGCGAAGGTCGTCTACGTTCGTCGCTCAATAGCAAGAGCATTATAAAGTTAAACAGCGAAGCCATTCGCATCGTTGGACTTGCGTACAAAGGATATTCTTGAATGGAGAACGAGGGACAAACTAGTAAACAATATAAACAACGTTTGCATACATGTAGTGAGACAATACTCGTTTGATGCTCGTTTAGCATCGCGTATAAACGTGGACGTTCCATACGTACGTGATTTTGACGTCCTTCTGCCATTAATTCATGGATACATGCGAACAGCGCATAGAAACGTATAGAAACAAGATTCGCACGAGCGAGCACTGGTTGTTACGGTACTCAACTGTAAATGTCTGGCAATTGAAAGCAGTGTGAGCCCACGGGAGTGCTTACCCTTCGGGTAAACGCTAATTGCGAATCGCTAATTGCCACTCAGCGGTCGCGCGCGCGGTTCATACATGTCTTATTATTATTATAAATATAATTATTATAATTATTATTATAATAAAATATCCGTAAATGGTACGAATCGTCGCGATCGTGTCACCGCCACTGGAAATATTCAAACCTCCAAAGTGAAAGAGCAAGAAAGAAAAAGCTGGATAAGGTAATGATGACTAACGCGGGTTTCGGAGATTCCGTGAACGAGTAAACCGCGGTCTTCTCTCGGCGGGCGAGAGACGATTTTTTTTTTCTTCCTACTGTCCCGTCTCCTAATTCCTTCAAAACTTGGCACGTATTTTACTTATATTTTGATATCTAATTATATTATTTTTCCATTTTTATTTCGTTTAAATTTATTTAATTTTTTAATTTCAATTTAAATAAAAATTTAATCATTTAATTTATATTTATTTCGATTTTAAAAAGGTATTGTTAAATTTTTATTCAATTTTCCTTGTAACTTCAATACGAAATTTCCATTTTTTATTGACAATAAAACAAGAGTTTTTATTCAAATAGTTACTGAAGTCAAAGTCGATTCGTTCTAGTGAAACTTGGAGACGAATTTAAAACTTTATAATATCCCAGATTTTGGTGAAAATTGTCAAAAAATGTGAGCGTGAAATATGCCAAGTAGCACGTGACCGTTCGATACGGCTGCAACTCCACGTGCTCAGAGAGTTGACAAAGGAAATAAATAAAATTAAAGAAAAAAAAAAAAAAAAAACTTTGTAGGCTGCTATGAGAGCTCGTCCCCAAGACGACGGAACTCTACGATGACGACGAATTTCGTCTCCACGAAACTTTCACTGCGCGTCCTATGCGCGGGGGGGAACGATCGGGAGATGTTAGAACCGCGAATATGCGAGCGTAAGCCTGGCGCATATAGAGAGAGAATGCTTCGTCGTGAAAGTGGTACTCGCTCGCTTGTATGCCGCGCGCTCACACCTCGTGATATACCGGATTTATATTAGCACGCGAATAGAGCATCAAGGTTCAAACGTTTATCACGAGGATCGCTAACATTAAGCACATTTTTTTCTTCATATTTGTACTTAAAAAAAAATTAACCGTTTTGCCGGAATCTACGTTCATTGGTTTTTGGTTGAAATAAGAATAAATACCGTGACTCAATAACATTTTTGAAGTAATGACAATTTACCGTTTTCGTATATACAAAAAGAAAATAATAATAATTCATGAATCTCGAATAAAGTTGGAAGAAGAAAAAAAAGTGTTACGACTACAGATGATTTTTGTATAGTCAGTAAAATAATTTTAATTCAATTGCAACCTTTTATTTTTGTTTTCTTTTCTTATTTTTAGGCGCGCAAATAAAACGCGTTCACGTTACATGGGAATTAATTCTCAGGACGTTAACATCAGCTATCGAGCAAAAAACTGTAACCGACAATCAAGGATCGTATTCTGTTGATCGTTTAAATTAGTCGAGGAAAAAAAAAACATCCAGTGTTCTTTGAAAAGACTCATGGGAATATGGAAGATATCAATGAATCTTTTTTTTTTGGAAGACACTCTTAACTCTCAATATTATCTTTGTTTTTGTACGTGACTTTTTTTAAACCAGCCATTCTTAATACTTTGAGCAAAAATGAAGGACTTGGATCGGCTAGGATCGAGCCTGAGAAAACTAGTCGATTAAAAATATCTTTGGTTGTTGAAAAAAAGGCTTGGAATGTCGGTACATTGGACGCATGGTGATAAAACGTGTCGATTTAATCTCAACAACGAGGATGGAATCTCTCATTGTGAAAAATAATCAAAGATTTCAACGTAAAAAATACACAATAACATTAAAATTTTGTAGTCAATTAAATGTCGTTACTTTAAGGCACGTTTGTGAATTGGTATCGGAAATTATAATTTTTTGGCACAGTAATATTTTTAAATATTTTATTTGAAGTAATTTTCAATTTTATTATCAACAAAAACACTAAATAAATGCCTCGAATATAAACACGTAAGAACACACGAGAATAATGGAATAAAAATAATCGTCTTTGTTTTTTCCATGGAATTTCGTGTTCGCTCTTTCTGTTTACAAACTACGAACCCTTTGTTTACACCACGCTGCCTATGTTTACAATGGCATGCGCTCGGAATCGTCAGTTTTTTGTTCCCTATTGTCGCGAAGTAGAAATAGAAAAATTATTCAGAATTTTATTTCAAAAGAACGTTGCAAAATTCAGCGCGATAATTTACGTCATTGAACATTAATGGCTTTTCCCCAACATTGCGCCATGTTTACTCTACTTAAAGTCGACTATGACTTCATTTTTATTGAATATCTACTCGATATTAATGAATAATAATAATAAAAGAAGGTTGAGTCAATAAAATAGTTAAAAATTCAATCCCACGAATGAAAATGATTTGAATAAAAGGTCGATAAAGTATTGAAATAAATTTCGAAAACGTTAGACTAGTTTGAGAGGCAGTGCAACCGGTTTCGGTGAATAAAATTCTTCGGTTCGAATACGACACAAAACAAAACAAGAAAGGACTAGTCATTTGACGTTCAACGAAAAATAAAGACTTGGTTGAGCAAAATAACAGTTTGATTGAAGGCACGTGGACAGCAAGGATAAAAAGAAAGAGTAGAAACAAATAACAAACGTATAAAAGGGAAAAAGCGTGTTGAATCGATTGTGTATCGTACCGTGATTTCTAGAGCGCCACACTACGAAGGAACCTCGTGGCACGAGACATACCGGCGCGACCGCCAGACAGATAGTAGGGGGTTCAGGAAAAAGGAAGAGCGAAAGAGACGTGAAGAAAAACGAAGGAAAGAAGAAAGGGATAGAGAGAACTGAGAAAATAATTGGAAACATCAAAACAAACGTGGAAAAATCGTTGTGCTTCGTTCAAAAGCACTGATATCCAAAATTGGCAATACATCGGGGATGATTCACCACGAGAATAGAATTTAAAAACGAAAGTAAAGGAAAATAATAAGGGTAAAGACTCACCTCATGGGCTTGTGGATGCTGATGATTGCATTGACGATGCTCGAACATAGCACTAACGACGTCAACACCGCACAAAACAACAATAACAACATAAACAACAACAAACGGCATCAACGACACTGTGCCGCATTGCATCTTCAACCGCACTCTTGCCGCCATCACAGCACCGCGCACCACCAAAGCATGACACGCACTGAGCTCCGTAAACGTTGTGCTCGTGATTATATACCAGCCTACAATTCTGACTAAAGCAGGGGCGGCGCTACATTCCACGAGAGCCCGCGCGCTTCTGCGCATACGCGACAACAACAAACCCCGAGCTACGTATATATACACAAGGGAAAACCCTCTCTCCTCGCTTCAAGGCACAATATTTGGACAGAGGACGCTAATCGATTTATTACATTCCATGTGCAAAATATATTCTCACGGTCGTGCTTTCGTCCTGTGTTTTGAGTGTTTACTCATTATTCCTAATATCGGATGCCGCGTGGATAATAAAATACGTCCAACAGGCGTCGAAATAAGTGGAAAAAATGCGAAATAATTTGTGAATCAATTGTCTCGAAATAAATGTTCTTTAACCTAAAAAAAATAAAAACTACGTTTCCACCCCAATCGTCCACCGACTTTTAGTCTATATCACCTACAATTTTCTGTAACCATTTTAATCCCGAGTATTCTCAATATTGCCGCCATTAAAATCACGCTCGGATGTTTACATGCGTGAATTTTTTTATTGTTAAGTACACAATAAAATTTCACCGATAAATGCCAACGATATGGAACGACAGGAAATAAAAAACATTGCATTGATGAGATTGCAGGAGATTTTTTTTGTTTAGTTGACGAATTTTCGCGAATCAGCAATCTCACGTTTTGCAAATTACCAATAAAAGTTCATTCGCCCGTAAATACAACCTGAAGAATTTAAACAAAGCACCACGGTATAATTATCTCGTTTGAAATGATTTTTCGTTATGAAATTTTGTTTATGAGAAGCTCTAACTAGAAACGTTTAAAATTGTCTTGCCGATGATTTCATATCTTTACAATAAACAAACTTCGACGCTGTTGCGAGGCCACTTCCGGTTTTTTTGTGTTTCAATTCCTCCCCCGACGCCGTGTCTCATTTACGGGAGACGTGCTTGTCAACACGGTTTATGCATTTGAACGGTTATGTAGAATGTGCACGAGGTTTTAGGAATGTGAATTCAATTATTGAAATAGTCGTTCCTCCGCGATGTCAACGTGGTGTGTACACTGCACACACGAGTGTGACGAACTTGTATACCAAGAAACATAACCCCCACGATGGAGACGCAATGTTTTTGTTTTCGTTCCGGCACGTATACTACAGCCGTGGCGCTCCGACATCTTGGAACGTCACTGTCTCCCAAAAGAGGCGCAAAGCTGCGCATGCCATCCCACAACGCGTAAATAAAACAACTCCATATATACATAGATAAACTGTGCATTATCGACTGCTGCGAAAAAAATACCAAAACCCACGGAATTTATATCTACATAAACAAATATACACTCCAGCGACTATTTCCAAAATTGTTCCATTAGGCTGCGTTCACAATCAACGGCGTATTCGTAACAGTTGAATAACGATATTTGAGGTAGCAGTGACGCCAGAGCTTTTTTACACAATCTTTCATTAATTTCGAAGTAAGTCAGAGCACTGTTATCAAACTATCAACAGAAATTCAGAAAGATTAATCATCCCGCAATGGAAATATTTATATTTGAAGATTGCTCAGTTTTATACGCGTTTTTGGTTATTACGAGGTGCAGCAGAAAAATTCAAACTTCTATAATAATAATAATAAAAATTCCGTTTCGGAAGTATCATGGGAGCGGTGGCTGTTTCCCGGAATTTGAACTTCATATTAGACATTTTTTCCCAGAAATGTATGTTTCTACATCCCTATAAGACATAACAATTGATATTATTTGATTATTCAGCAAGTTATATGAAAGTTTTTGGAAACTATCGGGAGAGTTAACTCTTGTACGTGAGTGTAATGAAATTACTTGAAGACGAAAGCCGTTTATTTTAAATTCATTTCAACATCTAATCATTGTTAGCGGCCATATTGGAATTTTGACAGGAGCTTGAAAAAAACTCTGACATCTTTGCAAGTTATTATTGATTAGGCACTAAGAAGAGCAACAATAAATTGAAAGAAAAATATAAAAAAAGGATGTTAATTTCAGTTGATTTCATAGATAACTCTTTATTGACAAAAACCATTATGAAATAGCTTTATTGAAAAATCGTTGAATTGATAAGCCCACCAATTTTTAGCGTCATATGACATGAGTTTCAATTTTTTTTGTTCTCGTTTGTTCACACGTTTGAACTTTACAAATCGTCAACATTTCAGAATAATTTATAGAAACTATGCGCAGCTTATAAAACAGTTTCTTCAGGACAACGTCGTTTTTCACAGAATCGTTATTTGCAGATCCATCAAATAATCAACATTTGCGAAATGCATTATATTCTCAGAAAATTGCATCACACGTTGATACCCTAAATAACATACGATCAAGACTCGTTCCTACATGGAAAATTGTTGTTGTCGGAGCAAAAAATGTATTATTTGCAACTAAAAAATGCAAGGTTCTGGGAAGAGGTGCAGCGTCGCGATTACGGGTACAAATGATGAATTTTCCATTAGAAAAACTGTATAATTATAAACCATTTTGAATGATACATAACAAGCTTTGATAAAAAACGAAAAAAACGCTGTAATTTCAATCATTCTATCAAAATTTCTTCACGTATTTCAACATACATGAACTTTTGAGACACAAACTTAAAAACCATTTTCTTTTTTATCGATCATGAGTTTGTATGCCCCGTGATTGATATTTCGTTAAAAAAAATCGAAATGCTCGTTCTTCAATCACACTTTACAAATTTTGGAGTACCAACTTTTGCTCAAACCGCAATTAACATTTACGCAATGTGGACATCTCGTCAAGAATTTCGGACTTAACGGTCGATTGGATTTCAAATGCTTGCTAACGATGTCGGTCAAGGCATCGATGAATATGGGATGGTCATTCGGCGCAGCTGATCTTCTCATGTTATTAATTCCCAACTGAGAGAGAAAGAAAGAGAAAAATATCAAAACCACATTTTTAATCATGTTCCATCGGATGTGAATATTCAGATTTTAATATATTTTCCATTGGCAGTGTTGGAAGTAAATTTTTAATTCGATGAAGCTTTTAATATGTCGAGAGTTGAAAAAATAATAATACTCCATAACGAGTGATAGATATTTTTTTCAATAAATCTCAATAATAAGAAAATTCCCAAAAAACTTAAATTTGTTTGCCCTGATTGTGCGCAGCCCCTCAAATTGTTTATGATTCAAAGGGCTTTGCAGTTCAAACTGCTCAATATTTCTCACGGCTTTAAAGAACTGTTAGAAAAAAAAGAAACGTTTTTTTCATGATTTTACCTCTTTGCCCAAATCATGGCAGTACTCGATGTCCATTTCGTGAAGAGTCTCAATGTGCTCGTTGACAAATGCCACTGGTATGAGAATGAAGTCTTTTTTTCCATGCTTTTTGACGTAGTCTTTGATAGCATCATCGGTAAACGGTGCCAGCCACGGTAGAGGTCCGACCTGAAAGATTAATGAAAAATATATTTGCAGTAAACTGACAAATCAACTGCAATGAGAGAGTATATGGCGAAAGCCCACAACTCAGGACGTTTACGATTGCCATCCGTCCCGGAATTAATCAATTGACGCAAAGTGGATTCAAGGTTAGCTATTCGTTGCCTCCATGTCGAAGAATTTTCTTTTTTTTTTTTTTTTTGCGATAGCAATTATTTCTTGGATGCTGCTCGTTTCAAGTAAAAAAAACTAAATTGGAAATTGCTCTCTGATTTCGTAATATCACTGGAGGAGTTACGAGATTTCTTAATTTAGACCCTTTTATATAGAAAAGTACAAGTTTTATCGTTAGAAAAAATGCAGGAAGACAAATTTGTAGATTTTAATTTGTCGTTTTTTTTCCTAACTACTCAGTTACTCAGTTTTATGAAACGAGAAAAATAAATTGAAAAGCTCATCATAATGTTGCGGCACACAGATATTCGCAAATCAAAAGTAATCAGTAAAATTATAATGATGAATTTCGCTTCGTGCAAAATCATCGAAAATTATTTTATCTTCAACTATATTTTTTTGTTGGGTTCTACTAAAAATAAATAAGCTATTTCGTTGCCTTTCAACGATGCAAACTTCGACATCATGTCAAATCTTACATTGTCGTCAATAGTTTGCGTCAAGCCAATGCCGCGAGTTTTGCAATGGATGTATTTTGCTTTTGTATTTTTCTAAACGATGGTAAATTTCTGAAATCTATAAACATAATTACCTTCGATTGCCATACTAAACAGTAAGGATTTTTGTTGTTCAATTCCTGCATCACTGCATTAACGGTAGCACCGACTTCAGATGGATATGCATCTCCTCTGTTAACGGCCTATAACATACAAAATTACTGTCGAATCACGAAAAGAAAAAAAAATGTATATAAAGTAATAAAATTACAAAGTTCGGGAATATCAACCTTCAGTGGCAACGAATGCGCCGAAAACAATAGCGTGACCTGGTCTCTCTCGTTTTCCGGAAAATGTTTTAGCTCTTCCTCTATCCTTAATGCTATAGTCTTAACTAAAAGTGGGTGCGTTGACCACCGATCGATAACGCTCCATTTCATGTTCTTCGGTAATTGTCTGTTCATCAAAAAGACAACGGTTGTTAATGTTCGAATGCATTATTTTATTTCGCTTGAGAGTACGAATCAGTGACAGGCCGTTGCCTTGAAATTTCCAAAAATTGAATTTTTCCATACCATTCGTTTGTTCGCAATAAACAAAGTTTATGCCGACACAGGAAAAAAGGAAAATTGGCTGAAACTTTTTAATTGTAATCTGGAGAACGGTCTGGAAAAATTGCACTTTCAAAATTTGAAATCTCTGCCACACTCGTGACTGCTCGGACGACGTGACACATTGCTTTGATAATTGAATTTACCTGTCTTTGTAATATCGATAAATAGCGTTGAAACTAGATCCAGTTGTAGCGCAACTGTACTGAGGATACTGAGAAAATATAACTGTGTGTTCCGCACCGTCCCTGGAAAAGATTGAGAACACATCATAATTATACTCGATTTCCCTGATTCTTAGTTTGTCTTTTCAAACTTTTCAAGACAAGAAGGTTTATACTTTGTTTATATTTTTAGAGGTATTTTGAATCGAAAAATGTTTACTTCTCTATCTCCTGCAGCGTGTCTTCCGTTAAAGGATCCGCGTAACGAAAAGCTACGTAATGCTTGTGTGGAGCAGTTTCAGGTGACACTCTGTCAAGGTTTTCGCACAACAGCTTGCCCTGGATATTCGTCCATTTCAGGATCGGCGAACCACCTCCTATTTCAGCATATTTTTTTTGTACTTCCGGCGCACGACGCTTCGCAATCCATGGGCCCAGGCGACTAGGATAGTAGAGTCGTGCATGTGTTATGGAATTATTCTTATATCTCAACATGTGTTTGAATATGTAGAATAAAGTGGAAAATATATTGATTCATTGGTAGTCAAATTATTGCCGATGTATCAATTGATTTTATTTTGTATCAATGCTTGTACTTTAAAAATATTTCGATATTCAATTAAACAGTTCAACTTGACCAACTCTGAGATATGAAATGGGAAAAATTATTATAAAACGATGGCTAACAGTGTCTTCAATCTCAGACTGCAACAAATTTCTTTTTTGTTATTTTTAGTGAAACCCAAAATCTTTTTTGGAACATACAAACTCAATCTGTAAGGAAATTTGGGTCGTTTTCGAGTTTTGTTTTAAACGATGAATTGAAAGTGTTATAATATTCATAAAATATTTAGGAAAAATGAATTTTAATAACCTTTGAACAGGAAGCTGGATCATATCTCGATCAGTCATAATACGCAGCAAATACTCAGGAACTTGATCGGTATGCGTTGGCCCACCCATATTTAACATTAAAACAGCAGTTTTAGGCTTTACGACTTCCTCGTACTTAGGCTGTGCCATAGCTGACATTGACCTTACGATCAAGGAAATGTTTTTCGGATACTGGTTCGCTGCACATTGATGATTAAGATGAAATAACGATCAATTAACAATGTATGTATGTTGTGTTTTCATTGTTTTTGCCGAGTTCGTATAGTTTTAATTACTTACCGAACGACAGCATGTTTGAAAATTTGATGATACTCATTTTTTTGACGTTTTACTTCAATCAACTGTTCGATGTTATCCAGAAGGAAAATCTTTACAACGATTTATGATAGAATGATATTATTGAGGAAGTTTTATCGATGTCTTGTAATTGTTACCAACGTCATTACCCGTGATGACACGATAGTTTTGGATAATATACCTGTGTTTCACCTGTTTGCGACTGTTTCCTCGCTATTGTGAAATGAGGTTGTGTCTTCTTTGGTTCTCTTTTCGCGTTTAGAGCGAGCTAGGAGTCAGGTTGGGTTAGGACATTACACGCGGGACGCGGTATGCGGTGAACCACTGACCCACCGACGGTCGACTCACATGATGTTATATTCTTATTCGTAGTGTTACAGTGCTTACAGTTGAAAAATATTTTTCTCGTGAAATTAAGTATGACCGAAAATCAAGAACTCAATGCCTCAGAATTAGGCACATTGGATTAGTAAGTCATGTCTTTGGCGAAGCAAAGAAACATTTTTCTAACCTGAAAACGGTCGTGCAAACGAGGGAATGTTTGTTTAATATTTGAAATTGTTTTTGCAGCTGGGAAAAGGTTTATGATCGAGAAATTGAAAATTTCAAAGATCACGGAGATGTCGGAGAAGTCTGGTTTGGTGAGCATAATGCTCGTAAAGTTATCAGGTAAATATTTGAATCAGATTCATCTTATTTTGGTATTTATTCGACGCATAGTTATCCGGCCGGCTTGTTTACGAAGCATTTGTTTATGGACACTTCATAGCCGCGCCATCAGTGAGAAGTTAAAAAACAGAGTTTCTGCTCAGCTTTATCGATTTTTCTACTGATTCAACAATCGGAAAATTGATCATTTTTCCCGTTGAACTCTGCTGTGCTGTAAATTAGGAAAAAAATACACAAAGTTAAAAAATTCACGTACTCGGTGATTCTCGGAAAATCTGAAAAAATGTAGCGATCTGCCAAACGTCACAAACTGATGTGCAATGAGAAAATTATCGAAAAATCCTCAACAAACGCTATCAAGTTTCCGAAATGGCCAATTTTTTTCAGCTTTTGATTCTATCACAGTTTCGATGTTGTGATTGAGAATTCGATCGAATATTTTACGTTTTTTTTAGATACATAAGCAACGAACTTGACATATCACCAACCGATAAAATTATTGACATTGGCTGCGGTAATGCTTGGACTTTGATAGAATTATCAAAAAATGGTTTCACCGAGCTTACCGGCGTAGATTATTCCCAAAAAGCTGTTGATCTTGCTACTAAAATATTACAAGACAGCAGCGTAGCTCAATCATCCGTGATCAAATTAATGGTTTGCGACATTCTCGACATTGAGAACAGCACGTTGCCAAATGATTTTAAATTGATACACGACAAAGGAACTTATGATGCCATAAGCTTGAGTCCAGAGGATCCTCAAGGTCGAAGAACGAAGTACATAGAAAATATTTGCAGTATTCTAAGGCCTGGAGGATATCTTGTTATTTCATCGTGCAATTGGACCAAAGACGAGCTGATAACACATTTTCAAAATGGTAAACACCAATTTATCAAAAATTGGCAGTAAAAATAAGAATACTTAATTGAGCAGGTTTCAGTTCAATGGAGCATTCCTTTGACTTTTTTTGCAACCAGAAGTTTCGGGACGCGATATAAATTTTAAAAACTTGGAAGATGCATGATTTGCTTTTTAAAGAAAAGATTTGTTTTTATAATTTACTAAATTGAAACTCAAAACCATTGACCTTGAATCGTGAATTAATATCGAAATAAAATGTGTGTTTGGAATACTGTTGGAATGATCCGATTCTTTGATTCTTTTTCAGAATTTGAAGTCGTTCGCACCTTACATACACCAGCATTTTCTTTTGGTGGCAAAGTCGGTGAATCCTTGTCCTGTGTCGTGTTTCGGAAGAAAAAATAATAAGGTAGAATTATATCAGCACACGCGGCAGCGTATTGACGCAGAGTTTCTATATTATTCCATATTTATTAAGTGCATACGTGAATATAATTTACAATTTAAACATGAAAACCAACCAACTCACAAAAAATACGATTTATATGCTATTAATACATTTTATATCGTATATAATAATGAAAATCTGACCAGATATCTAAGATACAAACTTTACAAAATGCAATACAACACTATTAGATCATAAAATTTATAATTTAAATGATTTATGTATCATGAAGATTGTTTTTAAATATGTTCGCATTAAGCTCTTATTTTTCATATGTCGGATGATCATAACATTTCCATTTTACCATCGACTTTGGATTCTTTAATTATGAATACTTTCCATTTGTTATTACGTTCTAGAGAAAAGTTAGACTCCGCAAAAATTTCGATGAAAGCGTTGGAATTTTTTTGAATAAATACTTCATTTACAGAAATAATAAGTAAAATTGTTTCCTCATCTCCGGAGAGAGAAAAAAACATGATCAACTTATCAAATGACAAATATTTTGCGTAAATTCTGGGCAATTGCTGATTTCCCATGACTCGAAGCTTCGCAAAATTAATTCAAAAACCTAATCAATACTTTACCAAATCAGAGAGAAATGTTTTCTCTTCTGAAAATTTCATTTCCTCGGTTATACGATTTTTATTCATTAAAAATAATTTTTATTTTTTCCGAGGAAAAACATAATTTTTTAATGGGAAACGATATTTTGACCGAGTCAAACTTTTAATACACTTCCAAGTCGTAATATTGATTCTCAAATTTTGTTTTTCATGAAGCGGAATAAAAATTGACTTTTTATCAGACGCTGTCTGAATTGGTGAATATTTATATAGACTTTTAAAAATTAATTTTATCGTAAGGATAGTAAAATAACGCACTCTCGCGATAGTGTAAGGCAACGTTGGCTCACAAAGCTGTTGTTTCAGCCTTTATTTGCATTTGAAAGATTTCATTCGAAGCCAAAAATCTTAAAATATCTCAAAATTGCGAGATTATAGATGCTCTAATTCCGATAAACTTTAGAATTGCCTTCATTTTTTATTTCGTATATTATAATTGGTATCGTACAGTTTTACATTCCCGATATTCCAGGCATTGAATTCGAGTACTATTTTCGAAAAAAAAATTGATTGGAAAGTCAGTGCAATTTACAAAGTTATTTTTCCATCATTGTTTCCTCCCAAAGTCGACAAAAATTCCATTCAATTAGTCAAAACTTGTAATGGAAAATAAATTTCATCGAATAAAATTCATTTGGATTTAAAATTCGTTTGGAGCAGCACCCTTTGAGATTGAATGACACACAGCATTTTAGCCAAAAGTGTTAAAAGATTTTGTAATTTCCAATCTAGACAAAAAGATCAATATCTCGTTCAAATAGTTTCATTAACGAATTCGGTGAACGGTGTTTCAAAGCGGACAAACGCCGTTCAATTTTTGTTCTGATCCTCGATTCCCACGATTTTCCCTGTACTCGATACTCTATTTAAAATTTGTTTTCAAGTCGTAAAATCGTGTGCTTTGGTTTGAAAAAATGGGAAATTGACTTGTCGATCATCAAACCTTCAAAAACGAAACACCATCGGCATTAATTTGAATTTATAGAATTATTATCTTTTGAGAATTATTCTTTTTCCTTTTACAAAATGAAAATGAGTCTTGAAAAAACCTGGATGTAGGATTTTTACCGTGCCTGTCATTTCACACTGAACAACGACTGGTAATTATTGAAACGTAAAATTTAAAACTATATATACCATTACCGTTAGACTCAATTTTTGATCACTTGAATAATCATACAAACGATGGATACGATTAAAAATGATTAGTTGAATGAAATAAAACGAATAATAATAATGGTTTGTGATCGATGAAACAAAGAAAAAAAATGATTAGGTTTTATCGCGAATCTTTTTCCTTCGTTCAGATTGGATTTTTCTTTTTTCGCAAGTTCCATAAACCCGAATTTGCGAAGTTTATGTTGAAAATCCAGCGATCTTTACGAATAGCAACGCCCCTGCGATAATCGCGATCGTCGATGACCTGAAGATCGTTTCAGCATCTGCAAAATTTAAATTTACGTAAGAATTTTATACTAAAAAAATTGCATGCATGGAATAGAGGATTGACGAGGAATCATAAATCTTACTATTGCATTTCCAATTTTCCTCCCAGAAGCCCTCTTTGCACATGCATTCCTTTCCACTCGATCCACCGTTTTTTTTAACGCATTCCGCACCATCATGACATTCCGCATCATCGTTGCATGGAACATGAGTGGCTGTAACAAAAATTCGAAATTTACATTGTTAATTGGTTTTTTAAAAAAACCTTTACTTGCCCTGATTATTCCAAAAAACATAATATTCTCGTTTTAGTACCAAATCAGTATCAAAAAATTCTCGTTGCTGAAAAGTCTTCACTGAGCATGAATAGTCATCAATAATTTGAATATTTTCATCGAAAAATTTGTCTAAAATAACAAGTTTCCAATTACTGCTTTCATGCTCCGATAAATTGAAAATATTTTTTTATTTTTTGGAATTCGTTTCCTTAAGCCTTTGGAATTAAACTTTAGACAATTCTCCAGAGAGTATAGTTGCTTACGATTGGTGTGGAGTAAGTTGCAAGAATTTATAGAGTTTTTATTTATTTTTTTCTAAATTGTTACATTTTTTTCGTTGAACTCCATTTTTTTTCTATATTTTGAGACTGAATGTGAGTTGGTTTGGCTATCAAATTTATCAATCTGAGCTTTCAGAAGCATATTTTTATATCTAACGTGTTTTCGATATATTATTCATTATTTTTCATCCTGCCATTTTGATTATTTTCTACAAATATTTTCATTGCTAGAAGATTCAACAAACTGATAAACTCACCATTAATATTAATATTAGATCATAAAAAAAAAAAAAAAAATCTCCAACGTTCAGTGAACTCGAGATCTGATTAAAATTTAAAAAATCCTGAATTCTTAATGGCCACAAAACGATATTAAGGAGATCAACCGAAGAAAATATTTTTGTACGTAAAGGCGTTCGGTTGGTACTTTTTTCGCGTGTAACGTCGCATGAAACATGCGAACAATTTAGTGGAAATCACGCAGAGCTCTACTACACGCACCGGAACACAACGAATGTATTTTTATAAGCAAAAAAAAAAAGTAATAGCCTGCTCAACATTCATTAAGGAATAATTGTTTCAAAATATTGTTATTTTTTTTAGGTCGAAGATGGTGCCGCGTTATTTGAAACCACGTGCGAAGTGGCGGACTGTAAAAAAATGTACGTATGCTAATCAACGTTTAATCACTCGCAATTAGCACCTTAGCGAAAGTAAAATATTACTTTCATTGAAATAAGAAGAGAAAAAACGTATGATTAAAAAAATTAAAACTCGTTCTGTTTTATATTTTTAATCTAAAAATCGATGAGAATTTAGCAAATAATATTTGCCTGTGTACGTGATCGTTTTTACGTGCTTTCTTCACTTCCATATCATTTAAGGACCCACAGGTGATTTGCATAAGATAGTCCGACCGCAGAATTTGTAAACATCGGTCTTATCTTCGTTTCAAAAACATGATTATTGCGTTTCCACACGTAACTCTATGGTAATTCGCAAACTATTTTAACCACAGGGCCAACCATTCACGAATTACAAGCCAGAATATTGATTAAATATTCCAATGACAGACCATCTGACTAGACCTCGCTCGAGGGCGAGATAAACACAATTTTCAATGTAAAAGATCCTCGAATCGCCCCCATTAACTTATTACACACGAAAAAGACGACAAGGTTCTCGAAAATATTTCATTTCAGTAGTAAAATCCGATTTTTCATCATTTCTTCTTTGAGGATGATCAGGAGATACAACCACAGACAACAGTGCCTAAGATTTTCATTTTACGGATATCACGTTATTTTATTAACCTCCAGTAATTTAAAAACATGCACCCTTGAATTATTATCAAACGCCATTTGTTTTCTTTCTTTAGTGTTTTTATATTTATTTTTTGAATTGTCTCAATCGTGACACGAAAAACTTTCGGAGTAAAGTCGCTGTTGATTCAACTGTCAACCACAAATTTTTCATTTTCATAATTATTCAAACGCAACTCAACTTTTATTTAACTTTATTCGTGAACTTTTTCAACAATTGAGTAAGTGTCGAATATTTTATCGTGAATCAATTTCTCTATATTTAATCTACCTACATGCAAATTTTGAAATAACTTGTAACATTTTTTCAATGCGTTTTACCTACTTCGAGGCACCTCGAAGCAATTTTTCTATTTGGCTACATGTCGATTTGTTGAAAATTAGAATTCTTATAATCCTCAAGCGGCTCAGTGTGAACTCTTGCTTTTTTTTTACCAGTCTCGCGATAATTATACAAACAATCTTTAAAAATTTCATTAACTTGGTAACATTTTGAATATATGTCCCAGAAATCTATGCATTGAATCCCATTTCTTTCTCATTCAAGCAAAACTTTTTGTAGTTAAACGTTAGGGAATTAGAAATAACAAGTTTTTCGTATAAACCTTTTCCCTTGTTGGTACATCGCCCGTTTATAGGAGCCGAGTAATCCCCGCAAAGACATCGTGTTTTTGTTGAGTCGTGAGGATGATCCTGTAGGCAGGTGGTGTTTTGAATGGTGAGGCAGTCCGACTCCATTTTACAATCTCGGGCATTCCCAACTGCAATTGAAACGGTGAAAAAAGATGAATGAAAAACTGAATATCAGGAGTTAACGAAAGTAAACATTTTCAATGAGAATCAATATTGAAGCTTAAAATCGAGTAGTAATGACCGAGTTTTGTCGAACTAGTTGAATAACCGATTTTCAATGAAAAAATTGTTTTAATACAATTGAAAATTCGTCGTTTATTGAGAAAAAAAACTGATCTGGTTGAAGAAAGAACAAAAATCATTACTTTTTGATGCTGTGTCAAATATTTCGATTTCAAAATTAAAAAGAAAATGTAATTCTATTTCACACTTCGTTACACGACCTACACGCAGGCCAGATTTGATAAAGATTTATTAATTTATTTGCCGAGTTGTTGGGTAACGAACGAACAAACGAATCAACAAACTTTGGGATTTATAACATCAGTTGAGAAGTTACAGTATTTAAAAAGAAAAGTTTGAATAACAAACAGCATAAAATTGATAACATCGAACTTTTCTTATCGAAAGTTTCGAAACTTATTATTTTTTGCACAACCGAAGTAAGTTTATTGATAAACAAGATCAAGAGTACAATGTGAACGCGTATTAAAGTTACAAAGAAAGTTAGTGGTTTTGTTGAAATGGTTGAGGGTCATTGATGTAATTGTTCGAGGCGTTTAGGAGTTTGTCACGAACGGAATGTAGTCCTTTGCATGCATGGGACCAAATGTTCCGGGTATATTGTGCCGTATATCCTTCAAATATGAACCGCCAAGTCACGCCTATTCCTATCTCGAGATAAAAATCCAAGTATGAAAAGAAAAAAAAGGCTACACCACACAAAGTTGCCCTTTTTTTCAACGTCAGAGTTTCGAATATCCGTCCACGCGTTCGACCTGCTTTTTCTTCCTCGCTGTTCATTTCCTTTTATTCGTTATTCTTACTATTTTTTTTTCCTTTTTTCATTCTCTTCAAAGCTGACCCTGCAAGTGTCCTGTAAGACACATTAGCATGTTCTTACTCGCCTCACTTGACCTTGACACTCAAACGTCGAGATCCCCCCGCAAGATATCACAACGTCCCGGTGAGAAGAAATAACCCTGCTGCCCTTTTATGACGTGTGGCAATCAACGTACAAATAAAAGTTCCGCGGATGCGTACAAATGCGTCATTGTCAAGATTTTCATTGAATGAATTTCTTCTTGTGTATAAATACCAAAAGATTTTTCCATCGAAACGACAAATAACTGAATATCGATCAACCCTTTTTTTCGGTACGAATAGTTTATCGCAAATTACGTCACATGCAGAAAAACTTTGTCGTAAAAAAAAAAAACGCAAGTGTTATCGTATTTTTATCCTATTTTTTTTTCTTTGTTAGCTCATTCCACGAACAAGAATTTGCGTACACGCGAATTTTAATCTAAACTTTCAAGTGGGAAACTCACACTTATACGAAAAAATTGACTCGAGAGAATTTCAATGAGATGGTAATGTCACTGGTGGTAATTTTTCAATCATTCTTCGAGGGTGGGCTGTAGCATGACGAAAAAAACGTTGGCAAAAAAT